>OU612043.1:211459515-212659515 GCA_914767935.1 Coremacera marginata | reverse complement strand
GGTTTTGTTCAGTTTTAAAATGTGTTTTCCACGTATGTCTTCCAGTTCAATGTCGCAAATAAAAAAAATATGTCTTTTTGAAACAAAATGTTAGTGAAGCCTACAGTTAATAAAATTTGATGAAATGACATGGTTAAATATATATAAACTTGTAATCTAATAAAAATTTGCAAATAAAACATGTCAAAATCAGAGTAGTTGCCGCATTAATATAAATCAAAGTAGTTTATCAACCACTTGTTTTAAAGTAGTATTTCAATTACTTCATATATAAACTATTTACAATTGAAGTGGATGCCGCCTTAATATAATTCAAAGTAGTTCATATACTAGTTTATTTTAAATTAGTTTTTTAATTAGTTGTTCTTAAAAACAAGTTAGTTTGTTCCTATAGGGAAGTTTAAAGAATCAAGCAGCGTGAACCTCCTGCCATGTAGCCTCAGCGCCAACTGATTGAAATAACTTCTTGTCGGCAGGGATGATATTTGGGGGCTTTCAGGGCTTTTTTGAGCCCTTTTTCATTTCATAAGCCCTGAAGCCCTTTTGATTCATTGTAGGCCCTTTTGAAAAATTCTTCTGAAAAAATATCATCTGAGTAGTACAGGCGCGGATACAAGGGGGGTTAATTTTGGGGGTTCAAACCCCCCGAAATTCTCGGAGAGCCTGTATTTAAATGTGATGTACTAGTGTTTATTATGTGGTCTAAGGGTACTTGAAAAACATCGCAATTTTTATAATTTATTTTAAATATTCACACCTGAGTTCTGTTCCTGTTCTTTGTGATATCGCGCCCTTAGCTGTAAACAGTCATACATCCATGTAAAATGTGATTCCATGTCAAATCGGATTTTTTTTTCAAATTTTGCACGTCAATAGTACTTAAAACATAGAAATATTATCATATTTATTTCAATTTTTTTTTTAAATTTTTTCACTGGAAAATTAAAAAAAAAATAACAAAATTTTTCATTCGGACATATAGGAAAACAACTATATCTTCGAAACTTTAAGTCTTACAAAAATATGTTCAGAATTTTTTTAAGAGTTCTTTTTCATATTTCACATTATATAAATGTGCAGTTTCTTACCAACACATTAATGAAAAATATAAACTTTTTGGACCACTTAAAATTTCATTCACATCGTCGTGTGAGGCATTCATTCTTAATGCATTCTCAAAATTGTACGTCGGAGAATTAATGCTTACTTATTTAAGCGAATTTTTCAAAAACTGTCTACACAATTTTTATATTAAAAATACTTTCATCTTAGATCAAAAATGTTAGTTTTAGTATTTTTTGTACTCTTATAGTATTTTATTCTCTTTTACTTATGCTTCAAATTTATATAATTTTTTATTTATTTTTCTATTTATTTCTTTTATTCCTTGATAAAAGAAAAGCCGTCAGAGGTATACATTCTGAAAAAATTAAAAAATACAGTAATACTTAAAAGAAATACTTAAAATACCACTTTTTGTTTGAAAGTGTTTGTATGAAAAAATTGTGTATGAATTTTTTGAAAAATTAATTTAAAATAGTAAGCATTAATTTTTCCATGTAAAATTTTAAGAATGCATTGAAAATAAATGCCTCAATACGACCATTTTCAAAACGCCAAAAAAATAGTAGTGATGACCTTGAAAAATATGAACGAGTTTCCAAAAAATTTAAATTACAATAATAAAGAAGATCTCAAGATCTCTTAAATATCTCCTAAAAATTATTTTTTGTAGGACTAACGTTTTGAAGATATATAGTGGTTTTACTACTGTCCAAATGTATACCGGGTATACGTGTATAGCATGTACAACTTGCTAAAAAAAAAACGCAGGTGCGTCGTTTGACACACGAGAGAAACGAAGCTTTTTCACAGTTTCATAGGCTCTACGCAGATTAAAAACGTAACTACGAAGCAAAACTACTGAGGACCGATTGAACGGGTTGGCGTTGTTGAGCATACATCGTGACATGGAAGTAACGTGTGAAAATGTAATAGTCATTAAATCGAAAAAGCCAAGCAAAATGAATATCATTTTACAATCTAAAAAACAGTTGATTTGATTTACTGATTACGTATTTTATAAATATACTATTTATATCGTCGTTGAGCGTGCAATACTGCGTATATTGCAAAAAGGCTAAAATTTAACTTTGGATTTTAACTCAATTTGATTTAATTAATATAGGGCGGATTTTCCATTAATTTCAATAAATGTTTTTAGTTTAGTTGAAAATCCATTTAATAGGTTAAAAGAAAGTAGTTTTTCTGCACTCCTGTAGAATTTTACTAATACCGTGTGTGCAGGCCCGCAGAGAGCCAAGTTCGGGCCCGGGGGTTACAAAATACGGGCCCCCTCAAAATCTTTTCAACACAAAAAAAAATGCAATTATAAATGTATTAAACAATGCAATCTATTGCAAGATACATGCGAAAATTATTGTTTAGTTCTTAGTTAATATTTATAGTGCGTTGTGGTAATTAAGTCACACACCATGACAAATTAAGTACATTTCATTGTTTGTTACCTGTATTAATTGTCAATACCTAACGACAACTTTTTTGTGTAAAATTCAAAGTAAATAAAACCTACTGATGAGTTGCATTAACCCAATCTTTTCATTCTTTTGTATTTTAGTTCTTTTTATTCATGTCAAACAAAATGTCAAAATTCATGTCAGATCAAACAAAAATCAATTAAAAAAAAATAGGTAAATATAAGGGGCTGTTCATAAAATACGTCGCATTGGCCAATTTTGGCCAATTTTAACCCCTCCACCCCCTATGTCACACTTCATCACAAAGTCTTTAACCCCCCCACCCCTCTCTCCGATGTCACGTCACACTATCACTTTTTTACATTTTTGGAGTTTTTTTTTATAATTTAGCAGTTTGTTATGAAAAAACTAGAACACATTTTATTTATTATAACTTTTAATATTATGGAAATAACAAGGAAATTTCACATTGTCCTATTGTGTTTGAACAACAATTTTATAAAAAATTTAACCATGTGAAGAACACCAACGTTATACATTATAACTTGGAAATTGTGTGAATCGTTACGTTTGTTTTAGTTTTTTTATTGCTCTTTGATGTTCACTTTGAACGTTAAGTTATAACAGCTTATTTCGATGACTGCTTTAGAGTAAGAATTCACACTTCAGTACAACAAAAAACTGATTTTTGAAGCTGGTAACCTTGTTAAAGGTGTTTCAAATGCCATTTATATCTTTGTTCGATTTAAACATAGTTTTAGCTGTCTTCTTCGGTTTGTGATCCGTTAGTTTTATTAGGTGCATTTTTTTATTGATAAAAAATGAAATCAATATAAATTTCATTATAGTTAAACACAAAAATTTAATTTAAAAAAATTTAAAATTTTGAAAACTGAATTCATAATTTTTTGTGACGTAACGTACGACCTACCCCCTACCCCCTCCCCCCTCCACCATGTCACACTTTGTCACAAATGTTCAACTCCCTTCACCCCCTAATAGTGTGACGTACTTTATGAACAGCCCCTAAGCTACAATGACGTAGGATTTTTTTTACATTCATTATCCACCTCATTCTCTATATTTGGATAAATCAGGGCTTATTATATAAATATCGCGTACGTAACATAACATACAAACAGCATATTGTTTGTCCAGATACGCGCTGAAAAACGACCATGTTTTTTTATATATTGTATACTATAAGAAAGATTTTCTGCTGGGTATTTCTACTGATGAGTGAAACACTCATACTCGTATACTCTGTTATCACGACATATGTACATATATTAAAAAGGAATAAATGCAAGTCAAATATTTATCCAGAAGTGTCCAACTTAAAAAAAAAAAGTATCAAAGAAATTCAAAAGTTTCCTCGCCACGAGCATATGATAGTTTCCTTATAATTTTTGATATCGTAAATACAAAACAAAGAAAAAATATGAACTTTTCTCCCTCTACAACAAATTAGCTTTTTGTTACTTTGTTTACCCGCCTCTCCGGGCCCCCTTAAAACACCGGGATCGGGGGGAAACACCCCGTCGCCCCCTCTCGGCGGGCCTGCGTGTGTGTGTATGTGCAAGTGGCTAATACGCGGTATTGCACGCCCAACGACGATACATATATAGCGTACATTAATATTTTTAAAATTTCCCACGAAATATTTTCCTGGATCCGCCCCTGAATTTTTAATAAAATGATTTTAAATCGCTCTCAATAAAATAATTCTGTTGAATTTTTTGAAATTATAGCTATAGAAAACAAAAAAAAATTGAACAATTCTCCTCAATTTTGTTTTTTTAAGCTATATTTAAGCTTTATTTAAGCTGTATAAGCCTACGCAGGCACGTTTTTGATAGACTACAGAAATAGTACACTTGTAAAAATCTTTTAAAACTGAAGAAAATGTTTGAAAAACTGATGTTCTTATATTTTATATAAAGCCACCATGTTGGTAGTATGCAGAAGAATCACTATTTTATAGTATTGATTGACATCTACAGGAAAATTCCTTACAAACATTTGGTATCTACTCTAATGGAGGAAGTATGAAGATTTCTGCACACCCACCAAAATAATGTTTAAATTTTCGAAACGATTTTACTTATAATAGTATCCCAAAGTAATTCTTTAGGTTTAAGAATGGAATTTTGAGGTGGACAGCTTCAAGCACGAAACATTCCTTACAGCATCTCATCATGCATATAGATGAAAAGGCGAACCCGTAAAAAAGGCTCCATCGTAGTCTTAAGTAGCCTTAACCGATTAAGTTTTTAATGTCGTCAATTTTCAATGAACTTACCAAAAATAATTTCCGACGTATGATATCCTATATGGGCATTTCCACAGAAAAGTCCAACAAAAATTAAAAGTTATTAAAAACTTATTATTTTATGATATTATCATAGAGAAACCTTTAAATTTTATTCATTTAAGCGATTTACACATAAATTCATTTACCAAGATGATCAAATCGTCTGTTTCACAAATGTAGTTTTTCTTTTTTGAAAATGTTTAGTAAATGTTTCGAAAAGTTTTTGTTTTAGTAAAAATGGAAGATATTGGCTTAATATAATGACAAATAGTCGTGGTAAGGAGCGTAAAATATATTTAATTTGCTTTTTTAATTATAAAATTACAATTACTTAATAACTCACTTGAATCCTAATGGAAAAAATAACACGTTCAAAATGTCACTTATCGACTCAGATTATGATTAAAAATAAAAAAGTACTGAAGATATTTGAATCAAACAAAATACATTATAATGTGTAACATTATATCATAAGATTCTAAAACTAGTTGCACCAAAAAACTGTGACAGATTTCGCTGAATTCTAATTTTCAACAATAGACACCAAAACTACTTCCATTTTTGTGTATTTTTTTGAACCAGGACTATGCCTACTATAAACTTTGGCGCTAATGGAAGTGCTACCTAAGAGCTTCAATGTAAACTAAAAAGAAAATGCAAATATGTTTTACTTTGCGTTTTTTTTTTACTTTAAATATGTGCGACGGTTATGGACATTATGGAAATGCCCATATAATATTTCAAGCTCTTTCAGATTATGGCGTCAGCATTTATCTAAATAAATTCTAAAGAAGTGATAAACAATTATTTACATAAAAATTCCTTTTTTTTTACCTTTAATTAGTTTTGATTACACTAATTTTGTTGCTAAAGGCTCTATATTCCAAAATTGTATAACATTCATGGAATTATTCTTTAATAAATTCCGCCATTCCTTAATATGTTTTCTTGGTAGAACTGATTTTATTTTGGTATCATGCCCATTTCGTCTCGCATCTTTGATTCGACTTCTTACAAGTCTTAATGCAGACTCTTTGTCGAATTAATCAATCATATCTTTCTGAAATTCTTATTTATATAACCAAGGACCCGAAAAAATACTCCTAAGACTCTTTTTAGAAGAATATATCGATCCTATTTGCGGTTTTCTGTGAAAATGCTTTGCTATTTTTATTTGTATTATTTACTTATTAAATAAATGGCTTTATTACAATTTTTATTTTGAGAATTTTTGATTATTTTTTGACATATTTTTGACTTTTCCAATGAGAAATTAACCATACCGACTTGTTCAAAAAGAAAGGTTCATTCACACTGCGAAACAGACTTAACTGTCCGATTCGAACATTTTTTTTAGTAGGTTGCCACATGTGTCTATGACAAGGCTGCCAAATATCAGCGTCTCTCGTTGTCATTTGGTAAAGTGGCAGTGTTTTGTTTGCCTGATTCACTCGCCTGATGCCTAGTTTGCGTGTCATACTCGTATACCCATGTCTCATTACCAGTAATGACGGATTCGATGAATGATTCGTCGTTTTCGACCATTTCCAGGTCTTTAGTCTTTCGAGATAGCAACTCGGTCTCTTTTTTGCATGAAATTGAGTTCTCTCGGTACCAACTTTGCAGCGACACGTCTCAAGTCCAATTCATTCTTCAAAATGTTCTGAACGGATCCAATTGAATACCGACGTCCTCTGCTATCTCTCTTATCGTCAATCTGCGATTTTTGACCAACATTTCTTTGATTTTGTCAAAGTTTTCTTCGGTAGTCGAACACGATGGCCACCCGGTACGAGGGACGTCTTCTACTTCGTCTTGGCCACTCACAAATCGGTTAAGCCACTTGTTTGCCTTCTGATACCATAGAGCAGAGTCACCGTAACATTTCATCAACATTTTATGCGTATAGGCGCAGTTGAAACCATTTTTCACATAAAATTTGATACAAACTCGTTGCTCAATTTTTTTCTTCCATTGTAATAATCGAAGACACGAAAAAAGTTATTGTAATTTTTGAATCGGACAGTTAAGTCCGGTTCACAGTGCGAATGAACCTTTCTTTTTGAACTGGGTGGTATATGTAAATTATTTTTTGACATTTTTTTGACGTTTGCAATCAATGCACAAGCCTTTTTTCTAAAATGAAATGGGACCTCTATATATGAAATCAAATCTATTTAAAAGAAAGAATTAAGTAATATTACTCTGACCCACAATTTCTGATTCTGAAAGCTGATCATTTAAACTAAAATGTGCTATTTTTGTGACAAATATTTAAACTTCCCTGCTTAGGTCGAAATAATGAAATAAAAAAAAAATCAATCAAATTAAGAACTGAAAACAGTCAATTCGAAATCTATTGACTATTACCTAACCTAACCTTATTTGAAAAAAAACCTAGTATAATTTAAAAGATGGCCTTAGCAGTTGTCAGCCACCCAAGTACTTCATCAAAATGCCTAAGTTTAACATGTTGACGATTTTTATTTGGGTGATAAATTAACCAAGTATTTGGTAATTTTTTATACACTACTTTTTTTAAAAAAAAAATGAATTTCAAAAAAATAACTTTTTTCCGGGTTTTGGTTTTCTTTTATTTTCCTTTTTTTTAAGGCTGCCGCCCTCTCGTTCTGTGATTTGCTTGACTGAAATCGGGCAACAACACAAATTTTTCTTTTATCACACCGTTTTTTTCTTAGAAATTAATGACTCTTCTCGGCTTTTCTTGCTGCTTGACGTCTATTATAAACAAGAACATTAAATTAAATTAAATTAAATATCAAATTCAAAAACTTTACCTTCACATGCCGTTGAGATTCTGACCCACAACCAACCGATACCACTGTGTATGAAGTCACTGCACTACGCATTGAGCCAAACTCCTACGTTACGCGAAGAGATTTATTCAATATTAATTACAACTGAAGCTATGCTGCAGCATAACACAATAACCTATTAAAAGATTTTTGCTGTATGGCTATCTACAGAATACTGCGACATACTGCATCTGTTAATACAGCATCTGTTAACATAGCTGCAGTTATGTCAACAAGTAGTAGCAAGGCTGCTTGGATCAGTGGGTAGAGCGATGGACTGGCACCAAAAGTTCCAGGTTCGATTCCGTACGGCGGGCAAAGAAATTTTTTTTTCTTTTCTTTTTGTTGATGAAATGTAATAAAATTTACTGGTGTAAATATTAACGTGTGTTTTTTAATTTACTTTATGTTATTTTTGAATTTAAAAGTGGTTTTATTACAAAAAAAAAACCATTAAATTATCAAATCTACCCTTCTCTCGTGTGTCTAATGACGCAGCTGTGTTTTTTTTTTTTTTTGCAGAAAATAGCTCAAAACTATGCTTAAGCCATCCACGCTAGTTGTTTTTTAATTTTGTAGTTTTGGATTTTGGGCTTAGGTGAATCAAATATTTTTTTTGGCCAGATATCGAAGTATGTGCTTTCAAAGCAATGCATTAAACAATAAATTGCTTAGGTGAATAAGCACAAGTTTATAATTCCCATACAATTCTCTTTACCCAAGCCGACTTAGGTGATTAACCTATTGCTTTTTTTCTCGGGGTATATGGTCATGGCAGAATATTCAAATAGAAAGTCTTTAATATTGGATTACCACTAAGGGCCCCATTCTTGTCAATAATGCCCTATTTTTGTATAAATTTTGGCCCTTTTACAACTAAGCCAATATCATCCCTGCTTGTCGGTGTTTATATACGTGAGACACAACAGCGAGTTCGTAAACGAGTCTCTAGTACGCGTGCCACTACGCGCTCAACACTGCTTTAAACGATAAAAAAATTTAATTGAATTCAAACTTATTTTTTTAACAAAAATTTTAAAGATTTAATGCAACAGGATTTTTAAGAATTAATATAAAGATTTTTTTCGCAGTGTATTATTATAAATAACGTTACGTTAAACGAAAATAATGGATTTTGTATCAAAAACAATTTTGTTTTGTTGTAAATTCAAGTTAAATCGTCGATAAGATAACATCAGTTTTTACAATAATAAGCAATATCACACAGGCCCGTAGCCATGGGAGATTTTCGGGGTTCAAATTCATCCCACCCATACGGTCCAGCTAATAAAAACTTAATATTTTCCTTTTTAAAAAAAAAAAATAATAAAATAAAGTTCTCAATAATTTTATTTGAATGATATAAGTATCATTTTTATTCAATGCTCAAAAAAGTTTCTGATACCATAGACTGCCAGGGCTGCCGACGGAAGCATTAGCTTCTTAGCATTAGATGTAAAATTATAATCTTATAATACATCTTATAATTTTTTTTTTCATTTTATAATTTTTTTTCAAGTTCATTAATAGCAAAAAAAAATTATAAATTTTGGTTACGCTCTGTACAGTGAAGGATAAAAGTCTACATACAACATTTGAATTTTTGATTTCCGCAAGACTTATGAATCTTAATGAAAAGTTAAAATGCACTTAATTTAGAGATAACTTCAAGCAAAAAAAAAAAAAAAAATAACAAAAACTTTGATCTTAATCAACTCAACAAGAAATTTGCAATTATACGATAAATTTAATGCAACAAAAGTCTGAGTGTTAAACTACATACAGAGTGCTAAACTTTTCAAAGAAAGCTCAACAAAATGAAGCGATACATTTGTTTTGGATTATTAACTCTCATTAAGTTATGTTTTAAGTTATGTTGTAATCGGCAGCACTCACATAATTTGACCCCGTAACAAAAGTTTAACTATCATGCGAAAATGTAAAAATTTTATAAAGAATCCTTTAGCAAAATTGCATAATAAATAATATTAAGTCGAACCGGAGTAGTGACTATTATAAAAAATAAAATTATATAATTTTTTGGGTTTTTTACTGGTACTTACAGATTTGTTATCAAAGCACACAGAAAATTCTAACTACGCACCTGCCATCACATCTTATAACCAATACAACGAACTCAAACCTACATTGTTATATGCATGATAACATTAATATTTTACTTTGAAGAGAAGTAAAATTCGCGCATAAATAGTGTTGTAGGCAAAACAATTAAAATACTAAATAAAACTTACATGCTTTAACTAAAAGCTTAATAGTTAACTAAGCTTAATATTTTCATAGAAAAGACTATTTTATCAAATGCAATAAATTGAAATAAATTGCTTTTAAGCTATGCAGTATTAGTTTTCCTTGTAAATCTTTTCAAACACTTGAAGAGAATTAAAATCAATTTGATCAACAACAGAAATTGAATGACATTGAAATTGTAGCAATAACAAAGAGCTTATTTATAATTTTATAAACCTTAGCTTCAAAACAAATACCTACCAACGATAGGATTTAATAAAATAAAATTTAATTTTTGCCCCGATTGGGCTGTAATTTTTACATTATTATATGAATATTTTAATAATAATATTTGATATATTTTAATATTTAATTTAAAAAACCTGACCTATTTGAAAATTCGCCAAAATAACAGTTTTTATCGCATTGCATTGAATTATAGCTCATTTTAAAGTAAAGTTATTGTGCTTTTATAACAAATAAACATACTTGTTTCTGAATCCTTAAATAAGAAAAATATCCCCTTTTGAAATTTTTTTTTTTTGAAACACTTAAAAATTTAAAATTATTATCTGAATGGACTTGGTTGCTACAAACTTTTAATGAATTCAAAAGAAGTCTTTTTTTTAAGTATTTATTATTTATTTTTTTTTTTTTTTTTGTAGCGAAGCTTTTTACTGCTCGTTCTGTGATTTGCTTGGAGTGAAATCTGAAAAATTTTCGACAGATTTTTTCTTGGAAATTTTATGGTTTCTTTGTTGCTAGCGCTTATGCCCGTATGATACTTAATTTTTTTTGTCCAATTACAAAATCTGATAACAAGTGGCGCGCGGGCAGGACAGACATATTTTGTTAGAAAAGGATAAACGTTGTTACTTTCTTATACCTGGTGTTTTTAAGAGCAGCTGCATTAAATAAATTAATATTAGCTACACACATCACTTACAATTCAGCATACATTTATATTAAATGTAAATTTCACAAAAGTGTTCAAAACTAGCAAGATGGAAGGAAAATTAATTGGCTTTTTGATAATTCCCATTTAATTTATTAGTACCTTTCGGTTTACTTGCAGTACTTCTTAAATTTTAACCGATTTCAAAAAGTGGGAGGTTTTCAAGTTCGTCGGTTTCTCTGTTTTTTCTTTTGCCATAATTTTTGGTGAACAGATAGATATCATACACAAAAAGTGGGCTATATTCGAGAAAAGGGCGTGGCAATAGTAGAAAAACACTATCTCGAATAATATTAATACTAGGGTACTGCAATTTAGTGTAGGGGTAGGCACAATTATTGCAAATTACGGTCAAGAAAATGGGCGTTATTCGACAAATGGGCATGGCAATATTAGAAAAACAGTGTGTGTTAAATAATTTTGAGACTAGAGTACTGCAATTTAGTATAGGGGTAGGCATTATTATTACAAATTACGGTCAATAAAATGGGCGTTATTCGACAAATGAGCGTGGCAATATTAGAAAAACACTGTTTCTCCAATACTATTGACACTAGGGTACTGCAATTTAGTGTAGGGGTAGGCACAATTATTGCAAATTACGATCAAGAAAATGGGCGTTATTCCACAAATGGGCTGGGCAATATTAGAAAAACAGTGCATCTCGAATAATGTTGATACTGTGTTACAGCAATTTAGTATAGGGGTAGGCATTGTTATTACAAATTACGGCCAAGAAAGTGGGTGGTATTCGATAATTGGGCGTGGCAATATTAGTGTATCTCGAATAATATTGACACGAGGGTACTGACATTTTGTACAGGGGTAGGCAGAATCATTAAAAATTGCGATCGACAAAGTAGGCGTTATTCGACAAATGGGCATGGCAATACTCGGAAAGCACTGTATCTCAGTTAATATTGACGCTGGGGTACTGAAATGAAGTACAGGTGTAGGCACAATTATTACAAATAACGGTCAAGAAAGTGGGCGCTTATTCAACAAAGGGGCGTGGAAATATCAGAAAAACACTATATCTCGATCAATATTGACACTAGGGAACTTAAATTCGTTACAAGAATGGGTATAATTATTTCAAAACAAGTGACATCTAATTTAAATTTAAGAGACAGATATTTGATATAACCAACAAACTTTCAGAATTTCATAGAACAAATAAAATATTTTAAGAACAGTTGTATTAATGTAGTTTATACACTTTTTTCAAAAATTTATTATATTCTCTAAAAAGGAGAAATAAAAACTTTGAAAAAAAAAACCAACCACAAAATCACTACAAAGTAAAAACTAATTTTAAAATAACTTTTCCTCTTAATTTCTTGGTCATATTTGATAATTTATTTAAACATATTATAACATTGGAAAACTTATTATTTTATTTTTTTCTAATATGTTTTATTATCATAAGTATATTAATTTCTTTATAAATACAAAGGCTTTTAAGGTCGGAGCTAATATAATCAGACTTGTAATCAGAAGCGCCAACTTCATATATTTATGATAATAAAACAAATTGGAAAAAATTAAAATAATAAGATTTCCAATGTAATAATATGTTTTAATAAATTAGCAAATATGACCAAGAAATGAAAAGAAAAATTTATTTTTAAATTATTATTTACTTTGTAGTGATTTTGTAGTCGGTTTTTTTTTAAAAAAAAGTTTTTATCGACAAAATATGCTGGGGAAAATATGCTGAGCCTTATATTTTGTTAAATTTACCAAGAGCTTGAATTGAAGTGAACACATCAATGCAATCGTTCGTGCTGTTATTTAGGTTCATTTCAACCTTATATACGTTATATAACAGTACGTTCAAAAAGTCCAAAGGATGACACATAGATGGCGTTACTAGATTTTTTCCCACATGATTTTTATTTAGTACCAACCTTCTAAAGAAACGTATAAAAATTTGACAGCAATCTGACGATAGATTCGTGAGTTATAGCATTTTGTGTACAACTATTGTTATTGAAAAAAAAAAACATGGAAAAAGTGGAACATGGAAAAAATACAGTGAAAACCAAACAATGGCTTGATAAACATTATCCGGACTCTGCTCCATCGAGACAAATGCTAGAAAAGTGGATTGCTGAATTTAAACGTGGTCGTACCAGCACATATGATGCACAGCGCAGTGGACGCCCAAATCAGACTGTTATTCCACAAAACATCAAAAAAATCCACAAATTTGTTATGAATGATAGCAAATTAAAGGTGCACGATGACAATGGATGACACATGCCTTCACTATTACACACCAAAATCCAAAAGACAGTCAGTTGAGTGGACAGCAATCGACGAACCGAATCCAAAGCGAGCATAGACCCAACAATCGGCTTGTAAGGTAATGGCGTCTGTATTTTAGGGTGCGAATGGAATAATATTAATCGACTATCTCCAAAAAGGAAACACCATCAACAGCGACTATTACTGCGCACTTTTGGATTGATTGAAGGCTGAAATTGCAAAGAAACGGCCACACTTGCAAAAGAAAAAAAGTGTTGTTTCACCAAGACAATGCACCGATCATCGAATCACAAATCGATGAAAACGAAGGCAAAATTGAATGAATTGGGCTTCGAATTGCTTACCCACCCACGGTATTCTCCAGATTTAGCCCCCAGCGACTTTTTTCTGTTTTCAGATCTCAAGAGAATGCTTGCTGGAAAGAAATTCAAGTCCAATGATGAAGTAATCGCTTAAACTGAGGTCTATTTGGACGAGAAAGAGAAATCGTATTATTAAAGTGGAATCGAAAAGTTGGAAAATCGCTGTACTCGTTGTATCAATAAATATTCTTAATAAGAAAAGATATTTTTTCTCGTACTCCCAGTAAGGGCTCGTTCACAAAGTGCGTTATCAATTTTCACCCCCCGCCCTCCTTCCCCTCCGTTACTTTTCGTAGTACATTTCAAACCCCCTCCCCTCATATAAAGTAACGTAACATAGAAAAAAGTAATTGATTATAAGAATTTTTTCGACCTTTTTTTTAATTTTTGGTAACGTTACAATATCTTTAACCCCCACTCCCTCCGTTACTTATCGTAGCTATTTTCCAAAACTCCTCCCCCCTCAATTGGTAACGTATATTATGAACGACCCCTAACGAAATAAAATAGTTACATTTGCATTCATGTAAGGCTAACTACGTGTTTAAGAATTGTATTGTAGTAGGTATATATTTACAAGGCCAGTTAATACCATCTCGTCAAAACATTCACTATTATTGTTCAACTGTTATATTCGGTTTTATATACATATGTACAAACATTCGATACCGATGTACCCACAATTAATTGAAACGGTTTCGAATATGCGTCATGTTGCAATGTTCATGAGTGGAATAGATGAGTGAAGTTCATTAAACTGCGGCGAAAAACTGACTGACTGACTGATTTTATATAAATGTGTGTTTGTACTTTAACAACTCATGATTTTATTTTTATTTAGACAAAGTAGCTTTTTATCACAATTTGAATTTGTATCTCTTATTAAAGAAATTTTTATGGCTTCTGCAGTTTTGCACGTTCGCAAATTTTTTCTAAAAGTTGATTGTTATATTGAAATGTTAAATTTTGGCTTACAAAATTATATTTGGAAAAATATTTTGCTTTACAAAATAACGTAAACAAGCTTTCTTTTATTCAGTGGAATAAAAAGTCGCTTATTTCCATGAAATCAAATTAAAATTATTAATTTATTTAATAGAAACCAGTTGGCCAGATATTAGAAATAAAAACAAAAGCAGATTTTAGTTAATTAAGTTGCGATATTTTTTTTAACAAGTCAAGGTGACAATTTGATGTTACATTTTCATAAAATTAACTTATAAAAGAATGCATATTGTACATTAAAAGAGTCCAGAAACATTTCAATCTTTAAGTCGAGAGATGTTTTGATTGATCAGATGATCTTGATCACAAAAAAAAGAGACACTTTTTTAAATTTTTTTTAAGCTGTATTTTATCTTAGATCAAAATCTTTTTTACATATTTAAAATTGAACTATTCAAGAAATATTCCTGATATTTTTGTCCAAAAATATTCGTCGATTAGGTTTTTCTGCCTTGCAATGCCGCGAAAGACCTTAAATTTGCGGTGAGCAATTTATCTAAAGAGACTGGTTCATTGGAACAATTTTTTTCGGCTTAGTAAAAAGAGTTCTTGGGCGTTTAATCGTTCAGTTTTTGTTTGGGATACATATTTTTTGATTTATAATCTAGAACGACCTCAATTTCGTGCATAAAAAATTAAAATTTTCTTTCTACGCCCGCTATTTTGTTAAAATTTAATATTTTTCAAAAAAACTAACCAAGAACTCTTTACTAAGCCGAAAAAAAGGTTTTTTTTAGATAAACCCATCTCCAGATAACTTGCTTACCGCAAATTTAAATCCTTTCGCAAAATTGCACTTTTCTACCTTATCGACGAATATTTTTGGACCAAAATGTCAGGGATAAGTCTTGAATAGTTCTGCTTTAATAATGTAAGCAAAATTTTAGTCTAAAATAAAATCAAAAACAAAAACTTTAAAAGACTATTTGTCTTTTTTTTCTTCGAAAAACTGCCGGAGGCCCTTAATATTAAAATAAATGATTAACGGGTACAAATTCTTTATAATTGCTTTGTCCAGCTTATTACTACTCTGATCTTACTAGGTTTTAAAATTCTATAATCCTATTAACACACATCATGATACTCTGACGTAAGTAATCAATAATTATGAAATGTCACGGCCTTGAGCTTCACCATTAAAACTGAAGTTATCTAAATTGATGTGTTATCTATCGAGAGGCATACAAAATTTCTTCACGTACAAATTGTGATATCGTACGTCTGAGAAATTAATCGTCAGTTCAAACAGAACATGCGTCTTTGATTATTTTTTGAAGCTCCGAGAAATCTTACTACACTATATAACAAAAAAAAAAATGTATTAAAATAATAAAAAAAAGTTTTTATATACAAGGTTTTTAAGCCGAACTAAAAACTAAAAAATAATTTTTCCCAGCCCCATACAGATTTATAACCCAAATACATATTTCAAAGTCAAGATTTAAAGCGAAATAGACAAAAGTAAGGAGTGTAGAGCAATCATTTATAGTGTAATATAACTTTTAGTGACGTATATGAAGTATTCATGCATCAATCATTAAAAAATTCTCTTTTAAAAAATCAAAATCACTAAAAGTTGTATTACATTACAAATCATATCTCAACTTTGGTACTCTAAACTCCTTATACAGTCTATACACTCAAAGAAATTTTTCGTTTACCGCAACTGAAAAGTTCAACAACTATACTACGTTTGCGACCTGTGGTTGCCGCAAGCGAATATTCAGTTGTCTCTAACAAAAAAATAAAAGAAAAATATTGAAAAAATAACGAAAAAGTAACATTTTTTAACTCATAAATTTAAGATGATTTAAAAAAAAAATAAACTCCTTATTTCCATCGTTGGGACTCGAACCCCTACTCCGTCGATGTCTAGTTTACTACGCGCTCTGCTTAATCTTTTGGTCACCGTCTATTGTATTTTCAGTCGACTAATATTCGGCTAGCGACGGATTTTTGTGACGGCCGTGGTGCAGTGGGTAAAGTGAATGGCCCATACGCCAGAGAACTCTGGTTCAATTCCCACCTGACACAGAAAATTTTTTTCAATTTCATTATTTTCTGTTCGGCCGTCACCTCTCTGCAGCCAATGGCAAACCTCAGAGTGTAAAAACTGCCATGAACAGCTTCTTGAGAACATAAAGCATTCGGAGTCGGCATAAAGCATGTAGGTCTAGTTCTCGATCATTTGTGTTCAAACGTTTCAAAACACGCACAACACAAATGATCATAAGACGCTCGGTCAAAGTCCTTTCAAGGGCTGAAATGGACATTTCGTTTTTTTTTTTTTAATATTCGCCTAGTGTTGCTTATGTGCTGCGTGGAACTCAATTGTGTTGAAATAAAGGTACACAATGTTTTTCGTTATGGCAAAAGTTTAACATTTGTCATCAACAGAGACCCATTTTGCCAGTATTGCAGAATTTTGTTATGGCAAAAGTTTAACATTTGCCGTTAACGAAAGCCTATAAAGAAAACCTTATTTGACTTGAAATCAGTTAACAAAATCCGCATTGAGTCTTGTTATAAAATTTCATAATTTTTTCAGCCAAAAAAAAAAAATCTTTTTAAATTTAACATGCTCGTTTATGAGAAAAGAAATTCGTTGCCTACAAACGAAGTTTTAAGTTACGACAAATAAATTCATCATTTGCCGCAATTGAGAAATCACACGCGTTTATGACAAAAAAAAAATCATTTCCTGCAACTCAATAAACCGTTTCCCGCAACTGTTTCTGTTTCTTGCAAATGTTGAAACGATTGCAAAAAAGTTTTCAAGCACGATAAACGAAGTTCGTTTGCGACAAACTGACGATAAACGTTTTTTTTTTCCTTTACATGTAGCATACTCCCCACGTTTTTAATTTTAAATCTGGGGCTTGGAATATGTATTGCTTTATAAATCTGCAACGGTGTAGGGGAAATTATTTTATAAAATTTAGCTGATTTTAAAAATACTGCTTTTGGCATGAAAAATGTCCCATAAAGATATTTCACATATTATATCAGTGCCTAGAGTGAGAGTCAAAAATTAGTATACAAAGCATAACTTTAAGTTCAGTTGCACTTTGTCCATATATTTTAAATATTACAAAAAAATTGTTGTAAGTGCCCAAATCAAGTTCATAATATAGTGTTTTATTATTCATAAAGCAAAAAATAAAAATTTTAAATTTGTCTTAAAGATATGCTGCAAAAATAAAAAATCACCTGAAAAGTGCAGTCAAAAGTTTGTATATAATTGACTACATGGGAACCCATTTCGTGAAATACCGTTAGATCTGCGGATGTTTTTTTTATTTATTATTTTTTTTTTTTTTTTTTTTTTTGAGGCGAAAGTTGCAAACTCATTTTTCAAGTTTTCATAAGTTTTAACTTAGTTTGATTTACAATGACGCGAGGAAAAGACTTCCAACAAGAAATGCGAAAAGTTATTGTGCAGCATCGAAAAGAAGGCAAATTTAAGGAAATATAAGGAGAAGCTCGAAGAGTTGTAAGAGAAGTGAAGAAAAAGCCAAGGTCCAGTGAGGTATAAAATGCTCAAAATCTTTTCTATGAAGGTGGTTCTGAAGTAAGTGTCGCAACTAGTCGTAGAGTTTTACTGCTAACGGATTTTACGAAAGAATACTCTGAAAAAAACCATGCATTTCGGCCGCAAATCACCATAAGCGCCTTAACTTTCCAAAGTCTCATAAAACTATCGTTCAGTCGTTTTGAAACAACGTTTTTCTTAACGACGAGAGTAATGGCTTCATTTTGTATTCCTATCCGATCAATCGTTTCGTTCAAAACAGTGTTCGTTCGTGTTTCTGAAATTTGTAATTCGAACAGAATCAAACAACGATAACAGCTGATCAGCCAACGAACGATGCAGTAGTTCAGTTACATATTTGCAATATGTATTTCTAACGAGCACTGAAACCACGAATTCAAACGTCAAAATCAAACGAACACTTTTATGCTATCGTTGTGGTTGCAAACGTTAAAAGAATGGTTAAGAAATTAAAAATTCTGAACCTAAAGGTAAATAAATTATGAAATATATAAATATATACAGTGTTTGAAGGCTGTGAAGCACTTTACATACATAAAATAAAAATAAAAACTGCAATAGCTTCATACATTTTATATTGTTATGTCAAAAGCAAACACACAATCACTGAAAACAATAATAATGAAAAGCAAGTCCACAAACCACTTAATTGCTCAAAGTTTATTTATTGAATACACAAACCAGACAAAACCAAAAAGCACTGCCAACATATAAGAAACGAAGTAGCATATTAAAAAAAAATCTTTGAAGTAAGTAGACAAAATACAGAAAACTTCCCTAGTGTTTGATATGGCAGTGCCACATTTGACAACTGCTTGTGTATAACAGTTTGAGTGTACATATCAAACAAAAGCTTGACGAATGAGCCAACGATAAGCTTCGTTCGAAATACATATTTCAGCTTGAATTCAACATCGTTCGCATAGCCATCGTTCGTTGAATGCTTCGTTAATGCAAAATGAGGCTATAAATATAATATATTTGGAGCTAACAGAAAAGGTAAGATCTGGAGATCAGCTAACGGTGAGTTACTTCCACAAAACCTCATTCCAATCGTTAAACACAGTGAAGGCTCAGTGGAGACTCAGGGCTGATGGGAACGAAAATCTGGTATTTGTTGAGTCCACAATGAATGACCGAGACGACCTGCATATTTTAACAAACAAATTAAATCGACAGTGTGCAAAAAAAATTGGTCTTACAACGCCTTGGGTCTTCCAACAGAGTAACGACCCAAAGCATACAGCCCTAATAGTATGGGAATGGCTATTGTATAATGTCCCTAAACAGCTTAGTTCACCTCCGCAATCTTCAGATCTTAGTTAGCCCCATCGAACACTTGAGGGAAATTTTGAACAGAAATAAACGCAAAAGGACTATACCGTGTAAGCAAGATCATACAACTGCTTAAGAATGGGCCAAGATATCAACAGCAGTGACGGATTTAGTTAATTCAATGCCAAGCAGAGTGGAAGCAATTATTAAGACCAGGGGTTGACCCACAAAGTACTAAAACTTGCCTCAAATTCTCGTCTAGCTACAAATAAATGGTGTTTTATATGAATTTATACCAACTTTTCACTGCATTTTTCATGTAATTTTTTTATTGTAGCGATATATCTTAAAGACAAAGTTTAATTTTTATTTTTACTTTATGAATAATAAAACACTATTTGCACACTTATAATTTTTCTGTAATACTTAAAATATATGGACAACGTCCAGCTGAACTTGAAGTTATGCTCTGTATACCAATTTTTTACTCTCACTGTATATATTTCAGTTTACGAAAAACCCTCCCTCCCCCTCCTAAATAGAATCCTGTCTAAGGGCCTGTATTGTTGTATTAGTGGAATTGTGTGAGGGAAATTTGTTTTCCTTTTTGTCTTAATTTTCGCAACTATATCTTTTAAAATACAATTATGAATACGAAATTTAAAACATTTCCCAAAAAATTATAGGCAAAAATCAAAAACTTAGTTTTCAAAATTAATTTAAAAAAAAAATTCGATGAAAGCTGATAATATCTCATAAATATTGACGGCTGATAAACAAATTAGCATTAAAATTTTCCAAAAAGTTTTTAAGATGTGTGTTAATAACGGAAACTCCCTTTTACAACTCCTTGGAGAAAATCTTTCATAATTGGGCTGATTATGTTTTCGAAGTAGGAGATTAGTTTTTCCAAAATTTTAACTCTCCTTAATATGTGCGATATCTCCGTACATATTTAATATTTCATTTTTTTCTCTTTTCAGTATACAATCAATATATTTCTCCCATTAATATGTGCAATAGCTCTATAAATAATTAATATATGGTTTTTCCTCTTTCTAGCATACTCTTAAACATGGGCGTAGTGAAGGGGGAGAGGGCGCAGCTGCCCCTTTAGACAACAATAAAATAATATTGTAAAAATTTTTGAAGTGCTTTCAAATTTGTATAGTAGTAACACATTTGTATTATAATTCAAAAAATTATACTTAAAAACTATAACTATACAGATTTTTCCACTTCAAATTTATATTTTTCCACTTCAAATTCAAGTTTTTCCACTTATTCAACTTTTTACAAATCTAACTGAAAACTTTTTTAAACTTAAGCCTTTACTAGAAATTCAACCTTTTAGGCTGTACACTTAAAAAACTAGTCTACAGCAAAAATTAGCCATTGATGTAACCTTTTTGAGGTGTACTCATTTTTTTCCGAAGTCGTTTGACTGTTTACCTATATATCGAGTAAAATAAAACTTGCATTCAACTAACTGAAAAAATCGTGCTTTGTACAAAGAAACGAAGCTATGAAAATAATGTAAAGGTAATAGTAAAGTTTATACTTTTCAATATATAATATCATATTCGAACTATGAATTTCAAAGCTGATATGTAGTATATTAAAAAATTGCCACGCCCCACAGTACCACCGCCCCATACATTTCTTGGAAAAAAATAGAAGGAGTGATGGTACAGCAATCAAATTTTGCAGAAACACTTCTCTGGGCTAAATTAAGAAAGTTTGAAAAAATCTTGGAAAACCGCCCACTGCCACACCTACCTCCCATATAACTGCACTTGCAAAAATTTTTATTTTTGGACCTAGGGACTTGAAATACGGGACACTTCTTAATTGAGTTCTCCTTATGAAAAAAAATTGAACATATTGGGGATGCCACTCCTACTTTAGATTTTACGTCCATTGAAAGTTGTAGATTTTAGGTGTTTTTCTTCCCTGTCTAGAATCATATGAAAATTTCATATAAGTTAAAAAATTTTAATTTTTATTCAAAAGTTAAACATGTGTTGTCTCCATACAAAAGAGGAGAATATCCCCAACAACCCTCCGCGAAAGATATTAGCCTTCAAGTACACCGAAAATATCGCACAAATGCATGCCGCTTTTCTAGTCAAGTATGACAAGTTTAAGTGTGTAACACCTAAGTCATTGAAACAAATTGATATAAAATACAGTTTTGAACCCTTTTTAATGCTTTTTAATGAAAAAAAAAAAAATGGTGTTGCCAATATTGAGACGCCAAATGAGGTTATTTATACCTATCAGCTTGATAAAAATCCAGTATAATATACAATGCTTTAATTGAATATGTAACAGGCGAAAAATTGTGTTTGTTTTTATTTGTAATATTATTCAAGCACCATATCTTTAACAATGGGATCTAGTTCTAAGGAAATTTTGTTCGAATGACGCTTTATGCTACTTATGCAAGGATCCGAAGTTATAAGAAGTCTGTTGAATACATCAGTATTTGTGGAAATTCGATCACACTTTCTCGAAAACATCAATCGATACTTCCTGTAGTCTTTGTTTCTGGCTTCCTCGGCTTCCTCTGAAAGCATTCCTATTGGTAATACGGCAGCATCCATTATATCCTTACCATGCATTAGTACTTTGTGCACAGTAACAGGCATATGAAACCAACTATATTTTTGTACGAACAGTTTGTCACTATCAATTTTTTGGCCACATGTAATTATTTGTAGAATTATCCTGAATCGATCGATAAGTTCTTCCCTGACGCCAGTAATATCCGCAACAATTTGTGGGTTTGAAAAAAAAAGCCTTGACGAATTCCCGTCGTTAGAAGTTCCTGTACCTTGTTGAACAAAATCAACTCGCAACCGCATTTTATCTTTAAAGGCCGCCTGTATTTTTAATTTATTTTGTCTTTTAATTTCTTTGTTTTGCAAGGTTGCAGCCCATTTCTGAAATGGTAAATTATATGCTATATGGAGAATGCATTCCATAAATTTGATTCTAGCATGTAAGGATGAAATTCCCAATTCACATGTCTCAGGTTTAATTGTTTTCATTGAAACTAACTCTAAGTTGTTCATTTGAGTAGGTTTCGCTCCCCATTATTAATGCTAATACAATTGAAGAATCAATATAGGGCTGCGGGTTTTTTTCTTTTTCAATCATTTCACTTGCTAGTGAAAGTTGTTGTTTCGCGCGATCACAAAATTCCTCAAAAGCTTTTGTTTTTCTCCCCTTCGCTCTACTTTCATATGAGGAGGTGCATGGCAATGCTACTTCAAATGCATCTTAAAAATAACAAAAAGATAATAAGATACTTTATTACACTTGTTAGCCAAAAACTCACTTGTAAGCCAAACTGAATTGCTTGCAAAAAAACTAGTAATGTTTTGAGTTGCGGCAAACCACCTTTTATTAAATATAGATAAAATCAGCTGCGATATATTTATTTTCACATATGCATCATCTTCATCAGTTACACCTGAATTTCTCGATTTTATATATTCAGTCAATGAATCAACATTGCGAGCACTGTTAATAAGCTCCACGCTTAATTCTGTGTATAAAAACGAAAAAGTACTCATATTAATATGAACTATATAAGTATATGAATGAAATTTAATATATTTTAAGACGTGAAAACTATATGTTTTCATTTTGATTGAAATGTCATTCAATTTCGTGTCGCCTACATATTCGTAAACAAAAATAATGTTTCACTTATAAATCGTTTCAAGCTTTAATTCCCGAAAGCCTGTAAGTATACCCAATTTTTTGTCTGATTGAGCATTTGTATGAAATATTGGAAGTGACTTTTGAAATTAAAATCGATGTTACGAAAAGGGACGGTATTTGGCGGTTTTTTTTTTTCTTAATTAAAAGTACAGACTCGGACCTTTCATTTTTTTATAGTTAGAGGGCAAAGCACATAAAGTTTTTTTCCATCAAAAAGTGAAAAGTTGATATATTTTAGTATAATTTTTGATAAATTATAACAATTAGTTTACTTTTCCAATTTCAATAATTTTTTTTTATAAAAAAGTTAGTGCTATATTTTCACTAAAAAATAAAACAAAAGTTAAGCTATAAACTTACACACAAAAAAAGTTCTTTATTTGAACAATAATTGTAATCTAATTTCATTGATTAAATTTCCGTTGACTTCTGTTAGTTTTTTTAACTACAAAATTTCACTTTTCATAAAAAACCTTGTTGAATTTTTCTTATCCATATATTTCTTTACAAAATCAAATATAAATGAACCATTGTAACTGAAATAAAGCATTAAAATTAAATTTACATGCCCCCTTGTCCAGCCCCGACCAATTTTCTAGACTACGAACTGCTAATTACATCAAGAAAGTATATGTAAAATTTAGTCTTAGCCCCTTTGTCTAATCCCGCCTACTTTTTTATTCTGCGGTCCGTCGAAAATACAAAAAAATGTGCAAAATTTGGTTGAAGTCGGACAAACGGTGTAGAAAGAGTTCGATTAAATTTCAAGTGACACACCCCCTAGTCTAAGACTGTGTCTTAGACCTAACTTCCAAAGTTAAGAAAAAATTTGGTTTCGTTTAAAAAATATCACGATTTTGTTAACTAGTCTTATTATAATTTTTTATTGGATATATTTTTACTCAAGCGCTTCTTTTTATAAAGCGTGGCACAGAATGCTGCGATGTAGCTGTAGCGATTCCATGTAAACTTTTTAATTTCGAACACGTGTCAAATTTGATACTCAATCCTAATAAAAAAAGCATAATTGATACAATTTTCAGAGCAGCGTTAGTACTCAAAAGTTAAAGTTAGCTTAACTTGCGCTACAACTACAGCTACGAGCCACAGACGTATTACGCATTCTGTGCGATTCCGTGCATTTAGCATATTTTAACTTTTGACAGGTCATACTACGTACTACAAGCAACACCATTCTGGTTCCCACTTAACCATCTCTTTACTAAACGCTGACGAGTTTTTGCGTCATCTTTTTAGAGGAAATACTCAAACAAGACTATTCAATTGCACTGCGTCAAATTGTACAACATCAAATAATATTTATCATGCTGCTGTACAAAGTCTTCAATAAGAGGCTGGTCAAAATCAGAGCCACTTAAACTTATGACCTATGCTTATTTTTTTAAATTGGCTCAATTTAAACAATTTGTTTCTTCTTTTTCTACTTCTTTCAGCGGTGCCACACACTCACGCCTCATTATTTGCGATGAACATGGCGAATGTGTCGCCTCGACAACTGGTCTGGGTACAAATCATTGGATGGTCGGTATTCCAGAGTGTGCACGACGCATAGCCGATATGATCGAGAGAGCCAAAGAAGAGCATGGCATAGAGCAAGATACACGTCTGACCAGTTTGGGTTTAAGTCTTAGCGGCTGCGAACAGGTCAGGTTTTATTTGAAATGTTACATGTACTTGCCTTCGTGCTTCTGAAAATATTATTTGTTTTGTTTCCAAAACGTGTTGATATTGTTTAGTGGCTCAAGGTCACTTATAAGATACTCGTATCTAATATATTTTTCACTCTTTCTACAGGAGGCTACGAATATTGAATTGGAACAGGAACTGCGTAATTCTTTTCCAGACATAGCCGATAGCTATGTGGTGTGCAGTGACACTGTGGGCAGCATATTTACGGCCTCGCCAAATGGTGGCTTGGTGCTTATTTCCGGCACTGGTTCGAATGCTTTGCTACGAAATCCTGATGGCACATCATATTCCTGTGGTGGTTGGGGTAATTTCATGGGCGATGAGGGTAGCGGTGAGTATTTGTTGCATTTTATTTATTTGTATAGAAATATTTGTATATTTCTACGGAGTAATAATTGCATTATGAATGATTGTTAGTTTTTAACCTTTCTCTCTACTGATTAGCAGAAATTTTAAAAAAATATGTAGGTCTAGTCAGTTTTTAACTGATAACGGTCACGTTACAATGCCTGCAGTTGCATATATTTTTGTTTTAAATTATTGAAATAAATAAATTAATTGATATTCTGTTATATTCGACAGATTACATAATGTCAAAAAAAAAAAAAAAACCTTACTCTAAGTTGAATGCATCAAATGCGTATATTTTATTCAAAATTGATAATAAGAAAAACGTGTTAACACGTTGACTGTCATGTAATCCAACGAAAGGGGACAATATTTGTTATCATGGCGCCGTGAGTTTGACCTTCGGTTCACATGTAAAATTCTTTAGTTTAGAACTTGGGAAACGGTGATAATTTCAAAAAATAATTTATTACATACAATATGTGATCCTTGACACTGATGTGATATTATTTTGCTTTTAATTGATAGCAGTGTCTACGCCTTTAGAAAATATTTTATAGATTTTATTAATTTAAATTGTTTTTATTATAAATCTTCTTGGGTCAGTAGTCTGTTAAAAAGATACAAAATGTTTGATCTTTTTCAAACACTTTTTAGTGGTAAAACTGTATTATTTATGTTAAGTTTTACGTTTTGATGGAGACAGTGGCGAATATAGGATTTTACTCTAGGGGGCTTGCAAAGCTTTTGTCACCATTCAAATCATAATTTTTAATTTCAATTAGGGATGGAAAATAACGTTTATTTTTTAATTTTTAACTCAAAAGTTCATGTATAAAAAGTTACTGTAAAATAATTTTAAATGTAGCGACATGACGCTAGGGAGTCCGAGATCCCGTTTTTGGCACGATTTTTTTTCATGATTTTTAAGATAGAAATCACCTTAAGCCAATTATTTGATCGATTTTTTTCGATCATTTATAATTATTTTTTGATCATTAGTTTTTCGATCAGATTTAAAAAAAATATTTTTGATCGTTATTTTTTCGATCACAAATAAAAGTTACTTTTTAATCGTTATTCTTTCTATCAAAAATAAAAGTTATTTTGTGATCGTTATTTTTTCGGTCACAAAAAAAAATTATTTTTGATCGTTATTTTTCCAATCAGAAATAACATTTCTTATTTATTTGTTATTTTTTCGATCAGAAATAAAAAACATTTTGTGATCGTTATATTTTCGATCAGAAATAAAAGTTTTTTTTGTCGATATTTTTTTGATCAGAAATAATAAAAACCAATCATTGATCGTTTTTTTCCGATCAGATTCGTATGTATTAAATATATTAAATGTATGCATGTAATGTATGAAATCGTATGTATTAAAATTTGAATCAAATGAGTATCTACTCATAAAACGTTTATTGAGTTTCAATTAAAAAGTTATTGAGCATATAAAAAAATCAAGTTCATACTGCATACTAGTATCCTAGTTCTAGTTCTATTACTAGTAACCTAGTTCATCCTAGTTCGTACTAGGATAAAATAAAAGAACATAAATAGAACACAGAGTATTAAAAAGTAGTAGGAAATATTAGTAGAACTAGGTGACAAAAAAATATTAGCAAGAAATTGTAGTAGAAAATAGCAGTATTACATAGTGAAACATATAAAAGTAGAAATAGTTGTAGAAAAGAAAAAGTAATTATTAAAAAATATTTTTTTTTAATCTGACCCAAAAAATGTCGATCAATGATCTACAAAATTTCCGAAATATATTTATTTTTAATAGAAAAAATAACGATCACAAAATGATTTATATTTCTGATCGAAATATTAACGATTAAGAAATTAATTTTATTTCTCACTGATAACGATCACAAATAATTTTTATTTCTGGCCCAAAAAATAACGATCAAAAAGTTCATTTTATTTCTGATCGGTTATCTCTGATCGGAATAACGGTTAAAAAATAAGTGTAATTTCTGATTGAAAAAATTGCGATCACAAATAATTTTTATTTCTGATCGAAAATATAACGATCAAAAAATAACTTTCATTTCTGATCGAAAAAATATTGATCAAAAAATAATTGCTATGAAATGATTGATTGATAGCGATAATCGTTATTTACGGTACCTGATTTCAATACATATTCGTTCGTGCGGGTTGGTGTCAGTTAAGGCCTCCACAACGGTAACACCTAAGGGCACCAAATTTACAACATCTGCTATCAAGGTTCATGTCTCGAATAATAAATTAAAAAAAATTGCTACACCCCCTATTACTGCCCACAAATCAATAAAAATGTTATATTTCAGACGAATGTGGTTGTATTGGAAAAAATTTTGTAATTTAGTTCGTATGGTTACTCTCGTAAACAACACTAAAAATGGGCGTGGTCTAACTATAATTACGCCCTCTTTTCAGAAATCATTATAATTCCTGAGTTGTGCATGTTTTGATAGTTATACTTGGTGTGCTGGTGCTATGTGACCAAGTGGCGGTCATTTTATATACAAATGTTGCCACGCCCACTTTTCCCGCCCATCTGAATATAATCATATATGTATGTACACCAACAGCTAATCCGCAGATTGTCCGACTTGAATCAAATTTTGCACATATATTCGTTGGTATAATGAGCAGTTTTTAGATAAGAAAAGTGGACAGAGTTAGGCAAGGGGGTGTGTCAGTTTAATTTGAATCAAACTCCTCCTACACCATTTGTTCGACTTCAACCAAATTTTACACTAATATTCTTTGGTATAATGAGCAGTTTAAAGTCTAGAAAAGTGGACGTATTAGACATGGGCGGGGCACTTTTTTCCATACATTATATACACCTTAAATGCTACACTACCTTGGGCTTCGCCGGGTATTCCATCTAGTTTTATTTACAGTATAGACTTTCAAATCTATACTGAAGACGCAATTTTCATAAAAAGGGTAGCAATTGAAAGTTTTATTTTTCCTAAATATTGTGTATTTTTTAAAAGAAGCTGAAACAATTTTCTATGAAAAAAAACCAAATTTCTTGGTTATGCCTATAAGTATGTGATAGATTTTTATTTTAATGCTATTATAAGTAATAAGTGGGCTACTTAACAATTCAATAGAAAAATAGAAAGTTTCTAGAAAATCCTTGATTCAAAGGTTAAAATAGTCTTTAATGTAAAAACAAAATCATCTATTACTATATATTTTTTATTTTGACATTTTAACGCCGCACGGGATTACTAGTTTTAGGGATCAACAAACTTTATTATTGGCTTTCTTAATTCACCTGGCGTTAAGGGCGGTGATTGAAATAATATCTAAAACAGTTCTCAGCTGCCGCAGATATCTAAATGAGATGGTAGAGTAGCTACCAAATGTCTTTCCTATACCTCTCAACTCACTCACAACTTAATTACATTTTGCGCTATATCTCCAAAATGAAAAAAGCTACAACAACGAAATCAAAGGTAGATGCCAATTATATGAGAACTAAACAATTCCCAAAATGTATACGCAATCGGACAAGTAGGCGTGGCAATCCCCATACAACTTAAATGCATTTTACGCTATATCTTCGAAATGAAAAAAGCTACAACAACGAAATCAAAGGAAGATGCCAATTATATGAGAACTAAATGATTTCCAAAATTTAGACGCAATCGGACAAGTGGGCGTGGCAATCCCCTTACAACTCAAATGCATTTTACGCTTTATCTTCAAAATGAAAAAGCTACAACAACGAAATCAAAGGTAGATGCCAATTATATGAGAACTAAACAATTTCTAAAATTTACACGCAATCGGACAAGTGGGCGTGGCAACCTCTATACAACAAACACACAGCCAATAATTGATTTTTATATAAACCATTTATACCATTTTTCCCTCTCAATGATTCGGTTAACAATGCAAAATATTTTTTTAGATACAAACTTCATTAGTATAATTCAAAGTAGCTCTTACTGACTGTGGTAAATTGCATAACAGACGCTTTTCATGCAGAATAAACCATTTAATATGCGATATCCATGGAGGTTGCAATTTAGTACCGCACGAAAAAAAATAAATATGATGTGAAGTCACGAGAAGCCTATTCTTTTTTTATTATAAAAAAAAACATCTAAACCTAATGAATATAAAAATTTTAAGACAGAGACAAAGCTTGTTTTTTTAAAATATTTAAAAATAAAAAATTTGTATAGGATTTTAAAGAAAGTCGAGAAATCGTGATAGAAACAAGCGAAAAAGCTTATTTCCCCCTACAAATTTTTGTAACTTCGGGTCCACATGAACCCGATTTGGTGCGAAATTTTCATGGAAGTAAAATATGCCACTGCCTTTAAGTCCGAGTTACAGATTTATCTCCGTCTAACTAGACCATTCGAAACACTGTGCGCTGGCTTGAAATCGCTACCTTCATTTAGGTAACTGATTCTGCAGGGACCTAGACGGCCTCTCGGAAACTTCGGTCTACCGAATCCTCTGCTTCATTAATAGCTAAAACTGGTTAAAATTGAGAGGGAGGCAATTAAAATTAACCCTGGGTATCACAGAGGGCCTTACTGGCCCTCATATAAGCAATTAATATAGGACCAAGCGAAATACCCCAAGGGACTGACCAATTTCAACAAATTTTTCGTAATTAGCATAAGTGCTCTTCTATTTTTGTCCATCTTTTGTATGAAATCACCACACTGTGCAACCTAATGTATATGTTTCTATACCAAAATTAACATTTTTGTGGAAATAAATAAAATATTTTTTTGTTGAAAAATTTAACGAAATGTATCCTAAGCAACGTCGGGTTTTCTGCTAGTAGCTTATGCTTATTCACCTTTTCATATAATTTTCCCATTTTGTCTTTACAGCCTGGTACATAGCACATTGTGCCATGAAAACCGTGTTTGACGACATGGATAATTTTGCCAAATCTCCACATCCGGTACAACGCACTTGGGAGCTTATCAAACAGCATTTCAATGTACAGACACGCTTGGATCTCCTACCACACTGCTATGCAAAATTCGATAAACCTTTCTATGCTAGCCTGTGCAAGAAGCTCGCGCATGCCGCCTTGGAAGAAGGCGATCAGCTCTGTTTGAGTCTATTTAAACAAGCAGGTCGCCACATTGCGCTTAGCGTGCAAGCTTTGCTGCCCAAAGTACATCATGATCTGGTCGAATCGGGAGATTTAAGCATTGTGTGTGTAGGCTCGGTATGGAACAGTTGGCATCTATTGCAGGCTGGCTTTATAGAGCAATTAGATCGACAGCCAATACCTTTTGGTTTAAAGCTGATATCTATAACTAAGAGTATGGCATATGGGGCTTGTTATTTGGGTGCAGACGGTATACAGTTCGATATGCCACGCAACTATTTGGATAATTTTAAAGTTATGCAGCACTATAAGCCGAATGCAACAACCGCGGCTGTAAATGGCGGACAAAGTGGCAGTAATGGTTATTGTAACGGTAGTTCTAATAGTTAAGAAAAAAATTGATAATTTAGTTAAAAGCAAAGACGTTATATATATGTATGTAGCTAAATTTTAAAATAAAATATACACTTTTTAAAAAGTTAACAGCTTGTAACGCAAAAGCGTGTATAAACAATTTATGATTAATTTTTTTTTTTTTTTGTAATAATGTGCAAATGATACATTTTCATATCATACTACTACGGGTTATAATCTTTACAATAAAATAACAAATTTTAATATATATCTTTATGTAGCCTTATAATTGTGAATTGTACAATTTGTGAAAATGCCAAATTTTATAATATATATATGTATATTTTTATGGAAACTTTTCAAATAAATAAACGCATTTTGCATTAGTTTTGAATTTGATTTTTCTCATAATAAAGATAGCAAAAATTCAATCATAAAGGATCGAATAAGTCATTTTAGTCCTCGAAGGAACTTTAACCGAGATTCTTATGATCAATTGTGTTGTGCGTGTTATTAATGGCTTCATTCTGTATGCCTATCCGATCAATCGTTTCGTGCAAAACAGTGTTCGTTCGTGTTTTTGAAATTTGTAATTCGAACAGAATCAAACAACGATAACAGCTGATCAGCTGGCGAACGATGCCGTAACACAGTAACTTTTTGCAATCTGTATCCCTAACGATGAATAAAACAACGAAGCGAGACGTCAAAATCAAACGAACACTTTTAAGTTATTGTTGTTTTTTTTGTCGAAGAAAATTTTTTTGAAAATGGATAATGGAAAAAAGTGCAATGTTTTAAGTTTACAGTGATAAAAAAAAACAACAAGCACTCAGTTCGAAGTGCTAGTCAAGCAGTTAGAGGCTCATCCAGATCTGGCCAGAGGCGCCCCTACATATGGCGCTGATAGAGTATCCGTCGATGAGTAGCCAGAAATCTAAGGAAAGTTGCCAATTTTAGCTGTGGTGGTATGTGGGTATTCCTGTAGGTTACTTTCATGTGTGGGCTCACATCAGAAAATATGTGCTGGAACACCTCTTTGTTGACTCGAAAATCTGCGATGAATCTATGTTGAAGCATTTGTTTAGCTCAGCTCATAAACTTTTAACTATTATTATGTATAAATAAATTCATAACTTACTCAATTTCTGGTAACTCCAAAACATTCGTGCAATCTCGCAACCTTCTTCTGTGCACCCTCAAATCGTTCCTATCGCTTTCCTCGAAATCAAACACGGCAATAGCTGCATACATTTTAGTCAAATCACTATTTTGATTTAAAACACTAAACACCATAAATCAACAATCGTAAAAAACAATGAACATTAAAGAAATTGACCGATTTGCTCAAAATATTTTTCTTCAATGTAATCAAAAACAGCTGATTCATATTAAAAGATTGAAAATAGGCATTGCCAACAACCAAAAAACGAAGCTAAAAGTTTATGAAATCTCTCTAGAATTTTTTATCTGGCAATTTTTAATTTGACAACTGCTTGTGTATAACAGTTTGAATGACGTAGCAAACGTAAGCTTAACGTAAGGGTTGCCGATCAGACTCGTTCGAGATACAGATTTCGATTAGTTTACAACTTCGTTCGTATATTCATCGTTCGTTGAATGGTTCGTTAGGGATACTAAATGAGGCTATAATTAAATGTTTGAACCAAAATTGATCGAGAACTGGACCTTCAAGTATTATGCCGACTCCTAACGACTCATGTACTCAAGCAGCTTTACATTGATTTTTTTTTTTATTTCGTACTCCCTGAGGTTTGCCATTGTCTGCAGAATTCTACTGAAAATATTTTCTATGTAAGATGGAATTTCAACCCTAAAGGAACTCATAATTTTTATACAGAAAATAGTTTGAGAAACTTTTAATGTTCTTGCGAATTTGTTTCAAAATTAATAAGCTCATTGTCGAACCAAAACGAACGAGTTGGTTAAATAAGAACGCTAAAATAAAATTTATAGGACGAACGCAGAATCATAAAAATTAAGTTGTAATGGATTTCATCAGGAATCCAACCAATTATGTTTTTTATAATATAAATCAAATTATGCCAATTAATTTTTGATCGTTATCGTTTCGATAAAAAACAAAAAACCAATCATTGATCGTTATTTTTACGATAAAAGAACACAATCATAGATCCTAACTTTTTCGGTTAGAAATAAAAATCAATTAATGATTATTATTTTTTCGATCAAAAATAAAAATCAATCATTGATTGTTATTTTTTCAATCAAAAATTAAAATCATAATGGATTTAAGGAACAATTTAATTCTTGTTTTGTTCTATTGTTCATTTGGTGCCTGCTTTTTCAGCACTAACATTAGTTTTGATTGATTCGCGTTACAATTTATCAGTGGAAAACTTGAACGCAATTTCAACGGTGAAATTAAATGGTACACTCTAATTTCTCAATTAGTATGCCTTTCACCTCAAATATTACAAACTAAAATATTTTACAATAGTACAAACTTAAATATTTTGAACAAGGGCAATGAGCTAACTTTTATAATTAAAAACCGAGAGGAAGTTATCGATATCACTAGCATCTGAAAACTCTCAGAAGAAATTTATTCATGGTAGGTTTTAAAAGAACATTCGTTCTCAGACCATAGGTTTATAGCTTTCGGCTGAAAAAAAATCAATCGATCCTTGCCTCAAAAAATTACGGGGTTATCGCTTAATACAGATACTCCTCCCCCCGTGACAAACAAAGAAGACCTAGACCTTCTGATACTAGACATCACCAAGAAATGTTCGGATGCGGTCAACAAAGCATGTCCGAAAAAAGTTTTTAAAAAATCCCAGTGGTCTCGGGAGATTGAAATACTCAGAGAGGACTGTCCTAGAGACTTCAACTACACAAGCCGTAGCAATAGTGAGGACTCATGGAGAATATATAAGTCCAAACTAGGCGTTTACAAAATTGCAGTCAGGAAAGCAAAGAGAGCCTCTTAGTCCTCCTTCTGTACAGAAATAGAAAGTACTTCCAAGGCCTCAAGGCTTAGAATCAAAATACTATCAAAATCCCCAACAGCACCAAGCTTTCTTCAAAAGAAAGCTGGTACCTGAACAGACTCATGTATCGAAACCTTGGATACACTTATCGGCGCACATTTTCCTGGTAGTGTTGACACTGACAATTCCAGCTTTCAATCATCCCCCTCTAACATTACACCTCAACAGTTAATAGTGAATATAATATTGACGATTAATTCGTTCCAACCATATAAATCTCCGGGCACCGATGGCATTATACCACTATAGCTTCAATGCAATAGTACCTTGACTTCAGGCAATCTACTATGGCTGTCTACTCCTTAACTATATCCTATCAGCATGGAGAGAGACTAAAGTCATTTTTACATCGAAAGCGGGCAAGTGTTCTCACAATAAACCGAATGACTTTAGACCAGGCCTGGGCATTCTAACACAGTCACATTTTATCTTGTCTTATTGGTATTGGTGCGCTCTCAAATCGCACACACTGAGTTCATACAATTTGCAGCGTAAAGCGACATAGGTCATCACAGCATCACCGTCAGCGTCACGACGACTGAATTATATTCTTTTGTGTTGTCAGCTTTGTGTACATGTAAAAAGTTACGCCCAGAGAGTGCTCAGTGAGCTATGGAGAGCCCAGGCCTACTTTAGACCTATAAGCCTCTCCTCCTTTTTGGTTAAAGTACTGGTGAGACTCACTGGACTTCTTCTTAAGCTGAAACTTGACAGGCTTCTGAAATCTCAGCATGCCTATATTAAAGACAGATCTATCACTTCGAAGAATCACTTGTGAATAAAGAATATACGCTTGCTGCTTTTCTAGACAAAGCAGGACCATTCAATAACGTCCTTCCATGTGCGGTCACCTATGCTTTGTCGGAACTGGGGGTGGAGGATTCTCTCGTGAGTTCCATACACCAGATGCTCTTGGGCAGGGTGGTGAACCAGGTTTTTAAGCAGGGGCTTGTAATCAGGAGTACTCCACAGGGGGGATGGTCTTGTCTCCGCTTCTGTGGTCCATGACGACCAACTGTTACGTTTCATGGAGAGGGAAGGCTACAAGGTTATTGTTTATGCTGACGACATCGTCATCGTATTCAACAGAAAATTTCCTCAGACTCTATGCCAACTCATGGGGTGAGCACTCTTAATCCTCTCGAAATAAACCTCGTCTTGTGGTTTAAGTATAAGCCTGGAGAAAACAGATCTCATTCCTTTCACTAGTAAATATAAAATACCCAACTTAGTACCTACGCATCTGAACGGCACGAGGTTGCACTTTAGTAACAGCATGAAATACTTAGGAGTTATTCTGGATAAAAAGCTTATCTGGAATGATAATATAAAGGAACGTGTTAAAAAAGCAAACATAACTCTTTTTGCGTGTAAAAAATCGATTAGTAAAAAACGGGGGTTTTCCCGCAAAATAAAACGCTGGATTTATACAGCAATTGTCCGCCCCATACTTATATATGGCTCACTGGTATGGTGGAGAGCCCTTGGTTCAAGAAGTGCAAGTATGTATGTATTACCGGGGCATTGTCTACAACTCCAACTAACGATCTGAATGTCGTGCTTCACCTTCCGCCTCTTGATAACTTTGCCAGGGAATGTGCTAACACAGCAGCCCTCAGGCTAAGAGAATCTGGAAATTGGATTGGTAATGGCTGGGGTCACACAATTATTCTGAACTCCTCTGTCCCCGACAAAACAGACTACTGTCTGCCTTGCTTAAATCTTGAAAAGAATTACGAAGTTCACATCCCTTCGCGACTAGACTGGGCTAACAAAAGCCCCCTTAAAACTAACGGCATAAAAATCTTCACAGATGGATCCAGGCTTTGAGAACAAGTAGGGGAAGGTATTTACTCCCAGGAACTTTAATCGGAGGGTCCTTTAGACTTCCAAATAATTGTAGTGTCTACCAAGCGGAGATGATGGCTATTCCGCTAAGATTCTAGGTCAAAAATACCTTGAGGGAAAAAGTATTTTCATCCTTTCAGATAGTCAAGCTGCGCTTAAGGCGCTGAACTCACATATTGACAACTCTTAAGCTTTCACTGAGTGCCGCAGATCTTTTAACGAGATGGCAAGGCTATTCAGGATCCACCTCCTCGTATGGGTAGCCGGACACAGGGATATCGAGGGTAATAATTCGGCCGACGAATTGGCAAGGAAGGGTACGACCTCGAACACCCTCTTAAATGAGGACTTTATGGGTATAACCATATTCTCCTATAAACTTCAATGCAGGAACAAATCTTTAAGTCTTGCACAAGAGCGCTGGGAACACCTTGGTACATGTAGGACTGCTAAGCTAACGTGGCCTTCCTAAAAGAAAACAGAATTTAAAATAAAAACAAGACTACGCTTTCCCGACTTTTTAAAAAATTCAGTACTGTGCTGTGATGTGCTTGGGTTGTGCTACAATGTGGAACTATTTTTATGTGATGATACTATTTTCAAAATTTGCTGTATTATATTTTTGCCTACCACATGGTCGGGTTGTGTTGTGATTTCCATAAAAAGATTAAAAATAATTTTTACATTTACTAATTTTAAGAGCAAAAAATATAACTTATAAAAGAAGTTGTGAAGGAAATTGTGCTGTGATGTGCTCGGATTGTGCTGCAATGTGCCACAAAAAAATTTTCAAAAATCACAATCATTGTTAAATCGCAAAAATTCAGATCATCAATGGATCGCATTTTATTCGAAAACAGATTTCGGCGAATATCAATAAATCGACAAGTAGTTAACTAAAAGTTTTTCACTTGAACTGCGTGTATTTTGAAATTTATTTTCGCCCTAAAATTAAGCAAATTTTATTTTTTTCCTTTGCACATAACGCACAGCTCAGCCTCATTACAGACACTCTCGGTTATTTCTAAAAATATTTGAAGCGGAGCTTATTCCTCAATAGAAACCCTTTATTTCCTCTCTTAAAATAAACAAATGTTGAAATCTTTCGACGTCACATTGCAGCACAACTCGAAAACAACACAGCACAAACTACGAATTTCTAAAAAGTGCTGGAGTATCTTCTACCTAAAGAAAGTGACACAAATATGCTCATTTTACATGTCACAATGCTGCATAACTTGAGCGTATTACAGCAAAACTTTCAAATTCCTATAAAACTAATTTCTTGGCTTACTTCAACTTAAAAATATAGCTCCACCATAAAGTGATTAATATCATAAAATTCTATTTTTTTTCAACTAATTAAAGTTAAAACTTACCCAAAAGTAAATGCATTGTTGTTAGTATTCAGAGAGTTAAACAGAAGTTTTTTAGAAATATGGAAATTTGTATTTATTTATTTATTGCCCTTTGCTCAAATATATCTGTGTTCACAAGTCATAACAGCCTCAACAGACTCAAAATATCGTAAATACGGGATGTTTTATTTTCCTTACATCGTCTGTTTCCTGGAAGTTAAGGGAAACATCGAACATAGAACTTGTAGATACAGAGATAGTTAACGGAACAATCGAGCATGGAAATTCCACAAATACCAGATCGTTTTTTTATGATATTTTGAGTTAGGCTGTTATGACTTGTGACCACAGATATATGTATTTATATGATTGGGTTATGCATACATATATATAAGTAATGTTTAATAATAATTAATTGCCTAAATAATGCATTTCATTAAAAGCAAGTATAAAATATTTGTATGATCAAATGCAATAAAATGTTGTTAAACGATCTTTGAGACAAACACAAAGTTTGACAGGATATCAAAAAACTTAATATTAGCTCTGCCTCCAGAAAGCAAAACTTTGAATATAAATTATTTAAGAAATAAATTTTAACATACAAAAAATGTTTCATTGTTAGCGAATGTAAGTATGCAATATAAAACCGCAAGTGCACAAAAATTGACTTTCCTTATGTTTGTAAAAAAAGCAAAAATTACATAAATATAAAAATAAAACACATAACTAACTAAACTAAACAATTACTTCTTGCTAGCATATTTTTTGTTTATAGTATTGAATATAATGTGGCTATGAAATTAGTGTCTAAAACTAATATAGATAGTTTCCAGAATGTTACCCAAGCAACGTGCTTAGTTATTTAGACTCTGGCGCAATTTATTTGGGTCTTGATAATGCGATGATATCACCGATGGATGCTGTGGTGGTGGAAAGCAGCGCACGTGCTCAACATTAGAACCCTCACCATCGCCACTCTTCAAATACTTATTGAGTACCGCAAAAATTTGTGAATTCAATACCTGGAACCGACGAATGCGATCTACCATGCGCTTAAGTTTCTGTTTGAAGAGTAGAAATCAAATTAAAGCATATTGAAAATACTTTTGAGTGTTTAGCTTACAATTCCTTTGACATCTTCATCCTTGCCATCGACACGTTGTACACGTAAGATATGATAACAAAAATCTAAAGCCTCAAAACGTCTTTGCTGACCCAGCAGCACAATCATAGCACAACCAGCCCAATTAAGACCTTCACCGAATAGCTCTTCGATGGTGTATTCAGTACCACGTACAGGAATGCAGTAGACAAATTGTAAAGCTGACCACAAACGATGAAATTCCGAGCACTCATCTACATGAATAATACCGTTGGCAGGTGGTGGGCCACACCAGACAGGATCATCTAAATAGCTTTTGATGCGATTGAGTATGACTTCGAAAATGCTCAGACCGCAACAAAGACGTTCGCGCGTCAAAAGATCTCCTTCACGTGAAATCATAGCTTGCTGTAAATATTAAAAAAAACAATTCTCGAACATTCAACTTAATGGCTTAGTACTTATTTCTTCTAACCTTGGCCGTGCCAATTTTTTCTACATTCGAAACAATTTGTAGATTGGCAAATTGTGCCTCAAGTCGCTTTTGTTTAGCTTCCGGTTTTTCGTTTTCTAAAATAAACCCCATCTTTATATGCAGTACCCGTCATTGTGAGCTAATAATTTACCTTTACAAAATGGTCTTGGGAAAATGTTCTGAAAGAGTGCCGCATGCAACAAATCGCAAACTTCTTCCTGCGACAGCGCCTGTTCAATGAGCAAACAGAAAATAATGCAATTTCCGAATTCGCGGAATGATTGAAAAAGTTCTGTTTTCGTATCTGGGTACTGCACAATATCAGTGAGATGCGCCTGATAATAACTCAGCACACCAGGTGAACCATATTCACAACGTGGTAGTTTGCAAGATTTTGGCATAGCACTCATGAGAGTTTTGGTAAATTGCAGCAGAGAACCTTGTATCAAAGGTTTGACAATGTCCTTCAATATGATGTCCATAACAACAGCAATTCCTTGATAGCCCAATAGTCGACACATGGCATGAAAATGTGGTGCCCCAACAAAGCCGGTATATTGTCCATACTGTGTAGTGTAGGCAGCATTCAATTGTTTTGATCCCCATAGATAATAGTGCGACATCTGTGGTGGTTTCTCACGTTGTATAGCTTGTGAAGAGGATAAGTTAACTTTGCTCCTCACAAAGCTGTGCAATAAAAACCGATTTAATTTTAGTGAAGGGTTGAGTAAATAGTGTTGGTGATTGTTTTACTTACCGATTGGTGGCAGCATTGTAGCAATAATTTACCAGAAAGTCATAATTCAATTCGACAAAAACATGCAGAGTAATACGTCCATATGGAGCTAGCACATTGTGGTTAGCCTCTTTAATCATGCCATCAAAGTTATCTAGTGCTAAATATTTGCACAACAACTTGTGACAAATACGATTAGCTTCGAGTAAGCCATCGAGTTCCTGTTTGATGTGAAACAAACAATAAATAAATATTGATAAACATACATATTGTTATGAATAATAAGTATAAGTAAAGGTTTTTTTATATTTTAATCTTTTTTAATGAGACCAAATTCAAATATTTATTTAATTTGCACAATTTTTTATGATTTAAGCTTTCAATTTCGAATCAGAAAATACTTCTTCTAAACACACTTACCCCCTATCTACTACCCTTCTGAGGATCTCCATACATAAACACAAGCCCTGTCGATTATAGTTCCTATCTCCTGAATTGATCCCTAGAGGAGTGAAATATATGTGCTGGTCCTATAATTTTTTGCCCTTCAACATTTTATCTAGGCACACCGACTATATGCCACCCTTCTGGGGTCCCTATACAAGAAACACAAAAACTGTCGATTATAGTTCATATCTCTCCCGAATTGATCCCTAGAGGGATCAAATATATGAGCCGGTTTTATTATTTTTTGCCTTTCAACATTTCTTTTGAACACACCTACCCCCAATCTGCCACCCTTCTAGGCGATCCCAGAAAAAAAAAACAAAAAATTTCGATTATAGTTCATATCTACCTCGAATTGACCACAAGAGCGGTGAAATATTTGAGCTGGTCTTGTTATTTTTAGCCCTTCATCATTTTTTTTCAACACACCTACTCGCTATCTGGCTCCCTTCTAGGGGGTCCCCAAACAAAAAGTTACTATTTTCTGCTTGCCTGGTAGCTGAGGCATTAACAATGCAAGACTTAACAGTGCTAATGTTAACAGTGATAACATAAACAGTGGTGACGATATGACATTGCTGACGAGGTTCATAATTTTTACCCATACCAAAAAGTACTCAACGCTTTGAAAATTAAAAATGTATGTCTCAAAAACCTATCTTTAGAAATTATTTTTATTAAGAGGACTTACATCCATTTTTTGTGAAGAATTTAGATTTAGAATTTAAAAATGTTTGTATATTTTTAATGCATTTAATTAAAAAAAAAAAACATGATAAAACTCGATTTCAATCCCCAATCTTAAGTGTGTACTTTAACACTTTAACAGATTTGTTTCAGATTTTCTAAATCCGAGACAACCTGCCCACCAAAAGATGCTTTTTTCTTGGTGCCTCAGAGATTTTATTATTACGAACAAATGACGTCACAAAAAAATATTTTTTCAAGAGCTAGTGATACGATTTTTAGACCCCAATGCGTACTGCGTAATCTCCTGAGTCGATTTCCGTGTGTCCGTCTGTCTGTCTGTCGACACGATTACAACCGTAATTTTAAAGCTATCGCGATGAAATTCAAAATATAAGATTAATTTTAAAAAATAAAGATCAAGTTCGAAAATTAGCCAAATCGGAAGAAAACCACGCCTACCTCCCATACAGAGTGACTTTATTGTTACAGTAAAATCTCTTGAAAATTCACAAAAATAAAAGAAATTACTTCAAATTTTTCACGTAAGCTTTGATCTTCATCCTGACTATGAAATTTGGAAAAATCGGATGAAAACCACGCCTACCTACCATACAAAGTGGCTTTATATATACCGTAAAATCTCTTAAAAAGCTGCTCGAATTAAAGAAAGGTCTTGAAATTTTCTACATAGGCTTTGATATTTAATGTAGACCATCACTATGATATTTGACAAAATCGGATGAAAACCACACCTACCTCCCATTTAAAGTGACATCATCAAAATAGAAACTCTTTCTTTTTCCAAGTTCCGCCCACATCGTTTATCCAACCCATACCAAATTTTGCACATATATTCTATATGCACATATGGAATAATGTGAAGTCTTTAGACTTGGAAAGTGGGCGTGGCATTTAACTTTTAATCTGACTTCTTCAACAACGTGTGTCTGACATCAACCAAATTTTGCACATATTATCCTTGGTAATTTGAGCAGTCTTAAGTTTATAAAATTGGGCGGTACTAGACAGGGGTCGTGACACTTTATTTTGAAACTAGCTCCATCTACACCGTTTGTCTGATTTCAACCAAATTTCTAGTAAAATGAGAAGTTTTAAGTCTACAAAAGTGGGAGGGATTGGACAAGGGGCGTGTATATTTAACTCTAATAGAACTCCCTCCTCACCGTTTGTCCAACTTAAACCAAATTTTGCACACATATTAATTGGCATAAGGATCAGTGTGTAGTTTATAAAAGTGGGCGGTACTAGAAGGGGGCGTGGCACCTTATTTTCAATCTATTTCCATTTACATCGTTTGTCCGATTTCAAACAAATTTCCTACATATATTCTTTAGTAAAATGAGAAGTTTTAAGCCTACATAAGTGGATGAAATTGGATAAGGGGCGTGTCAATCTTAATTCTAATCGAACTTCTGCTACACCGTTTTTTTATTTCAACCAAATTTTATATTCTTCGAAATAATGAGCAGCGATTAGTCTAAAAAAATTGGGCGGAAAAAGACAGGGTCGTGCCAAATTAATTTAAATCAAACTCCCTCTATAGCCTTTGTCCGATTTCTTTAAAATTTTCCATATCTTTGGAATAATGAGCAGTCAGTAGTCTAGAAAATTGTGTGGAATTGAACGGGGCCATGGCACTTTAATTTTAAACGAAATTGTTTTACACCGTTGGTATGAATATCTATATACCAATCAAACTTTGCGGCCGTGGCGCAGGGGGTAGAGCGAGTGGCCCATACGCTAGAGAACCCTGGTTCAATTCCCACCAGACACAGAAAGTGTTTTCAATTGAATTAATTTTTCTGGTCGACCGTCAACTCTGCAGACAATGGCAAACCTCAGAGAGAAAAAACTGTCATGAAAAGCTTCTTGAGAACATAAGCCGTTCGGAGTCGGCATAAAACTTGTATCAATTCTCAATCATTTGTGTGATCAAAAGAAGATCGGTCGAAATCCTTTCGAGAGCTGAAATGACCAATTCGTTTTTTTTTTTAATTAATTTTATTCCGGGTCAAAAAATAGGTGGATTTTTCCTATTAAATGTTTACAAAAGAATTGCCACCAATTCTGTAACAACTGTACTACAGACAGATGTGTTATTTCAACAGTTCCAATCTTTCACATGTAACATCAATAGTGTATCAAAAGAGGAAACTATAATTTTTGTAGAATGTAGACAAGTACGTTAAAGATTTTGCCAACCATTGCATATTAGTCTGCATACGTATAACGTTTACAAATTTGTAAACATATTTGTAAGTTTTGTACGTCTCTGAACATTCAGACGCATATTTTCTGCCAAGGTCACCAGTTCAATATTTATATCCAAGGAGTTATAAATTAAAATATTACTTTTCTACTTACCACAATTCCTGTTATATCGTTGGCTTCAAAACGACTGATAGCCAATTCGATGCTTTTATGCATATTTGCATTGATGCGTTGTGTTATAAGTTTGTTCAGATCAATTGAGCGACCTACAGTAAATCAATTTTGTGGTATAAAAAACAAACCAAATATATGTAAACTACTAACCCAATAATTGAACATGACGTTGTTTAAGTAGAGTTTCATAGCGATTATTTCTTGGATATGATTGAAAATTGAAGCCCAACACTTCGCACTCCAGGCGAAAACGTTTGTCAAGAAAAATGCTACAAATAAAATTCGGAAATAATGATTTAAATAGTATTTTTCACTATAATGCACAAAATTGTATCAAATGCATATAAATCTAATAATAGTACCTGCCAGCCAGTTGTTTGTAGTGTGCAAAAATCTGCTCACTTAATTTGTAGACAAACTGATCAAAACATAAATTCACCTCAGCTTCAACTTCGTCGTATAAAAATTGCTTGCGAAAAACAGTTAAAGCATAGTGAGCGGAATCGTTGTACAAGTCCAAAGGATACAAAACAAATCTGTAACGAATACAGCAATTTAATAAAGAGTAGTTTTTAAATAATTTTTCAACCTACTCCATCATTGATGGTTCCTTTGTTTGCAGAATGTGGTCCGTTAAAATCCAAGGCATTGACATTTCGATAGGAAATTGTATACGTTTTTCCATAGTAATCAAATCCTTGCATTCCTCATTATGTTGATGGCGCACCATGCACTTATTTACCTTACGTCCCATGGTCATTTCCAGATAGAACTCACGATACCACAGCTGCGATAAATCGCAGCACTTTTGAAGCGTCTCACTAAAATTGAGCAAATAGCTCCAATAGAAAGACGTTTTATGGAATGTATCGATTTGCATAAGGCAATTGCCGTCGATGTCCTTGCGTAAGGTACGCTTGCCACCACTTTTATCGGCTATAAGAGATTCCAGCATGGTGCGCACCATATAGAGTTGTGTGGAAGATGGGCCCACATTTAGGCGTGGCACATGTATACGAAAGCCACCATCAGGATCTTTTTTCCCCTTCGTTGCAGGATCATCAGTGGGTTCATAGCCCTTCTGCCAGTCGGCTGAAGTCTCGCGTACCGACATTATTATGCTGCGTATAAGATCCTTTCTATTTTTCACAGCTTTGCGGAGTGGTTCGCGTAGTGTGAGCTGTGAAAAATCCTGCAGTTCAGCATAGATGTTACGACGTATTGCTTCACAGAGCACAGTTTCAATGCGCGCCATGAGCACCTAAGATTTCTTTTAATAATAACCATGTTGCACATTCAGAATAGCTGGGTAGACCTACCTGCAAGCCCTTGATCATAGCTATAACTTCGATGAGCGCGAATTTCTCTTCTGACGTATAATTGTAACGTGTGGCCCGCTCGTATTCCTCAGCCTCTACAGGGCACTCCTTGTTCTGATGGTGATCAGTTGGATGCAGCAGCTTCCATGAGTACAGTTCAGTTACGACGCTTGTCCATTCGGACAACAGCTGCAGGCCACGCAGTGCCAGGTCGCCTGTGAAACGATTCTCAGCATCTGAAGGATTTTCTTTGACCGTAGTTGTCACCTCGTTGGTGTAGCGTGCCAACTCCGATATGTACTTTACATGGTCCTCGCGTATTTGTGGCAAATGCACCATAAGATCAGCCTGTGGACTGATAGCATTCGAGCTAGATAATGGCCACTTGCTGGCATCGTAGTGCTTGCTGCGTTTGATATAGTTGAATGGGGCAATTTGCATATCACCAAAGAGCGGCACCACTTCCAAATTTTTGAAAATGCGATCAATGCGATCCAAGCGAATCTTTTTCTTTTGATCTAATTTGTTTATGTTGCATGCATCGCTGTCCATTAGAAAAAGTCCAAAACCCATGACTTTAACCAGCATGTGCTTCTCCTCCGGGGTCAGATACATTTTTGTTTCAAACATATGCACGCAAATATTGACAACATCGGACAAAAGATCCTCATAGCCAACAATTTTCTCTAACGTATCCTTAACAGTGTCACGTATTTTATTTTGTGTTGCTAAAAACATAGATAGATTCTGTGACTCCTGTAGCGTATGTGAATCGGACATGACCTTCAAAAACTGGGCAGCACGTCTGTAGGTGCTGTAGTCATTCTTAACACTCGACTTCATATTCTTCAACTCATCTAGCACGGCAAACATATTTATAAATCTGCCCAAGGTGAGCAAATAGGCTTCAGAGACAAAATCCTTTCGCTTCTCGGCATGACATAGACGTTTTACTTCTCCGGAAAAGGCTTCAATCGCCTTGCGCTAAATAAATATTGAAGCACAGTTAATATTAGGCAAATATATTTAACAAAAATTTTTTTACCTGGAAATACATGAAGATTAACAGTTTGTTAACTTCCGGCGCCAGCACTTCGACGGTTTTTTCATAGATTTCAACGCGATTGGGCTGCTCATTTGACTTTGGCTGCGGTATTGCTCGCGAACAACAGCGCCAAGTGTACAACATAACAGCATGCTTTTGGCCTTCGTCTAACAAGACATTCTGCAACGATATAAGTTAATGTCGGAGCACTACGTCGATGTCTGTTACCTACCAAGTTGGCATGCGTTGTCGCTTCCTCGATGTATTTAGCAATTCCAGTGACGAAACCATTACGATCTTCAAAATTGGTGTCGAAGTTCGCTTTATAGATGATAGAGCACGGCTGTGCCTCTATGCAAGGCTGTTCATCTGGCAGCGATAGCTCGTCGAGCACCTCCACGTTGGACAACGCATCGGCTAGAGTAATTTTTTCCGTCATTTCAGCTTTTAAAATTCACTAAAACAGAGAAAACATCTCATCATATAATTTTTTCATTACCAACTGATGATGGCTCGCAAAGATATTAAAAAATCTGGGTGGGTCTGACGAGACAGACCAAACGATGCAACAGCAAGTGCAATTTTTTTATTCACATCTAAAGCTTTTAAAATTTGTTGCTTTCTGTTTCTTTTTTGCCGTTATGTTTAATTCATAGCTTAATTTAACATTTTACAATATTTTTGGGTTTATTTAACTCACATTAATTAAATAAAAATTGAATTAAATATTCTGCACAACCCATTTGTATATGAACGCCAAGTAAAAAATTTTCATTAATCACAACATTACAAACACACACTTGAACCGCATCAGAAACGTCAAAAAACTGGTATAAAAGTTCAACAAAAAAGTTGTCAAAAAATGTAATAGCTCAATACAGTACAAAAAAAATGTAATTAAAACTCTACCAACAGTAATGAATTTCAGCTTTAATTCAGACGAGAGCACAAAACAAAACGTACCGTGTGGTACGTTTCCATCCAAACTGCAATGTTTATACAGGGTGTCCCGCAGGGTATCGCACAATTTGTAAAAATAATAATAATTTATAACCCCATTTCAGAGAGCTTGTAAGAAAAATTGTTAAACGATACTTATGAGTTTAATTAAAAGTATATAAATACTGCTATTGCTACCAAAAAAAAAAAATTGAGTGCAACTATTTACGGAGGGGAAGGTTATGCCAAGCTGAGCAAAACATCGTATGGGAGGAGGGGGTCTATTTTCACATGCTTAGGAGCTACAGGGCTAATTTATATTTCTCAAATTTTATTCACGTCATTGTTTCTAGCAGAAAATCTAACTTACCTTTTTACCCACCTTTTTAACTGTGCACCAACAAACTCCACCAACTTAACCGTTACCGAGCTGTGCTTTGAATGATGAACGTTTGTTCATTTTGGGCGACAACATTGAATTGCATTAAAGCGAACATTTCCGTCTCTACCTTAAGTCCCTTGGGCCTTAAGTTTTATTTGTCTGTCAGTGTGTTAGGACCAAAATATTAAAAATATAGAAGCATATTTGATATAAAGGGTATTCACTTCAGCGCTGAAATTTCCGAAATGCTGAAATTTATGAAAACTTCATTGCAATTATTAAGGGTATTCACTTCAACGCTGAAATTTCAGAAATGCTGAAATTTACGAAAACTTCAGTGCAACTGTTGTTGTTTTGGTTTTCCGAAGTTTGCTTAAATTTAATCATCTATTGAGTTGATGAAAAATAATCGTCAGAAATTTGTGAAGAAAAGATGTGTTCAGTAATCATAAGCGAATCTGTTTAATGAGTATGAGTCATTGTGAACATGATAATTTCTATAAGAAGAAGAGCATTCTGTCAAATCTCGCATACATGCTTATGAAATGTCTACAATTTAGAACGAAATTGCAATTCAATTAGTTTCTTTTAATTGATTTATAGTTTTGATAGCCGCTTATAAATATTATTAAATTATAAAGTACATATATGGTATATGTACATGCGACAAGGAGACTCTTTGTCTGCTGACGTGCATCGCATGACGAACGAAATGAAGCGATGGCGATTTTAAGGTTGGCAGAAGCATGTGAAAAAAACGAAACATTAAAAACGGTCGTTCACTTCAACTTGTCAGAAATTTCCGATTTCTGAAATTTGAGCAGTGAAGTAAATACCCTTATTGTTGTTTTGTTTTCCGAAGTTTGCTTAAATTTAATCATCTATTGAGTTGATGAAAAATAATCGTCGGAAATTTGCGAAGAAAAGATGTGTCCAGTAATCATTAGCGAAGCTGTTTGATGAGTGTGAGTCATTGTGAATATGATAATTTCGATAAGAATAAAAGCATTCTGTCAAATCTTGCCAAATAGCTAATAAAATCTGGAATCTAGAATGAAATTGCATTTCAATTAGTTTCTTTTGATTCATAGTTTTGATATCCGCTTATAAAAATTATACATATCGCACACTAAATACAAAACAGCCACAACTCAAAATGTACACATTTTTACTTTATATTCTAAAACTATTCGTAGTGATCATGCACATTGACCGTAACACATCAAATACATTTTGTACACATCTTCTTTCTCCAAAGTTTAAAAAAAAGTTTTGTCTCATTGCTTTGTATTTAGTTCCTTAAAAAAAAAAAAAATTGTTTTTTGCTTCATTTGTTTTTGCTTCAAATTGGGACGTTATTGAAAAAATACTAGAAATATAATAATTAATTAAAAATTGAATTGATTGAAAATTGATTGAAATTAATTGAAAATTGAATAGAGGTAAAAAAACTATTAGATTCAGTTAGTGATTTTGATCAAAAAAATTTAAATCAAAGCTAAAGTACTATATTGGTACATTAGTTTCTATTTGTAGATATTTTATAATTGTTTTTTTTTTTTATTAATTTTTTTTATGTCTTAATCATAACACGACGAATTGTTCATTCTCAAATAATCTTTGGTATATATTTAGTATAATATACTAACGGTTTCTGATTTTTGTTTTGTTCAAATTAGTTGAGAAAATGTGTGTTCAACGTTTGCTGACGAATTAGGCAAGTACATAATTTAAAAATTGATTTCCTCATTTGGGAATTGCTAAAGATTTGTTTCCCTTTATGATAGAAGAAACTGTGTTCCAAAAATATTCAATTTCCACATCTTCTAAGTCACTAAAAAGTTAAGTTAATTTCTTAATCATTATGAAAAAAACAAGTCAATTAAAAATCGTCATTTTCGGTATCAAAATTAAAGAAAACCGTCACATCATAATTGATGTCAGAAATAGTCAAAATGACGATAAATCGTCATTATTCCCATCACTGATGTTAAGTCTTGCCATATTTTCCTAATGATGGGGTACGTTCAGCGGTATTTTCTTAGTAGCCTAGGCACATTGACAACAGCTGCAGTCTGCAGACGATTAGGGCCCTCGTTATTTTATGAACGATAAGTTGTGTGAAATAGTTCAATTTTAAAAAATTGATGAAGTTGGCAATCACGTTCTAAAGTAAATTTTCCACCATCAGCAGTTGCTCATTCCTGGTCATCGATTCTTCTATTATTTTTCCTTGTAGTCACACATTCCATGAGAGCCTGTTAATTATTAAATACAATTATTTAAAATTTCCGACCAAGAAAAAAGTGTTGGCTGTTCAGTGAATACCTGTGAAGTGTGTAAAATGGCGAAAAATAAAAGCACCGTCTATTTAGGCTATGAGGATGAAGAGGTCACAGCAAAACATGTGCAACTGCTTAACAGCACCCTAAATAAAGTTGGTGGTGCCCCGGTAAGTGATGCATTAGAGGTGAACGTTATCAATATTTGACGAATTGCATAACTGCAAACTGCATCTTTTCCGCCTCATTTGCTATAAATGAGGTCACTCCTGGATGTCATAATTGATTTTTCCCAAAACATTGCTTACTACAATTTTAGGATTGGCCAGGATTGGACATTAAAGTGCCGAATTGCCCACTGTGCGGTATGGCAAGACCATTAATTGTGCAGATTTACGCACCACTGGAACAGTCGCAGTTCCATCGCACATTGTATATCTTCGCTTGTTTAAATCCTACTTGTTCGCAAAATTCGAAGAGTTGGCTTTGCATGCGCACCCAGCATTTGGACACGTCTAGCCAAAGTGATAATATTATTAGTCCAACTGTTGGGTCGGCAGGCAAAAAAAAGAAGGCCGCTAAACAGTCAGCGGTTGCAGAAAAGATTTCATGGTGCAGCGGCACAGATGATTGGGGCACAGAAGAAAGTTTTGCTGTAGAACAAATGGATACAGCAGCCGACAGTGATACTCAGCTGGAGGAAAATGGTAATGTTGTCGAAAAGAATGACAACTCACCAACACGCGTATTAGGCGCAGGTGCTGTGGCAATAGCGGGTTCTGATGAAGAGGAGGACGACGACGAGGACGAAAGTAATTCCATGGAAAATGATCTCATCTGTGGGTTTGGTCAATTGGAAATGCAATCATCGCAGCATGCCAGCGCAGAGGATCCAAATGCCAACTGCGCAGCTGGTGTTGCTGAGGCTGATATTCCACTCGGAGGCACTGCAGCCGCTGGTGCAACTGCTACAGCAACGTTTTGTGCTGAAATCGAAGGTGGTGAATCAGATGTAGTGCTAATGGAATCACCGAAAAAACCAGAACGTGACCTTATTGCTCTGCTTAAGCATACTCCAAATGCAGCTGGACTAGGACCTTTGGCCAAAATCACAGATGTTACACTAAAATCATTTTTTATTTCGGTCGATATAGAAGCTAAACAACAACAAAATGAATTTGAAAATTATGGTGGTCTATTGTCCGCCGATCATATCAGGGACTTGTATCAAGAATACAAACGACAGGATGAAACGGCGTTGTCGCCAAATATTGGTGCAGTCGGAGGAGGTGGGGGCGCAGGCGCTCCTGAAGAGCACGAAGCCTATGAAAAGGCTTTGCCAGCACACGGTGATATGATATTCCATCAGTTTGTAAGCACAATACAAAGGAATCCAGGCCAAATACTTAGGTAAAATAGCTCCAGAATTTTCTCTTTAAGTTTTTTTAATTCTTGTTTTTAATATAGGTACTCTCGTGATACACTTCCACTTCTTAATGCACCCCTTAATGAGCCTCTGCCTAAGTGTCCAAACTGCAATTGTGAAACTATATGTGAAGTGCAAATATTGCCCACACTTATACCGCGTCTACGACTACAGCAGAATAGTCATGCTGCGCCTATAGAGTATGGCAACGTTTTGACTTTTACCTGCTTGAAAAGCTGTTGGGATACGCCGGATAAAATGCGATATGAACGCGTAATCGTGCAAACTGAGAACTAAACCAGTTGCATTATTTCGCACATATTTTAATGCACTCCCGACGCTCTCGTCTATAAAAAGTCTACGTTCCAACTGTACTCTGTTAACAGACAGTCAAGAGTTAAATTGACTTGATTGCGGTTAGATTGGAAGACAATTCTTCTTTAATTAACCCATATGCTAATAATATTCACTTCCTTTATATTTTAAAACAACGAAAAAATTACGCATTATTTTAATAATCGAGCCAAAACATTAAATACTTTTATTGTTGAGTACCTAGCAAACGTTTGAATGAACACTACTTCAATTAAATCAGTCATGATGTAAAAATGACTTTTTAAACTACTCGTATTTAAGATATAAAAGTAATAAATCGTAAGCATTTGTGTTTTTAAATAGAAATACATATATAACTATAAGTAGTGTAAATCATGTGCGTTGATGTGGTGAATGCTTGTTAAGACTGCAGCACTTGTGGATAGAGTCAATTGTCCGTATTACCCAAAACTTATCGAGTTTATATTCAGTGAATCACACGCAAAATCGGACAAAACTCTTTTTATTCATATCAAGCAATTTCTTGATTAATAAGAGTTATCCAATAAGAGTTTAATTTAAAGTTATAAATAACTTTTTTAAATAACTTTTACTTTTGATCGAAAATAATAACTTTTCATAATAAAAGCTTCTTAAGACCCTTATTTTTAAGGTTTTTTCCACCTCTGATTTAACACTTATTACGAGCAGAATTCTTTGTTATTGCATCCCTGTTACAGACGCTAGGTATTATGTTTTGTTTACTTTTTGTAACTATAACTATAGAAAATTTAAGTAAAATGATTAAAAAAATAAAAAAAAAAAAATCATAGCCGATGCCTTAGACCAACCCAATTCTTGGTCTAAGCTCTCCCATTCTCTTAAAATAGCAGCTTTTAGCTCGTTAACGGTTAACGTTAACGGTCTAGTTAAAATCCCCCAGAGGATTTTGATCGGGTTCAGGGAGGGGGAGCAGGCTGGCCAATCGAGATAAGCTAATTTTTCGCGATGAAACGAGTCAAGCGTTTGCTTGCTGACATGGATAGAAGCATTATGCTGAAAAATCCATTTCTTTTGTTGGGTTTCTCTCAAAAATGAAAGCTACATTGGAGCACATTCACATAATCCGTACTTTAAATTTGTTATGCCAGTTGCAGTCGGAGATTACCATCAAGGCAAAAAGCGCCCCAAACCATCACGGACCCACCACCGAAGATTCTTTCCAACACATAATAACTACATTGCTTTTTTTTTTGTTTTTAAAGAAAATAAAGCTAACTGGATTCAGTCCTATTATGAATAAACTTTCGCCTGGAATTGAAAAAGGGAGTTCTCATTTTTTAGACAAGTGATAATGCTTTTAAAGATTTTTTTTCTTAGAATCTATAAAATTGACGATGAATGCAAATTTTTGAGTTAAAATTTTTCAAAAATTCTGTGAACAATACGGAAATTCCCTTTTTTAATTCTGGGCGAAATTTTAATCACAATAGAGCTGATTATTAATGGTGAAGCTGAGTCAACGATATTTGTGATTTAGATTTAAACGGGGAGCAGGCTCTAATTTTTGACAGATTAAATCCTTCGAGCTGCCAATCAACCTTTTTATTGTGCTTTTTAAGACCTTATTGTCTATAAACACACTTAATTGACTGGCTTTTCGTAGGATAAGTTCCTCCTCGCGTTTCGTAAGCTTTTTTTTTACGGCCTGACCGTAACAACTGGCTTCTGTAACAGGAACACAATAGGAATGATATTCTTCTGCATGTAAGAAGTTTAAAATAAATGCTCTGAAAACTTTTAAAATTAAAAAAAAAAAATGTAATTTCCTATTATTATGGGCTGTGCCTTAGTAGCAGCTGTTCGCTGTTGGATAGGTCAAACAACGGTTATAAATGTACATTTAATCATTGTTGGATTTAGGCCTCTTGTTTTGCCACGTTACAGGACATACAAGTTTTGCAGTGAATCGTTTAATTTTATACATTGTTTTTTACTTTTGTAAAATTCCAATCAATTCCCATATATCAAAAAATAATCAAATTTTGATAATAGTTATTCCTTCCCGATTTGGCGTGTGAGCCGTTGTATAAAGAAAGATGCTCCAAAAATTCTGCAGAGTAAAAGATATATTTGATTTAATCAATTTATTTATTTATAACAATATATATTTTTCATCAGCATTTCGCTAACATTTAAAAAAAAAATTAAAAGCTTTAAAATGCACTTCAGCTTGATTTTAGCGTGCATTTATTTTCATTTTAATTTACGAATATTTTTCAGATAAGCACCGCTTTATTTTAATGTAAGCCAAAAATAGCTAAGGTCTTTTAAGTGTAACTCTATTCAGGACATTTCTAGCACTCATTTAGCTTAAAACCATTAAGTGAATAAAATGTAAACAAAATTTCCATGTAGATTTTTTCATTAAGTGGTAATTTATTAATAAAACACCTCAAACACTTGATAATTATTTGCGTTTAAGTTGAAGCTTTTTAATTATATACTGGATTAAAATATATATATATTTACAAAATATGTGGCCACAACCAAGTCAAGTCAAATGTGCTAACTGAAAATTAAGCGTGCCATACAAACACACCAGTTCATAAGCCACAAATTTAAAATTATTTTTAAGCTTTTTAAGCCAAAGGAGCATCTGCATTTAGGTGATAGCTGCAAACGGGCGAAAACCATAACGGTGGATACTTTGACGGCGTTATATCAAAATCAGAAGAGGCCTCCACCTTGTTGCGCACCTGTTTGATGGAATAGTGCAGCCAGACTAGGTGATTAAATTTGCGCTTCGTCGTTTTCATTATGCGAAACTCAATACAATACGTTGTTCTGCCAGACTCATCGCCAGCAGCTAAGCTAGCGTGTCTAGAACGCGTTATGTACGTTTGGGCATAGACGTTGCTTTGTCGCTTCGGCTTCTTCAGTACTATAGTGACTGTGTTGCCCAATAGGTGATAATGACCGCGCAATACATCTTGACGCAATTGCTGCAGATGCTTCAACTTGTTAACGCCTTTTATCGGTTCATCGGCATTGGTCATCATCAGCACGGTGCCGTCTGGCATGAAGCGTACATAACGAAAATACTCGACAAGCTGTACCGGACGATAGTATTGATCTTGGAAACTGTTCTCACCCATGCGCATGTAGGTTGTCTTGCTAATGTAGCAGCCGTTGAAGTGCACCCGCTCACGTTCGATGAACATTTGACGCCACGAACTGTAAAAAATGGGCAGAGACTCCTTCGCTTGTGAATTCTTAGTGGATGCAGACGAAACGTTGGAAGAATCGCTAATTGTACCTACATTGACGCCCCAAACTCTGTGAAGCGGAGGTTGAGAGATTTTAGTGTTTGTAAAAAATAAATATATATACAAAATGGAGAAAAAGTTTCTTATTTAAATACAATTATTTTCAAGCGATGCTTAATACTCTAATATTTGAGGCTTAACCTGAGTCGAAACTTTTAAAAGGCGCCACTTTGTATGAAATTGCATATTTATCGTAAAGTAGCTTAACATAACAGCACGTATAGGAATATTTAGGGATACGGACTCAACTTTCGGACCCTAAAACCATGAAGGAAATAGACATTGATAAATGTTTAAATGCAATGTTTTTTTTTATATCGAACTATTTTTATTCCTTAGTAGATTCGTGGTTTATTTTTTGTTACTTCCTTATTGTAGAGGAGTTCAAGGATTAGACAGGGTGGCAAAATGAAGCTTTTTTCTGTGGCGTGACTTGGAGTCAATTTAGATACATGGGATAATGAAGGTCTAATCCTATAATTCACATTGTTTGAATTGACTTTGGTTTTCGCGATAAACCGCTGTTAAAGACGAAGGATTAAAAATGAAGGAGTTTCCACCACATACTTTGTAACTAATACGAGTGTCTAACTGCATTTTTTGAACGAAGTCTAAGGGCATTAAAACTGAAGAACAAGGGGAACGATTTCACCGGGACATCAAGATTATAAGGAAAGATATCAAGGCCGGTGGGTTAGCCATATGATGGCAGACTACTGCTGGAGCTTGCAAAGAGGCTGTCCCAACAAAAACTACCAAAGAAAATCCCATACAAAACGATTTTCTAAGCTCGTGTTTTTTATAATTATGTAATTTTATTATTCCTTGTGTTGTTGATATTCATTTTGAAATTTTTGTTAAAATTAGATACATCACTAAATTGTGAATTAAAACAAAACTTGCCAAACGGTTTTATTGATATATGGCTTGTTTATTTGTAGCATATCTATATATATATCTATATATAAAAAAGAGCATTTTGACGTTTTTGATTTTTTATGAATTTTAAAACTAAAAATTTTAATTTTGCATAAAAATCATCCCAGTCGTGAACAATTTTCTCCCGGTAGTTGTAAAAGGGATATACCGTTTTTAAGATAGCAGATAAAGACATCTTATTTCTTTTTATTTTACACATGAATATTGACGGTTGATTAACAAATTTGCATTAAAAAATTCCAAAAAGTTTTTGAACTTTATCTTGAAAATGGGAACTCGCTTTTATAACTCCCAGGAGAAAACTTTTCACGATTGGGGTGAATATGTTTTTTTCGGAAGAACTTTCTGAATACATATTTTTGGAACTATTGAGCTAATTAAAAAACAGTGTAAACGTTACTTGGAGGTAATTTAGACGGACATTTTCGGATTTTTTATTTAACCAAACCGGACAAATTTTCTTGAGTTATGTTTAAATACGTGGTGAAACCTACAGCATTTTTAAAATAATGGTTTATCTCGAGAACCAGAGTCAATTCAAATAATATAAATTATAGGCTTAAATCTTCATTACGATATGTACCAAAATTGACTAACAAACCCCATGCCGCAGAATCAGAGTTGCCCAGTGTTATTTATTTTTTGCATATATTTATTATGCTTTAAAAAATCTGACAAAAGTTCAAGAGCACGTTTACAAGTATCGACCGTAAAACCAATTTGATCCAGATTTCAAGTAAAAATTACTTCAAAATTTACTAAATTGGTCTTCTTAATACTTTTTGTTAGATAAACAAAGATTTTCTTACTTTATGCACGCCAACCGCCACAGATCTTCGTCTCGCGCACATAGATAAAATCCTCTACATACAGCGGCACATTGTTCTAGCGAACGCATGTCCAACTGCGATGATACAACCCAGCGTAAAATATAGAATATAATTTCTGGTGGTAAATCCGAAATATGCAGTTCAGTTGCAATGACTGAAGCACAGCGCGTATTTAACATTAGTTTTCCAGCGTAATCTTGCGCTAAGTCTATTTCAAATTTTTCATACAAATTAGCATTGAGTTCCGCATCTGATGCTCTGCGCGAAGTGTTATGCAACGGTCTTGCGGTAGTCTCATCGGCTTCATTGGCTGCAGCAGGTCCTAATCCGAGCTTGTTGCGCTCATAGAACTTGAACTCAATGTCCGGTACAATCTGCACAGCTTTACGATAGAACGGAAGAGCATCATATACCTTGCCACGTTGTTCCAGCTGCACCGCTTTATGGAAAAGACTCTCGGCAAGCGCTTGTTGCTGTTCTTCTATTTCACAATTATCTAGTTTTGACTGTACCAAATGTGATGATTCTTCATGGCTCCGGTCGTGTTCCGTCTTCTGCAACTCACGTTGCCAGTTATTACGAAACTCATGGAGTGCCGCGCAAAAATCGTTGGGCATGGAATCAAAAGCAGTTGCATCGGTTGTCGTTCGTACATCTAACGCTGACGATGGGCTAGTGATGGAGGAGGAAGACGAAGAATCTTCCCCGTCGGCTGCAGCACTGCTACCAGATGCTGATGAAGACATGGCGCTGCAATTAAATTAAAAAATATTTAACATACTCATCTCTAGGAAAAAACTTACTTAATTTTTTTGCCTACCTGTAAATTGTTGCCTTCTGTTTTTAAAAGATGACGGATAGTTCACGGTCGGTGTACTTTATAATGTACGGACGTGCGTGTCTATTGCATAGAACACGTTGCGCGTACTGCTGAAACTCGGATGGAGCTAGAAAAATCGGACTAATCTTCAAGTTGGACACAATGGTTAATAATTGCAAATATTTGACTTTGTTGTGGTGGCAACTTTTGGCCATTATATGCTGACGTAACCTGTTTATTTTGGGATTTACAAAGTACTTTCGCGGAGTCAATGGTTTGGGTTAGAACTTCTAGAGTATTAGCGAAACAAAAAGGTTTTTTTTCATGCACTATGATCTTTTCTATATCTTCTCAGATAATGTGTTTTTATTTATCGTATCTGCACTAAAGCAATGTTTTTAGTTTATTGCGCACTTTATGCAATTTTCTTTTAACAACTTTGAGTTAAACTGTTTCACTTTTTAACCGCACTATAGTGTCGCTTTCCACCAGTTCTTGCTGTAATTCAATTCAGCAGAGTCCTTGCCGGGAAAGATTTTCTACCAGTCGGTTTCCATGGCCTTATGTTGTTTTGCCATCTGATTCTGTTCGTTTTTGCATGGAATCATATTGTTTTCCCAACAAACAACTTGGTAAGTGATTACAAAACCTTGTAAAACATTATAAAAACCCATACCCATATATATACTTTTTATATGAAATGGCCAAATTTTCCAGGCCTTCCACTCTCCCTGCCTTTAAGAGGCCTGCTATAAGCACTCCTTTAGAATGCTTAGAGAAGTGCTTAACCACAACAATTAAAAACATATATATTTTTTTATTTCTTTTTATATATACTTACCTATTTAGTCTGTGATTTTATTTTATGCATTTTTGTTATATAAGAATATTTCTAAGTCATGACGTTGCTTATTATTAAGTATTTTTTAACTAATATATATTTTAACTTTTAACGAAAAAGTAACGCTGAAATATAAGCAGAACCAGTAGGAAAAATATAATTGTTGTACTGCCCTGGGTAGCGAAAAATTAGGCCTCATAGAAGCGCTCGCAGAAGAAGCGAGAAAGTCATGTGTAAAGTCATGCAATAAAGAGACTTAGCTTTATTGCCTATTGGGAACAACAACAACAAAGGAAAATACGCTTACGTTAGTTGGCGTAAAAATAACGAATTTTAAATTAAACAGGCCTGCGTACTTAAACTGTGAATAGCCCAATTGAATCAACAACTTTGCGTAACAGAGGCTTTTGCATTAGTGGTTAATGTATAGGACACTTAATCGCTGGGCTTCCTAGAGCGATCCCCAAGGCGAGGCCAAGAAGTATTTTTAATATTTAACATTACATTTTCTTGTTCTAATGGACATAAACAAAAAGTAGCGTCAATTCTTAGAAAACAGTGTCGGGAAAAAAGTGTCGTGTCGAAATTTCACTTAAGCAAATTGCAGAACGAGGCGTAAGAAGCTTCGCTTGAAAAAAATAAGTCCTCGTAACATAAAAAGAGAAGACCACCAAAACTTTAACTTAACGGAATTGTGCCTGTCAACGAGAAGTGAACCATGTTCCGTTCTTTGGCACGGATTGAGCTGTGGATCGGGATGCATGTTTCATTTCTCGTTGACCGTTAGAAGTACGCTAGGTTACATTTTTTAAAGTCTTCTCGTTTTATATTTTTGTAATTGCTTATGTGAAGAAACGTAAAGAATATCAATCACAGTGATGGGCGACGCAGTGAATTTCGACGTTGTCGACAATGTCGTGTAGAAATCACTATTAACGACGTGTCGACAATACATTCATGTGTAGATAATTAAACATTTTTATGCAACCCAGACCTTAGCTGTCAAGTGTTTTATTGACTGAGCAAAATGGCAGCCGGCTTTTATAGCAAGCATTTTTAATTTTTGCATTTATAAATTGCACTGAAATAAAGGTTTTTAAGCGGCAAAAATGCTAAAGTAAAGAATAAATTCAATCTACGTGAAATTCCGAATAACAATTGCTAATGCTAAGTTTTAATATTTAACAAAACAAAAAAAAAATTGTTTGACAACTGTAGTATGGCCAGTCAATTTTTTACATTCTCTACACAAATACTGTAATTTTTCACAATTCCAAATTGTCTACACTATTGTCGACATTGTCTACATTTCCGACACCAAAATGTCAACAATTATAGTCGACGCGTCGAGGAACATCACTGATCATTCCACTTGCAGGTGTTATTATTATTTTTTCTTTCTTAATGCGCATTAACTCTCGAGCACAAATGGCGTTGGTTCATATCTCATAGCAGCTGGTCTACAAGTTTAGTAACTCCAACCATGATAAGACAAAAATTTTGAATTTTTTTCTACTTTTGAGGTAAATATTTCTGAGATAAGAAAAAATTGTGATTTGAGGGAACTCTTTCACCCAAACACTTCCAGGCAACCGACAATTTTAACTTGTTTGGACATAAGGCAAAAAACAGGTTTTGAACACAAAACAGAAAAAATGTTACCTTCTAGCTTTCCAAGCAGAAAATTAAGAGTAGCATACCATGGGCAAGACAATGAATAACAGAAAAAAGATGTCGAAACTTCCAAAATTTGACAGACAAGTGTTTGTAGTGTACCATGCATCCTAGCTGCTACTTTTTCTTGATGTGACATTAAATGGTTATTTCTCAAAAAGTGCTCCGAAAATATTTCGTAGACTATACTTATAGAGATACTTCATGTTTTTAAGGTGATTTCAGATTTCACCTTTTTCAATTCTATTTTTTATGCAAAACTCGCGAACTGCGTTGGATGTGCCATTTAAGAGGGGAGTTTCTGTGGTACACATTTATGGTGAGTTTGGATTTCCCATGTTTGAGGGTAGTTTCTGTGGTTTTTGTGCTTGTATTTTTTTTTTTTTTTTTTTTTTTTTGACATTTACATGCAATAACAATAGAGATCAGCTACTACAGCTATATCGCACTTCCTCAGCATTAACCCATCTAAAGCCACTACCCAGTAATCATTGAAAATATCAATGTTATGGATACCCGTGACCACAAACAAGTTAATGTGGGAAAAATTTACCCACCAATAAATGGGTTGGGCTCAGGGACAACACAAGACGTAACAACTAACCATGCGTATACATAGATCTATTTACACAACTAATTTTAATCTACTTTTGAGTTGACCTTTTGACAAATTAACATAAAAAACGCTACAATTGTTAACAAAGGAACTCATGCGACTTAAAGGAGCAGTAGCCATATAATTTGTTCTACTAAATGGCAAATAAATTAAGTTGTTAGCGTTTCTACTGCTTCTACGGTTAGTGTTAAAATTTATGTGAGAAAGAAGTTCTGGAGAATCGAATACACCTGTTATGAGCTGGTGTAAATATACGATATCTGCCGATTTCCTTCGATCACCTAAAGACTGCATTTTTAATAGTTTTAAACGATCCGCATAAGGAGGAAGGTCTAATATGTCAGTTCCACTTAAGCCCCTTAGAGCAAACTGAACAAAACGTTTTTGGATTCTTTCTATTCGATCAACATGCACATTGTAATTTGGGGACCACACTTGACTTGCATACTCTAAGTGAGGACGCACGATTGCATAATACAACGTTGTAGTTGTAATCATGCTATTAAATTCTTTGGCCCAGCGTTTTACAAAACCAAGCATTGAAGATGCTTTTTTACAAATATTATCAATATGAATGTTAAACGATAGCTTAGAATCCATGCATATACCTAGGTCTTTGACGGTGTCTACACGACTCAAGGCAGTATCTTTAATCTTATAATAAAAAATAAAATTATTCCTTTTTCGCGAAAAGGTCATAGTTTGGCATTTATCTGGATTTAAAAACATATTATTTTTAGAACACCAAACTTCAAAGGATTTTAGATCAGACTGGAGTAGATCTTAATTATCTCTAGAATTAATCGTTCTGTATATTTTCATATCATCGGCATAAATAAGCAGATGAGAGTGTTCAATGACGTGAGTTACATCATTGATAACTAAAATAAACAGAAGAGGACCAAGGTGACTACCCTGAGGAACACCTGATCCAGCAATAAATTCAGAAGACAATGCGCCTCGGAAACGTATTTGATAAGATCGCTCCACCAAATACGATTTAATCCAGTTCACAAAATATTGTGGAAATCCCATTAACTCAAGTTTAAATAAGATTAGATTGTGTGGTAGCTTATCAAATGCCTTACTAAAGTCAGTGTAAACACAATCGACCTGGTTAGCAGAATCAATAGAATTTAAGCAGAATGTTGTAAAATCGAGAAGATTAGACACAGTGGATCTGCCATTCACAAAACCATGCTGACGAGTTGTTATGACTTTCCCACAGTGAATTTTCACCCGATCATACACCATCCGCTCAAAAAGTTTTGGAATCGATGAGAGCTTAGCGATAGGCCTATAGTTACTAACATCGTTCCTGCAACCCTTTTTAAAAATAGGACTTATAAATGATTTTTTCCAAAAAAGTGGAAAATAACTTTCGTTAATAGATTTATTGAATAATAAAGACAGTGGTTGACTCAAAACGGAACCGCATTGTGTTAACACTGCGGCAGGAACACCGTCAGGTCCAGCACCAAACTCCTCATCGATCGATCTAATATACATTAAAATATCCTCTGGAGTGAAGGATATATGTTCCAAAGATACTCTGGGTTCGGAATTCATATATTCAAAGTACTCTCCATCAGGATTAAAAGAATCTGAACAGAATGATTCTTTAAAAAGATTGGCGAAAAGGCAACAAATTTTGACGGGATTGTCAGTAAATCCCTCAGGAGTTCTAAATGAAGAAGGAAATCTATCAGATTTCTTCTTTGTGTTTACGAATCCCCAAAATTTCTTTGGATCTGTCAATATTCTCAGCTTAACATTATCTAAATATTCGTGATATAATGTAGCTGAGCGATTTTCAAATTCCAGAAACAAACGTTTGTAAGTTTCTAGGTCGTTTGAGCCTAAGCTACAGATGTATTTCTTCCATGCCCTATTCCTGTTGTTGCGAAGAGTCTTTAAATCCTTTGTGTACCAAGGGTACGTAGAATTCTTCGCAAATTTGAGACTATAAGGTACGGATTGAGAAAACACAGCAAAGAGTTCCATATAAAAAAAATGTATGGAGTCATCAAGGCAATTTCCATTTATATATTCTAAAATTGCATTAAGTTTACCATTAAGCAACTGATTCAACTTCAAAAAGTCAGCTTTTTTAAAATTGAATTCATAAAGCTTATCTGCTGAATTAGAATTTACTATATTTGCTCTGTCGGATTCGTACCAAATACTCAATGGTGGATGATATTCATCAACAGTAGTTAGAGCATGAAAGGCCCTCTTAACAACAACATTATTACTGTCTGTAGTTAAGACCAGGTCAATAAGTCTTTCAAGGCTATTATAAATACAACTCACTTGTTGTAAGTCTGAACATATATTATCAACAAATATATGTTCTTGGCGGGTCTTCGAATTAGATGCACAATAGTACGTATCATCGTCAGAAGAATGCCATTTTAAATCAGGTAGATTAAAATCGCCCAATAATAAAATGTCGTCATTAACGTCAAATAAATCAATTATGTAATCTATGCACTCCGCAAGGCTTGCATAGACCTCTACACTACTCTTAGGAGGAACATACGCATTAATAACATATACATTAGAGTTACAATGTATAACTTTAACGCAAGTATTGATCATTTTGTGTTAGTATTTGACACAATCAGGACATAAGGCTATCTTTTTCCCACAGTCTAAAATCTAAGTTTCCTATCTCATCTCTCCGATGAGTGTTTCTATCAGGAACTGATCAATTGTGTTGTGCGTGTTTTAAATGTTAAAACACAAACGATCGAGAAATGGACCTACAAGCTTTATGCCGACTCCGAATGGCTCATGTTCTCAAGAAGCTTTTCATGGAAGTTTTTACTCTCTGAGGTTTGCCATTGTCTGCAGAGAGGTTATGGCAGAACAGAAAAATTAATTAAATTGTAAAAACTTTCTGTTTCAGGTGGGAATTGAACCAGGGTTGTCTGGCGTATGGGCCACACTCTTTACTCACTACGCCACGGCCGCTAACTACGAGCTAAGCGTATATAATTATTTTGTCTTAGCTAAGCCATTTTTTTGTATAAAAAATATTGTTAGGCGGACATAGCGATGCCAAAAAAAGCATCTTGTATTACTAGGTTAAAAAATACTCCGTTACATGTAATTTTGTCTATGATTGACATATCCAAAAATATTTGAAGCTTTTGCGCTGTACTAAATCTTTTTAATCTCTCAATATTGATTATCCGCTTACCAAAAAATTGTTTCATGGAATATATGATTTTTTTTTCCACTGTACAATCAATGTTCGTTAAGGTTTGTAGGGTAACTGGCTTACAAAGGCCGAGATTTTTCTCGCCGATTTTCTGTTTGTGGGAGAAGGAGACGAAATCAACGAAGGATAGAACCAAGAAATCGTTTCTCTTTCGTCACATGCGTTTTGTTCACCCACCAATAGAAATCGATGAAAAAATTTCCGCAATATGGGCGTACGTAAATCAGCACCAGTCTTACCGTTTTGGCTATTTATAGCCAAAATTGACAATTTTCTTTTCCGCAGTCAGTTTTTGTCTATTTAGCGATTTTATTTTTCATTTGGCAATTTTTTTATTCGGGTATTTTTTTTTTATTTTGGCAAAAATTAACTTTTTGTCTTAACCTAAATGATTTAAAATTTTTTCGCGATGGTGAATTTTCACCCCTTCAGGTGAGCACGACATAACAACAATGTCAATCGTGCAGCAAAACTCAATAAGGCTGTGTTCAAAGTTGCAACTAATTCCGAAACACTGCACAAGAAGAGCTGGCTATGGCAGAGCTTATACGTCATTCAAATTGAATGAAGAATATCGGGGGTTTTGTTCTCTTTTACTCTCTGCGAGATATTTGATTGAATAGCTGCTCACACGTGATTTTTTGATTGAATGGCCGATGCCGACTAAAAGTGTTGTTGTAAGTACCAGAAAAGTTGATTATGCAACCCTGTGATTGATTGATGCAGGTCTGAAGCTCCATCAAATTTTGATTGATGTGATGAAGTGTTGAAAGTTCATTTCCGCTCTCGCAGTTAGTTCATCTTTTTTTTCGCTGGGAAAACAGCAACAAATTTTAAATGATCCTTCAATTTAAATGTCGTGTAAACACTGCCTATATACTGACCTCACTAAGCCGACTTTCTTTGATCTTTGTAGTGAGGCCAGTGTGGACAGCTCTTTTGCGAATTGTTGCTGAATTAGTTCAAATTTTGAACACAGCCGAATATACAATAATTTGACATGTGACAACTCGAATAACTTGTCACTAAAAAATTGGCAACAATGATGGCTTTTATCAAAAAATGCAAATTGTGAAAGATTAAAGAAGTTAAGAATTTTATGCAAAGTACTTGATTAAATATTTTGGCTATTTTTTGATGTTTTGGCTATTTTGATTTTGTGTTCTGGCTAAAAAAAAAATTTTCTCCGGCAATACCGATCAGCACTAACAAGTATGTATTTCTCTGACTGTATTTTTTCCAAACTTGGCAGTACTCTCAGCTGACATTTTGCAATTTCGTTTCGTTTGACAATCTTGTCTACTGTTTCAGCAAAATCTTTGTTTATATTAAATTTACATTAAATAAACCTTCGTAAAAGCTACTTTCATCTAGTTGGGTGATACAATAGCTATAACTACAGCGGAATGAATGAAGTACGTGATGCTACCGTAATTGTTAAGTGGAGTGGCAAAGAATTTCCCATCACGGATCTCACCGACCAGGACACTGTCGCGGTGTTGCGACATGAGATATTCAAAAAGACTCAAGTGCGTCCGGAGCGACAGAAACTTATCAATTTAAAATTTAAAGGTTGGTACACGGAGCACAAATTGGGCTTTAATTTGATTCCTGCACACTTTTGATGTAGGTAAACTTGCTGCAGACAACGTTAAACTCAGTCACTTGGAGTTGAAACCAAACTTTAAGCTGATGATGGTCGGCTCCACAGAGGCAGACATAGAAGATGTATGTCAGATTCCTTGTGATGATGTTGATGTTATCAACGATTTTGATGACGCCGACGAAAAGGAAGAGACACTCGAAAACTCCGCAATTTACTTAGCCAAAATTCAAAAGCGTATACGAGACTACAAGATCAAAGTTTTAAATCCACCTCGCGATGGTAAACATTTGCTGGTGCTTGATATCGATTACACACTCTTCGATCATCGTTCGGTTGCAGAATCCGGTGCAGAACTCATGCGTCCGTATTTGCACGAGTTCTTAGAATCTGCCTACGAACACTACGACATCGTTATTTGGTCAGCTACTGGTATGCGTTGGATCGAAGAGAAAATGAAGCTGCTGGGTGTGAGCACCAATGCCAATTATAAAATAATGTTCTATTTAGATTCTACTGCCATGATTTCTGTGCATACCGTTGACCGTGGTGTCATCGATGTCAAGCCGTTGGGTGTCATCTGGGGCATCTATCCGCAATATAGCGCTTCCAATAGCATAATGTTTGATGATATAAGGCGAAATTTTCTAATGAATCCAAAGTCTGGGCTTAAAATTCGTCCTTTTCGACAGGCACATTTTAATCGGGAGCACGACAAAGAGCTGCTAAAATTGTCCAAATACTTACGTGACATTGCGTTGCATTGCGACGATTTTACTAAACTAAATCATCGCAAGTGGGAACAATACAATCCAGAATAGAGGAGAAGACTTAAAAAATCATGCCCTGCGTCGTGATTTGGCACTTTAGCACTTTAAAATACAATTCCAAGATCTAATAAAAATAGTAAACTCAATATTAACTATTTGTTGTGCATGTTGTGACATCAATGAGTGTGCCTCAAATCGTTTGCATATTGTTGCCTTAATAAATTATTTATTTTTTTATATAAGCAAGTAAGTGCGTTCTTATTAAAATAAATGCAATTCAGTTATTTCTTCATATTAAACTTTTATATTGAATTGACTTATTTTGAAATTACCTATTATAAGCCTCTAACTTCGAAACTACGTCAATAATTTTCTATAAGTTATGTTAACTCGAATTTAATATTTCGAAGAATTACTAAAAAAAAAAACTAATTTTAATTAAAAACCAAAAATATAACAATTTATATACAATTTAAAAAATGTTGTCCAAGCAACGCACAACAAACGGATGAAAAACAAAACTTTTGCATAAAGACTAATCTTTAGAGTGTGTAACCACTCTGAGAATCAGCCCAGTGCACTCGACGTCCTTCCAGGTACTCTAAGCTTTCGTGTATCTTGCGACGTTCCTCGTCCTGACTAGCTAGCCGCTTGTATTTTTGTACAACATAGCAACAGCCGAACATCAGCGCAATTTGGATGCAAAGCCAAAAAATAATTAGAGCTATCACTAGACTCTGGTTTATAAAAATGCCATCGGTATGCAGTTGACCTTTGTAAAATAATAAAGAAAAAAAATTATGTAATTAGAACTGCACAGCTAGCCAGAATAAAACCCACCAATACTAGCAATCAACAGAATTCCACGTTCGCCATAAATTATGCTGTTGCTATCAGGCACATCGGGACCATGCACACGCAAACTAAAGTTAAGTGGCAACTCGAAGTCACGACTATGCACACCTGTTTCCGCATTATTAAACCTATTGTTATCTTCCGTTTCCGTTGCATTCGCTGGCACATCCATAACTGTGGATATATAAATTGGATTTTGAACTTGTACGCCCTGATCCTGCAGCTGCGTTTGTCTACGTGTGCGTTGCCTACTTTTGGTATTCAATATGCTGCTGCCGCCGCCATACTGCAGACAATTCATTTCCGGGCAACGATATGGACAAAAATGAATCTTCACATCGAAATCGACTAGCGAAGTGCCGGCAAATTTAAAGGCATGAAAACGTGCCCGTAACACGTTCTTCGAACCGCTGCGCATGCGTTGAAGTACTGGAAACACCTTAACGTCTGTCGGACAACCACGTTCGTCGATGAGCAATACTGAGTTTTGATTATCCATCGTTTTGGCCCTGAGTGAAGTTGCGCGTATGTCATAAAGTGCAGGCATGGCTACATCTAGCTGTTCCGGTGGCTCAGCGACTATTTGCAGCTCAAGATTTTGTCCGATTTGCACTTCGTTCGTCTCGTGTTGCCGCAAAATATCAATGATTTGTAGGTTAATCTTAGGCACAAACTGCTGATCGGAGATGTTGTACAGCACCGTTCCAACGTTGGGCAGAGTTCTAAATGGAGTTGGAAAAAATAAGTTTTTAAATGATGAGAACATATTCATAATCAAATTTTCTCTCTAGTATATTCTTCTCTAAATCTCCATTAATATAAACCACTTTGTTCTCGGCAACAAAAGGAATTGTCTTTCGTAGCAAAAACCTTTTTGAGATAATAAAATAAAAATCGCGAATTTTTGGCCCCAAGTCTAAATATTTTAACCTAAATTGCTGAATCTACACAAAATTTGGGGATCATTCCAGGATAAAACGCGGATCTACATACCAGTTATAATATCATAACTTATGATATTAAAAAAAAACAACATTTTTTATTTTTTACACCACAACCGTTTATTTTAGAATCACACAAAAGACTGACTACAATTAAAAAATGTTCTACTATAAATTACGTAATTACTGTTGTTTCACTGTTCTTCATTTAATTTCCTTATTGCTTACTATTATAATTTACAATTAATTGGGTCTTCGTTATTTCTTGATTTTATATTATTGCTTAATATTACAATTTTCACTTTGTTAGTTTTATTTCTTATTTTATTCTTGATAAATATCTTACGCAACTAATTGTATTTATTGCAGGTAAACGAGTACTCAGCACTGTTTGTAAAGATGCAGTGTCATCACTAAATAACGACTCTGTTGCGTTTGGGCAAAAGGTGATTGTCCGGACGCAATAAGCAAAATTTTAAGTGGTAGCTTTATTGTTGTTAACTTACCATAAGCAGAGTAAAAAATGCCGTTTCTGCTGAAAACTTCTTTAGGCGCGTTGAGCACATTTTGATAGAGAGCAAAACTATAGATTCGCGATATCATCACTCTGTTAGCGATATCATCACGCTGTTAGCTGTACATTTCTGTTGCATTGTACAGCATGGCTTATGCCGTAGTTATGCTAGGCAAACATGTTTGTTGAGCTTTTTTGTTGTTAGTGTTTAACGCATAAAATGTGAAAAAAGCTTTTCTCGTGCTCATTACCTCGTGTGAAACAGTAACAACAAAAAAGCTTACCAAACATGCTAAAATACCACTTTTAAGCCTTCACCACCAGTGAACCCAAATTACTTTGCTTAAAGTTGCGCCTAAAAACTTCTTGGCCCTCATCGTAAGATACAATTCTTGATCTTAAATTGCAAGTCTTCTCATTACGCTCCTGTTGTTTTCTCATATTTTCAGCATAATTTCGAATAACTTCCATTGTATAATCTCTGGTAAATTTGACTGCTCGATCATCTAGAATTTCTAATTTTCTCATTAACACATAGGTGGAACCGTTCGTTACCATATGCTGGCCAAAAGCCATGAAATATGACGATTGAAGAATGTTCTGCTGAGCGCAAGGCACAGCAAATGTTACTTAGGAACTCGTCCCAGTCTTTCTAATCCGGCCTTACATATGCTTTAATTGCCGCAATGACGGAACGGTTGACGCTTTCTGAGGCATTGGATTGAGGAGAATGGAATGCTGCATAAATGTGACTTATACCTGTAAAAGGCCGTTAAAATTATTAGATTTGAACTGAGTATCGTTCTCAGGAACTATACTTTCGGGTACACCAAAGATATGAAAAATATCGTTTTCTAAATATTTAATTATTACATCGGCAGTAAATTTTTTTACCGGTTTAAGAAAGTAAACTTGGAAAAATGGTCAAGGGCTATAAAAATGCCTATATTGTCAGAACTTGAGCGAGGATAAGGTCCCAAAAAATCCACATAAAGACGTTGAAAAAACCGAAGTGTTATCATGGTTATCATATTTACCCATAGGTGGACGCACCACATGATTTGGATGTTTCGTACTTTTACAGGCTTCACATGAATTTATATAAGATTTTTCGTCGGGAACCAAACCTGGCCAAAAATAATAATGTCGTTCTCTTGTGAGGGTCTTATTAATACGACTGTATGCAGATAACTTATCATCATGAGCTTTTTTAGCACATCCTGAATCAAACTTTTTGGTATCCATAGCTTCCAACTTAGATCGTCATGCAACTGTTCTCCGGTGTCGCGTGTTCCGCGACAGATTTTGGCGTTTTAGATTTCGTTAGTGTATTGGCGCGAGAATTTAATTTATTTTGCAAAATTGTTGATATAACTGAAAATTAACAGAATTTTTCGCAAATTCTGGTTGCTTTGCTGTCGGAAGCAAAAAGTTTTGAACTTCTTTATGACTTTTTTTAAAGGAAGGGGGAAGAATAGGTACTGCTTTTGCTTTTCAGCTCCGGACAACTACCTAAAGCATTATTCCTTTAAGGATATTACCTATATTCGGCCAAGAGGTTATACCGAAACATTAAATGCCATTTTGAATGGAGACAATGCTCAAACTTAAATGCATTTAAGAGTGACTGCTAGCTCTTTTCGCAAAATTGTGGAGTTTATTCAAGCGAAGCATCATGGATGGTCAATAGAGTATGAAGTGGTTAGCTATCGAGTAGCAAGTGGCTTCATGGGATTGCGGACAGTATGCAATATAGTTCTACTTATTACGTAGAACTTCCTTCGCTGTTTTGTTGGGATTTCCATTATTTTTAATTATTTGTGCTTTTTTTAATTTATAATTAACTAAAAAGTTTAGCTTTCATTAATTTCTAAGGGTTTTTTTTCATTATGCTTGTGTCAAAAATTCTCTTGCCGATTGTCAAAACTTATACAAGCCCCTGAGGCTACATGCATTTTTGGCAATCATATTCACCTCGCAAGTGCCAAATATTCCCATTCAGACTGTCAAAATTTCATCATCCGAGTGAAAAGTTTCTGAATAGCACACAGCCTAAGGCTATTCGGAAACTTTTCACTCATGGTAGGAAAAAAGTTACTGAGTTGAATACAATTTCTGTCTGTTGAAATAAAATTGTAATTTTTGCTGTGCCAAAAGAACAATGACATTTTGACAACTAGAAATTTTGGCGTTTTAGATTTCGTTAGTGTATTAGAGCGAGAATTTAATTTATTTTGCAAATTTGTTGATATAACTGAAAATGAACAGAATTTTACGCAAATATTTTCCACTTCTGGTTGTTTTTCTGTCGGAAGCAAAAAGTTTTGAACTTCTTTATGACTTTTTTTAAAGGAAGGGGGAAGAGTAGGTACTGCTTTTGCTTTTCTGCTCCGGACAACTACCTAAAACATTATTCCTTTAAGGATATTACCTATATTCAGCCAAGATCGACCGAAACATTAAATGCCATTTCGAATGGAGACAATGCACAAACTTAAATGCATTTAAGAGGATCTGCTAGCTCTTTTCGCAAAATTGTGGAGCTTATTCCTGCGAAGCATCATGGATGGTCAATAGAGTATGAAGTGGTTAGCTATCGAGTAGCAAGTAGCTTTATGGGATTGCGGGAAGTATGCAATATAGTTCTACATATTTTTTAATTCTTTGTGCTTTTTTAATTTATAATTAACTACAAAGTTTAGCTTTCATTAATTTCACTTTAGTTATTTTATGTGCGAACTTACAAGTGTTTTTTTTTTCTAATTATGCTTGTGTCAAAAATTCTCTTACCGATTGTCAAAATTTATACTAGCCCCTGAGGCTACATGAATTTTTGACAATCATATTCACCTCTCAAGTGCCAAATATTCACATTCAGACTGTCAAAATTTCATCATTCGAGTGAAAAGTTTCCGTATAGCACACAGCCTAAGCACAAAAAATTTTATTGTTTTTGTGTGTGTTTGAATATGTGCGCTGATGATTTTGTAGTGAAGTAAAAATACTTCGAATTGAATAGCTCGGTCTTTGCTGAATAAGAAATTAGATAAGTTTTTTCTTGTTATTGCTACGACAAATCGGGACATTTAATTCAAAATATGTCCACAAATCTATCTTAAAGTGGAAAAATATGGAAAATTTGAGGAAATTTTTAATTGTTGCACCATACAGATGAAGGATTGTGCTTAAAACATTTCTTGAAAGTAGAAGTTAATTTAGATAAAGTTTCTGGTAGAACACTGGGAACAACTAGATATGGTACAACCATTGATGCGATGTTTTCACGATTCGTTACTCATGTAACTAAATCAATTTACATCATAATAAATTTATGTAATATTTGTAAGTTACAAAAAAAAAAAAAAACGAAATGGCCATTTCAGCCCTTGAAACTCGGACTTTGGCCGAGCTTCTTATGATCAACTACTGCGTTGTGTGTTGTGGAATTTTTGAACACAAATGATCGAGAACTGAACCTACATGTTTTACGCCGACTCCGAACGGCTTATGTTCTCAAGAAGCTTTTCATGGCAGTTTTTACTCTCTGAGGTTTGCCATTGTCTGCAGAGAGGTGACGACCGAACAGAAAAATTAATTCAATTGAAAAAACTTTCTGTGTCGGATGGAGGATGCGAACCTGGGTTCTCTGGCGTAAGAGTCACACACTCTATCCACTAGGCCACGGCCGCCACATATATATATGTAAGTTACATATTTTAAAATTTAAAAACTATAGAATCGTTTCAGTAATATAAGAGCTGCCATTATTCACCTCCTTTGCCTTTTATATACAACTCAAATTCCAAGGTAATCGTTTTAGAGGAGTTAATTCGAGCGTTTTTTTCGAATTTTCTTTGTTCCGACCAACTTTTATTTCGATTTATATTCGGAAAAATGAAAAAAAAGCGTAAGAACCTCATACCTGATCGGGGTCCCCCGACCGCAATACTTTTTTTTTTTCGTGCATATTTACCACGTGCATAGCAAAAACTATTTATATCAGACTTGCACACTTCAATTTTTATACCCTCACCTGTAAATAAATTAATAAATAACTATTTATTATATGTCTATCTCAAATATCAAAAGTTATAAAGTTATTGAGGAGTTATTGGCGAAAATTGATAAAAATTAATGGAAAAAAGCAAAAAAAAAATTGCAATTTTTTTAAGATTTCACTCGATAAAAATAGAACAATGTGATTTTTTATATGAATATATGTATAAAAGATATTTATTTAAGCCCTAGCATTAAGTTTGCTGGAGAATGCAATGGGAAATTATCAATAGATCTTCAGTTATAGCTGAAAAACTAAGCAAACAATCAACAAGATAAGTAAAAAATTTAAAAGGTCATAAAAAAAGAAGTTTGACCTGAGAACGCTAAGCCTTTTGGAGGTTTTACTATGCTGGCCTAGTACTATCACCCTGACTTGGAATTTCTCACCCCCAAAACAATGACCCCCGAAAAAGTTCCACAGTGTTATTTTTGATTTTTATTTTTTAAGGCTTACATTTACTGATTATTTTGTGCTCAAAAAATATCGGGCAAATTTTGCTATTGGCTTAAAAAACTAAAAATTAAAATTAATCGGTTTTTTGCTCGAAATTATAACAGTCAAAAGATGTTAAAAAACAATTCATGGTTATTATAAGATGCTGATAATATGATGCAGGCTCAATTTATAAAAAATTTATGAATGTTTTGCTTCAATTTAATTAATTTAATTTTAAATAGATATTAAAATATTTTGAGTGCGCTTACTGTTGTGTGAATTCCAGCGATGATTCCAGTGCTATTGCGTTTGGGACATTCTCTTCATTCTCCTCAGCATCCGCAGTATCGCCAACATCAGACGTTGTGGAAGTGTTGCTCATAATGCAGCCAACTTTTATCAAACGATCGCCTTGAGTCTGCACATTTGCATTGTTTTGAATAACAATTAAAGCTGAGATGAAAATTCTATAAATGTGACAAAAAACATTAATGTCTTCTTTTCTTCTCTCGCAACCACAGTTTAAGAATAACCTTTGGTAATCCTTAGTTACTTCATAAGCACGCAAGATGCCGCAACAGCTCTCTTTTATTTCGGTGCCGATTGGTAGTCTAAGTAATGTGCTACTGATGCCTTTTCCCATAACCATACAATTTGTTGAATGACCACTGGTGTACATTTTGCCACGGAACCAATCTTTGGGTGTATATTTTATGGCCATTTCCTCATGTGAGCAAATTACTTGAACTGCGCAACAACTTTGAGTCTATCATTTGTTTTTCTATGTTATATTTAAACAACTCACCATCCAAACATTTCACCCTCCTCATATAAACCGAGTTCGCTTTCAATTTTAAGCTACGTGGTCCCATCGAGATGATATCTTCTGAATGTAAAAAACACTGCGATCGCGAGAGATCTTGTTGATCTTGTTGTAGGGAAAACGTGACACCCTGACAAAAGAATTTTGACTCTTGTGTGCAATGCGATTGGCACTGTGGAACAACAAGTTGATGAAATGATTAGATTATAGCAGTCATTGTGTGTTACAGTAGTCGACTCACCTCTTTTTGGGTTAGGCCCATGTATTTGGCTTCCGCATAGATAAAGCTACTGTTCGAATACAATTCATAGGAACAGCTATCATTCTCCATGGCACGTTCGTAGCATTGATTCTCAATGTATTCCTCATCAAAGGGCGCAGCACGAAAAGCGTCGGCTTGTATCATTTTATCTTTGTCGCTCAGTATACAGCGACCTAGTGTTTCAGTTTGATCATGTTGAGCTATTAGTTGGCCAAATCTTAAAATGTAATTTGATCAAATTCATCTCATTGAAAAGTAGAAAAAAAAATCAATTAACAAGAAGCTTATAAAAATGTGAACACCCTGAAGTATTTCTTTCCATTAATAATGTTTGCACAGAGATTTTTATTTGATAAATTCAAAAATATGTGAAAATGCAAAAAAACAAAAAAAAAATGGCTTTATGAACACACCCAACATTTGATCAGACGTATCAAGCAATTTGTTTATATAATTAAACTGAAAATTTATTATAAACTTATAAAAATAATTACGGAGCTTCAATTGTTTGATGATGAGAGATGATTTCGTTTGAGGTGCTTTAATGATGTCATAAATAAAAAATAAGCAGCAATTTAAAATTCCATACAATATAGTGCCAGACACATTATATCCAACATATCTTTCAAGTTAATGCTTATTGTCTATAGAATAATAAAAGTTTATCCATTAGATACAAACCTCTCACGATTATTGCGATACGATGGCGCAAACGATGCGGACATACATTTGAATTCCCATTCGAAGAGGCACTTTTCGGCACATTCACGTCGTGTGACCAGTGTCGATATAGTTTTTTTACCTTGGAACACCAAACTACTTCCAGGAATTTTAGTTAATGTCCAAAATCGATTTTTACACGTTTCGGGCACTATTTGAATTTGTTATTTATAATTTATTGAAACTTATGCAAAAACTATACTTAAACTGCAACGTAACTCACCTTTAAGGCATGTTTTTTCATAATAAATCGCTTCCGGATCAGCCACCAACTGTAGCTCATCGCGTATCATGCGATAACGTTCAGTTCTATCGAAATATGAGAATCCATAGCATTCATTTGTATCCAGCAAATGTACATATGCGATGCAGTCATCATCATCGTTGCAGATTCGCCAGCATATTCTACTAGCAAGTGGTTCATCCTGTCGCGGTACATCGTCATTGATCAGCTCTATGGTGTATCTTTCACGCGTTACGCGATTTTTCACAAATTTTGGTGGTGCATGCAACAGATTTCGTTCGGTTAGATATTCCAGAGGCGGTCTAAAGCCGACTATTTTTTGCATATGCATTTGGTAGATGGGACACTTAAGTAACAGCGCATCTAATAGATGAAGTTAGTTAGTTATTTATAAAGCTATTGTCTCCTATATCTACAGTAGATCATACAAAATATAATTTGGTACAGAATTATAAAATTAAAATTACTGTGGTCAAGGGCGTCCAGACGACTTTTCTAGAAAGAGAAAAATGCTTACATGAAAAATTCACCTATGTATTTTAGAACGAGTCTAGAAAGCGTATAAAGAAAATGCGACCTACATCGAGAAAAAAAGCAATAGGTAAATCGCCTAAGTCGGCTTGGGTAAAGAGAATTGTATAGAATTATAAACTTATGCATATTCACCTAAGCAATTTGTTGTTTAATACATTGTTTTGAAAGCACATACTTCGATACCTTGCCAAAAAAAAAAAATATTTGATTCAACTAAGCCCAAAATTCACAAATAAAAAATTAAAAAACAACTTGCATGGATGGCTTAAGCATAGTTTTGACCTATTTTCTGCAAAAAAAAAAAAAAACACAGCTGCGTCGTTAGACACACGTGAGAAGGCTATATTTGATAATTTAATGGTTTTTTTTGTAATAAAACCACTTTTAAATTCAAAAATAACATAAAGTAAATTAAAAAACTTACTTACTTACTTAGGTGGCCGTAACAACCCGTGTCCGGATTTCGACCGACCTCATCAGCTCTCGCCACTCGCTCTGCTTTGCGCGCGCCTTCTCCAATCGGATACACCAAGTGCGGTTAGGGCTTCCTCAGCCTGGTCCATCCATCGGAGGCATGGTCTCCCTTGTCATCGTTGAACAGCGACCCTCGCCTCGAGCACCTTTTTCGCTGGAGCTTCGTCGTCCATACGATGGACATGACCCAGCCAGCGTAGTCGCTGCACAGTTATACGCCGAACTACGTTAATGTCTTCGTAGAGCTCATACAGCTCGTGGTTCATTCGGATGCGATAGTCATTGCCTACTCGAACAGGACCGAAGATTTTGCGAAGAACTTTTCTCTCGAACACCCCCAGAGCGGCTGCGTCAGTTTGCGAAACTACCCATGCCTCAGCGCCATAAAGCAGCACAGGTAGAACGAGCGTCTTGTAGAGTGTTAGTTTTGTCGATCGAGAGAGGGCTCTGGAACTTAGTTGCTTACTGAGCCCGTAGTAGAACCTATTAGCAATTATTGTTCTTCGCTTTATCTCCAGGCTGATTTCGTTTTTGGTATTAATGGCGGTGCGGAACTCCTTGACTACTTCAAAGTTATAGCTGCCGGATGAAACGTGGGAGTCTAAACGCCGCGCTCCCTTGTTTGTAGACAGCATATACTTTGTTTTACCCTCATTTATCGTCAAACCCACTTTGGCTGATTCCTTTTCGATAGCGGCGAAAGCAGCGGTAACATCTCTCTTGAATACCGAACTCAGACATTGTTGCGTATAGGTAATCCCTTCTCGGGCTATCGAACGCAGCTTTGTAATCGACAAAGAGATGATGTGAGTCAATTTGATTTTCATGGGTTTTTTCCAGGATTTGCCGTAGCGTGAAAATCTGGTTTATGGTGTATTTTCCAGGTCAAAAGTCACACTGATAAGGTCCAATCAGTGTTTTTGTAATCGGCTTTAATCTTTCACACAGTACGCTTGAGAGAACCTTATATGCGATGGAAATAAGACCGATACCTCTATAACTAGCGCAGATTGTAGGGTCTCCTTTCTTAAGTATAGGGCACAGTACACTGAGGTTCCAATCGTCGGGCATGCTTTCTGCTAGCCATATTTTGTTGATGAGCTGATGCATGCGCCTTATCAATTCATCGCCGCCGGTTTTAAACAATTCAGCTGACAGGTCGTCAGCACCCGCTGTTTTATTGTTTTTGAGTCGTTGGATAGCAACTCGAACCTCTTCATGGCTAGGTGGTGGTACTTCCACTCCGTCATTGTTGATTGGTAGCTCTGAACTGTGCTCTCCATGGGCGGCATTGGTGGAATCGTCGCCAGTAAGTAAATTGGAAAAGTGCCGTCTCCACAATCTCAGCACACACTGCGTATCCGTATTCAGATCTCCATTTTCGTCTCTACAAGCGGATGCTCCGGGCTTGAAACCTTGGGTTAGACGCTTAACCTGTTGATAGAATTTTCGTGCATCCTTCTTGCCCTGGTTTACCTCTAGTTCCTCACGCTCACGCTTTTCCTGCTCTCTTTTCTTGCGTCTGAAAAGGCGCCTCTCTTCCTTCCTCTTTTCGTGGTAGTTTTCTCGCACGGCTCGCGTTGCAGCTGACTGCAGCGTTTTTCTATAAGCGGCGTTTTTTACTGCAGTCGCAATGCGACACTCCTGATCGTACCATTGGTTCCGAGGTTGCGGGCGCCGGAAACCAATGACTTCTTCAGCGGCAGCGCGTATGGAGTGGGATATATGCGCCCAAAGTCCGCCGGCGTCGTCGAGTCCAGAGGTTGGTTGGTTCAGCTTAACCGAAAGTTGAGCGGAGTAGTCTTCGGCAGTCCGTTGTAATTGCAGCTTAGCGACATCTAGCTTTCGTTGAATTCCTGTGCGTATGTTCTTCGCATTCCATAATCGCATGCGGATCTTGGCTGCAACAAGATAATGGTCGGAGTCAATGTTGACCCCCCGAAATGTACGCACATCTAGAACACTAGAGGCATGCCTTCCGTCGATTACAACATGATCAATTTGGTTTCGCGTTTTTTGATTCGGGGACAGCCAGGTGGCCTTGTGGATGTCGAGGTGCTTAAATCTGGTGCTACTAACTACCATGTTTCGTGCCGCGGCGAAATCTATCAGTCTTAGACCGTTGTTCGTGGAGGTCTCGTGAAGACTGAACTGACCGACAGTAGTGGGGTTTCCTTCCGACTTTCGCATTAAAATCGCCGAGGACTATTTCCACGTCATGGACCGGAAGGTGGTCATATTCGTCCTCAAGGCTAGCGTAGAAAGCGTCCTTGACGGCTTCGTCCTTTTCCTCCGTCGGGGCGTGCGCGCAAATAAGGCTAATGTAGAAAAATTTAGCCTTGATGCGGATCGTGGCCAATCTTTCGTTCACATGTGTGAACCGGGAAACAAGGTGGCGTAGTTTCCGGCTAACGGCGAAACCACATCCGAATTCGCGCTTCTCCGCATTGCAGCTGTAGTAGATATCGCAGTGTGCTTGTTTAGAGCAGCCTTGCCCTTTCCATCGCATTTCCTGGATGGCGGTAATGTCAGATTTTATTCTTTTGAGGGCTTCCGCCAGTTGGATAATGGCACCTTCTCTATAAAGGGTCCGGACATTCCAGGTGCATATCCGTAAATCATTGTCCGTTTTTCGTTTGCGGTGGTCGTCAACGTAATTAAGGTTCTTATTCGAGGCTGGTTTAGTTTTCATTGGGCAGTAGTAATGTGGCGGGACCCAAACCCTGCGCACATTCCATGTTTAAGGTCTATGGATCGACCCGCCGCTCAAATTAGCCGTCAAACTGACGGATGTCAGTTTGCCGTTGCCCAGGGAACACCACTTGGAGGTTTGAGTCGACTTGAGACGATTTCGACATGGATAATGCTAATCCATGCAAATTAAAAAACACACTTTAATATTTACACCAGTAAATTTTATTACATTTTATCAACAAAAAGAAAAGAAAAAAAAAATTTTTTTGCCTGCCGTGCGAAATCGAACCTGGAACTTTTGGTGCCAGTCCATCGCTCTACAGACTGATCTAATGAGCTTTGCTAGTACTTGTTGACATAACTGCAGCTATGTTAACAGATGCTGTATTAACAGATGCATTATGTCGCAATATATATAGAAAAGCCGAGAAGTCATTCATTTCTAAGAAAAAAATGGTGTTGTTAAAAGAAAAATTTGTGTTGTTGCCGATTTCAGTCAAGCAAATTACAGAACGAGAGGCGGCAGCTTAAAAAAAAAGGCAAATAAAAAACCCAAATCCCGAAAAAAAGTTATATATTTGAAATTCAATTTTTTTTAAAAGTAGTGTATAAAAAATTACCAAATACTTGGTTAATTTATCACCCAAATAAAAATTGGCAAGTCAACATGTAAGACTTTGGCGTTTTGATGAAGTACTTGGGAGGCTGAAAACTGCCAAAGTTATCTTATAAATTATACTATACTTATAAATTATACTTTTTCAATTTAACATAAGCTTTTTTCTCGGTGTAAAATAATTTATTTTCTGAGATTTTTTGACAAACTTTTTTAAGGGGGCGTCCATTAATTACGTAAAGCGTTTAGGGGGCAATGGTTAAGCCGAATCTCACTCACTCTCACGAGGGCGAGAGGGGGGGGATTCTCGCAAAGATTACGTAATTTTTTATCCGCAAGAAATAGTGTAGAATTATGATATAACTGCACTCTGAAAAGAACATCTATGTTTTTGTGACACAAAGTTTCTCTATTTTCTTTAAATCGAATAAATTTTTGCATATTCCAAGAAATTTTTCTTCACTTGTGGGAAATGAAAATATTTCATGTCTCTAATAATGATAAATATTTTTCTCGCATGGACAATCGTATGGACAAAAGATAGAAATAAGTTTTAAAACTCTTGCCATGAATGGACAAATACACCCTTAGTTTCAACAGTACTATTGGAACGCTTCAGAAGTGATGGAGTAACATACGGACATCATTAGATTTTTATAAATATATAAATTTATAGAAAATTAAAAATTTTCTCTATTGTTGATAAACAATGCACTAATCGAAATATTTTCTTCAATAAAAACTAATCCTTTTTCTATATAAAACGATATATTTTTCTTATATTGAATTAGGTACGGAAAAAGAAGTAAAAAGCGTGACAGCGAGTGAATGATGTTGTGAAATGCAAGTGTTGCATATTCTACATATTATGATGATTTTTCTTTCAAAGGGATTTTTGTTGGTGTTGTTTATAGCCACTGATTATTTGGATGCATTTATAAAATCGTTTCCCACAAGAAATTTCTGGAATATTTATAAGGGGTCCTGAAAAGTATTGGAACAACAATTATTCTACCTGTACCTCTTAACATATTTTTAACTAATATTTTTACAACCGAATGACAATACAATTAGGGTATTCACAGTTTAAACGTACAGTGTCGGACAAAACTAAAGCACGCGTCCTTGTAGTTAGCATTTCAGTCTACAAAAGTACTAAAAATTTTTATTAACTTGTTTTATGTTTATTATAAAATATGTTATAATATCAGATTGTTTAAAAAAATAGTCGAAATGCAATTATTTATTGCAAATAAATTTGCTTTACAATAATGTTACAAGACACTCAAAGTTTCTGCGACAAAACTAAAGCACATAATATCAGTCACTCTTTGTTTGAGTGTATTTCAAGCAAAAAGTCGTCAAAGTACCGTTTGAATAAAACCAGTTATTGGTGAAGCAAAATAATTTCGCTTTGAGAAGAATTAAACTTTTAAATCAGTCGGTGGTTTATTTATCCGGGTCAGACAATTTAAAAGAAAAACAAATTAATTAAATGGGTCGAAATAAGTATTCTGCTCCATTCAGAAAAAAAATTGTAAGCGAATTTCAAAAAGGCGAATCAGTGACAAGCATTGTCAAAAAATTTTGTTTTGACCACAGTGTTTTATCCCGAACTTTAAGCCGTTTTCGTTCAACTGATTCCTTAGAAACACCGCATCAAGGTGGTAGGCCATGTAAAACAACGAACGTGAGGACCAGGGAATTGTTTGGACAATAAAAAAGGATTCCATTATATCAGCGAAATCTATTCAAAGTGAATTGCATTTAAATATTTCACTTAGATCCATTCAACGACGAGCTGTGGACGGTGGCTTACAAACATACAGGAGCGTGAAAATAAACTTTATTTCTCCAAAAAATCGTAAAGCATGAATTGAATTTGCAAGAGCCCATGATAACTGGACTGTTTCAAAATGGCGAACCGTAGTTTTTTCAGATGATTCAAAGTTCAACATCAAAGGTTCTGACGGATTTAGTCTACACTCAACGAAAAATTCTTGGTAAAATTGATAAATAACTTTTGTTAATCCTTAACAAATCCAAATTGTGCACTCGATTAAATTTTATCATAAATGCTTCATATTTTTATCAATTCGAAAGAAACTTTATACATTTGATTAAAAATATAATACCGCGTTAACAAACTGAATGTGTTGATTTGAAAAAATGTGTTTTATTTGTTTGAAAAATGCTTTTATCAACTTGATAGAAACTTATCCACAATAACAAACTCGTCAATCAGTCGGAATAAAATTTTATAATTTTTGTAAATCGAGTTAACAAACTTACTTCGTTGGGTTGATAAATAGGCTTGTTGTGCTGAAGACATCATTTATAAAATTGATAATCGCTTGATTCAAGCGGATAAAATTTTAGTTTCGTAATGATAAAATGAATTATCAATTCCAAAAAGTGCAATCATTACAACAAAAAGTAGATGCCTGGCATTTCGGTGGCGTTATTTGTTGTTCGCAGAAATTATAAAAAAAAGTTTTGTGAGTTGTCTACTTTTTATTTAATTTATTAAATTTAATAAATTTTGAGAAAAATTATTTCCAGAACAATTCAGGGGAAGTAAGGAGTTTGCTTAACAGTTCTACAGCAACATATATGTTATAGATTTGAAGTATTTTCTTTGAAAACTAATGTAAAAATTATATTCTAAATGACACATTACTAAAATCCGTATTATGAATTACAACTCAACTAAGTTACTATGTAGATTTAACTAAATTTTTTTCGTATAACGTATTACATATATTTCAGTTAAGCGATGTAGTTTGCGTTAATCTTTTAAGAATTTTCAAACTACATGGTTCAACTGAAATGTATAAGTAAACGCTATACGAACAGAATTGAGTTAAATCTACATAATCAACTTAGTTGAGTTATAAATCACATTAGGGTCCTAAATTTGATTTTGTAATATTTAAGATTGCTTGAAATAATAAAATATTTTATCAAAACAACAAATCATTTCTGTATGATTGATAAAAATATATATTTTCAACTTAAAAGCATTTTTCTATTCAACAAAATATTTTTTCAGGTGGAAATATTCTTTATTTATTTTGACAAACTCTTTTATCAAATGTGCAATGCAAACGCGACATTCTTGATAAAGGCTTTTACTTACTTACTTAGTTGGTCGTAACAACCCGTGTCCGGGTTTCAACCGACCTCATCAGCTCTCGCCAGGCGCCTCTGCTTTGCGCGCGACTTATTTTACTTCTTTAGAAGTAAAGAAAAAAAAATATGTTTTTATTTTTTATTTACCCGAAGGCTTCTTTATTTTCTTGAATTCAGATTAAGACTAACTTACTTAAAAATATTACAATCCAATGTAACCTCTTAAGATACAAAATAAATACATTACTACAAAAATACAAAATACATATTTCCTGCCTTTGATTGCATTTTTTGTGTTGCAACCAATATTTAGAATTGTTTACATATGAAAACCCAAAACACTTAAGTGGGTCAGTTGGATTGCAAGAGCAATTCGATACATTGTTTACAAATTGCCGATGCTAGTGAGTTTTGGGTTAAGCAACAGCGGCACATGACAAAGTGTTCTGTAATCCGAGAATATGTTTTTGAGTTAAATGTTTTTATATTCTTTATTCGGTTAATTGTTTTGAAATAATTTATGTTGCCCAATTGATTGGCAGTTTGGTTGAAACCTGAGGTTTCTCAAGTGACGTTGATGTCGACATGACCCCTCCCCCCTTGGATTGAGAACTCCCCTGAGTTTGAGGGTTGACGATATTTATCTTAAGTGTTCTGTTTTTTCTTACAAAATATATGTATACAAATATTGCTGATAGCAATAATATCATAAGAGAAGAAATAAGTACAATGAGATTCACAGTTGTAAAATTCTTTCTGTGATACTTTAATTCTTTTATTTTTTCTATGTTTTCTATTTGTTGAATAACAATTTCTTCAAAGGTTGGTTGAGTTTTTGAACTATTTAATTTTTTTATTGATGGTACAGCAAATCTTTCATGAAATATTAATTCTTTATTTGAAAAATTTTCTTCATTTACTTTTATTTTACAATCATTAAAAGAAATTAAGTAATTTCCATTCAGTTTAGTTTTTCTATAATCACATGTACTATATAATTGTGAATTTATTTGATTTTTTAACAAAATTAGACCAGGTTTTATATTAATAATTTCTGAATGATTGTTTTTGACTTTTAGACAGTTATCTTTGTAAATACATAGTTTTGATTTTTTTAAGTTTTTAATGTTTACATCACTATTATAATCATAAAAAGTACTATTTATTTTTATTACTTCTTGCATACTAATAAGTAATTCTTCATGTTTTGCGTTTGAAACGGGTACTACTAATGACCTTGGTGCAGAAAGCATATTTTTAGGAATTTCTATTACAAATATAATTTCGTTATTTTTATATTCACCTACACCTAGTCGTATGTTTCTAAGTTTGTCAATGCCGATGTTGTATCGAGTTATTTCGTCGTCCGTTAAGATGTTACTTGTCATTATGTCGAGTCTTGCTGAAGCAATGTTATTTTGTATATGTTCAATGTGATCCTCCAAAATTTTAATTTTTAATAAAAAGTCTAAGTAAAGAAATTGCGCATACATTTTTGAATTCGTTTCTTCTATGTCATTAAATTTTTCATTTATTTTATTTCTGTCTGACTCTATTGTTTTTCTTAACATTTCGAATGTTTTATTAAAATGGTCATTTATTTGGATATTTTTGTTAATATTTTCAATTGCCATATGATTATTTGTGTCAATAATTTTTAAATGTTCTTCTATTTCTGTCCTATCATTGTCGTCCATTGTTCCATAAAGCCATTTAAGTCCTGTTCCAAAAATGTTTATAAGTCCCCTCTTCTGTCTATGTGGTAGGATGGTTTGAATTTTCCGTCTAAGTGTTTTAAGTTGTGAATTTAAAAGTTGCTTGTTTTCTAATAATTTTAATTGTTGTATTTCGGATGTAAAGTCGTCTATGATACTTTCTATTTCGGATGGGTTAATTATATGTAAAATCATGTTGTAGTTCTTGATGATTTGTGCGTTTTCCAGTTTTATTTCAATGAATCCATCGTCAGTTTCTATTTTGTCGATGATAAGTGTTCCACAAGCCTTAGTTATCATTATTAGTAAGGTCAAAACGAGTAATGTCCAATTGATCTGAAAATTTGGTTGGTCTTTTAATATTTGTTGGATGAATATTTTCTATCTTTAATTTTCTATATCTTGGTTCGTATTTGTGTCTGAGTGCTTTATAATTCTTTACATATCCTTCTTGTTTATTGTGTCTAAAATCCTCACGTTTCCTATTAAGTTTATCAATATTTTGCTCTTTTTTACTTTGAATTAACTGCCTAATTTTTTCTTTATCGATTTTACCTTCTTCTACATCAATAGGTTTTTCTTTTAGAGTTGAATGCACTGATCTGTTATACCATTCTACACATTTAAATATACGTTCTTGCGTCGATAAACTAGACTTTTCTGCTTCTAGTGCTCTGAATTTTTCAGCAATAGTGCTATGGAATCTTTCTATATCGGAATTTCCAGTGTGACTATTAGGTTTTGTAAAATGCACTAATATTTCTTCTTGTCTCATAAATTCTCTAACATTGACAGAATTGAACTCGTTATCCATAACAATTTTGTTTGGTTTACTTTTTATTGACAAGTACAGTCTAAATTTTTCTATTAAAGTGTTGCTATTTCTATCTTCTAAGTAAAGAATGACCGCAAATTTAGAAAATTTATCTATAAATGACATAAAACTGTGTTTCTTATTTGTATAAACATCTACATGTATAATCTGATTTTTGTCGGTTGGGGTTTCTGTTAAAAAATATTTCGGTTTGATTGGTTTCCTGTCATATTTGGCCCTACTGCAGATGTCGCAATTATTTACGTATTTCTGTATTAATTTCTTTAGGTCCTTATAATAGATAAGTTTTCTCAATCCCTCGTAATTTGCCTGTATGCCACCATGTCCTGTCTCTAATTTATGATATTTTCCTATTTGTTTATATGTTTCCTCTTCGTTTAACATATCTCTGGCATGGTATGAGCACCGTTATTTCCGAATAAATGCCTGTTTTCCCTGTTTTTAAATATCTTCTAAATATATCTGTCATAAAATTATTTTTAATATCTTCAGGACTAATAAAAATTTTTCTTTTATCATTAACTACTTCAATTTCTCTTACCTTGTTGTTAGTTAAAATTAGCTGTGTATTAAATCTATTCACTATTGTGTCCAATATAATAAAATGGTCATTTTGTTCCTCTTCTTGAGAATGAATTGTAGCATCTGTGCTTCTGTTGTCTTCGTGTTGATCTTCGGTCTCTTGGTTACGTGAATCAATTGCATTTATTTGTCCTAAATCCGCATTTATACGACTCATAAAATCGGCAGCTATATTTTCCTTACCTTTTATATAGTTCATTTTAATGTCATATTCTCCTAACTTAAGTAGCCAACGTTGTAACCTTGGATTAACATCTTTGCCAGTGTTTTTGATTTTCAACCATACTAATGGTTGATGATCAGTTATCAAATCAAAATTTCGTCCGTAGATATATGGTCGAAAATAGTTAACCGCCCATACAATAGCTAAAAGTTCTTTCTCTGTTGTAGAATATTTTCTTTCGTGCTCGTTTAGGGTTCTACTTGCATAGCTAATTGGATGCTCACTTTGAGTGAGAACTGCACCGATAGCGAAATCACTAGCATCTGTGGCTACTTTAAAACGTTTATCAAAGTCGGGGTATTTAAGTATTGGAGCTTCTGTTAATAATCGTTTCAATTTCTGAAAGGCATCTATGTACTGTGGATCTTGTTTATTAATTTTTGCATTTTTCTTCAAATATTTCGTCATTCCATGAGCTACTTTGGCATAATCCTTCACGAACTTTCTATAATAACCGGTAATTCCTAAAAATGACTTGATTTGTTTTGTTGTTTCAGGGAGTTTAAGCTTTTGAATGTTTTCAATTTTACTCTCATTCGGCTTTACTCCTTCTGTTGTTAAAATGTGCCCTAAGTATTCAGTTTCCTTAGCAAAAAATTTACATTTATCTACCTGAATTTTTAAATTATGTTGTCTCAATTTATTAAAAATTTTTTCGAGGCTTTCCAAATGTTCTTCTAGTGAAGTGCTAAAAATAAGTATGTCATCAAGGTAGACAACACATATTTTGTTAATAAATTCTCTAAGAACTGAATTGATTAATCTTTGGAACGTGGCTGGGGCATTTTTGAGTCCAAATGGCATTCTCATAAACTCATAGTGCCCAAGAGGAGTAGAAAATGCTGTCTTTTGTCTATCGCATTCTTTTATTAAAACCTGATGGAACCCTTTCGCTAAGTCTAGTGTTGTGAAATATTGGGACCTTCCTAGTTTCTCTAAGATATTTTCAATATTAGGGATGGGAAATTTATCGCTAATAGTTTCTTCGTTCAATTTCCTGTAATCGATGACTATACGCCATTTCTTTGTACCGGAATTGTCCGCCTTCTTTGGAACGATCCAAAGCGGTGAGTTATACGGTGAGTTGCTTTCCTTTATTATTCCCTGTTCTAACATTTCTTTTATTTGTCTATTGATTTCGGTCTCGTGTATTTGTGGATATCTATAAATTTTTGAGTAAAGGGGCTTACTTGTTGTAGTCACTATTTCGTGCTGAATTTCGTGTGTATGAGTCAATTTTTGTCCTTCTTGAAATAATAAGTCTTTGTGCTTATTTATTAAATATTTTAGATAATCTATCTCTTCAGAGTTCATATCTATTCTTTTTAATTTTTCAATAACGCTTTGGTTAATAAACGAATTTTCAATTGTATAAATTTCGTCAAATTTGTACGGACATTCACTCAAAAATGTAGTTTTTACATTATTGATTTCAATGTATCCCTCTCTAAGATTAATAATTGCTTGCATTGGTGCAAGTATATTTTGTCCAATAAGTGCGTCAAATTTTTTATTCTTGAACTTTGTAAGTTTCCAGCTCAAATATTTTTTTTCGTTAAATTCTTTTGGGAGTTCCGTTATTATTTCATGGCTTATGTTTGTTTGTCCACTGAGTGTATTAAATTGTAGATTATCTTTTAATTTTAGTCTTTTATATTTTGTCAATTTGTCCTCGTTAATAAGTGTTGTTGTCGATCCTGTATCAATCAAGCATTTTATTTTTTCATCTCCTACAGTTAGCTCAACTATCGGTAAATTAGGTCCTCCCCCGGCAATTGAAAATTTACCTCATTTTGTTCTATATGGTCTACATCCATTCTACTCGTCCTAGTTTGGCCCGAATTCCTTCCGCCTGTATTTTGAGTATTTTGCGGATTTTGTCTGAATGGGTTTCTAAATTGTCCAGAGTTGTTATTTTGTCTAAACTGATTTTCTACTTGGTTATAGTTTTGTCTATATGAATTCTGATTTTCAACTTGGTTGTAATTCGGTCTAAATGAATTTTGTGTAAAGTTTGTGTTTCTGAAATTTTGCGAGTTTGTGTTTCTAAAATTTTGCGAGTTTGTGTTTCTATTTCTGTACGCTTTTTTCTCTACTTGTTCTATCATACCTGTTTCTTGTAATGTATAAAACGCTAATCTTAGATTTTGAATATTTCTACTGTGGATTATGCTGGCTAGATTGGCATCTAGTCCATTAACAAATGTTTTTAAAATTATAGATTCATTTACAATAGGTGAAAACTCTACCGGTTTATTTTCATCGAAATCATATTTAGTGTTTAATTTATCTAATATATTTCTTAACTGATAAAAGTAGTCACTTACATTAAGACTTTTTATGTTTATTGCTTGGTGGTATAGGTTATGATACGTCTCTTTTACTCCAAAATTCCTCACTAGTTCTTCCTTGATTTCATTCCATGTTGGGTTACTTCCGAGTGTTCTTATCGTTTGGAGTGCTGGGCCTTGGATTTTTGTCCTTACGTGTCGTTGGAATATGAATTCTTTAAGGGTGGGATTTCCATCGAAGAGAGGGAGTATTAATTCCACTTCCCTTATGAACGCCGACAGATCATAATCCTTAGTTCCGTGGAACTCTTTTATTCTAGCTGCTTCCCTAATGATATCTGACGCTGGAACCTGTTGTTCGTTGTTCATATTGGTTGGTTTCTGGTATTCTGGCCACTTAATAGTCAACTTGTTAATAATTAATTTTTTTTGTTTTTGTTTTGTGTTCACGACTTTAAGACAAATCTTTGGATTCGAACAAGTACGGTAAAATAAATCTTTAGATTTAAGTGAGTTCCACTTTTTCACTAGATATCTTTTGATTTCTATCACGTTCAAAAAAAATTTTTTTTTTTTTTTTATTTTGAACTCGAGACTTTAGAGCTTAAAGTTATTTTATAAAAATCTTTTGATTTTTATTCCGTTTCGACTGCGCCACTTATTTTACTTCTTTAGAAGTAAAGAAAAAAAAATAGGTTTTTATTTTTTATTTACCCGAAGGCTTCTTTATTTTCTTGAATTCAGATTAAGACTAACTTACTTAAAAATATTACAATCCAATGTAACCTCTTAAGATACAAAATAAATACATTACTACAAAAATACAAAATACATATTTCCTGCCTTTGATTGCATTTTTTGTGTTGCAACCAATATTTAGAATTGTTTACATATGAAAACCCAAAACACTTAAGTGGGTCAGTTGGATTGCAAGAGCAATTCGATACATTGTTTACAAATTGCCGATGCTAGTGAGTTTTGGGTTAAGCAACAGCGGCACATGACAAAGTGTTCTGTAATCCGAGAATATGTTTTTGAGTTAAATGTTTTTATATTCTTTATTCGGTTAATTGTTTTGAAATAATTTATGTTGCCCAATTGATTGGCAGTTTGGTTGAAACCTGAGGTTTCTCAAGTGACGTTGATGTCGACATGACCCGCGCCTTCTCCAATCGGATACACCAAGTGCGGTTAGGGCTTCCTCAGCCTGGTCCATCCATCGGAGGCATGGTCTCCCTCGTCGTCGTTGACCAGCGACCCTCGCCTCGAGCACCTTTTTCGCTGGAGCTTCGTCGTTCATACGATGGACATGACCCAGCCAGCGTAGTCGCTGCACAGTTATACGCCGAACTACGACAATGTCATCGTAGAGCTCATACAGCTCGTGGTTCATTCGGATGCGATAGTCATCGCCGACTCGAACAGGACCGAAGATTTTCTTCGAACTTTTCTCTCGAACACCCCCAGAGCGGCTGCGTCAGTTTGCGAAACTACCCATGCCTCAGCGCCATAAAGCAGCACAGGTAGAACGAGCGTCTTGTAGAGTGTTAGTTTTGTCGATCGAGAGAGGGCTCTGGAACTTAGTTGCTTACTGAGCCCGTAGTAGCACCTATTAGCAATTATTGTTCTTCGCTTTATCTCCAGGCTGATTTCGTTTTTAGTATTAATGGCGGTGCCAAGGTAAACGAACTCCTTGACTACTTCAAAGTTATAGCTGCCGGATGAAACGTGGGAGTCTAAACGCTGAGCTCCCTTGTTTGTAGACAGCATATATTTTGTTTTGCCCTCATTTATCGTCAAACCCACTTTGGCTGATTCCTTTTCGATAGCGGCGAAAGCAGCGGTAACATCTCTGATAAAGGCTTTTATCAAATCAAAATATCCGTTTATCAAATAAACAAAATAAAATTTTGTTAATATGATTACAACCTCTCACCTTTAATCCAATTGACAAACGCTTTTGTTTACTCTATACTGACAAAAAAATTATCAACTTGACCTAGGAATTGGTCAAAGTGAACAAATACTTCTTTGAGTGTAGTACGCGGGCCAAAAGGACAACGCCTAAATCCACGTTACTCGACGGGTTCTGTGAAACACGGTGGAGACAACGTAATGCTCTGGGGATGTTTTGACGGCCAGGAAATCGGCCTAATTCATAAGATCAACGGCATATTGGATCGCTTCATGTACAAGGATATTCTTCAAGATGTCATGTCACCTCATACGGAAGAAAAAATGCCGTTAAAGTGGATCTTCCAACATGATAATGATCCAAAACACACTGATCTCAACCCCATAGAGAATCTATGGGAAATTGTAGATAGGAAAATTCGACGCTAAAGCTGCAAAGGAAAGGGCTCTGTCTTCCCCCAAGTGGAATTGGTATGGAAATGTATTTCAAAAGACTTTTTAAATAACCTAATAGAGTCTATGCCTCGCAGGTGTAAAGCAGTGCTAAAAAGCAATGTTTTCACCACTAAATATTAGAAAAAACTACGTTTTTCTTGTGTACCCAAAGAATGTGCTTTAGTTTTGTCGCAGAAATTTTAGTAATAATCTTGCCTTTAGTTAAATATTTTTGTTTTTAATGAAATACTATGATAAATTTTGTTTGGTGTATAACGATAAATGTATATTTGCTGAAGGTTAATAGAAAAAAATTAATTTTAAACTTATACAAGAATTTTATTCAATAGAATGGATAAAAGGTAAGTTTTGTCTGGCATAAAGCGTATTTATAGCATTTGTCCTGAGTACTTAAACTGTGAATAGCCTAATTATTAATACTTTTACTTTGCGTAGTACTGAGTTAAACCAAATGTTTCACAAAAAGAAAAAAAGGTGTGTAAGTTCATTAAATCAGAGGTAAATAATTTTTTTGTAATATTTTTCAAACCAAATTACCATAGTAAAAATAGTAGTCGCACTGCTCTTTAGGAGGTATCATTAGAACCTGTCTTATTGTAGAATATCAGAAAAATGTTTTCTATTATTTTTGCCTACAATAAAGAAAAAGAAAAACAAAAAAAAAAAAATAAACAGGAAATTTTAAAATTTTCGAGTCAAGATTTTTACTATTATTTTTTGCTTTATATTGCAATGTGTGGAGAGTTAAAATGTCAGAATTTCGCTGGCATTTATATGCCCGTACATTTAATTGCTGCGGAAATTTGGCATTCAACAATAAAAAGCAGTAAGTAGGAGTTGGTGTTGAATATGTTATCATGCTGGTTCCAGTAGACACTCTTGAGATCGCACATGAGTCCCCATGCACTAATTTAAAATTAATATTCTTGCACTAATTTTAGAACTTCTCAATTAAGTATTTTATTGTTCAATTTTTTTATTTTGATTTAAGACTACGATCTCAGTAGTCTTAAATACTAGTCTCAACTAGTCCTAAATAAAAATAATTAATTAAATTACGTTGTTTTTTTTTTTGAATAAATTCAATATAATGAAGCATAGATTAACATATTTACACTGAAAGCACGTATTTTTGAACTATTTCACGTGTGATTAGAGGTGGGCAGAGGGGGTCGAGCCAAATCTGACGACATCTCATTAGGGGGGAGGGAGGAGTCAAAAGATCGCCAAGATCATCTTACATAATTAATGGATTCTCCCTAACATGTTACGCACATTACACTGATCAAACATGCTTGGATACATAAAAAATTTCTAATTATTTTGAAAGATTGGTTAAAAAAGGCGTGTTCGCCTCAGTTTTCTTGTATCAGGTTAGAAATATTTTTCAATTTTAATTTTCGTTTTTTGCTATTTAATATACTTCAATAATGTTTTATGCAAAAGCAAATATTATTATTAATTTTTAGTTAAAGCTATTTTCTTTAGTTAACTCTTTAATGCCCAAATGCTCTGATTTTTACCTAGGCTTTCAACCTAGTGTAACATGATGTAAAAAATTTAATACAATTTGAAAAAGCCACATACTTTGTTATTTGAAAGTCGCTCTTCCTAAGGGGGTACAAAAAATTTAAAAAAATGCGATGTACCCCTCATTTTCGATTTAAAATCATTTTATTAAAAAATTAAATTTTGTACATCGATGTGGCATACTACTTAGATAATATTTTTTGAAAAGGGCCTAAAATGAATCAGAAGTGCTTCGGGGCTTCTGAAATGAAAAAGGGCTCAAAAAAACCCTGAAAGCCCCAAAATATCATCCCTGGTTCTGACCCTTTAGTAGATTCTTAAAGAGAAAGCCTCTAACTAATGTCAGAAAATTCCAACCGGACGTATTAGTTTTTCTTGTTGCTGCTGATCCAACGGAAATAAGAGGAGTGCGACAATCTCGCAAAAGTGATGATTCAATTAACTAAGAATGGTCCGACTTTGAGAGCGATTCTTTATCATTGTATTTTAGTTAAGAGCTCCATCCTTAATATTTATTGTTTATTTATGTTTATTTAACAAAATTGTTGACATATAAGAATAAATCTTTTGCATGCCGCTTTAACAAAGGAAATAACAACATCAGAAATACAAAAGAACAAATTAAAAACTATTACATTATAATGAACTCAAAATGACTCGAATTACACAATGATAAATTATAAATTATTATTAGATATTATTTAAATATTATTTAAAGAAAAAGAATAGTGCCGTAAAAATAAAAAGAAAAGAGGAAGAGTAAGTCAGGAAAAGTATTCAAAGATTAAATGCTTAAAGTTTAGCTTATTGGAAACAGTTTTGATACTATTAGGTAGTAAATTCCACGACCTTATAACGCTGACGAAAAACAATCTACTAGAATTAACGAAATTATATCTAGGGATCACGAGGTTCATGCTTCTATTTGATCTGCAGAATTTAACCTTTTCAAAAAGATAAGGAGGACTTCGAGTGTAAATATTCCGGTGTAAAAAGATGCAATGTCTCGCTTCAAGGTATTTAAGTAGGCTACAGCCAAGCAACTTTTTGCTATAGGTGGAGATATGATCGAACTTTTTTAGGCCATATACATAGCGGGCTGCATTATTAAAGGCGACCAGAAGCTTGTGCGACGACCGTGAATCAAGATAGCAATACACGGCTTCAGAGTAAGTTATTATCGGCATCAACAGCTGCAATACCAGTTTTTTCCTAGTTTCAACAGGGACAAAGCTTGATGTCAGTCGAAGATTACGAAGCACATAGTATATTTTTTTTATGCAAGAATTAATGTGATCACAACATGATAGAGATGAGTTTATACGAAAACCAAGATTGGTGACAGTACTAACCAGTTTCAGCTGCACATTATTTAGAAGAACTGGAGGTAAATCCTCATGACAAAATTGTTTTTTAGATATTGGTAAAACATATGATTTCAGAGGGTTCAACAATAGCATGTTTTCTGCCGCCCATGAGGATACCACAGTTAAGTCCTCATTAATTCTGGCACATAGATCTTCAACTAGGCCCAAAGGCTTGGACAAGTACAACTGGAGGTCATCAGCATACGCATGCATAGTGACATGGTGGCATTTGCAGAAAATATCGTTTATAAACATAGTAAATAACAAAGGACCAAGTACTGAGCCTTGAGGTACTCCGCTAGTAGTGCTTTTTAGCATAGAAAAATTTTGACCCACACGAACTCTTTGAGACCTACCAACCAAGTAGTTTCTTAATAGACGGACCGCAGATTTTGAAAATCGAAAATTTATGGCTAGTTTCCTGCAGAGGATAGAGTGACTGACGGTATCAAACGCTTTAGAGAAATCTAGCAAGCAGAGTAATGTCAAGTCGTCCATGTCAAAAGGTACTCTTATGTCATCTAGTATTTTCACTACAGCAGTGGAACAGCTGTGTCCAGGGCGAAAACCAGACTGATGAGGAGACATGAGGTTAAATACACTTAAGTGATGAGATATCTGCTCCGCCATGAGCGACTCACATATCTTGGACACCGAAGACAAGAGACTTATTGGACGAAAATCACCTGGGTTGCATGCATTAACTTTTTTTGCTACTGGAATTATAGTCGCTACCTTCCAAATATGTGGGTAACAAGAGGTGGTGAAACAGTGGTTTATGATGTGGACAAGCGGACTAAGCACATGTGGTAAAATGAGTTTAATGAACCTAATAGAGATTCCATCTTCTCCAGATGCATTTGATTTTATATTCCTTACGTAACGAACAACATCTAGTTCACTCACTGCGCCAAACTGAAATTCGTTTTGAGATATTGTATCCGTACTACCATCTTCGATGGTATAAGTTGGATTGGGTGTACATGCAGCAACAAAATAATCATTCAGTTGGTCAGGATCTATACGACAAGCCTCAGAGTCTTTATTACAAATACCAATACCTCTTAGATTTCTCCACAACATTGCTAAGAAATCACATATTAGACGTCGACCTTTGATTTCGTTATTGTAGATTTTTACGTTTAATAGTTATGGTTTAATAACCTTTTTACACTTTTTACAAATGACGTATTAGACATCTAGTTTTAATTTCATTATTTTAGCATTTCTCATTTCTCCGATATATCGCAAAATGTGTTCAAATTCTATAGGAGCTGCCACGCCCACTTGTACCAAATTTCTGAAATACTTTTATTGTACTTGCCTATACCTTAATCATCGAAAACTGCTACAACAATTCAAAAAATTGTTTTTTCCGCCTAACTTGTTGACAATGCATTGAACATTGACAACAGGTTATGATACCAAGTATTTAATTAGAATCAATGTAAATAAGTAAACTTTTAAGCACACTTTGCGTCATATATTATTTTATTTTGTTTTCCATTATAAACAATTGCTTTAATATTATTATTTATACATTTTTTTGTTCTTTTCTTAATACTCAACGTTCGCATACTTTTCCAATGCAGTGTACACATTATTAATAATTCTTATAATACAAGGGCCTTGGTCGATAACATAGTAGATAAATTAATAATGAAACAATGAACTTTGCGATCTTTATCAATGTTTGTTAAGTTCCATCAGTAACGAATATATTTAAGCAAAAGCGATACCTTAATAAGTAAACAGCAATTATTTATAATTGTGAATAGAAAACATTTGTATAAATATGTAGAAAAAGCACTACACTCACCACAACCAAGATGAGCGATTTGCAAAAATAGTAATATAACTACTATTACAAATTTAATGCATAAATATTGACGCGTATCCATTGCGTGAAAAATTTTCAAGCACTAGAATTTGCATTTATATATTACAAAGGTTGAGATGCATAAAAGATAATTTAGATGCCATTTTTAATTTTTTTTAAGATTTTGAATGGAATTTTTTTATTTATTTTTTTTTTTAATATAAGAAAGTGGGAAAATACAAGGCAGAGTTTACACTTTTTTTTTTTTAATTTTGCCGAAATTATTCAAATACTCTTTAAAGAGTTGTGACTTTTCGCTTGTCAAGCAAATCACATGATTACGGAAATGCACTTGCACTGGAATTTTTAATTTGCGCCCTTTATTTATAGCCTCTGTTAGTATTTCATTAAATCGAATTGAGTAATCGTTCGTTATAAAACTTCTAACGTCCCGTTTAACTGTCAAAACTCAACTGCACTTTGTTATGTGTTCATAACTCGAATTGAGCTTACCGCGTTCCAGCGCACAGCAGCTTAACTCGGAATTCTCTGTACCAGATGATCGTACTCAAATAGCATGTCGAGCTGATACGACTTTGAAAATGTGTGAGAACTTTGCGTACGACTACTTCTGATTTCGAAGGCTTAGTTAGTTACGCTCGGCGTATTTAAAGTATTCGAATTTTACAACAGTTATTGTGATATTCAGCTGATGTTCGATTGTTTTTTTTTTTTCTTCTTACTATAATTTTTATTTGTATTTCGTCAAATCGTCATCGGTTGATTAGCGCGAGCGGGTGTTATTATTATTCGGTATGTTTGAATACATTTTTAGCGTAGACTTTGTGGAGCGTGCCACAGGCATGCGGTAGATATGTGCTTATTCAGCTGTAACTCTGTTCGATGATGTCGTCGGCACTTTTTAGTGGCTTTAAACGTTGACAACATTTTTATTGTTGCTGACGTTGTTGTTGTTGTTATTGCATGTTAATGTCTTCACTTAACAAGCGATTGTTGATTATGCAATGTTTGGAGAATTTTCTCCACCCAAGGTCGCATAAATGTGCACGAGACTTGGAGTTTTAGTTAAGGTTTATTTTTTTCCTGTGAGAGTTAATTTATTGAGCTGAACACATTAAGCTGTATCCAAAAAATATAATGACAATTTATACGGGTATGGCTTATTATTGTTAAGAAAAAAACAAAAAAAAAAAATACGTGCTGTGATATGCTCGATGTGTGCTATGAAGTGACTATTAAAAAACAAATGTATTCTTATAGTATGGTTTTTTTATGAGAGTTAGCTTTTTAATATAAAGTTTATTTAAGTTTAAATTCGGATAATGTGCTGTGTTGTGCTCGAGTTGTGCTGCAATGTGCTACAGAAAAATTTAGAAAAGTGGCATATTTGCAAAGATCAGAAGCAAAAATTACTTTTTCGAAATGACAGTTCTGCCTATTGTGTTTTGTTATGCAGAGTGTTAATGTTAGCTTTAATGTTAGTAAATTCTTTAATATGCTTCGTAAATCGGTAATTATTACTTTAATTAATTATAAATTTGTTCCCTATAGGGCACATGCTGGCACTCCTCGGGCACAACGCAGCACAAATCAGACAATAAATTTCCATAATATGTTTAAAATGCGTTGTTCTTAGTTTTAGAAACTTCCATTGACGCTTACAGAGTAAATTTTTGTCAGAAATAATGATCCCAATTGAAGTAAATACCATCCACCATATTGTAACAGCTATCGACAATATTTAGAAAATTTGAAGAATACAGGATGACAGACTGATTGACGTAATGCACTGACTAAATGATATTCATGTTAAAAATATCAGTTCGCTTAGAGTCCGCTTGGGGTCAAACAAGCATAACACTAACTCTTTTGTCAGCACAACAAAATCAACAAAATTTATTCCAAAAAAAAATACACATCACACAAAGTCAAAAATTATACTTCAGCTAACTGCCGGCAAAGTCGTTTACCATTTCACCTTGAACCATTTTCCTAAACTGAAGTTTTACGTTAGCCTGCCAGACAGTGTGCAGTTCTATAAAACAAAAAACAACAGCCAATGAAAATAAAAGTAAAGTTAAAGTTAACCTGCATTATTATAAAGTTAAACTAATTAAAAATGCCCAAAAACACAATAAAAAAACATACCACATACCTTGTCAACATGACGCTAGGGTTGCCACTGTTGTTGTGCCAGTCACTGAATGCGATTTTTTGTTGTCGTCGCTGTTTTGGATGAATGCAAACAATCAACCGAGCGTTGCATGCAATTTTATTAGAAAAATATTTCAAAAGAATTATGCAAATCAGGGTTACCATCATCCAAAACCAAAACACTTGTGTGAGTAAAAAAAAAACATATGCCACCACAGCATGCAGCGAATGTCATATTATTTGGTTGGACAATTTTTTGTTGGGCAGTTTGTTGGTCCATTTCTTAAAACTGAGCTATAAATATTTGATATAAAATTCCATTAAAATTGTAACATATAATTATAATTAAAGGTCAAAATAGCTGATGGAAATTATTGTGTATTTGTCTTTAGCGAAATTCCTTGAAATCGAAATTTTCTTATAAAGACAATTGTGTACAATTTCGGGTTTTGGAAATCAGTATCAAAGCTATTTGAATAATTTTTAGACATGACTTTTATTTTATCAATGATAATTTTATTTTTTAAGTGTACGGTATTGATAAGTACTTTTTGCTATAGATCATTGAACGCCTGCATCTCACATAAGCATGAATTATCAAGAATTTCCTCTTAAGGGAGTATTCCTGGATGGCAAAATTTATTTTTCGATTTTTTTTTTGCATATTTTTATAGCTTGGATATTTGAGAATATCGTCCTAAAAGGGTTTTTTGAAATTCGAAATACTTTAGGAGATATGGTTTTTTTTTTGTCCAGCAATGTTTTCGCTAAAATGCGATTTGCTTAATTTGGCTACTTTTTGAATGCAACGGTTTGAAGCAACCACCGAATTTCGTTCAACGCGTTCTTTAGTAGGTAATAACTGGTTTGTATACGCATTTCGAAAATAAATGAATACACATTTTAGAGCTTAGTTATTCGAATGTTGGCAGCGTTTAGTTCACATTGAATTGAGTTATAAACCGGTCGCGCGCGCACATACAGATCTTTTGTGCTAAAGACAATGGATAGAAAAAGGAATAGAAATAAAAATAAAAGAAACACTGGTATCAATCGAAAAACTCGTCCCTTGAAACGCCAGTTTCGTGGTAACCAACACGAAAGAGATGAGGACACCGAATTCACAAGTACATCGGCAAAAAAATTTAAAAATAATGAAAACGAAGACATAAGCATTGACAACAAAACGGAGAATTGCATTTTGGAGTTTTATACAGTTTTCTCGGCGATTGCTAATCTGGTGATATGTGCCAAATGTGAAGGAAAAATTTAAAAAAGCATCGCCGTATGGAATTGGCTACAAAATGGGTGTTCACTGCGCTTGCCCGACCACTACATACATCTTTTCGTCGTCTTTGGTTGGCAAATCATATTTGATGAACCGGCGCTTGATTTTTGCCACGAGGCTTTTAGGCATTGGGCCAAAAGGCATTAACAAGTTTTGTGGCCTCATGGATATCGGCAGAGGTGTGGGTAACTCGGAATACTATACTGCCCTGGAGAACTTTCATACAGCTGCAAGCGCGATCTATGGATACACTCTTTCAAAAGCCGCGAAAGAAGAGAAAGATGCCATGGTCACAGCCGATCCACAGTGCGACCCAACAATGTTTACCGTATCAGGTGATGGCACTTGGAAAAAACGTTGGTTTTCTTCACTATACGGCGCTACAACGTTGATCAGCAAATACAGTAAAAAAATAGTCGACTCTATTGTAAAGTCCAGCGTATGCAACAGTTGCAAGTATTGGGAAGCTAAGAAAGAAGAAGACCCACTGGCATATGAAATTTGGATTGAAGACCACGAAGAGGAATGCCGTGCCAACCATCAAGGAAGTTCTGGGAAGATGGAGGTGGATGCGATAAAGGGAATGTTCGCCATATCAGTCCAAAAGCATGGCGTAAAATACTGCAAGTATATCGGCGATGGCGACTCAAAAACATTCAAAGCTATTATAGACAACGATCCGTACGATGGCGACCCAATCGTAAAAAAAAATAATGTATATCGCACGTCCAAAAAAGAATGGGCACCAGACTCCGCAAGGCCAAAATAGAGAACAGAGGCATTGGCGGCAAGTGTGCTGGCAAACTCACAGATAAAGTCATCCCTGAACTAACAACACATTATGGCCTCGATATTCGTTGTCATCCAGAGTCGGTTGCTGACATGAAGAAGGCTGTTTGGGCAACGTTTTTGCACAAAATCTCGACTGATGAAGCTCCACAGCACCAAAACTGTCCGACCGGTGCGTCGAGTTGGTGCGCCTGCATCAAGCATACGTATGCACCATTAAATCAGAGAGTCCAGGAAGCAATCAAACCTATTTACGAAGCACTGTCAGCCGATGATTTGTTGAACAGATGCCTTTGCTCCGAAACTCAAAACAGCAACGAATCTTTCAACGCTGTGCTGTGGTCATTCGCACCGAAGCATATGCACACCGGTGCACGCACTATTGAGATTGCCAATTATATTGCAACTGTCCTATTTAACGAAGATTTTTTGCCAATACTTCAAATAATGAACCTAATGGGCATCCCGATTGGCAACGTCACATATGATTTCGCCATGTCTCGGAACAAAGAACGTTTGAAATGGTCCGAAGCCAGAGCTCTGGCCGCATCAAAAGAAGGCAGAACTGCCCGAAGAGCACAAAGAGCCGATGAGTTCTCATTTTTTGAAGAAGAGGAAGGAGTTCTTTATGGGGCTGGCATTGCAGATTGATATATGTAAGTATTTCACAAAAAAAAAAAAAATGCTTTATTGTCTAAAATTTTCTTTGAGTTTTTTCCAAATCACGTTTTTGAACTTCGAAGTCACTTTTCTCCGGTTCTATTGAACCGATTTTTATGAAACCAAGTGCAATCGACGCAGAATTGTCGAATTTCTGCATGCTCAAATTTTTCATTTCAATTTTTTTTTTTTTTTATGCAAAAAAATAACTTCAAACTTAAACGCGTTTATCTCGAAACCACGTTTTTCGAGCTAGCGGCCCAAATTGCGCTCGTAGTTCTGAACCGATTTTGATGAAACAAAATGCAATCGACGCAGAATTGTCACCATCCTGGTCCCTACGTCAACCACAGTTTTAAACAATTTGTTACTAGTTTTTTTTCCACTAAACTACATAAAAAAGACCCAAAATTGGTACCCAAAAATAATCGCAAAATTATGATTGAGGTAGGGATCAGAATAACATCTGTACTGAATCTAACGCCCTTTACTTTTTCCATTTCAGATGATCCGAAGTTGAGTAATCCGGTCCGCAAGCAGCATACCTTTTTTTTCGACCTTTTTTTTGAACAGCCCTCGTACAAAGGAAACAATTTTTTATTTAATTTAATATGTTGTTAATACAATAAAAAAACAAAATTTAAATAACCCTTTGCGTTTTCAAATTAGAAGTTTTTCAAAAAGGGTCCAAAAACAGCCTGCCAACCAGGAATACTCCCTTAAAGGCGATAAAAATTGGTATGATTAAATATCGCATAGGTGCATTTTTTTAGTGTTAACGATGGAAAAATGCTTCAAGCTCTATTACATTACTTTGACTTGATTAATTTTAAATCGGAACATTTCACATTATGTTTATGAGTGAACTTAAATACAATTAAAAACATTTTTAGGAGGCTTTTGGTTTCTAAGCCGGTGAAAAGTCATATTTTTATTTTTCTTTTAAATTAGTAGAGAAATGTGTTTCTTACCCAATTTCCTCTTCTAAAGTTCGGCAATATACTTTGGAATGCTATTATGTGGCGATTACTACAGATTTAAGGAATATTTAAAATACATTTTATACTGGTAATTATATATTTATAGGGAAATTTAAATTTTTTAACATAACAGTCCATTAAAAAGAATAATTAATAAAAAACTCAAATGTAGAAAAATTTTACCCCACAGCATATTTCATGCACTGCACTGTATCGTAAGGAATGTTTTATGTACGCTTTTCTTAATATTTTGTGTGGCCGCCATTGTGTTTTATAACATCTTTTAGCCGGCTAACTATTGATTCCACTAGCTTCGTTGTAGTCTCTGGGGAAATTTTTTGCCATTCTTCCTTCAGGGCTTTTTATACATCATTTTTATTGGAAATGTTCCGCTTTCGAATGGCACTCTCCAAAATTGCCCACAAATTTTCAATAACATTTAAGTCTGGTGACTGTACCGGTGGATTCATTCCCGATTTATGTTTCGGGTCGTTGTCCTGATAGAATCGAAATCTCTCTTGTACACCCAAGGTATCAGCACTTTTAAGTCAATTTGCCCTCTGAATGTTTAGGTACATTGTCTTTTCCATAATTCCGTCGATGAAAACTAATTTCCCTACGCCCGATGCAGCCATACAGGCCCAAATCATTATGCTGCCGACACCATGTTTTACTGTAGGCTTGAGGTGTTTATTGCTAAGCTCGGTATTAGCCTTACGCCACACATATTGCCGTGTGAGCCAAAAAGATTGAATTTGGACTCGTCCGAGAAAATGACGTCATTCCAGAATGAACTTGGATCGGCAACATGCTGTTTGGCGAAGTTAAGTCGGCATAGCTGATTTTTTTTGTTTATAAAAGGCTTTTTACTTGCAACTCGACCATTAAACTCGTTGGCCCGCAGGAGACGACGAATAGTTTCGGCACAACATTTCTTGTTCAACTCTTTCTCAACCTCCATAGCCAGTTTGGAAGCCAATAGCTTCGGATTTTCTTTTAATTTACGCAGAATAAGTCGCTCGTCCGCTTCTGTAAATATTTTATTGGAAGTATTTCTGCCCTTATCTGCCACAAGATTTTCATGCAAAAAGTGTTGGATAATACTCTGCACTGTAGAGTGTCTCAAGTTTACAGTTTCAGTTATATTCCGTTGGCTTTTCTCTTTTGCCAGTGAAGTGAAAACAATTAATTCACGCTGTTCTAACAGGTCATTCAGTAAGTCCGTAGGATAAGTAAGAAAAAAACAAAATTTTGATAAAACTCGATTATATTATTCAACATAGTTGCCTTCGAGAGCGATACAACGAGTATAGCGATTTTCCAACTTTTCGATATCACTTTAATAGTAGGATTTCTCTTTCTCGTCAAGCTTCGTCAAGTTTCAGCGATTACTTCATCCTTGGATTTCAATTTCTTTACAGCAAGCATTCTCTTGAGATCTGAAAACAGGAAAAAGTCGCTGGGGGCTAAATCTGGAGAATACGGTGGGTGGGTAAGCAATTCGAAGCCCAATTCATTAAATTTTGCCATCGTTTTCATCAATTTGTGACATGGTGAATTGTCTTGGTGAAACAACACTTTTTTCTTTTGCAAATGTGGCCGTTTCTTGGCAATTTCAGCCTTCAATCGATCCAAAAGAGCACAGTAATAGTCGCTGTTGATGGTGGTTCCTTTTTGGAAATAGTCGATGAATATTATTCCTATCGCATCCCAAAATACAGACGCCATCACCTTACAAGCCGACTGTTTGGTTTTTTGCTCGCTTTGGATTCGGTTCGTCGACTGCTGTCCACTCAGCTGACTGTCTTTTGGATTCTGGTGTGTAATAGTGAAGCCATGTTTCATCCGTTGTCACATATCGACGATGGAATTCGATTTTATTGCGGTTTAACAGCGCCAAACACGCCTCTGAAGCATCAATTCGTTGTTGTTTTTGGTCGACTGTGGGCTCACGCGGCACCAACTTTGCACAGAGCTTTCGCATACCCAAATGTTCGTGTAAAATGGTAAAACCACTACCATCTGATATCTTTACAATATCAGCTAGCTTGTGCACCTTCAATTTGAGATCATTCATAACAAATTTGTGGATTTTTTTGATGTTTTGTGGAAAAACAGTCTGATTTGGGCGTCCACTGCGCTCTGCATCATTTGTGCTGGTACGACCACGTTTAAATTCAGCAATCAACTTTTCTACCATTTGTCTCGATGGAGCAGAGTCCGGATAATGTTTATTAAGCCATTGTTTGGTTTCCACTGCATTTTTTTTTATCAAAAAGCAATGCTTTATCAAAACTCGAAATTCAGTTTTTTTTGTTTTCAATAACAATAGGAATCAGGAATCAATTTGTCAGATTGTTGTCAAATTTTTATACGTATCGTTTGAAGGTTGGTACTAAATAAAAATTGAATGGAAAAAAAATCTAGTAACGCCATCTATATGCCATCCTATGGACTTTTTGAACGTAATGTTACTATTTTGCGACGCCCCATTTTTAAAACAAATCAGTATTGACATTAGGGTGTTGAAATTAAAACTGAAATTTACTGCTAACTTCGATCACAATAACAACGACATAATAAAAAAATAAAAAAACACCTAGTAACGGGATCATGACCGAGATCTCTCATGAAAAAAATTAATACACGAAAAGCTGTGAGCTTAAATTTTCTTCATTAAATTAAAAAGTATTCTTACGTGACGAGGGGGGCACTTTGCAAATTTCAAATTCATGCCTAATGTACGTCGAATTTTAGTCTACAAATATGCGTTGAAAGTTTTTGAATAAAATTACTAATATAACAGCTGGAAACATTTAAAATTTATATTGCATACTGCACGAAATAAGCTGAGAGCCACCGTATTTGCTCTTTGTATTATGTAAATTATTACTGCTGATAATAATTGGCACAAGATCACCAACTTATGGAGTTTTAATCTTAGAAACTTTATTGAAGTTTACCAATTTTTTTTAAAACTTTTGAAAACTATTACTTGACAACAAAATACTGCAAAAACGCTTTACTAAAAATAGGCAAAAAATAAAAAAAAAACTAGTAAGGAATGGAGCTTCGGCAGGGTACCGAAGCTAAAATACCCCGCGGCCGTATTGAAGTATATTCGAAGTCTTTAGCCACGGAAGACACGATGACATTCAGTTTTTAATATTTACGAAAGTTTTCCTATTTTGATGACGTCACATTGTATGGGAGGTAGGCATGGTTTTCATCCAATTTTGCCAAATATCATAGATATGTTTCATATTATATACCAGTAAATACCCCCGAAAAACAAATACATAATTTTAACAATATAAATCATCGTTTATTAAAAAAAAAAACACAAAAGTCGGTATAAAAATAGTTCACAGGTACACATAGTATGTAAAACATATATAATTTATAAATCTTATACAAAAATTAACATGATTTGAGTCAATGAATTAGAAAAAAAGTAAATTGTCTGATTTTATTCATAATTACGGCTTGGCTCAGTCATATTTAGCAGATTTTTTTTTTATTTCGTCAAGAACATGCGTCATGAACAACTGTTGACTAAAAATATCGACATAACTAGAGATATACTGTTACATTTGTTAAAAATTTGTTCAGTTTTTATTAATACACTTGAATTTTTCCTTCAATATTTTTAACTGGGACATTTTTTACTGTGTTCCGGAACACCGACCTCAAAACCTGGACATGTCAGCAAAAACCGGGACGTATGGCAGCCCTACAGTAGATGCACTCGCGAATGATCTTTTTTTGATCTCAGGCGAGGCTTGCTTGAATTTTTCCAATAATTGGATATTTGGACCAGTGGAACTCTCGAGTAAGGAATCAAAAACTGAAGAAATATTGCATTCTAGCATGTGATGTTTGCAGGCGTAATAAAGAAGATCCCGGTTCAGTATTATTTCGACTAGCATCCACGCCCCCTTATGAATGCCAGTGTTTGTTTGTCATCCAAGCCGCAATAGATCAATAAAAAATAAATCATCTCAGCTTGGTCTGCCCTGTAGAAGATGGCATATCAGGAACACCTTGAAGTTGTTTCTCCCCGTTCGTACCACTGACAAGTACAGCCATCCGATCACATTTTCCGTTTACATCAAAATTTTCCATTATTTTACCGCCCCAATGTACAGTGCACAAATTCGTCCTGTCAATATTGTCAGCTAATGTCATTAAGTCAATCGGAGCATACTTCTAATCGCATTCTTCTTAAACTTTCCCTTGAGCAAGGTATACTACTTAAGTCGATTCCGTAGGCAGAAGCTAGGGCCGACACGACAAAGACTGCAGACCTCGTTGACAGTTCGGAACGATCGAGTGTACTTGAAACGATGCCCCGACCAAAGTAGAGATGAGTTAAGGCCGGCGATACATTTAGAAGAAAGTAAAAAAGAGTGATATTGAAGTGATGGTTTTTATAAGAAGAAATTTGTTTAGAGTTTTAATATTTTCAAATTTGGTAAAATATACATTTATGTTTAAAAAAAGAAATTTTTTTTCAAAAACAAAGATGGCGCTGGCTACAACGATTGCTGCAAAAGACCTCTTGCACTGCGGGCAGTCTGCTGGCTCCTAGGTTGACCCGATAAAAATTTTTTTTAAAAATTTTAAAACGTAATGAAAATATCTTCTATCTTGGGGGAACAGGAGGCGAACCTTCACATGACAACGTGTCTGACTGCCTCAACCTGGCGAGGCCAGCATTATCCATGTCGAAACCGTCCCGACTCGAATCGACTCAAACCTCCTCGTTTATAGAAAAACGCTGCAGTCAGCTGTAACGTGAGCCATGCGAGAAAACTACTGCGAAAAGCGGAAGTAAGGGAGACGCCTTTTCAGACGCAAGAAAAGAGGGCAGGAAAAGCGTGAGCGTGAGGAACTAGAGGTATACCAGGGCAAAACGGATGCACGAAAATTCTGTCAACAGGTTAAGCGTCTAACCCAAGGTTTCAAGCACGGAGCATCCACTTGTAAAGATCAAAATGGAAATCTGGTTACAGATACGCAGTGTGCGATGAGATTGTGCAGACAGCACTTCTCCAATTTACTTACTGGCTACGATTCCACCAATGCCGCCCATGGAGAGTGCAGTTCAGCGTCACCAATCAACAATGACGGAGTGGAAGTACCACCACCTAACGACTCAAAAACAATAAAGCAGCGGGTGCTGACGGCCTATCAGCTGAATTATTTAAAACCGGCGGCAATGAATTGATAAGGCGCATGCATCAGCTCATCAGCAAAATATGGCTAGCGGAAAGCACGCTCGACGATTGGAATCTCAGCGTACTTTGCCCTATACTTAAGAAAGGAAACCCAACAATCTACGCCAACTATCGAGGCATCAGTCTTATTTCCATCACATATAAGGTTCTCTCAAGCGTACTGTGTGAAAGATTAAACTTACTTACTTACTTAGGTGGCCGTGACAACCCGTGTCCGGATTTCGACCGACCTCATCAGCTCTCGCCAGGCGCCTCTGCTTTGCGCGCGCCTTCTCCAATCGGATACACCAAGTGCGGTTAGGGCTTCCTCAGCCTGGTCCATCCATCGGAGGCATGGTCTCCCTCGTCGTCGTTGACCAGCGACCCTCGCTTCGAGCACCTTTTTCGCTGGAGCTTCGTCGTCCATACGATGGACATGACCCAGCCAGCGTAGTCGCTGCACAGTTATACGCCGAACTACGTCAATGTCTCCGTAGAGCTCATACAGCTCGTGGTTCATTCGGATGCGATAGTCATCGCCGACTCGAACAGGACCGAAGATTTTGCGAAGAACTTTTCTCTCGAACACCCCCAGAGCGGCTGCGTCAGTTTGCGAAACTACCCATGCCTCAGCGCCATAAAGCAGCACAGGTAGAACGAGCGTCTTGTAGAGTGTTAGTTTTGTCGATCGAGAGAGGGCTCTGGAACTTAGTTGCTTACTGAGCCCGTAGTAGCACCTATTAGCAATTATTGTTCTTGGCTTTATCTCCAGGCTGATTTCGTTGTTAGTATTAATGGCGGTGCCAAGGTATACAAACTCCTTGACTACTTCAAAGTAATAGCTGCCGGATGAAACGTGGGAGTCTAAACGCCGAGCTCCCTTGTTTGTAGACAGCATATACTTTGTTTTACCCTCATTTATCGTCAAACCCACTTTGGCTGATTCCTTTTCGATAGCGGCGAAAGCAGCGGTAACATCTCTCTTGGTTCTGCCAACAATATCAATATCATCAGCGTAAGCAAGGAGCTGGACACCTTTATAGAAAATGGTGCCATTACGATGCACACCGGCCTTTCGTACGATCCCCTCCATGATGATGTTGAAGAGATCGCAAGACAGTGGATCGCCTTGCCTGAAACCTCTTTCGGTATTGAAGGTTTCGGAGAGGTCATTTCCTACCTTGACGGAGCTGCGTGTGTTGCTCAACGTCATTCTGCAAAGTCTAATCAACTTTGCAGGTATACCGAACTCAGACATTGTTGCGTATAGGCAATCCCTTCTCGGGCTATCGAAAGCAGCTTTAAAGTCGACAAAGAGATGGTGTGTGTCAATTTGATGTTCGTGGGTTTTCTCCAGGATTTGTCGTAGCGTGAAAATCTGGTCTATGGTGGACTTACCATGTCGAAAGCCACACTGATAAGGTCCAATCAGTGTTTTTGTAATTGGCTTTAATCTTTCACACAGTACGCTTGAGAGAACCTTATATGCGATGGAAATAAGACTGATACCTCTATAACTTGCGCAGATTGTAGGGTCTCCTTTCTTAAGTATAGGGCACAGTACACTGAGGTTCCAATCGTCGGGCATGCTTTCTGCTAGCCATATTTTGCTGATGAGCTGATGCATGCGCCTTATCAATTCATCGCCGCCGGTTTTAAACAATTCAGCTGACAGGCCGTCAGCACCCGCTGCTTTATTGTTTTTGAGTCGTTGGATAGCAACTCGAACCTCTTCATGGCTAGGTGGTGATACTTCCACTCCGTCATCGTCAATTGGTGGCACTGCACTGTGCTCTCGATGGGCGGCATTGGTGGAATCGTCGAAAGATTAAAGCCGATTACAAAAACACTGATTGGACCTTATCAGTGTGGCTTTTGACCTGGAAAATCCACCATAAACCAGATTTTCACGCTACGGCAAATCCTGGAAAAAACCCATAAAAATCAAATTGACACACATCATCTCTTTGTCGATTACAAAGCTGCGTTCGATAGCCCGAGAAGGGATTGCCTATACGCAACAATGTTTGGGTTCGGTATACCTGCAAAGTTGATTAGACTTTGCAGAATGACGTTGAGCAACACACGCAGCTCCGTCAAGGTAGGAAATGACCTCTCCGAAACCTTCAATACCGAGAGAGGTTTCAGGCAAGGCGATCCACTGTCTTGCGATCTCTTCAACATCATCATGGGATCAGGGGATCGTACGAAAGGCCGGTGTGCATCGTAATGGTACCATTTTCTACAAAAGTGTTCAGCTCCTTGCGTACGCTGATGATATTGATGTTGTCGGCAGAACCAAGAGAGATGTTGCCGCTGCTATCACCGCTATCGAAAAGGAATCAGCCAAAGTGGGTTTGACGATAAATGAGGGTAAAACAAAGTATATGCTGTCTACAAGCAAAGGAGTGCGGAGTCTAGACTCTGACACTCTACTGAAACTGACACTCTACAAGACGCTCGTTCTATCTGTGCTTCTTTATGGCGCTGAGGCATGGGTAGTTTCGCAAACTGACGCAGCTGCTCTGGGGGTGTTCGAGAGAAAAGTTGTTCGCAAAATCCTCGGTCCTGTTCGAGTCGGCGATGACTATCGCATCCAAATGAACCACGAGCTGTATGAGCCCTACAAAGACATTGACGTAGTTCGGCGTATAACTGTGCAGCGACTACGCTGGCTGGGTCATGTCCATCGTATGGACGACGAAGCTCCAGCGAAAAAGGTGCTCGAGGCGAGGGTCGTTGGTCAACGACGACGAAGAAGACCATTTCTCCGATGGATGGACCAGGCCGAAGAAAGCCCTAAAAGCGCGAGCAAAGCAGAGGCGCTTGGCGAGAGCTGATGAGGTCGGCCGAAACCCGAAGGCGATTTGTTATGGCCACTTAAGTCAGTAAGTAAGATAATTATAAATCTCTAAACAAATATCTTCAGCGAAGAAGGTGTTCGAGACGACGATCGTTGGTCAACGACGACGAGGGAGACCATGCCTCCGATGGATGGACCAGGACGAGGAAGCCCTAACTGCATTTGGTGTATCCGATTAAAGACGGCGCGCGCAAAGCAGAGGCGCTTGGCGAGAGCTGATGAGGTCGGCCGAAACCCGAAGGTGAGTTGTTATGGCCACTTAAGTCAGTAAGTACGATAATTTTAAATCTCTCAACAAATATCTTCAGCGAAGAAGGTGTTCGAGACGACGATCGTTGGTCAACGACGACGAGGGAGACCATGCCTCCGATGGATGGACCAGGCCGAGGAAGCCCTAACTGCATTTGGTGTATCCGATTGAAGACGGCGCGCGCAAAGCAGAGGCGCTTGGCGAGAGCTGATGAGGTCGGCCGAAACCCGAACACGGGTTGTTATGGCCACCTAAGTAAATAAGTAAACAAATTTCTTCTAATAAAAACCAACACCTTAATATCACTCCTTTTCACTCTCCTCTAAATGGTGTGTTATACATACATCCTCGGTGTGTTTTTTGGCTTGTGTGCCAGTATCATCCTCAGATCATGTGCCGTAAGTAACGTATTGTAACGTTTTGCTACACACAACTCCCTGTGGATGACTAGGTCTCACCGAACCTACACGCAGGACGAAATCGTCGTACAGTTTGTCAATAAAAGCGTTCCTTTTTTTCACAGTTCCCTCACACTGACTATATCGATGTTCTTAAGGGGGGACATGACATTCGCGACAGAGAAAACAGATTTTTTTTTTAAAAAATTCACAAAATTGGTTATCGTATGACACGAGCTTTTTTTAAAAATTTTTTTCAATTTTTGGTGATGTTCCAAATTTGAACGTGTGTTTTTTCGAAAAAAATATTGACTTTAAAAATTCATAAAAAATCGAAAAAAAAAATTTTAAAAAAAACTCGTGTCATACGATAGCGAATCAAGTTTAAAAAATACAAAAAAAAAATTTCGTCAAAAAATTAACCCGCTAGTGCTGCAACCAGTACGAAAAACATGGTTTCGAGATAAACGCGTTCAAAGTTTGTGAACAACGAACAAAAAGGTTACCTTCAATCTGCCATGCCTGCTTCGTACAGTATGCCTTCGTTATCTTGTGTTGTGCTGTTTCTTATAGTTTTTTGCAATCGTTTATCAATTCGGGCTTCACCCTTCAAGTAGGTACGAAATAACAACCACCAAAAGTCAGGTAGCAAGTAAAACAAGTATATACCAGCTGCCGTACGTAGGTAGCGCAAAAATTAAAAATGCGCTCTCACTAATCCGGCTGTAACTTTTGAACCCGTAGGAATTTTTCTTAGAATCTTAAGAATATTTACTAAAATACAAAATTATTAAAAAAAGTCGATTTCAAAAAACTGCCAATGTCATGTAACCACTTAATGGAATAATATTCCGCATAGAGACTTTAGTTTCCGTACAATGCTCCGTTGATTCATTGGCAAAGAAACGTTCCTTAATACCAATAATTCTCCGGCTAACGTATTTGCGGTTTTTGAAGCTGTCTCCTTTAAGAGAGAGATGCCGATACGCATAAGCTTGAAGCACTGCATTATGAGAAAGCTCACCGAAATTAGGCAAGTTGAGGGTACTCGTATCAACTTCAAGCAGCCAGTAATTTAAATTCCCTATTACATTTCTCATTGACTCCATGATACTTATTCTACTGATGGTATCACGAATTATTTTTCCTCAATTTATTTCACACAATATAATATACTGATGACAAAAAAAAAAAGAAGCATTTTATATAAGAAAAGAAAACGCAACAAGTAAGCCTGCGGTAAACTATTTACAATGTAGATATATAATATTTTCTATTCTTATATATCATGCCATTTTTAATTTCGCTAATAAATATGATTATAATGTTAATACCAATAATATTAAATATCTACTTTATGTTATATTAAATAAAAATAGTAAAATATAAATAATCGTAAGGTTTTTGAATATACTATATCTTGAAATCTAGCAAATTGATCAAAATAAAAATATATTTATATTAACTAATAGGTGTAGGATGGTGTGCGACCACTCATTATTTTCGTAAAAATGTTGGCTACAAAAATTGTATTGGAAAAAAATTTGAAAAGTTGCTTTTGAATATGTTACTTGAATTCTTGAAAGTTTATCAATGTAAAAATATATATATATAGCTCTTGAACTAAAAGATGTAGGAGGGTGTACGACCACCAATGTTGGCCAAATGACGCCTACAAAAATGGATATTAAAAAAAAAAAAATTGAAAAATTTTTTAAAAGACGCATTAAGTCTTGAACCTGAACCTGAGCTTTTTCTTAAATATCTTCAAATCTAGCAAACGGATCAAATTAAAAATTATGTCATCATCTTCAGCGAGTCCAAAAACGTAAGTTTAGACCTCAAATAACCTTATTATTATACAAGTCATGTACGATTATCGGGTTTATAGTTCACTGAATTTTTATAACAGGCGCAGCGCCACATAACGGCTTTGTGCGAGTTCTAAACATCAAAATTTTCGTACCAAATTTTAAGAGCTTGTTTTTGATGCATAATCGAACATTTTTATCCCAGTGCTCAACACAAAAAAAAAAAAACGCTTCGAATTTTATGGGCAGGTCTTAGGTACACTTTGGAATATTAGATAAGCATGCTGGTTATAATAGAGAAAAAACTCTTTTACATATTTTTAGCTTTAAATGATTTTTATTCTTTATTTTTAATCTCAATAAATAAACATGTTCATAAAAACAACTTATGCACAATATAGAGATAAATACCTATAATGAAGACAATAATTATAATAATGATGATAATAATAATATTTTAATGATCATTAAACATAATTGCATCTCACTAACTGCTAATTATATGCTTTATTAGCTGTTATAATGTATATGCGTGTGTGTGTGTGTGTGTGTGTGTGTGTGTGTATGTGTGAGAATTTGAATGGAAATCAATGATTAGGTACGCTTATTATGCATTCGTTTATGCTAAATAAACTATTGATTCTAGTATAATTATTAGGAATACACGAGGAAATGTTGCGCACATGTAAACGTCATTATGAAGCAGCGTACCATAATGAAGGTAACGATATTTTTTTTGTTTGCTAATTATTTCCATCGATTTGATGACTATTTTGATGTTGATGCTTAAGTGATATTAGATGTTTTATGGCAAAATAAATAAAGCAGCCTTTATAATTTTAATTAAGAAAATGATTTGCTAGTTTTGTTTATGGTTTTGTTTTTTTTTTTCATTTTTCTTTCTTGCCATTATTATAAAAATCATTTATTTACGCATTTGCTACAGCTTTGTTACACTTTTGCTCTTTAACTAAATGTTATTTTGACTCTTATTTTTTAGTTTTTGTTTACTTTTAATATTTTCAAATAAGCTGTTAGGTTTTTTGTTTATTTTTATATATATATATTACTTAAATATTTAAACTATTTTACGAGTGCACAAATTACATGTATGTAAATATCTTTTATTCTGATTATTGGGTTCTTTTTTCCTTCTTCTTCTTCTTCTTCTTCTTAATCTTTTCTATAATATATGTATTATCAAAGTAGCAATAATTTATAGCTAAATGCTAATAATTGATAAATTTCAAAGTTTCTTTGGGAATTTCTTTCTTAGGCTTATACAATTTATTGTTAAACTGTTTTTTTTTTTTTTTTTTTTAATTATTGTTTACTAACTTTAAGCACAGTTATAAGTATGATTTTTGTAAAATTTTACGGTGTTTTGAGTTGAAATGTTTTTGTTCGCTTTTCTTTTGTTTTTGCTATAAAAATTCTAGTGCTGAACGTAGAAGAGAGGGCATAAAAAATAAAGTACCGCTTCGAACGGTTATAAGCAATGAATGGATCATTGAAAGGAACATAATTTTTGCATTGAAGTCATTTTGTTTTTGAGGTGCAATTGCGTGCAATTTTGTTATATATAAGTATTTATATATAAAATTGGAAAAATTCGTTAAAATTTCGTTAAGTTTTTTGTTTCAAAAAGAGACAGCAAACATTGGCTATTGCTTTTAATTTTTTCAATATTTTCAATATCTTTATGACAAGCAAGATTTTTGCATTATTAGAATTTAACTAACTATACTTGGCAACTCTGTCGTACTTGGGTAGCAGTTATAGATTTTTATTTTCTACCTTTTTTTTCACTGATTATTCAAGCTGGTTGAAAATTAAAATTAGCTTGCGAACAAAACGATGATTGAAATAAGCTGTTTTGAGGATTATTTTTAAGTTAGTTTTTTCTTAATTTTTTTTTTTTCAAATATATATTCTCATAATGTATTTTCAAAACCTATCACAAAATTTACTGGGCGGAATTTTAGCTTAAGTTTGAAAAAAGCTTCGATTATATAAAAATCGGCTCGATTTGCATAGATATACATATATATATATATATATTTATATATAAATATAAATAAATGGCAACACAATATCGTGTGTTTAACTTCGGAGTGTGTTTGGAACTTAACGAAAAAGCTTTAGACGGTGCGAGTTAAAATAATCTCATTATAACGAAGCCGCATACTACGATCCAAAATACTTTTCAAAAACAACTTGAAATTTAACAAATTTCTCAATAAATTATTTTTTGAGTTTTGGTAGGTGTTTGCTTTTTTATTTCTTTATTCTTCCTCTTAGAAAAGCCCATCAAGCAGCTTTCTGTATATGCCTTTTTTTATTTTATTTTATGTTTTTTTTTGTTTTTTTAATCTATTATGCTACATTTTAAACAATTATAGCTGTAGAGCTTTAATAATTTTCACTCAAAATTTAAATAAATATTAATTTTTGTTTTTTTGTTACATGCTATTTGTTTTCAAAATTAAATATTTTCTCAGCTTTAGCAGTTTATGTGTGATGTACTATGTTTTTTTTGTATCATCGCTTATCTATATCTAGTGTTTTTGCTTATAGTTTTGCTTTTGTATTGTTTTCATGCAATTTCTTTATTAATATTTTAACTTAGTTGCCAAAGATCTTCATTGTAGTTTTGTTTGATTTTACTATTTCCTATAACTTGTTGCTGTTTGCAACAATTTCTTTTTAAATGAATGCATTTAATTTTTGATTTAAATCATAAGTTTCTATTTTCATTTTCTGTTCTGCTTGGATTAACTGGATTAACTTCACTGTTTCTGTCAGAGCAGCGAATGTTCTCAACATTATCTTCATCAGCATCTTGAGTAGCAGTTATTTATGTTGTATGCTGAATGAATTTCTTTAAAATACCAACATCTGATCAGCACTGCCTTCCGCACTGTCTTCATCATCATCATCATCATCATCGGTTTCTTCATCCTCATCATCTGATGTTAAAGATGAAGCATTGCTTAATACATTTTCTAAAGTGTGATAAAAAAAAAATACATTGAATTTAAAAGTTATTAGATATATATATGTAAACATCTATATCTAACTGTATTAGGGTGCTCCTTATTGTTCAGAAAAAAATTGGTTTCTTCTTTTAATTTCACTGGGCAACACATTATTCGAATATATACCACAAGGAACTAGTAAAGAAAAAATGACCAAAACTAGAAGACGACCTCGTAACTACATAAACACGAATCTGGTATCACAAATTGAAACTTCCAAATGGCGGAATATGGCTTATAACCAAAAACGCACTTATGTGAAATTTTCGGACGCCTTTTTGAACCTTTAAGCCTGAGTTTCCGCACGTATAAAAAAATACGTGGACCATAGATTTTTGTCCTCTATCACATATCCGAAGCTCATTCAAATCGGCGAATGATACCAAGGGGCATTTTCTTGTGAGAGGGCTAAAAAGTTAAAAGAAAAAAAGTCTGTTTCATATTTAGTTGTATATGATCGAATAATGACATGCTGCGAGGATAATTCAAAAGTCGAAAAATAAGGACCATCCCAGTCTGTATCTATAAGTTTTTGTTTCCAGGTAAACTTTAAAAGTACTGGGTCGTTTTTTGTAAAATAAGTTTTTAAATTTTATATATGTGCTACAGCACAATAAAGGAGTATTTTTTTATCGAAATTTAAATAATAAGTATATTTAATTAAGGGGTACATTTTTTCAAGAAATCATCCCCGATACCACGTATTGCTTGATCGTTTCCTATTAGGGCACCCAAATGATATTACATGTCGGATGAACCTTTCATGTCATCACACATGTAAGGTGCTTATCAAAACTATACGACACCAAACAAATTTTATTATGCACTCTCACCAAATCGATGTTGATAACAGTCAGAAGAAAGCTCAAACACAGAATGAGTGAAGAAACTGTACTACTTTAAACAAAGTATCTTTATCAGCTTTGATCAGTGATTTGAAGTAGTACCGTTAGTTAAAGTTGAAAAGCACTCATTTCTGCTTAACTGCAATCGTATCATAACACCATGCCAGAACAACGACCAAAATTGCTTTTGGAAAATATAATCGAATCCATTCTTAAACCCCTCCATTAGTATCGGTATCCATTTGGATCATCCAAGTTAAACTTTTTTTCGTCTGAAAAAATGACTTTTTGCGAAAATAGTTGTTAAAATGGTACGTGTTAGAAGGATAACTATTATTATATGCCGAGTCCCAGTTGGTATCCAAATTATTTGATGCAAAATGAAGCCGTGCCTTGGGCCCACCACCGTGGCATGTTAAGTAGGAGGTTTCTTCATTATGGATCTAACAATTGCTTCGGAACTGTTTGAGACTCGCCAAATCGTCGTTTTCTAAACTGATTGGCTGTATTTGCTTGCAAGATACGGCTGAATTTCTGGCTTTCTTAATAATCGTTAGAATATCACGTTCCGGTAGCTTAGCTTTACGACCGGTTTTCTATTTTTTGACGTAAATTTTCTGTTTTTTTAAAGAAAAGGCATAATACAAAGTGTACCACCAAACTTTTCTTAAATTTGTAAAAAACTTAGCCCCTGGTCATTAAATGCTAAAATTTTGGACCTTTCTTCTTTGGATAGCAAAGTCCCGCACGATGTTTTAATCAGCAAGTTCTGGGAATTACAATTGATGTTTAAATTCAGACTGACAATGACAAGAACTTTCTATTGATTAACTTTTAAATGGCTGTCATATAGTTTTGATACGATTGCAGTTAAGCAGAAATAAGTGCTTTGCAACTTTAACTAACTACCGTTCCTTCAAATCAGTGATTAGAGCTGATAAAGATACTTTGTTTAAAGTAATAAAGTTTGTTCTCTCATTCTGTGTTTGAGCTTTCTTCTAACTGTAATCAACATAGAGTTGCTGAGAATGTACAATATAATAAAATTTGTTTGGTGTCGTATAGTTTTGATAAGCACCTTAGTATTGTTTGTGTGCAAAAAATCGTTGAATGGGCATGTCCGATGGAAGACAAAAATTTTTGACTTTTCTGTCGGTCCATCCATTTGAGAGAAGCAAATCTCGCGCGAAAAATGAAATATTTTTTTTTTGCTCAAGCTGTTTTTTAAAGATTATGGAATAAATTATTTTTAAGATTTTTTCAGAGTTTTTGGAAGAGGTTTAGAGGTCACGCCAATTGAATTTTCCCTAAAAATTAGGTGAATTAATTAACTTTTCGAATTTTAATCATAAGTTGTTGAATAACAGACATTTCCTTAGTCTTTTTCCTCAGCCCAATTACTAATTTTTTCAAGAATGCTATTCAGATACAGTTGATACAGTGATATAGGTTCTCACGTTTATAGTTACCGTACAACTTGACGTCATCTAGGAAAATGTGGAACTTACAGTTTTCCAAAACACTGGGTGGTACATTTATGTACATAGAAAAAAGAGAGGACCGAAAACAGAACCTTGAGTAAGAACACCTCTTGTAATGGGTAGAAATACTGACGAAATGTTATTAGCGAAGACAGCTTGTGATCTATCGGAAAGATATGCGCAATAAGATTCACGGCAGATGGCGAGAAATTGAATAATTTATTTATTTATTGGTTAAACCAATTTACTTATTCTAACTTGATTTAATTTATTTTTATTTTATTTCTTTACCACTTTTCTTGTTTTGGTGTTCGAAGATGTACGAATTGAAGAGGGCATAATCCGCCCACCTAAATGACATGATTTCACGAACACGTCAAAAAGGAGAGGTAAAAAGAATTAAAAGTAAGAGTAAAAGGTACTTACACACTAGAAAGAGGAGAAGAAAAGAGAGAAGATCAAAGACTGGGTTAACTAGAAGGAGAGAGAGAGAGAGTTGGATAGTATTTATATCCAACAAATTTAGAGAGGGCCGGCTTAAATGTGGTATACATCATGATACAATTATAAGGTAGGCTCACATTTAAATGGCTGCTCAAACAACAAGTCTTGCAACAACAAAGCTGTGAGAGCGCTAAACATCAAATGATAAACGCGACAACAACAATAAGAAAACTAAAATTCGACCAGCCGATTTTGACATACAGCTTCCTTTTTACTCCAACTTGAGCCTACCTTATAATTCTGCCATGGTATACATACGAGTAACCATGGTAGAAGAATACAGGTAGATGCAGCGTTGATTGTGCTCTCTTCTTCGTTACTGTCGATATTGTCAATGGCGCTCCCTGCTTGAAGTTAATATTTAATTTCATTAATTTTCCATGTTGTTTACCTTGAAGCAATTTTTTATTACTTAAATATCAATAAAAACACGAAAAAGAAAATTTTTTTACAATTTTTAATTAACATACATTTTGACAATTCTTGCTTTCTCACATCTTTGTAGGTGTTCATACATCAGTCAAATGATTGAAGTATATCGCGATTTTTTACTCTCTTTAACTCTCTCTGAAAAAATTCATTGACGCTTGCTCACACGCTTGTAGAGACGAAAATGGAGATCTGAATACGGATACGCAGTGTGTGCTGAGATTGTGGAGATGGCACTTATCCAATTTACTTACTGGCGGCGATTTCACCAATGCCGCCCATGGAGAGCGCAGTCCAGAGCTACCAATCAACAATGACGGAGTGGAAGTACCACCACCTAGCCATGATGAGGTTCGAGTTGCTATCTAACGACTCAAAAACAACAAAGCAGCGGGTGCTGACGGCCTGTCAGCTGATTTGTTTAAAACCGGCGGCGATGAATTGATAAGGCGCATGCATCAGCTCATCAACAAAATATGGCTAGAAGAAAGCATGCCCGGCGATTGGAACCTCAGCGTACTGTGCCCTATACTTAAGAAAGGAGACCCAACAATCTGCGCAAGTTATAGAGGTATCAGTCTTATTTCCATCGCATATAAGGTTCTCTCAAGTGTACTATGTGAAAGATTAAAGCCGATTACAAAAACACTGATTGGACCTTATCAGTGTGGCTTTCGACCTGGTAAGTCCACCATAGACCAGATTTTCACGCTACGACAAATCCTGGAGAAAACCCACGAAAATCAAATTGACACACACCATCTCTTTGTCGATTTTAAAGCTGCGTTCGATAGCCCGAGAAGGGATTGCCTATACGCAACAATGTCTGAGTTCGGTATACCTGCAAAGTTGATTAGACTTTGCAGAATGACGTTGAGCAACACACGCAGCTCCGTCAAGGTAGGAAATGACCTCTCCGAAACCTTCAATACCGAAAGAGGTTTCAGGCAAGGCGATCCACTGTCTTGCGATCTCTTTAACATCATCATGGAGGGGATCGTACGAAAGGCCGGTGTGCATCGTAATGGCACCATTTTCTACAAAGGCGTCCAGCTCCTTGCGTACGCTGATGATATTGATATTGTCGGCAGAACCAAAAGAGATGTTACCGCTGCTTTCGCCGCTATCGAAAAGGAATCAGCCAAAGTGGGTTTGACGATAAATGAGGGCAAAACAAAATATATGCTGTCTACAAACAAGGGAGCTCAGCGTTTAGACTCCCACGTTTCATGCGGCAGCTATAACTTTGAAGTAGTCAAGGAGTTCGTTTACCTTGGCACCGCCATTAATACAAACAACGAAATCAGCCTGGAGATAAAGCGAAGAACAATAATTGTTAATAGGTGCTACTACGGGCTCAGTAAGCAACTAAGTTCCAGAGCCCTCTCTCGATCGACAAAACTAACACTCTACAAGACGCTCGTTCTACCTGTGCTGTTTTATGGCATTGAGGCATGGGTAGTTTCGCAAACTGACGCAGCCGCTCTGGGGGTGTTCGAGAGAAAAGTTTTTCGCAAAATCTTCGGTCCTGTTCGAGTCGGCGATGACTATCGCATCCGAATGAACCACGAGCTGTATGAGCTCTACGATGACATTGACGTAGTTCGGCGTATAACTGTGCAGCGACTACGCTGGCTGGGTCATGTCCATCGTATGAACGACGAAGCTCCAGCGAAAAAGGTGCTCGAGGCGAGGGTCGCTGGTCAACGACGACGAGGGAGACCATGCCTCCGATGGATGGACCAGGCTGAGGAAGCCCTAACCGCACTTGGTGTATCCGATTGGAGAAGGCGCGCGCAAAGCAGAGGCGCCTGGCGAGAGCTGATGAGGTCGGTTGAAACCCGGACACGGGTTGTTACGACCAACTAAGTAAGTAAGTAAGCTTGCTCACACACGATTTTTTGATTGAAGCTCCGACGCAGGCATTTGTTACTTTTCTGCTACCTACTATTTTGTGAATTCATATCGTGCTGTGTGCATTACTTTATTTGGGTGTTTCTTTTATTAAGTTGTTTTGTGTGCATAATAATTTTACAAAATGAAAAACAATAGCGGAAATACAGTTGATCTTTTAGGATTAAAACTGATCACATTAGGAAATCAATACGTCGGAAATTATACCTATTTGAATGACCATCGTATGCAAGTCATAAAAAAACAAAAGAATTAATGAAATTATGACTGGAACTAAAGAAACTACACCTCTTTTTCACTTCAAAAAACTACCTTTGTTTTCAGTTAACTACTTTTCTTGATATAATTGCCCACTAAAAAGCAGACAAGTAAAACAATGCAACCCTTTGCCTGATTGATACAGGTCTGGAGCTCAATCAAAATTTTGACTAACGAGAGAAGATTTTGGAGTTCATTTTCGCTCTGAGATAAAGTTCATTTTTTTTTTTACATAGGAAAGCAACAACAAATTTTGATTGATTCAATCATTTGACTGACGTATGAACACCTCTTTTCTCATAGCTTTGAGATTTTATATGAGTTGCCAACTTCGTGTAGACATTCGCGACAGTACGCTCTCATCTAGCGAGTTTACCTGTACTAATTCTACCATGCGAGTAACTACCCTGTAGGAAAATCAACTAATTTAAAAGTAGTTGATAAAGTAGTTTTTTGTCAACCACAACTAGTTGAAATTCTGACTTTTTTCCATAGAACGAACTAACATATTTTGTATGGTGATGTCCGCTAAATAAGTCAATTGACTTTTGTCTGCATATATTTTCAACTACTTGTTGAATTAGTTATATTTAAGTTATTTTTTTAATTGCTTTAAAATAACCAATTGAAAACTATTACTGATGGCCTAAAGTTAATAATATTTGATGAAATAACATGGTTAAATATATATAAACTTGTAATCTAATAAAAATTTTTAAGTAGTATTTCAATTACTTCATATTTAATGCAATAAAAACTATTTAGAATTGAAGTGGGTGCCGCCTTAATATAATTCAAAGTAGTTCATATACGGGTTTATTTTAAATTAGTTTTTTAATTAGTTGTTATTAAAAACAAGTTAGTTTGTTCCTATAGGGTATATATACGTATAATTTAACTTAAGCCTGAGTTAATTTTGGTTAACGAGGAACTTAGACAGGGTTTGCTTGAAAGAGAATTTGGACATGGAAGGTGAGAAGTATATGGAAACGTTATTGAATTCTCTACAACATCGATTGATGGGTTCATTGCTTGCGTATGTAGTTTGGTGCTGATATTACGTCTTATCGGATCGTTGAGGCATATAAGCTGCTCAGAGCACAAGTGGCGTAAGTCCATTTTTAAAGGAAATTGAGTTAAGTACATAGAAGTGAAGAGGAATAGGTAACCTATTTATGACTCCGGGGTAGAAACTCCCAGCTTACGTAATATCTGAATAAAATGCAATACTTAGTTATTGTTCTGACAAATTATATAATTTTTTTAGAGGACAAGTGGCGTAGAGGATAAGTGGCGCAAGTGGAATTATTTATATCCCTTAATAATGAAGATAATCACTAGGTGAAAGTTTTGTTCGACTTCTGGAACTAAATGCTATCATTCCTCATCAAAACATTCTTAAAAATATCTCACATTAGATTTCTACAGCGGAAATAAGAAATTTCAAAAAAAGGTTCAGTTTAGTATGCAAAATTCTTCATTATTTTTTTTTTGTATTAAGTTAATTTTTTACGATATGAATAGCTTTTTTTTTTGTTCTTGTCATAGCTTAAAAGAAAAACTGAGTTCTTTATACATAGAATTTTTAAAAAGAATTTTTCTAAATATTCAAAACTACTAAAAGTGGACTTACGCCACTTGTGCTCTGAGCAGCTCATATCATACTAGAAATATATTCGCTGTCAATAGCACCATTAATAACATCGAAAGCGAAACATGAGCCCAATAATGATCTTCTTGATTATAAATGGCATCAAGTTTAAAAGGCTGAGTCTGTATTTATATGAAGGAAGGCTATTATAATCACGGGGGTTGTACATGTCTCTCAACGTGTATAGCAAGAATTGCTTTTGAATAGACTCGATTCTTTCGCTATGAGAATCCAAAGACGGATTCCAAAATTATGCAGGCATATTCAAGTATTGGCCGCACTAACTCACAATATAAGGATGTTATAACCCAAATATTCTTGAATTAATTTGTCCGTCTTTTTATAAAACCGAGCTGTTTGCTGGCTCTGGACAAAATTTTGTCATAGTTCAAATTTAAGCGCATCTTGCAATCCAAGACTATTCCAAGATCCACTACATGATTGACTCTTTTAAGCTCGGTACTATTCGGTACCACTCGGAGGTGGTAGGTATGTAATGCCATGTTATTCTTACGAGAAAAACTTATAGCATTGCATTTATTGACATTAAGATGAGGTTTATTTTGGATACACCATTGCTCCAGAGACCAGAGAACAGTTTTGACTATGAAAAATTTACATCTGCCTCTGATTTGATTGCATAGAACATTTTTAAATCATCTACATACATAAGGTGTGGGATATCGTTCAGGATTTCTGACAAGTCGGATATAAATATGTTAAAAAGAAGAGGACCAAGGTAGCTACCTTGCGTTTAATTAAAGATGTTTTGTCTCCAAAATGATTTATAATTGATTTGCCATCTGTCATAAAGCATTCGAGTATTTTAATGTACGCAGACGACGTGAAACTATTTCTTCCTTTCAAAAATGTTAATGATGCCGTTCTCTTGCAAGCTGACATAGACCATCTTTATAGCTGGTGCAACGTGAATTGTATGAATCTTAACATGAAGAAATGCAAGCACATGACTTTCACTCGAAAATCTCCTGTCACATGTATTTATAAAATTTGTGACCATACATTAGAGTCTTTAGAAGTCTTTCATGATCTTGGAGTAACTATGGATATGTGGCCTATTCGCCAATCTTTTTAAAGAATCATTCTGTTCAGATTCTTTTACTCCTGATGGAGAGTATTTTGAATATATGAATTCCGAACCCAGAGTATCTTTGGAACATATATCCTTCACTCCAGAGGATATTTTAATGTATATTAGATCGATCGATGAGGAGTTTGGTGCTGGACCTGACGGTGTTCCTGCCGCAGAGTTAACACAATGCGGTTCCGTTTTGAGTCAACCACTGTCTTTATTATTCAATAAATATATTAACGAGAGTTATTTTCCACTTTTTTGGAAAAAATCATTTATAAGTCCTATTTTTAAAAAGGGTTGCAGGAACGATGTTAGTAACTATAGGCCTATCGCTAAGCTCTCATCGATTCCAAAACTTTTTGAGCGGATGGTGTACGATCGGGTGAAAATTCACTGTGGCAAAGTCATAACAACTCGTCAGCATGGTTTTGTGAATGGCAGATCCACTGTGTCTAATCTTCTCGATTCTACAACATTCTGCTTAAATTCTATTGATTCTGGTAACCAGGTCGATTGTGTTTACACTGACTTTAGTAAGGCATTTGATAAGCTACCACACAATCTAATCTTATTTAAACTTGAGTTAATGGGATTTCCACAATATTTTGTGAACTGGATTAAATCGTATTTGGTGGAGCGATCTTATCAAATACGTTTCCGAGGCGCATTGTCTTCTGAATTTATTGCTGGATCAGGTGTTCCTCAGGGTAGTCACCTTGGTCCTCTTCTGTTTATTTTAGCTATCAATGATGTAACTCACGTCATTGAACACTCTCATCTGCTTATTTATGCCGATGATATGAAAATATACAGAACGATTAATTCTAGAGATAATTCAGATCTACTCCAGTCTGATCTAAAATCCTTTGAAGTTTGGTGTTCTAAAAATAATATGTTTTTAAATTCAGATAAATGCCAAACTATGACCTTTTCGCGAAAAGGAATAATTTTATATTTGATTATAAGATTAAAGATACTGCCTTGAGTCGTGTAGACACCGTCAAAGACCTAGGTATATGCATGGATTCTAAGCTGTCGTTTAACATTCATATTGATAATATTTGTAAAAAAGCATCTTCAATGCTTGGTTTTGTAAAACGCTGGGCCAAAGAATTTAATAGCATGATTACAACTACAACGTTGTATTATGCAATCGTGCGTCCTCACTTAGAGTATGCAAGTCAAGTTTGGTCCCCAAGTTACAATGTGCATGTTGATCGAATAGAAAGAATCCAAAAACGTTTTGTTCAGTTTGCTCTAAGGGGCTTAAGTGGAACTGACATATTAGACCTTCCTCCTTATGAGGATCGTTTAAAACTATTAAAAATGCAGTCTTTAGGTGATCGAAGGAAATCGGCAGATATCGTATATTTACACCAGCTCATAACTGGTGTATTCGATTCTCCAGAACTTCTTTCTCACATAAATTTTAACACTAACCGTAGAAGCAGTAGAGACGCTAACAACTTAATTTATTTGCCATTTAGTAGAACAAATTATATGGCTACTGCTCCTTTAAGTCGCATGAGTTCCTTTGTTAACAATTGTAGCGTTTTTGATGTTAATTTGTCAAAAGGTCAACTCAAAAGTAGATTAAAATTAGTTGTGTAATTAGATCTATATATACGCATGGTTAGTTGTTACGTCTTGTGTTGTCCCTGAGCCCAACCCATTTATTGGTGGGTAAATTTTTCCCACATTAACTTGTTTGTGGTCACGGTTATCCATAACATTGATATTTTCAATGATTACTGGGTAGTGGCTTTAGATGGGTTAATGCTGAGGAAGTGCGATATAGCTATAGTAGCAGAACTCTATTGTTATTGCATGTACTAAACTTGGCTTTCATATTCATATTAATAAAATTATAAATCGAGCAAATAGTACTTTAGGTTTTATTAAACGATGGACAAAAGAGTTTAATGATCCCTATATAACAAAAACCTTATTCACCTCTCTAGTGCGACCTATTTTAGAGTATGCTTCAATTGTTTGGTGCCCTCGATATAGCCCTCGACATTGACGACATAGAATCAGTTAAGAAAAAGTTTCTTTTGTTCTGCTTAAGCCACCTTTACTGCAATTTTAATTATCACCTACCACCTTATGAATATCGTCTGCAACTTTTAAATCTTCGTACTTTAAATAATCGAAGAATTATGCTAAATGCTACTTGGATTTTCAAACTTTTACATGGATATGTAGACAGTCAATATTTACTGAGCAAAATTTACTTTAATATTCCTCTCCGACCTAGAAGATCTTTTGAGTTACTTTACATGAACTTTTGTAGAACTAATTACTTACAAAACGAACCACTTAAAAGCGCTTGTGGGGACTTTAATTTTGTTTCAGATGCAATTTCTTTAAATGAATCCGTTTACTCAATTAAATTTAATATTTCAGATTATTTACAGTATCGCCACTAATCTGGATCATGCTTTCCAAGGATACTTAAGATTTTGCTGTGATGTTTGGTAACAACTTATACAATCTAGCTGTGTAGTTTAATATGATTATCCAGAGCGAGACCACGTCCGTCTCGCCTGGCATATGCCGGTTTGACGCCGTACGACTAGCTTTGCATGTGTGAGCTGTGCTCTAATCCATATTTATATAGATTACACGCTATAGATATATTTTGATTATCCAGAGCAAGACCTCGTCTGTCTTGCCTAGCACATGTATGAGCTCGACCTCGTCCGTCTAGCCTGGTATATGGGAGCACCGCTCTAATCAATTCATTCTATTTACTACTAAGAAGCTAACCGGATTGCAACTGTATATACCTGAAATCCTGACAATTTTACATTTTTATACAATTTAATTGTACATAAATTAATTGTATCATATTTATTTTGTCTAATATTATTTGCTATAAAGCCATATGTGCTTAGCATTCAAATAAATAATAAAATAATAATAATAATATTATGGTCGACTGTATCGAAAGCTTTGGAGTGGTCTTAAAAAAACAAGGAACCCAACTTTATTGTCATCCATGCTAGAACGCACTTCTTTAGTTACATCAATTCCGGAGTCCTAAAGCTTGATTTCAATAAATACAATACAATTTTAAATACAATTTTAACTAGAATTTTAATTGTTGAAGGAGCTCTAGTAGATTTTCTTCTACTTATCAACTTGAAATGCATTTTGTGCATTTCCCACGTTCATTAAAAATTGTCCAATTATTGTTTAGCACCGTGCAAATTCTATTCAAGCACATCTTAAACGCAATGTAGTTTATATCCACACATTTGCATAAATATTTTGCACACTCTGACAATACTTACCACAATTTGGCTTGCCTCGTGTGCGTGTGTTTGCAAACTCCACGCCATGTTTGTCCACACACCAACAGACACCAACCGAGTTATGACATTGTGTCGGTTTGTAGAATCCTTGAACATCGCAGTCGGGTGCATAGGCGCCTAAATAATTAATTGAGCAAAAACAGCAAAGAACAATTAAAAGCAGTTGAGCTGCGTTAAGTGCGGCAAAGCTTATTCAAATTGGAATTACAAAAGCTTCATAAATATATATTTATATATATGCAATCGTTATTAAATATATAATTCCGTCAAAAATAAGTAAATAAAATAAAGCCAAACCAATTGAAGAAATTATAAAAAAAGATTTTGTAAAGCAGTTACAGATGTAAAAATTGACTGTGAATAGCATTGAAAAAGTGAGCAGCTTTAAAGCTTTATTGAAAGTGGTTTTTTAAGCTTTATTAAATGCAAAATTTGTGAAACATTTTTTTTTTGTTTTATGTTGCAATTAACTTTTATTGTAAGTATTTTATAAGGAAAAATATAATTAAAAAAATCCATATATACCTATCTCACCTGCGAAATCGCCGGCGATTCTTCGACGCACCGCAGCACAAGGACGATCGGTCTTTTCGAAGCAGCGGCACCATTCGCGAGTATTAATCGAATTGTCTTGATCCAGATCGCAGGTGTCGATGAAGGGCTTGATGCAGCGTTCGTTCTGATCGTGCTCCAGATCGTACATTTCCTGTAACGACAGGAAGCCATCATTGTTCAGATCCAGATGACCGAACATCCATTTTGCCTCAGTTTTGCAGGCGGGTGGAAAGTGGGCCTTGGACTTTTGATTGTGCTGACGACGTTTCTTGCTGTCGGCCATGATGACGGAGAACCAGTCTAGCAGACGATTGCCAATGGCGGTCAATTGTTGGGGCTTACATTCGGGCGATTTTGATGGGTAGCCTTAAGATCGAGTTAAAGGATATAATTTTAAATTTCGGAACTTTATAAATTCGGAACTCTTTGATGCTCACCACTATTCATATTATTGTTTTTGGTATATTTTTGTGGTTTGTCAACAACTTCATTGTAGCCGCGTATTTTATGTTTATCGTCCTGGAATTGATTGTCCTTTTGCCAAGTAAAAAAATAAAACAGTTTGTAAAATAAGTGAATTATAATTCATCTCCTAATCACAAAGTATTTGATTTTTTAACGAAAAATATTTAAGTTGTTCAACTTGAGTTCTTATCAAAGGCCGGAAATTTAAGAGAAAAATGATTGGCCTTAGCGTGAAACCTCCTACAAGCGCGTTCCTAGAATAGGTGCTGGTCATATCTTGCATAGGCGGGCAACTGCCACCCCCTCTGAACATTAGAAAAATAAAAATTTTAGTATTAAAATAAGAAATTCAAAACATTTTTTCTTATAATCAAAAAGCAATGAATTTATTAAAGTTTAACTTATTTTTTATTACAAGCTTGCGGGTGGCTTACTTTTTATTTATTTATCAGTCACATGAAAAAATAATTTCCCCTCCAACCTGTACTCAATCCTGGCTACGCCCATGATATCTTGCATAATTTTTTGAAACGCAGCTTTATAGAAGTCCTAACGAAGCTTTGGGTAGGACCGAATTTTATTAACTCTATATTATAAATAGTACTTAAATTATTATAGAAGCTACAGTTTCTATACACCTAAACTGATGTAGTTTCAGTACTGCTTTCAAAATAATGCAGTTTGATCGAGTGAATTGTTAGTTCGAATATTCATAAATATTTTTGCTCTCGGATATTGGAGTTTCGGTAAAGCTTACATTAATTGATGTAATTAATGATAGCTCATATACACATAAAAACGAAAAAAAAACGAAAATGGCCATTTTAGCCCTTGAAAGGACTTTGACCGAGCTTCTAATGATCAATTGTGTTGGGTGTGTTGTGAAATGTTTGAACACAAATGATCGCGAACTGAACCTACCAGCTTTATGCGGACTCCGAACGGCTTATGTTCTCAAGAAGCTTTTCATGGCAGTTTTTTACTATCTGAGGTTTGCCATTGTCTGCAGAGAGGTCACGGCCGAACAGAAAAATGTATTCAATTGAAAAAACTTTCTGTGTCAGATGGGGGATTCGAACCTGGGTTCTCTGGCGTATGAGCCACACACTCTACCCACTACGCCACGGCCGCCATATACACATGACTTCTATAAAATATTAAAAAGTTCGTCTTTTGACTCTTATAGAAGTAAAAACGAGTGTTAATCGAATAATATAGTTTCCATAACTAGCATTTTTAAAACTTGTCGATAAATGTTAAAAATTGATAAATTAAGTTAAGACTCAAAAATCACCACAGAAAGACCGTGGCATTTAGTCAAACCTGCTAAATTTTTTCTAAAAAAACTAACACAGCCCGGTGATATTCTCAACCCATACAACCCATCCATCTCATAAATCACCAAATTATTCTCGTTATAAAATTGATTTTTTACCTTTTTGTACGCTGTATACTTGAGATATTTGTAGTGTTTGTTGTCGTATTTTATTTCTTCCGGAGTAAATGTGAACTGTGAATTGATGTGATTGTAATGTCGATTGTTATCGTCCTTATCCTGGCGATGCGGGCGATGAGCAGCATATATAGCATTAGCAATTGAGTTCAGGACAACGTATAAGCATCAAATAGCAATAAATATGCGAGGATAACAATGACATGGAATAGAAATTCAACAAAGAACATACGTTTATTATTTATTATAAATATTACGAAGAAACAAAAAAGTGAAAGAGTAAATATCCTTCCATATAGAATATCGAAGTTCGTTTAATAGATTACATGGAACAATTTTATCTTTGTTGCTATTGCTGTTTCGTGCAATCGACGTCATGTCGACAACAATTGCAGCCACAGTGCAACTGATGGGAACCTACTGTTCTGTGTTGATGACTTGATAGTTAAACTTACATCTTTAATGGAGTTCATGTTATTGTTGATGTTGTTGTTGTTATTGCCATTTTTGTTCTTGTTATTATCGTTGTTTATGTTGTTGTTGTTGTTGTTGTTGTTGCTTGGACTGTTGTTGTTATTACTATTCTTATTGCTATTGCTCATGATGAAGTTGTTTGCATTGGCATTGTCACTGTTGTAATCGTTGTTGTTTTTGTTGTTGTTGTTGCTACTGCTTATACTATCCTTATATTGCTGCTCCAGAGTCTTCTTGTATTTGGCATTGAAAGCATTTTGTCGCTCGGAAATATGCTGCAAGCGTTTGCTGTCAACATTATCTGCAATGAGAGAAGACGGAAGCAATACATTGTTACAGCTCGTTTGTGGGCAAATTTACAACAATTTCAAATCGATTCAGTTGACTTGGTCACCATATATTCTTAGTATATTTCTGAAACACATCCGCCCCCCTCCCCCCTCCACCAACTCACAAGCTCTCTTATGAATCGACATGGCTTATTTAAGAAGCAAATTAAAATTTAAAAATTTTCTGTCACGCATCAAGAAAGTCGAGTCAAATATATATACATATAACTAAGAGGTTGGCTAAAAACTGTGTTCAATATTTTAGGGGGGAGGGGGGGGGGAATGCCGGTAGTTTTGAAATGTACTATGGTAAGTAATGTAAGAAAGGAGGGGAGTTTCAGATATTTTAGTGTTACAAAAAATGTTCACGTACATACTCGAAAAAAAATGTGTGTGGCCACCACGCACAGTAGAAGTGAAACTTCTACCCAAAAACCCTTTTTATAAAAACCGACTTCAAAATCACTACAAAGTAAAAAATAATTTTAAAATTTTTCTTTTAATTTCTTGGTCATATTTGACAATTTATTTAAACATATTATTACATTAGGAATACTTATTATTTTAATTTTTTTTTTTATAATTTGTTTTATTATCATAAAAATATTAACTTCTTTAAGAATACAAAAGCTTTTAAGGTCGGCGGTAACATAATCAGAAGCGCCAACTTCAAAGCTTTTGTATTCATAAAAAAATTAATATATTTATAATAAAACATATTAGAAAAAATTAAATAATAACTTTTCCAATGTAATAATATCTTTAAATAAATTATCAAATATGATCAAGAAATTAAAAGGAAAATTTATTTAAAAATTATTTTTTACATTGAAGTGATTTTGTAGTCGGTTTTTTTTTAAAGCTTTTTACTGTAAGGTGGCTGCTTCGCACACTGATATGAAATAACTTTCAATTTTTGATTGCCAATTAGGAAAAAATACAAAATTTTTCTTCGATAAAAGTTCGTTGCAAACGAATTTTCGCTGTAAACGAGATATGTGCCTGGTGGGTAACATATGCATTGACAACTGTTAATTTTCGGCACAATATTTTAGTAAAATATCCTTCTTATGCTTTAGTTTCGATCAGCATAGCGTACGTAATCTGACAGCTCAGTTGGAAATGGAAGAACTTGTAACCAGTATTTTGTTTGTTCAAATACCGCAGCATGCAAATATTTTTTTATTTCGATATAAATGCGAGTTAAAAACTACATTTGAGTTTTATGAAAGATACGATATTAAATGGAAACTCAGAGATCTAAGAATAACACATATTTTATATTCAATGTTGCATTCGTTAATATTGCAGCATGTGCTGTTTCCAAATCAATCAATGCATTAAATCTGAATTTATCAAAACTCAGCTTGGGAAACGCCTTAAAGTATGTTAATGTTCTGAAAAAAAGCTACGTTCAGATTCAATCTTACAGACCGTACTGTACTTTCAGAGTTTTGAACGATAGACTCAATTCAATCATAAAAGAAAGAGAGAAGTACTGATTGTTGATTTAACATAAGTATGAGCTACTCAAATAAATATGCCTACGGGGCCCAGTGGCTAGCACAGCCGGCTGTGGATACAAACGTACTGTGTTCAATCCTCAGGAGAAGCAAAAATATAAAAAAATTTAAATATCAATTTTTTCGTTTTTATATAACTAGTGCGGAATCGCTGTGTTTTTGTTTTTATAAGAATAATTTTATTACATTGGTTTTACCCCCATTTACCATCCATCTATAAAAGTTTCACTTCAAAAAAAAAAAATACTAAAAATGCCATTTTTAATTAAAAATTAAAATATTTTGTATGTAGAAATAGTTTAGGCAATTTTTAAAAAATTCTTTTAAAGTAGTAAGCATTGGTTCTCCAACATGAAATTTTGAGAATACATTACAAATTAATGCCTCAATACGACAATGTTTTCAAAACGGCAAAAAAGTGGTGTTGCCTTGAAAAAAATGTGAATGAAATTTCTTGTGGCCAAAAAAAAATTAAAATTTTTCATAAAGTACTTCAAATAAGTTCTCAACATTTTTTTGTAGGTTTTGAAGATATAGTTTTTTTTTTTTACTACATGCCCAAATGACAATTTTTGTTTGTTTTTTAAATTTTGCACAGTGTATAACCAGAACCTTGCACGAGTGTTCGTTCGTTCGTTCGTTCGTTCGTAGAAAAACAAAATAAATATTTGTTCGTTCGTTCGTAAAAAATATATGTTCGTTCGGAGAAAATACATGTTCGTTCGTTCGTAGAAAATAGATGTTCCAGAAGTAGAATCACAAATAACTTCTAAATCTGTGTAATTTATAAAAGTTAATTTGCGCATTACGTTGAAATATTTGTCCGCTATCTCTTTTTTTTCTTTTGTAGGGAAACAAAATAAATATTTTGTTGGTTCGTTTGTTCGTAAAAAATAGATGTTTGTTCGTTCGTCCGCAGAAAATAGTTCGTTCGTTCGTAGAAAATAGTTGTTCGTTCGTTCGTAGAAAATAGATGTTCGTTCGTTCGTAAAAAATAGTTGTTCGTTCGTAGAAAAGAGTTGTTCGTTCGTAGAAAACTTTTGTTAGTTCGATCGTTCGCAGCAAGTTTAGAAAATAAAATTTTGTTCGTTCGCAGAATTTTAACTATGAACGAACGAACGAACAAATGAAAATATTAAGTTCGTGCATGCTCTGTGTATAACTAAGGGGTAGTTAAATTTTAAGGGCCAAAATTTTAAGGTTGAATGTGAACCACGCCTAAACGTCAAGTTTTTTCTGCATTTAATTTGACATTTCTCAATTTCAGACTAACTCAATTTGAACCATGGAAAGATACACAATCGAGCAACGCGTTAAAGTTATTCTGGCTTATTATGAAAATGGGCGTTCAAATCAAAATGCATATCGTGCACTTCGTGATTTTTTCGGTCAATTTAATCGTCCAAATGTGCGTACAATCGGAAAAATCGTGCAAAAATTTGAGCAAACCGGGTCTGTAGGAGATGTGAAAACACCAGTGCATGCTCGTACAGCTCATACTGCAGAAAATATTGCTGCTGTTCGCGATAGTGTGGCTGATGAGCAGTCCACCTCAACTCGTCATCGTGCCCAACAATTGCACCTCTCACGCTCGTCGTTGATGAACATTATAGCCCGAACACAACACGCGCGACGAGCGGCAAGCGCCAATTGTCACTTTTCATTTACATGTATTTCTTATGGGACGAATTTTGGAGACTTGTCGCGCAACATTGTCGCTTGCCGTTGCCGTCGGCTTCAATTTAATTTTAATTTGGCAGGCAGCAAAAGCAAGTTTCTGCCATTATTTACATTTGTTATTACTGGCCGCATTCAGTAAACTGTACTGTTGTAAAATGTCTGGTGAGTAAGGGATGTTTTGCTTGAACTTCACAATTTTAAGTACAACTGAATATAATGATGATGATGAATGCAAAATTGATTTATAAATAAAATTTTTAATTTCAGTAACTTTTTGTTTGAACTGTTTGATTCAACATAACTGCGCAACTAGATTATTATTTTTAAGCACTTTTTAGTTGCGCTGTTTTGGTAAACCAACTATGCACCAATTCAAAGAAACGTCGCTGATGCTTTGCATAAATGCATTTAGGAACTCAGCCATACTTTCGACAGGCAATAAAATATCACTTTGCTTTCATTTTTTCATACAATTTTGTTGTTTTTTATAACATGCTGCCACATTGATAATTCGCTTCGATGTTCGCTTTTAAAGTGAAGTTATAACATGTCGCCACAGAATAATGAATGAATTTTTTCATATGAATGCTATTCACAAAGAATGCAATTCAGAAAGAATTTCAGAATTTTCAATTATTTTTTTTTTATTCATTATTCATTTTTATTCAATATTTATTTGTTATTCATTTGCACCGAAGCCATGAATAAAAAATGAATAATTTTTTTTTAAAAAATGAATAATTAATAAGAAGTGAATAATGATTAAAAAATTAATAATGAATAAAAAATTAATAACAAGTGAATAAGGAGTAACAAGTTAATAATGAACAGAAAACCAATAATGAATCAATTTTTTACTCATATGAATGCTATTCACAAAGAACGCAATACAGAAAGAATTTCAGAATTTTCAAATATTCTTTTTTATCCATTTATCCATCTAAGGTGTGTTTCATATATATAACGCCACTTCGAAATTTTAAATATTTTTGTAACGGCCAGCTTAAACAAAAGACAATGTTTTGCGAATTTGGTCATCTATGCACAACAACAATAGTGAGCAAGACCAAAGTCTATTCTAATAGCGGTATATTGTTTATTGCTATATATTACTTTTAATGCCGTTTCATATTTATAACGCCATTTGCAATTATTCCTTCTGCTGCGCTTGAAGTGTAGAGATAAATAAAATTGTGTAGTTAGTTTTCAAGACCTTAACAATAGAAAAAAATTTAGACCGGAATACCTCGTGCAACCCAACATACTTGCGAAAAAATGGAAAAAATAAAAATTCTTAAAGAAGAAGGCTATGGAATTCCGGAAATCGGGCGTAGAATTAATCGCAGCCATATAGTGATCCAACATTTTTTTAACAAACCTCAAATTTACGGCAAAACAAAATGTTCGGGCAAAAAAAAATCCTCTTATCGCGATCAGCGGTAAATAATCCGAACTGCGAGCAACACTACACACAGTTTAAAAGAGTTGCGGAGTTTTGTTGCTGAAAAAGTTTCCCGAACACCGGTATTGAGAGTGCTACATCAGTGTAAACATATCCGTAGTGAACTTATAAAGTGTGTTTCTGCTCTTGCTAGCAAACATAAGAGAACGAGCTTGGAATTTGCAAGAAGGAACATAGGAACAAATTGACTACCAGCCAGCTTTTCAATAATGTTTTAAAAAAGGGTCCCACGTTGAAGTTTAATTTTGACATGTCAATTTTTTCGATGAGAAAAAATGGAATCTTGATGGCCAGGATGAATTTTGACATTATTAATACGACATACGCCGCGAACCACTTCTGTTTTCAAAAAGAAGTTTTGGTGGAGAGAAAGTGATGGTGTGGGGTGGTTTTTCTGAAATTGAAAGTTGAAGCATGAAAAGCGCTGACTACACTCGTGTGCTGGAAAGCAGTTTGACTCCAATTTTGGAAAGAAACGGACATACACAACTAGTTTTCCAGCAAAATAATGCGGCAATCTACGTAAATCGAAATAGTTTCAGGCCAATTACATTGATTTATTGGAGTGGCCGGCGTACTCTTCAGATTGTAATCCCATCGGCAATTTATGGGGAGTACTTGTACGCCAGGTGTATAAAAATAACAGACAATTTGGCAACGTGAAAGAACGGAAATCAGTAATTTTCGAAGAATGGAGTAAAATTGATTCAAACACATTAAAAAAATTAATTGCAAGTATGCCAAATAACATTTACAATATTTTTGGAGCCAATGGAACAGTAATTTAATATATTCTTTTTTTATAAATTCAATAAAAATCGTTTTTATTAAAAATATTGAAATGGCGTTATAAATATGAGACAGCATCAAAAGTGATATTAAGCAATAAACAATGTACCGTTATTAGATAGAGTTCACTTTTGCTCACTATTGTTGTTGTGCATAGATGACCAAATTCGCAAAACATTATCTATTGTTTAAACTGGCCGTTACAAAAATATTTCAAATTTCGCATTTCGCAGACGCGATTTTCATAAATAGGGTAGCAATTGAAAGGTCTTGCTTTGTAGATGTGCAATAAGATCTTATTTTTTCTAAAATATTGTATTTCTTTTAAAAAGAAACTGAAACAATTTTCTATGAAAACCAACCAAATTTCTATGTGATGCCTAAAAGTATGTGATAGATTTTGATTATAATGCTTTAATAAGGAATAACTGGGTTACTCAACAATTCAACAGAAACATAGAAAGTTTCTATGAAATCCTTGGTTCAAAGGTAAAAATAGTCCTCAATATAAAAACAAAGTTACCTGCCACTAGATATTTATTATTTTGGCGTTTTAACGTTACACGGGATTACTAGTTATTCATATTTTATTTACTATTCATCTCATATTAATTATTCATTTGTTATTCATTATGCATTGGTTATTCATTGTTCATTTGATATTCTTTACTAATTTCTTATGCATTATTGATTTTTTATTTATTAATTGATATAAATGAAACGAATAATTATTGAATTTTTAAAATTTAATGTGAATTAACATTTTTATTTATGAATGAGTCTTGCATTCATTGAATCGATTCTTATTTCGTCATTCACTCATTCACCTCTTTGAAAATAAAATTAAATTGTGCAGTGCACGATTTTGATTATATTTCAGTTTTTTATTTTATTGTTACCTTTTAATTATTTTAATTTATTTAGGCGTTATTTAGTAATCAAAATTTATTGCTTTTTGAAAAAAGATTTTAAAAACAAATAAATTTAACAAATTTAAATTTTTCATTTTAAAAATTTGCCGACGTTTCTCAGATTGTTTGTCTGCTTCATCAGGGCGTCTTTTATTAACTAGAAAACTATAAAAGACGTCCTGATGAAGCAAACAATATGCGAAACGTCGACAATTTTTAAAATTAAATTAAAAAAAAAAAATAAACTTAAATTTGCTAAATTCATTTGTTTTTTAAATCTTTTTTCAAAAAACAATAAATTTTTGTCACTTAATAGCGCCTTAATAAATTGAAATGAATTTGAATGTATTTCTTTTTTAGCTCAGTGTTGTTATTCAAAACGGCAACTGTTGAGTCGGCTGAATGCAGCCATTGTTTTTTGTTTACTATTGTTTGGCTGTTGAAGTGCTCGTATTTTTGTTTACTTTGTAAAAGTTTTTTGGTTTAAAGTTTTGAAGGTAAGTTCGTAAATTATAACATAAAGAATTTAATATGTATTTAATATGAAGAAACATACTTCTATTGCAATATGGACTTAGATAAACAAATAGTTGAAGAGCAGCTGAAGTTTGCTGCTGTCGCGTTTATTATAATCAAGTCGCTCAACATTTCTCTACAACGACAGAGTGGAGACATGTTGCTTGCCGCTCGTCGCGCGTATTGTGTTTGGGCTATTATGCATAAAGACTTGCATTTATATGCTTACAAGGTGCAATTGACTCAAGAAATAAAGCCTCTTGACCATTTAAAGCGTCGTCAATGGTCAGAGTGGTGGCAAGAAATGGCAACAGTGGATGATCAATTTTCGAAGAAAATCATCTTCAGTGATGAGGCACATTTTCACCTGAGTGGGATCATCAATAAGCAGAATTGCCGCATTTGGGCGAATGATAATCCAAGAGTGATTATCGAAAAGCCAATGCATCCACAAAGAGTGACTGTTTGGTGCGCTTTATGGGCTGGCGGCATCATCGGGCCGTATTTTTTCCAAAATGAGGCCGGTCAGGCAGTTACTGTGAAGCGTGTTCGCTATCGTGAGATGATAACGAACTTTTTATGGCCCGAATTGGAAGATATGGATGTGAACGATATGTGGTTTCAACAGGACGGTGCCACTTGCCACACAGCTAACGAAACAATGGCTCTTTTGCGCGACAAGTTCAATGGCCGTGTTATCTCACGTGGTGGCGATGTCAATTGGCCGCCAAGATCATGTAATTTGACACCGTTGGACTTCTTTCTTTGGGGTTATTTGAAAGAAAAGGTGACAAATGAAATGACAATAATTTCCTAAATAATATGTGTTTTATTCAAAATCAACATCGGCCCTTAAAATTTAATCACCCTTTAGAAAAAAATTAAAAAAATTATGCAAATATTTTTTTTTTTAAGTAATATTGTTCGCTCAACAATCAAATCAAATAAATAACAGAAAACCACTTTGTTTTAAATTCTACTTAAAAATATTTATTAAACAAAAAGATATTAAAAGGAGTTACACTTTATTAACTTGAAGGCAAGATCCACGTCTGTTACAGTAAACGGTTGAAAAGCGACAAACTAAAAAGCGGAGCAGCGTCAACTGCTTCAGCCCAAAATGTCTTGTACATACAGTACAAAGACAACAACAAAAATAACGCGATGAACAGTTTTATATACATTGTAGTTGTATAAACAAATAAATTGTGTGCTGCTAAGAGCACTGTTGAATGTTATAAATAACAAAAAAAAATGCAAGTTTGCATATTTGGTATGACGTGCCTCGAAGTTATTTAGATTATTGACTGGACAGCCATCCGAAACCTTTGTTTCAAGTGACTGAATAGTCATGAAAGAATTTAACTTAATTATAACTTAATTATAATAGTTCGCATTAAACATTCCGCCCCCCAAGGACGATAGTTCTTCAAGTATGTGCGAAGCCAGAGAGATATGCTTAGGTAAGTAGACCTCAAGGATGAGGAGTAAGGCCGATGGAGGTTATTGGTGAGTCGCCTGGTTGACTGGCTGCGCCTCGACTCGCAGCCGATGTGCCATTACTTTCATCGCTTTCTCGAGTGGAATCGTGGGAATCTATATTCGGAAGAAAACAAATTTTTCTGATTGGTCGTTTAAAAAATTTACCATTGCATTTTAAGGTAACTACGCGGACCAATTTATCTTTGCCTGGATGAACTTCTGTAATGCGTGCTAAAGGCCATTTTCCAGGTGGACATCTCTCATCGTATAGTAAAACCAGATCTCCGATTCTTGCATTCGTGCGTATAGTTGCCCATTTTGGTCTCGATTGCATTCGACTTAGGTATTCTGAGCGCCATCTTGACCAAAAATGTTGTTTCATCTGTTCTATCAATCGCCAGCGATTGTTGCCGGTTGTTTTAAGATCGAGGAGGTCCTCATTTGGTATGTTGATTGTAGGCTCACCAATTAGAAAATGAGCGGGTGTGAGCGCATCGCAATTTTCAACATCTTCGTTAAGTGGACTTAGTGGTCGTGAGTTTAGACAGGCTTCAATTTCAGCTAGAAGCGTAGCTAGTTCTTCATAGTTTAAAACATGGTCCTGCATGATTCTTTTCAAATGATGCTTGGTAGATTTCACGCCTGCCTCCCATAAACCACCAAAATGGGGAGATGCAGGAGGAATAAAATTCCAGGTAGTACCTTCTTCAACCAAAAGTTCTCTCAGATCCTTCGTTAACGCAGAAGTATTTTTTGAATGCATTTTTTGTAAAGCAGTATCAGCACCTACAAAGTTTGTGCCGCAATCTGAATATATTTGACTACATTTACCCCTTCTTGAGACAAATCTTCGGAATGCAGCAATGAAAGCCTCAGTGGAGAGGCTCGATACGGCTTCTAAGTGGATGGCTTTAGTTACCATACACAAGAATATACATATATATCCCTTTGAAATTTTCGAATTTCGAAGTGAAGACTGTCGAACATCGATGGGTCCTGCATAGTCCACACCGCTATGTAGAAATGGTCGAGCTGGCTTAAGTCGAATTGATGGCAAATTTCCCATAAGTTGCTCAGCAGTTTTGGCGGTATACTTAAAACATACTAAACAGCGTTTCAAGATGTTTTGTGCGATATGTCGAGCATTTGGTACCCAGTATTTACAACGAACGAAGTTCAACATCAATTGAATGCCACCATGTAATGTTCTAACATGAGCATCTGAAAAGATTAGAAAGGTAAGTGGATTTTTATTTGATAAAAGAATTGGATGTTTCATAGATGCCGGAATGTCTGCAAGTTTAAGTCTGCCACCAACTCGTAAAATTCCAGTTTTGTCCAAGAAAGGACACAGGTTTGCAATAGCGTGCCCCTTTTGTAGGCAACCATTGGATATCTCTTCGATTTCTCTAGAAAAATCTATCTGTTGAGCTATTCGAATAAGATGATTAGTTGCCATTTGTATTTCTTGAAATGATATAAACCCTATACGGCGATCTTCCTTTTTGAGACAGTTATGATGAAATCGAAGCAGGTAACTGGTAATGATGAGTGTTTTTCTCAATGTAGAATATTTTACCAATATATCTGGATATGACTTCGAAACAAGATTCGATACTTGAACGGATTTACGTTCCTCTAAGTTTGTGTTTACTGCTGGATCAATATCGGACGGCCAAGAGGCAGGAACATCTCTCAGCCAAAGTGGACCATGCCACCATAGATCATGGTTAACTAGGTCTCGCGGCATAACACCTTTTGTTGCGCAGTCAGCTGGGTTATCCTTCGTAGGTACGTAACGCCACTGACTTATTGAAGTCAATCGTTGAATTTCAGCTACACGATTTGCTACATAAACAGTCCAGCGAATTGGTTGTGCTCTTATCCAGGCTAACACAGTTGTGCTGTCACTCCATAGAATTACTTCATCTATGGATCCTTCGAGTGATTCTGATACTTTGTTTATTAGTTTTGCCAATAACTGTGCTGCACATAATTCAAGCTTTGGTATTGATAATGTTTTAAGGGGTGCAACCTTTGTTTTTGCTTGTAATAACTGTATTATAATGTCTCCATTTTCCATTATAGTCCTTGAATAAACGGTTGCGGCAAATCCAACTTGTGAAGCATCACCAAATCCGTGTAATGAACATTTTCTTTGTTTAGAAATACCAATATATCTATGAATTTGTACCTCTTCTAAGTACTTAAGTGAGTTTCGATACTCCATCCACTCTATTCGTATATTGTCGGGGAGCAAATCGTCCCATTTGATACCAGCGAGCCATAATTTTTGGAATAACAGTTTAGCAATAATTGTTGTCGGTGCCAGCCATCCTAGTGGATCAAAGAGTTTCGAAGCATCAGACAACAGGCTTCTCTTAGTAGGAGCCGATGATGTATCAAAGTTAACTATAAATGAAAAACAATCAGTATATGGTTTCCAATATAAACCTAATGCTTTTATAAAATTATCTTGATTAAGTTCAACAGAATCTGATGATTCCCTTAGCTCATGTGGTATTAATTGAAGTAAATCCATTGAATTTGAGGCCCATTTCCGCAAATTAAATCCACCAGCATTCAGTAATTTGCACAGTTCTTGTTGTAGAGCGAGGGCTTCTGGAACATCATCAGTTCCAGTCATGATGTCATCCACATAAATATCAGTCAAGAGCTTATCCGCTGCATCGGGATATCGATTATATTCATCTCTAGCTAGTTGTTGAAGAGTTCGAATTGATAAGAACGGTGCGGAAGTAGTTCCGTACGTTACAGTGTTTAATTTATATATTTGAACTGGTTCATTTTTAGATTTCCTCCACAATATTTGCTGATACCATTGGTGTTCTGGTTCTATAAGTATTTGTCTGAACATTTTCTCAATGTCAGAGCTCAACGCAATTTTGTGTCTGCGCCATCGTAGAATTATTTGAGACAAATCGCACTGAAGAGCAGGGCCTGGTGCTAACTCTTCATTCAACGACCGTTGATTACGATATTTGCTAGACCCGTCAAAAACTACACGAAGTTTTGTTGTCGTACTACTTTGTTTTTCAACTCCGTGATGAGGAAGATAATACGCATTTTTCTTTACGTCATGTGGGTACTCGCCTACTAGTTGCATGTGTCCAAGATGAAGATATTCATCCATGAATTTGCTGTATTCTTTATACAACTCAGGTTTTCTCTCAAAAGTTTTCTCCATATTACGTAGCCTAATGCTAGCACCAATATGAGAATCTTCAAAGTCTTGAATTGATTTTCCTTCAATTTCAGCTTTGAATGGCAATGATACTATATACCGACCTTTGTCGTCTCTTTTATAGTTCGAAATAAAATGATTCTCACATGCAACTTCTTCTAATGTAGGTACCCGTTTTTGGGTCAATTCTTCTTGTTCCCAAAAGCGCCTTAATTGATCATCTATTTTGCAAAAATGAGTGCTAATGGTGAACTCTTGATTCAAAGAACTTATTGGTCCAGAGAGTATCCAACCGAAATAAGTTTCTTGGAAAAGTAGTCCATTTTCATTTTTATGTTGGCCCTCTTTTAAGATTAAACCATATACATCAGCGCCTAATATAATATCAATTGGACGTGATTCGAAATATTGAGGGTCAGCAAGATTGAATGGTAAGCTTGATGTTATTTTTAAAGGCGAAATGCTTCGATTTGGTAAGTATGTTGATAAATTTGGCAAAATAAAAGCTTCAACAGCAACAGAGAATGTGTCATGATTTGAATATAGTCGCATATAAGTGGACTTCCGTGCATAATTGACTTGATTAGGATTTACCCCATGAATTTTGAGGTGAGTAGAAAGACAGCGAAGTTTGTATGTTTGCACAAACTGTTCAGTGATAAATGATCCTTGAGATCCTTGGTCTAGAAGTGCTCTTGCCCAAACTCTACCATTCGGGGTTTCAATTTTCAGCAAAAGTGTTGCAAGTAAAATATTAGTTAAGTATTGCGGCTGATGCGCATCGAGAGTGGAAACGTGATGGTTTTGTAAACTGCTTGAGCTTTGCTTGACTGTGATATTTTTAGCTGTCTCACTTGGAGAAGTATTATGTAGGAGAGTGTGATGCTTCTGATTACACACTTGGCAAGTATAGCTTGATTTGCAATCACAAGCCTTATGTCCGCTACTTAAGCAATTCATGCAAATTGATTGGCTTTTCACGAACTTAATCTTATCTTCCAATGAGTAAGATTTGAATGCCCAACACGAATAGAGGGAATGAGATTTTTTGCAGCAGAGGCAAAGTGATGATTTGTTAAGACTGAATGTCTTAAGCTGAGAGCGCGATGGCCCATTCATAGATTTTGGTTTAAAGGCAGCTTCAGCTGTGCCTAAGGTTTCTAACGTTCGGAAGGTACTTTCCAAGAATTGAAACAGATTTTCAAGTTCTGGAAGTTCATTTGAAGCTCTGAGAGTGTGCTCCCAATCTTTTCTAGTTTCTGTATCAAACTTTTGTACCGTAAGGTGTACAATCATTGGGTCCCAATTATCAGTAGGGATATTTAGATTAGCAAGTGAAGATAGACATTCCTTGGTAGTATCTAATAAAGTTTTGATCGCTGAGTGCGAAGGCTTACTACACTTAGGAATAGCGAAGAGCTTTTGAAGAAGCGTGTCTACAATAATGCGTTTATTGTGAAACCTGTCCTCCAATGTCTTCCAAGCTAGATCATAATTTGCTTCAGTTGCAAATATATGTCTTATTAAATGTTCTGCCTCTCCCTTGACGGAGCCCTTAAGATAGAACATTTTCTCAATTTTGTTCAATGACTTATTGTTATGAACCAGAGATGTGTACAGGTCTCGAAATGAAAACCATTCTAGGTAATCACCTGAAAATGTTGGAACAGCAATTTTGGGCAGCCTTGTTTCTGCTCCCAAAATTGTGTCCTCTCGTTGCACATAGACTGTGCTAGAATGGGGTGGTGTGCATGGATCTATAACGCCTTCAGTTTGAATAATGTCTAAGAGTTCTCCCTTTAATTCGAAGGTTAACTCCCTATAATGATAATATATCTCTTCGGTAATGTATGGAATATCCTTTGATTCCAATGATGTTTCTTGAGCTATTTTTAATATATCGAAATGATTTTTCTTTACCTTATCAAAGTTGTTGTTCAGTTCATTTAACACGGTGGTAGAGTATCCTCTAGATTTACTTCTTCGTTCACGTACCATCTTTATCATGCGTGACAAATCGTCAAACGCATCGCGTTGTTCTTCAATTAATTTTTCCATCGTTGTTGATCTTTCAGATACAAAATACAGTGCTGATAATCACTAGAGTTCCAAGGAAATACAGTAGAGCAGCGGCACAGCAAGCTAATTGTAGCGCACAGCAGGGCAGCCCGGAAGTGCAAGATGATATTCCAATTAAATATAGCAGAGTTGTTATGAAGATGCAAACAAAAGCTTTTGAATGCATTTAAATTTCTGTTAAGTTCCCGGGTTTCGGCACCAAAAAATGTTCGCTCAACAATCAAATCAAATAAATAACAGAAAACCACTTTGTTTTAAATTCTACTTAAAAATATTTATTAAACAAAAAGATATTAAAAGGAGTTACACTTTATTAACTTGAAGGCAAGATCCACGTCTGTTACAGTAAACGGTTGAAAAGCGACAAACTAAAAAGCGGAGCAGCGTCAACTGCTTCAGCCCAAAATGTCTTGTACATACAGTACAAAGACAACAACAAAAATAACGCGATGAACAGTTTTATATACATTGTAGTTGTATAAACAAATAAATTGTGTGCTGCTAAGAGCACTGTTGAATGTTATAAATAACAAAAAAAAATGCAAGTTTGCATATTTGGTATGACGTGCCTCGAAGTTATTTAGATTATTGACTGGACAGCCATCCGAAACCTTTGTTTCAAGTGACTGAATAGTCATGAAAGAATTTAACTTAATTATAACTTAATTATAATAGTTCGCATTAAACAAATATCGACGTGCAAAGTACCAAATTTTTACAAATATGGGCAAATCAAAAAAAGATATTATCTTGGAGAAACATTTAAATTTTATTTATGTATGTAAGCAATTTATACATTAATTTATTTACCATGATGTCAAATCGTCGCAGTGTTTCACAAATGTAGATTTTCTTTTTAGTAAGTGTTAAGCAAGTGTTTCGTAAATGTTTTTGTTATAAAAAACAGAAAGTATTGGCTAAAGATAATAATGAAATGATTGAGGCAAGGAAAGGACAACATATCAAATTTGTTATTACTTAATTACTCAATTACTTAATTACTTAAATACACAATGTAATCACAATGGAAAAATATGAAACGTTCGACTCAAAACGTCCGAACAACTAAAATAATTTACTGTGACCTCACTATGCCCTTAATACAGACGACGTATGGCTTTTCTGAAAGCTTGCTAAATTTATAAAAAAAATTGCCTTCTGACTTTTTTTATACGGCTGATAAATTTGCAGATCTAGGCATAGTATGAACTTAGTCCCAAAATGACTTTCGTTTCGTAAAAAGTCTGAACGCATGTTTAAAATAAAAATTTTGTTATGTGAGTTCAATAAAAATTGTTTTATTTTGTTTTTACTATAACAATAGATAGCTTTTCGATAATATACACTTATTTCAAATATATCTCTAGATCGTATGAAAAACCCTTAAAAGAATCGTCCAAATGAAACGTTCGACACGGTGGGATTTCACATATATGAGTTTCGAAAAGCCTTCGATTTGAAATAAGCTGTCGATACAATTCTTCTTTAGTTTAATTGTCGAGTTAGCATATTTTCTAAATTAGTAATGTTTTTATGTTCTAAATTGCTACAATAATGCAATTAAACTAATAAAGAAGTTATCCAATAAACTAATTTTCAGTATTAATTACAAAATTCACTGAACTGTGAAATATTTCACAAGCAGCTGTTATGATAATAATAACGCATTCGTGTTGATTGTAAAATAATCACTGGCTTGCAATGTAAACTGAGCTGGCGGCGATGAATGTTTTGCCAACAAATTACTAATTATATATTTAATAACTGACACAACCAGGCAACAATTTATGCATACCTATATTTTTTTCCACACTTTGAACTGCATTACAAACTAAACTTCAGCACTTCATTTTCTTCATATAACAGTACCTATATTATTTTTTTGACTTGACTTTGCTGCGTGTGCTTTTTAAAAATTTTTTTTTTGGTATTTGCTTGTGTTGGGATAAACTCACAACACTCACAACACTTCACATCGTGGCGTTGTTTTGTAGTGTCACCATTGTCACACTTCTGATATCCTTGCAGTTCTATCCACTTTATTTGCTTTTCAATTTATGTTTTGCATTTGCATTTGTGTGCTTTTATTTTAGTTGGTAATCTAGTAGTTGTCTGAGTCTGTCTATGTTTGTGAGGTGGGCAGAGTGTAGAGGGGTGCTGGAGTTTATTGTCATACTTACCCTTGCACGGACAGAATCCTTTGCAGGCAATCCTTATGGATGTTGAATGTATGCAGTTGTGATAATCTAATCTGCATAAAGATGAATACGTCCGGTTGTCGGCGCCGCACAAGAACATCGGTTTGGCCACAGGACATGGTTTGCAGTTGCTGTTGTAAGCAACGATGATAGAAAGAGATATACACACACAGAGATAAGGAGAGAGAGAGAGAGAGAGTGATATAGATAGTTAAAAAGTTGTAAACATTCATAATTATTATGTAGATTGATATTTTTGTTTAACTTGTGCGCACATAATATTTATTTAATGTTTGTTTAAATGCAGGCACTAAATAAATTCAGCCCTAAATACTTTAAGCAAACGTTGGTTTTTACTCTTACGCATATAAAATAATATGTGGCTTAAATAAGTTTCAAGCGTTTTATTTGAAATAACTATGATTCAATTAATATATTTATGCTCAAACAGAACAATATAGTATATAAAAATATTTTAGATTTAATTCATGTATTTATTTTATTAATTGTGGCAAGCTTTCCCACCACCTTCATATTGAAGTCTGATTTAATATTTAGCCTCCATTTTATTTTTTATTATGTTTACAAAATGTTGATTTGCTTGCTAAAGTAACATCTAAATTAATTAAAAATATATTAATTAATTAAATTTAAGGAAAAAATTGAAAATTTTCTTTTTGTATTAAATTTGAAAATAAAACAAAACGGGATTGGCATAGCATTTAGGGTGTATATAATGTATGGAAAATAATAAAACCCACAATGCACAACGATCAATAAGTTCAAGCTCAACCACATATTTTTATACCCCAAAGCGTACTGCGTATAGGGGTATATTAACTTTGTCATTCCGTTTGTAACGCCAAGAAGGAGGCGTGGCAGGTATAGAAAAATATATATATATTTTTGATCAGCATCACCTCCTGAGTCGATTTCCGCATGTCCGTCTGTCTGTCTGTCCGTCTGTCGACACGATTACAGCCGCTTAATTTTAAAGCTATCGCGATGAAATTCAAAATATAAGTTTATTTTTGAAAAAGGAAGATCAAGTTCGAAAATGGGCCAAATCGGATAAAAAACCACGCCTACCTCCCATACAAAGTGACTTTCTTTTAACCGTAAAATTTTTTAAAATCCACAAAACTTAAAGAAATGCCACATAAACTTTTGGCACATAAACTTTGATTTTTAATATAAGTCATCTCTATGATATATGGCAAAATCGGATGAAATCTACGCCCACTTCCCATACAAAGTGGCTTTATTTTAAACGTAAACTCTCTTCAAAATCCACGAAACTAAAGGAAATGCCTTGATATTTGACACGTATGTTTTGATATCAATATGAATCCTCACTACGAAATTTGGAAAAATCAAATGAAAACCACGCCTACCTCCGATACAGTGACTTTATTTTTACAGTAAAATCTCTTCAAAATCCACAAAAATTAATGAAATGCCTTGAACTTTTGCATATAATTTTTGATCTTCAATATAAATCATAGCAATGAAATTTGAAAAAATCGGTCGAAAACCACGCCTACCTCCCATAGAAAGTGACTTTATTTTAACGGTAACATCTCTTCAAAACCCACTAACATTAATGAAATGCCTTGAAATTTGACACGTATGCTTTGATATTCAATATAAATCCTCACTATGATATTTGGAGACTTTATTTTTACAGTAAAATCTCTTCAAAATCACAAAAATTAATGAAATGCCTTGAAATTTTGCATACAAGCTTTAGTCTTCAATATAAATTCTGGCAATGAAATTTGGAAAAATCGGATAAAAACCACGCCTACCTCCCACAGAAAGTAGCATTATATTAACCGTAAAATCCCTTCAAAATCTGCTCAAATTGCAGACATGTCTTGGAACATGTCTTGGATGTCATTGAAAACGTTAAACCGCTTAAAAATCTGCAAAAATTAGAGAAATGTCTTGAAATTTTGCATAAAAACTTTGATATTTAACATAAGCCACTCTGATATTTGGCAAAATCGGATGAAAACCACGCCTACTTTCAATACAAAGTGACGTCATCAAAATTGAAAAACTTCCGTAAATATATAGAACTGAATGACATCGTGTCTGTATGTACCCAAGTTCCGCCCACGTCGTTTATCCAACCCATACATATATTCTGCGGTAAAATGTGGAGTCTTTATACTAGAAAAGTGGGTGCGGCATTTTACTTTGTTTACAATTTACACTATGTAGCTAAGGGTAAAATTAAATTAATCGTATGACACAAATATTTTTGCAGATTATACATAAAAATTTAATAGACGTCTAAAGACTTCGGATATACTTCAGTACGTCCGCGGGGGGTATTTTAGCTTCGGTACCCTGCCGAAGCTGCATTCCTTACTAGTTTGTCATTATTTCTGGTTATAAAATTTCCAATTTTTGGAAGTCCAGTCCAGTTGAAATGGTCAAATAAACCTTTTTTTTTTAACATGCGCTCAGATATCAATTTCATAAATTTGCCGAGTCAAATTGCGTAGGATTCGAATTTTAACACATTTACAAACGATGTTTAAAATGTTGAAAATTGAATACACATGGCAAGCTAGATGCTTGTTGATCATGAGATTTTAATTGCAGTTATTGCAGTTGAAATAATTTTTTTACATTAACTTACACAAAGCTTTATCCTTCACCAAGAAATTTAAAAAAACGTTTTTTTTCTCTTTCCTTAAGAGTCAGTCCATATGAAGTGATCCAAAAAAACGGAAGCTGGTTGCTCGACCATTTTTAAAACAGTTGTTATTTTTATTTAAAGTTGTCCAATGAATTTTGATCTCAGAACTGCTTTCAAAAATTTTTTTGCTCTACTTTCAAAATGGCGATCATATTTTCTTTGCTGCCTATAGCGATATAAGCGTTTGCGATAACTTATATTACTCTGCTCCTATTTGTACACATAATGATGAATTGGAAATCATAATATGAATACACTTTGACCTTTAATTTGACATATAACATATGCTTATGATATAATTTCTTAACCCATTTTTGTCCAGCGTTGCGTATACGCAACGTTTTAATTTTCTTAACCTAGAGGTCATACATTGCTAGATTTTGATGATCTCCAAAAAGAATATATAATTTTAAGAATTTATCTAATCGACCTGTTTTCTCTCAAGGCTGAACAATTACGTTTACTTACATTTTTAAGCTTGGGAAATTTAGGAATTTCCCATGTTTTTTATCTCTAATTTTTAACCTCTAAGAAATCTAAAAAAAAATAAAGTAAAATATAATTTTTATACGTTCGTCTTTCTTAGGCTTTATATATTACTTTTGAGAATTTTTATGAAGTTTGACTGACATACGTGGCTACCGCGGGTTGGCACGGACGAATTGGTCTGACGGTTGGTCTTTGACGAAATGCGTTTTTGTATGTTTTTTGTTGTTTTGTGGAAATTCTTGACATCAATATTGGTGCAAAATGCTCAACTTTGCTTGTAGAATATCGTTCAATATCGATCAATTGGAAAATTAAAAATCTCGAGGTGGCAACTCGATTTTTACATATTTTTTTTTTGAATTTTTTGATTTTTTTTCTAAGATTCTAAGGCCAAACTAAACATTTTTGGTCAAGGGGAACATGGGTCAGTCCATAATGGGTTAATGGTAAAAATATTATTAAATTTTTTTGTTCAAAACCTGGTGATAGTTTGCCACTTCAAGAATTTTTTGAAGTGAAACTTTTATAGCCGTGTATACAACAATACGGCGAGCTAGATGGAAGGTAAAACCAATGAAACGAAATGATTCTTATGAAAACAACAACACAGCAATTCGTTGCACTAGTTGTATAAAAACGAAAAAAATTAAATTGTTGAAATATTTTCTTGTTCATGTCTATTTGTTTTAGTCAATGCTTAGAGAAAATTACTCTGAATTACATTGTACACACAAATGAAACGAAAGCAGCTTAAAGTTCTTCCGATTTCAGATCTACACCTATTTGGTGTAAGCTCCACCCCATGGTGTAAGCTCCAGTCCATGGTCTAAGCTCTACCAAATAAGTGTGAATCTAAAATTAGAAGAACTTTAAGCTGCTTTCATATCATTTGTGTGTACAATGTTATTCAGAGTAATTTTCTCTAAGCATTGATGAAAACACATAGACATGAACAGCTTAGGACATCATTGCTATCATTAAAGGCTGATGATGAGTTGAGTTGGCGTAGAGGCCAACGAAACGTTTGTCTAGTCTTCTGTATGATTGCTACCCTATACAAAGGATATTGTTGTTGTTGTTGGTTGCTGGTTGTGTTCTTCAGAAAACAACACAGGCCTTCAGCTCGTAAATATAACTCTTAATTAATAATTGAAAAATTATAAAAGTTATAAACAGAACCTAAAAAAGACTTTTGTTGAAATATTTTCTTTTTTTTACTGTGAAAAGTAAAACTCAAAAACGACGACAAGTGAAAAGAGTGATTAATGTGTAAGCTCGAGAAAGATATTTTGTATTACGGAGTAGTGGTATCAACACATTAGTTATTTTGTGTAAATTAAAAAGTGCGTAAGAAAAACTAAGCACAAAAAAATATTCGAGTTATTAAAATTTAGCAAATAGTTTGAGTACATCTAAAATTTTGGGTAGTGCGAATGTTTATTAATAATGTACAACTAAAATTTGGATTATACTGAAAACATTAGAGTAGTACTATTGTAGTACTTTCGGCAGCACTGGGTAGCGCTCTTTATTGTTAAGCCCCATTTTAGACATGCCGTTATGACGACGATTTCTCTAACCGATTTTCTGTTCGTGGACGCAGTAGGCGAGGAGAAGGCATAAGGAAAAAAATGTGTGTGGCCGCCACGCATGGTAGAAGTGAAACTTTTACCCAAAAATAGAATTTCTGGGAAGATTGCTATTTAATTTTAGTAACATTCCTTCCTTCAGTGCAACCACATGGTTAAAAAGCAGTCTGCCTTCATACCAGTAGTAGTTCAAGAACTGTATTTTTTTCATAAAGCCAACTAGTGTTTTCAACATGGCGATATCATTGGAAATATCAATTGTCTCTTTTGTTTATGGACAGTTACTGAAAAGTTTAATATTCAAGTACAGAATTAGATCATTTTTTTACTTTTGACACAGTTGGTAATCAAGAGAATTTTTTTATTCAATTTGATGACTTAAGTCATCCCAGGCTCGATCCCCATAGCACTGACGACAGATTTTGCTGTTTTATATTTTTGTTAATCATATTTTTATTTATAAATATTAAATAGAAACAATTTGTCGAAAAACCTGTGTAGGAAAAATGCATTTTCCCTTTCCGTACTCGCATCGAACCGCGTACAATTCGACAAGTTGAACGTGCTACCATCGCACCTTGCCTCCCTTGCATAAAAGCGAATAAAATACAAACAAACCTGAAAGCAAGCATAATATAGGTCTTCCAATTTACTCCATAGGATTGATGCAAAAAAAAATGTATTATTTATCCAAAATAATCAACAATCGGTTATTTAATTTGGGCTTTATTTATATAATTTATTTTACATTTTTCTTAAAAAAAAAACAAAAACTGTCTGTATGATTGTAAATATTTTTAATTTAAAAGAAGCACAAAATTTCAACTGCAGTTAGGACCACTAAACCTTTGCTTAGTGGTCAGAAGCTCTGACCTTATACTACTGGCAAACTTGTTTGGGTTTATTTTACCGTGCCTATACAGTTACAAATGTTGATGAGTTTTTCGTTACACGACTTGCATCGTATTTTATGTTGCATTTGCGACGATATTTAATGCTAAATGAGACATGAATATATATAGAAGAAACTCCAAGATTATCACAAAAATTCTGCTATTTCCCATACGGCAAAAAATCCGGCTTTGATATCGAAAATTTAAAAATTTACTAATGTTCACGACGATAACAATCGCATTCGATATCGATTACGATTCGAAAAAAATAGTTTTGAGGACGTAACGTTTAGTTCGTAAACGAAGGTTCGCTTTTGTTTCGAAAAATTATTCGTTTACAATTCCAAAGCGATTGATTCTTCAACACAAATGCGAAAATAATTATATTTCCTACTTTTTTACTGTAAGGTGGATACTTTCCGACAACTTTTTTGGCACTTTCAGACTTACTTTTAAATATTATTACTGACGCAATAACACTGGTATGAAATAACTTTCGATTTTTGGTCGCCAATTAGGGAAAAATACGAAAGCGATTGATTCTTCAACACAAATGCGAAAATAATTATATTTCCTACTTTTTTACTGTAAGGTGGATACTTTCGGACAACTTTTTTGGCACTTTCAGACTTACTTTTAAATATTATTACTGACGCAATAACACTGGTATGAAATAACTTTCGATTTTTGGTCGAAAATACGAAATTTTTCTTTGATAAAAGCTCATTGCAAACGAACTTTCGCCGGGTGGGTTACATATGCATTGACAAGTGTTAATTTTCCGCACAATATTTTAGTAACATAGCCTTCTTATGCTTTAGTTTCGACCAAAATAGCGTACGTAATCTGACAGCTCAGTTGGTAATGGAAGAACTTGTAACCAGTATTTTGTTTGTTCAAATACCGCAGAATGCGAATTTTTTTTTATTTCGATATAAATGTAAGTTAAAAATAACATTTGAATAATATGAAAGATACGATCTAAAAATAAAACAAAATTTAGGCCTTTCCCACACGTGATCAACGCAACTCCAACTCAAGTTGCTAGCCTGTGGATTTATAACGGAACCTTCAGATTAAGCAACTTGCACACAACAATTTCTCGACACGTTCTCAACTTGTTCAACGCAACGCGGCTTTCCGCAATTTTCATCTGCGACTTGTTGGATCAGTTTGTTTGTTTTGTGAATTCAATTATTTGTTGTGCAGTATGGTATATATTAATCAACATGAATAAGTTAATTAATTAGTTCCTTTTTTTTATTAATAGAATCTAGAAGAAGAACAAATAGTTTGCAGTATAAATGACCAAGGGTAAAGTATTAAATTAGTGTAAGAAGCACGACTTTTGAAGCAAGTTTGAAAGCTTTCGGTTTATAATTGCATTGCTTTTCAACTTTTTCGCTGTTGCGTTGAAGTTGCGTTGGAATTGCGTTGACAAAGTGTGGAAAATACCTTATAGAGTTTTCTTTTCAAAAAAAAAAATGTTACCCTCAAAAATGGTAATATTTTTATGGTGTTACTCCCATCCCTAAAAAATGGCAACATTTATTGTGCTAGAAAATAATATCAATAGCTACCCTGGATATCAGCTGATGCTGTTGACAAAAAATAAAGACAGTCCACTGCGTCCTACGTGCGTTTTACAAATTACAATTACTGCGTCCAAAATTTGTAAAAACTTCTTGCTATTAAAATCAGCTGTTTCACAGGGTGGCATGCCACACCGTCATTTTATAGAGTGTAGAAAGTGGAACACTTTTGCACTGCCAGAGTGTAACAATTTCCACAAAAGAACGCAATACCCCATTAAGGTTTAGCCTACTTTTAGGAAAAGAACAAAATATCTTGACAGCCGTAGCTTAGTGCAGAATAAGTGTAACATTTTTTCGAGAAAACAAAACGCTATTAGATTCAAAGTTGCATTCGTTATTATTGCAGCATGTGCTGTTTCCAAATCAATCAATGCAATCAATCTGAATTTATCAAAACTCAGTTTGGGAAATGCCTAAAAGTATGCTAATGTTCTGAAAAAATGCTACGTTTAGATTCAATCTTATGGACCGTACTGTACTTTCAGATTATTGAACGAGAGACTCAATTCAATCATAAAAGAAAGAGAGAAGTACTGATTGTTGACTTAACATAAGTATGAGCTACTCAAATAAATATGTATACGTAGACCACTGGTTAGAACAGTCGGCTATGGATACAAACGTACTGTGTTCAATCCTCAGTGGAAGCAAAAATATAAAAAAATTTCGTTTTTATACAACTAGTGTTGTTGTTTTCATAAGAACCATTTCGTTACATTGGTTTTACCCCCCATCTAATTCGCCGTATTGTTGTATACGCGGCAATAAAAGTTTCACTTAAAAAAAAAAAAAAAATAAAATAAAAAAGTTTTACAGCTTACTTAGAACTACTTAAAGTGAAAAGAATTTTACTTAATTTATTTTGTAGACAACATGCAAAGATTTATTTCTATTAATTGCATTCTTCCAAGCTCTAATATACGTCAAACACAACAAATTTAAACTCTTTAACGCTACTCGTATGCTGTTAAAGTAATCGTTTGTGAACGGATTCTCTTTCGATAACATTGAAAACTAATTGCTTAATGCACGTCATGCATTTGCATATGCATACATATAATATCCGATAAGAGTCACGGCAGCCATTTTGCATACATATTTAAGTAGTAACATTTTGTAACATTTGACTTAGTGGTTGTAGATAAACATTTATATGTAAGAGAATATAGGTCATTGCAGGTAAACTGCACACATTTTTAGACAAAAAAAAAAATATTTTCATATTTCATATCAATAAGTTTGTCAAAAGCGAAATGAGGACTATATTACTAGGGAACGATAGCGTGTTCATTGAAATTCATCCTGAATTCTATCTGTAAGCATGGATACATTTTGCTGGTCAATATTAATAAAATCTTATGAAAGATTATATGAGCGATATTACTTCTAAATTCCCTCTTCAGCTTATTCCTAAGCCTTAATTAACCGTTGAAAATATTGTTATCCGCAACGAATAATACAACCATTTATACCTTCAACTCTAACCTATTTAGAAAAATAATAACCAGCAAAAAAAAAACCTCCATTTCATTCAACCATGAAAGGGTAAAAATCGCAACAACTGCAAAAGCTCGCGTGTAAGGTCACAATTTAGGTTTAGGTCAAATAATATGCCATAATACGCAGTCATGGAAACACAATCGTGCAATACAACATATCACAACCTGCATTGCATAACTCAAGAGAAAAGGAGAAGAAGAAGAAGAAGCAGGCACACAACATGAATGCGTGTTATTAAAAGCTTTAGACGAAATTCCTTTCCATAGGCCAAGACAAGCCTTTTTTTCACTTTCTTTACTACCACCCAGAGCTGCAAGGTAATAAATTGACTATAATGCCGAAGGTGACCTTCGATGTGTGAGTGAGAAGGCAACACTTAATATATTAGTTCAAACCCTGACTTGACATTTACCGCTCCTCCATTTCTAGTATAGTTTTACGCGTTTTTATGATTGAATAATAACAAAAAAGTAGCTCATAGAAAAACGCCTACTTACTCTTCCTCATCTTCGTCCTCCTCCTTGTCAGGGTTGCCAACATTTTCATAGAAAACATCATCTTCTCTGGAGTCCTCATCGGAGCTGAAGCTCTTATCGTCTTCGTCATCCTCTTGCTTGACGCGCCGTTTGGCCTCTTCTTCCAAGTATTTAGCTTTCGAGATTATTTCGTCGCTATTGAACGTTATGGCGGCGGATGGTTATGTATGGAGAGGTTGAGATAAGCAGAAAAAAATACGTTAATTATTACAGTTACTTATTTACGCTTAGGTTTAATATAGCCTCAAAATGTAGGTTGCCTCCCCTGACGCAACCTCCAAGCAATTTCAAATATATTTTTACCCTTGCTACAAAAACTTACCGATTCTTATGCAATTCCTTCTTGGACACACAAACTGCGCTGAATTCTTCCTCTAGCAAGCAAATTTCGCGTTTCTTGCAGTTTAATGGACGACAAAGGTCACCTGCGAGTAGAAGGAAGCATTTAATGATTATCATGTTCAGAATTATGTGTGTGTTTGTGTATGGTACATATGTGTACTTGATGCCAATTCAACGTTAGGCACAATATTTTACTGTTCAATTATAGAGGTTATGCCTCTGGAAATTACCCTGGATATTGTTGCTAGAATGTAATATTTTTTTTTTAAAGCACTTACTTGTTGGATCATGTATCCATTTTTTTCGTCCTCCCAACAATTTTGGTGCGAATTGTGAATTTTTATTTATCTGTAATAAAGAAAAGTAATTGATTGAAAATTTAATTGAATGAATATTTTTTTTTTTAATTCATATTAAGAAAACGATTTTTCTGTTGGCATATTAGACTCATATACAAATCCAAACGGATGAACGAATTTGCTCTCAAATTGGGCACATAGCCTCACTTGCATTCTCAAAGCACTCGTATACATTGTTTTAACTGCGCCCTTTCCATCCCATTTCATTTGATGCAAATCCGAATAAAATTTGGAAAAATCGTATTTCATGTTTTATAAAGCTTATTATAAGTGCTCGACCAAAATTGAAATTTTGGCTGAAATCGACCTCGTCATTTGATAAAAATTTTACATGCATGAGCTTTGTCATTCCCAAATCTTAAGTCAATACTTTACTTCTCCCTAACTCCGCCAGGTTAGCAACTTAGTTGCGCCTGCCTGTTCACAGCCTCGATAAAGGAGGATGGTTGTTTGTAGGATACGTCCTGCAAACGTAAAAACTGATAGGGCCAACCAAGAGCTCGGGGTGGCGCCCATCTTGGTAGCAGGTCATATTCGGCATATCGATATGAAACAAGCCTGCGAAGGTATAGCAATTGACCTTAAAACTTGTTAGTACGGGGACAGTCTTAACCCGTCAAATGGGGTGGACCCTATCTATCTACCGCACTGAGACCTTAATTCGGCTGGTTTAAACTGATGTGGAGTGTTTTGGCATGCGTGCGTAAAAGTGTCAACACTTTGGCTTTCCAAAGTGGTTTGCTTGTCGACGTGTTTGACTCGCACCCTCAAACTGGCACGGCAGTCCCTGAGGGAAGTGTTGTAATGGTTGAAAAACTAAAGGTTCTCATACTGCCTATACTCTATGTCTGGATGTTGAAATCCGGACGGCCAGAGTAAGAGTGGCAATTGCAAAGGTCCTCCAGAGTAGGTACCAGACATGCGCAATAGTTTGCAGTTGAGCCGGAAACTGGAAATTATTAACCTAGCCCTTTAAGTGCTCATTGAGCACGGTCATGCACAAGAATGCACTTTTTCATAATTGCATTTGTGTATTCTTGGTCTTTTTGCGGGGATGTTGTGGATCCTTATTGACGGGATCGAGTTGCCCAGATGACTGTCGTGGTCTGGCCCTTCGGGGAGTCTCGTACTGGTTATGGTTGTGTGAATGCTACACAGGTCTAGATTGACCGGCGGGGTCGCGCAGTGGTACGACCGGGCTGGCATATCTCTCTTAATATGCAAGAGATTGGGTAGATCTCGTCTTCACCAGTAGATGGATTGTAAGTACGTCACTACTGAAGTCTAAACTGGTACTGCTATTACGGGCATGCTCCTAATCAGCAGGGCACTGGGTGATGCTTTGTGTTTGTGAAACAGCTTCCATGTACGTGTTGCCACACCGGATGCCCCGTATGTTTTACTAGTTAAAACATAAACGGGTCCGTGTTGTGGTACAACACATAAGTTCTGGTTGTCTGTTTCATGAACTATTACCCTAGGTCTGGAAGACCCAAGTACTTAAGCCTTGCGGCAGGTGTACTTGTCAAACCAGTATCCTATTTACTTCTCCCTGCGATAGGCCCACAGCCTCAGCAAGATCCCTGACTTTGATTTGACACTCATCGAAAACCATTTGGTGCACTTTTTCAATGTTTTCATCGGTGGTTAGGGTTTTTGGTTCTCTCGAAGAGGCTTCATCAACTAAGTTGATATGACCACGCTTAATCTAATTTTTACATGTTTTTACGGTGAAATATCAAGGCATAGAGTTTCGGCAAACTTCGTCTAATTCCGTTTTATTTTGTAATGGCGTTTTTTTAGTGCACATCTCTTTTTGTCAATTTTGGCGGTATCACAATAGTTGATTGATATGAAAAATTGTCAAAATTGCAAATGACAACAAAAACAGCTGATACTTACAGATATGCACAGTAATACATAGTTCCAAAAATTTAAATAATATTTTCATCTAAAAATACTACGTTGAGAAGGAAAGTTTTCGAACGACCCACGTAAGCATAAAATAATTTAATATAAAATTAATATTAATTATATTTTTTTAATCATTTTTTGTTATATGTCATACAATATATGAGATTTTAAAGTTTAGGTTTCGGTCCTTTCGAGTCATAATCGGTCGGAAAATAATAATAACTAGTATCGCCTGTGGTCAAAATTCGAAATCGGCATAAAACCCGATTTTTGTTGGTTTTTTTTTTTATTTTATTTAATGAAAAACGTTTGGCAAAGTTAAAAAAAAAATATAAAATTGAGAAATACTTTTGTGTAATACAATGAATGAAATTAAAATAATTTCCAATTCAAGTGAATCAAGGATAAGTTTGATTTATTTCGTAAGAATTACATTGAAAAATTAATTGGCATGCATGAGTTGTTGTTTATGTTTAGTTTCATAGTCTGCTGAATTGATAACAGTCAATTTTCCCGAAAAATTCGACTTAACAACGCATTTTATTTAAATAAGTTTTGAAATTTTGATTCAAATCAAATTTGAAATTTTAATTCAAACTAAATTTGAAATTTTAATTGCATTGATATAAAATTCGATACAAAATTAATGTCAAAAGCATATCCATTAAAATTTCACATCACTTTTACTTTTCTAATGAATTCGCCATCAGTTATCTCACTCAGAAAAGAGCACAATGTGAACGGCAATCTGAAAATAACAAGAGTCTATTTTGACATTAAATGGCGAGCTTTTTTTCTCTTCACTTTGTACGGACCTTCAATGTTTATTTTGAACTTTCTTTGTGTGTACGTTTGGCCTACAAATATGCACAGAAAATCATTCGTCTATATTTATTTTCTTCGCTATTTTATCTCTCTTTGTTCATGTGCGAATTTAACTGAACTCATACCGCAGTGTAAAAAAAAATCTTACGATTTAACGAAACAACGCCGAACGTTTTTTTTTCCTCCTTTACTTTTTGTGCGAATCTTCTACGTTCTTATGAACTCATAATGGGTAAAATACATCATTTCATCTGTCTCCTCTTTCTGTTACTCTTTCTCCCTGCACTTATTCATTTAAAAAAAAAATCATCTTAATCGGCTTAGAAATACGAGAATACGAGCTGGTAACTGTTTCGCCTACTCCTATTTATTTATATATTATTATTATAAACAATAAACCTTTGTCCGTAAATGCTTCATATTTTGGTGTGGCGAGCATGTTTGAATGATTAAGCGCGTGGACCGTATGTCAGAAAACCGGGGAGGACCCGGGCTCAAATTTCATTGGACAAAATGTTTTTTTCAATTTAAATTAATATTTCTTATAGGCCGTAACCTCTTTGCAGACAATGACAATCCTCAAATAAGTATTAATAAAAATACCATCTAAAGCTTCTTTGAAACATGAATATTTACTTGGAGGAGTCGATATAAAACTTGCAGGTTCAGTTCTCGATTACTTATGAACAAATATTTAATAAATCGCACAACACAATTGATCATGAGAGGCCCGGTAAAAAAGCTATCAAAGGCTGAAATGGTCAATTCGTTTTATTTTCGTTTTTATTCGCGCTCACATTCTGAGCGGCTCATTTTTTGAGCGCGCTCAGTGTTTTGGAAAAAGCGCTCACTTGGAAAGTAAATGAGCACCGCTCACTTGAGTGCGCTCCAAATGTGAGCACACTCACCTTTTATAAAAGAATTGAGCGCGCTCAACAAGTGAGTGGCTCATAAAGTAAGCGAAATTAACAGCTCTGTTTATTTTATATTATAAAATTATCAATTTATTTATTTATGCTCTAATTTATTTTAAGACCAAAAACCAAAACCATGATAATGTCTTCAAAACTATGAAAACTCTTAATACAATGCATTTTTTAAAGCAAAATTCTCCCTTATGAGAATAACGAAAACACATCTTTGAAGCTTACTTTATAAAATTTTTTTTATTAATTAAAAACATTTTTGTTATTTTGCCACCAAAAAAACCCTTGCATATCTTCAAAACTATGGAAATATTTAGTACAATGAATTTTGATATATAACATCGTTACCTAAAAATAAGAAAAAACGATCAGGTAATCAGAGTTTTGAAAATCGATGCAAATATCTGTTTTTTAAAATATTAAATACAATAATTTTTTGCCTGAAAGTTTAATCAAATTGTTTCATAAAAAATATTTTTATGGACCATTACTACCATTACCTAACTACTTATATTTTTAAAGTTTTTTTTTTCAAAAAAAGTTCATAATATTAATTTAAAAACAAAAAAATTATTGGACTATCACTACTTTTATACCATAAATAATATGTGTATTATTCAAAACTAAGAGTTGGTTCTTTAATTTATTTAAATTTGTGAGTTTATTTAAAACATAAATTTTGAAATATTTTTTCTACTTACTTACTTACTTACTTACTTAGGTGGCCATAACAACCCGTGTTCGGGTTTCAGCCAACCTCATCAGCTCTCGCCAGGCGCCTCTGCTTTACGCGCGCCTTCTCCAATCGGATACACCAAGTGCGGTTAGGGCTTCCTCGGCCTGGTCCATCCATCGGAGGCATGGTCTCCCTCGTCGTCGTTGACCAATGACCCTCGCCTCGAGCACCTTTTTCGCTGGAGCTTCGTCGTCCACATGACATGACCCAGTCAGCGTAGTCGCTGCACAGTTATACGCCGAACTACGTCAATGTCTCCGTAGAGCTCATACAGCTCGTGGTTCATTCGGATGCGATAGTCATCGCCGACTCGAACAGGACCGAAGATTTTGCGAAGAACTTTTCTCTCAAACACCCCCAGAGCGGCTGCGTCAGTTTTCGAAACTACCCATGCCTCAGCGCCATAAAGCAGCACAGGTAGAACGAGCGTCTTGTAGAGTGTTAGTTTTGTCGATCGAGAGAGGGCTCTGGAACTTAGTTGCTTACTGAGCCCGTAGTAGCACCTATTAGCAACTATTGTTCTTCGCTTTATCTCCAGGCTGATTTCGTTGTTGGTATTAATGGCGGTGCCAAGGTAAACAAACTCCTTGACTACTTCAAAGTTATAGCTGCCGGATGAAACGTGGGAGTCTAAACGCCGCGCTCCCTTGTTTGTAGACAGCATATATTTTGTTTTACCCTCATTTATCGTCAAACCCACTTTGGCTGATTCCTTTTCGATAGCGGTGATAGCAGCGGTAACATCTATCTTGGTTCTGCTGACAATATCAATATCATCAGCGTACGCAAGGAGCTGGGCACCTTTTTAGAAAATGGTGCCATTACGATGCACACCGGCCTTTTGTACGATCCCCTCCATGATGATGTTGAAGAGATCGCAAGACAGTGGTTCGCCTTGTCAGAAACCTCTTTCGGTATTGAAGGTTTCGGGGAGGTCCTTTCCTACGTGTGTGTTGCTCAACGTCATTCTGCAAAGTCTAATCAACTTTGCAGGTATACCGAACTCAGACATTGTTGCGTATAGGCAATCCCTTCTCGGGCTATCGAACGTAGCTTTGTAATCGACAAAGAGATGGGTTTTTTCCAGGATTTGTCGTAGCGTGAAAATCTGGTCTATGGTGGACTTTCCAGGTCGAATGCCACACTGATAAGGTCCAATCGGTGTTTTTGTAATCGGCTTTAATCTTTCACACAGTACGCTTGAGGGAACCTTATGTGCGATGGAAATAAGACTGATGCCTCGAGTAAGGTCAAAGTATAGGGCAAAGTACGCTAAAATTTTAATCGTCGGGCATGCTTTCCGCTAGCCATATTTTGCTGATGAGCTGATGCATGCGCCTTATCAATTCATCGCCGCCGGTTTTAAACAATTCAGCAACTCGAACCTCTTCATGGCTAGGTAGTGGTGCTTCCACTCCGTCATCGTTGATTGGTGGTACTGAACAGCGTTCTCCATGGGCGGCATTGGTGGAACCGTCACCAGTAAGTAAATTAGAGAGTGCTGTCTCCACAATCTTAGCGCACACTGCGTATCTGTAACCAGATCTCCATTTTGAAACCTTGGGTTAGACGCTTAACCTGTTGATAGAATTTTGAGCATCCTTCTTGCCCTGGTATACCTCTAGTTCCTCTCGCTCACGCTTTTTCTGCTCTCTTTTTTTGCGTCTGATGTGGCGCCTCTCTTCCTTCTTCTTTTCGCAGTAGTTTTCTGGCACGGCTTGCATTGCAGCTGACTGCAGCGTTTTTCTATAAGCGGCGTTTTTTTGCTACTTTCGCGATGTGGCATTCCTGATCGTACCATTGGTTCCGAGGTTGCGGGCGCCGGAAACCAATTACTTCTTCAGCGGCAGCACGCATGGAGTGGGATATATGCGCCCAAAGTCCGCCGGCATCGTTGTGTTCAGAGGTTGGTTAGTTGAGCTTAACCGAGAGTTGAGCGGAGTAGGCCTCAGCAGTTCGTTGTAATTGCACCTTAGCGACATCTAGCTATCGTTGCATTCCTGTGCGTATGTTCTTCGCATTGCATAATCGCATGCGAATCTTGGTTGTAACAAGATAGTGGTCGGAGTCAATGTTGACCCCCCGAAATTTATGCACATCTAGAACACTAGAGGCATGCCTTCCGTCGATTACATGATCAATTTGGTTTCGCGTTTTTTGATCCAGGGACAGCCAGGTGGCCTTGTGGATGTCGAGGTGCTTAAATCTGGTGCTACTAACTACCATGTTTCGCACCGCGGCCAAGTCGATCAGTCTTAGACCGTTATTCGTGGAGGTCTCATGAAGACTGAACTGACCGACAGTGGGGCCAAAGATGCCTTCCCTTCCGAATTTCGCATTAAAATCGCCGAGGACTATTTTCACGTCATGGACCGGAAGGTGGTCGTATACGTCCTCAAGACTAGCGTAGAAAGCGTGCTTGACGGCTTCGTCCTTTCCCTCCGTCGGGGCGTGAGTGCAAATAAGGCTGATGAAGAAAAATTTTGGCTTGATGCAGATCGTCGCCATTCTTTCGTTCACAGGTGTCAACCGGGAAACAAGGTGGCGTAGTTTCCGGCTAACGACGAATCCACGTCCAAATTCACGCTTCTCCGCATGGCAGCTATAGTAGATATCGCAGTGTGCTTTTTTACAGCAGCCTTGCCCTTCCATCGCAATTCCTGGAGAGCGGTGATGTCTGCCTTTATTGTTTTGAGTGCTTCCGACAGTTGGATAATGGCACCTTCCCTATAAATCTTTCATTTGCGGTCGTCGTCAACTTAATTCAGTATCTTATCCGAGGCTGGTTTAGTTTTCATTGCGCAGTAGTAATGTGGCGGGATCCAAACCCTGCGCACATTCCATGTTTAAGGTCCACGGAGCGACCCGGATGCCAGTTTGCCTTTGCCCAGGGAACACCACGAGGAGGTTTGAGTCGACTTGGGAGGATTTCGACATGGATAATGCTGGTCTCGCCAGGTTGAGGCAGTCAGACACGTTGCCATATGAAGGTTCGCCCTCTGTCCCCTTATTCCCCATATTATATCTACTTTATAGTTTTAAACAGCAACATGCAAAAAAGTAGGAAGTAAGAATTAAACATATTTTACAAACTTAGTAACGAACATAACGAATTATGTATTTTGGTATTACAAAAAATGTTACAAAATATCACCAAAAACATTAAACTCATTAATTGCCAAACAATTTTGCGCAGTACGCGCACAATTTAAACAGCACCGAATTTGGCACAGTAGCCAAAAATTAAGGCTTGTAACTGTCCTTGGTGTCGCAACGAAAATTAAAGTTCTATCCGTATAAGCTCAAATACTGCCAACTCATCAACTGATTTAAAGGTTTTTAACAACAAAATCGCTACTACACTGCTAAAAATTTTTGCTAATTTATTAACCAACGTTTTAAGTTGGTATATAAAAAAAAAAATAAAAAAAAACAACAAGTTGGCCATTTCAGCCCTTGAAAGGAGCTTGGCCGAGCTATTTATGATCAATTGTGAAATTTTTGAACAAAAACGATCGAGAAGTGAACCTACAAGTTTTATGCCGACTCCAAAGGGCCTATGTTCTCAAGAAACTTTACATGGCAGTTTTTACTCTCTGAGGTTTGCCATTGTCTGCAGTGAGGTGACGGCCAAGCAGAAAAAATAATTTGATTGAAAAAACATACTGTGTATGACACAGTTCGTGTGTCATACTGTGTATGATGGGCTTCGAACCTGGGTTCTATCGCATACCAGCCACGCACCTTAACCAATATGTCACAGCCGCCATCGTTGGTATATACAACCTTTCTAGAAATGCCCAAAATGTCGATTAAAGTAAATAAGTAAGTATTAAAATATATCACCTTTTCCCTTCTGCACATTTAATCTAAAAAGGTTGAAGTAGTCTATTTCAATGAAACGAAAATGAAAAGCTCGATTAAAATAGTTAAAAAGTTGAACTTAAAAATTTAAAAACTCACCACTTAGGCTTAAATGAGTAAATATAAACTGATTTCAAACAAAGAAAGGTTAAAAATTGGAACTGTGGTTAATTTCAACCATAAAAATTTCCGCCTAAATTTTTAACAGTGTACAGGCAACAATTGACCAACCAACAGTCAAGTCAGGCCAACTCAACTCAGCTGAACTGACAACTAAGGTGGTGGTCATCATGAAGTTTCAGTTACATACGCATATTCGAGCTTTTCAATGTCTGTCTATTTAATATGCCAACATAGCCAGATAATTTGTATGAAACACTGGGGCACAGGCCAGTGCGATATGAGTTAACCTGGTTAATGCAGTATTTCAGGTGTATGCTGTAGTAGAGTTCCGTTATATGTTGGCGCACAAAATTAACGAACGGAAGAATCATGAACAGAGGCATCCGGACGATCGTTCAAATGAACTCGAAATTTTTTGAGGAAAATAAAATATTTCTTTACTAACACAATTAAAATCATTGGTAGAGGCAAACAAGGTAGATAACGGTACGCACAACCGCAAACATTTCCTGCTCGCCTAAAATGAGGAGAAATGTGCATGGTTGACTGCATGAGTGTGTGTGTGTGTGTGTGTAGGTGTGTGAATATTTGTTTATACATATGATATGTTTGTATGTATAAAGGTACGTACAAATATTAATTTAATGGTTTTGTGGTTGGCCAGAGTTAATGTTATTAAGTTCGATATTTTGTTGGTGTTGTTGTTGCTGTTTTCGCATTGCTACCTTTATCAATCAGTAATCATAATTATATTAATTTTCAGAAACCATTTTTGCATTGAGAAACGTTGAGATTGGAGCCAAACAGCATTCCATCGTCAAACTGCAGCTGATGACAGTGACAGGTTAAATGAAATAACTGGAATGCAGTTAAAAATTTCGACCTATCGGTAATTTGGATTAAGTTGCAGAGAAATTTTATGTCGATAAATGAATTTATGTTCAATTTATAGAGTTGCCACAATGATGGTGGTGAAGATAAAAAAATAACTTAATTAAAGGTTTTGTTGCGTTTATTTTTTTTTTCTTTTTTATGGTGGCGGTGTTTAAAATTATTTTAAAGTAGTCGAAAGTATTTTAGTAAATTTCCCCAAAACTAGCAATTCTAATTTAAGTGTAGCAACATCATGATGCCCACTTAAATTAATACTTTCAATATTCTCACTGAAAATAAAAAAATATGGCATACCTTAAATTCGCAAAAGAAGTTATGTTTTTACAACGTAGCCTTATGGAAGACAAATCATAAAAACTGCATTCAAGTTATGCATTTATAAAAATAAAAAAAAAAAAAAGAATTTGACATAATTCATTGACTATCTGCTCAAAAATGGACTCATCACGAGAGCCATAAATTGAGGCATTTCTTTATTACAACATTTTAACGTGCAGCCTGACATATATTTTTCCCAAGAGAATGAAATATCCTGGCTTCTTCGAATCGACATTGTACGTCGCGTTGTGGCTCTGAATTACATTGAGAGCATACTTTAAGGCGCACGAACAGCAATAAAAGCAAACATACATCTGCACCATTATTATTTATAAAATAGCTATAAAAAATAGAGACGATGTTTGGTAAATGTTTAAAATGGACACACATAGAACTTTCAGAGCAATTAGGAAACATTGACAGATTATTGTTAAATAACTTGTATTTAAATTCTTACTTAATTCCTACACTCAAAAATCTGATTGATTTGATTTTAATTGATTTTAATTCGTAAGTAACAAAAAAATACTTAAAATAAATGCTTGATGATTGAAAGTACATAATAATAATTGTGTATTCGAAATAGTTCCACTTTGATTCAAACTCTATGCATGTTATAATTTTTAATGAAAACATGAATCATTCAATTGAAATATCTTAGTTTTAGTAGTAAATACTATAAATGTTTCAAATGTTTAAAACACTCCAAGAAAATTAATTCAATGTACTGCTCTTGAAAACCTCAAGTATTATGGTTAGGGCCTGTGATTTCGGGTTATTTTGGGGATCCCGGGTTTGCAACCGTACTAAAAAAAGTTTTGAATAATTTTAATAATTGAGAGATGTATTTTTTTTACAATAAAACTCACGTAAAGGAGTCGGAAATCGTTATTGAAGCAACCTATAATAATAATTTTTTTTTTCGGAAATGAAACGCAATAAAATTATTTTTTCACAAACGCTGTGTTTAGTAAAAAAAAAATTGTTCAATTTAGCTCAAACCTTTTATCCCATTGTAATTTTTCATGCTCTATCTGAACTTGACATCAGTTTAATCTGGTGCCATTTTGTAAATATGGCTGCTTAAAGGAAAAAAAAAAGTGTAAAATAAAACATTTTTTTGTAAATAATCGTGAATTTGAGCAAGAAGCCAATGATGTAGGGTGCTGAATCTCTGTATCTAGTGACATATTGAGTTTCTCTGTATGAAGAGAAACCCGGTATCCCGTAAGTTTTGGGACTTAAGCAAGTTTGGGGATCCCGGAATCCCGGGATTGCAAGCTTTAAGGGGGTGTACTCATTGAGCAACTTTTTTTTCGACTTTTTTTTTTTGCATTTATTTATAGCTTGGGTAGTTGTGGATATGCCCCTAAAAGGATTTTTAGAAATACTTTAGAAGATACAGCCTTTTTTGTGAAGCAAGGTCTTCGTCAAAATGAGCTATTTTTTTCGACTCATTTTCGAACGAAGCGGCATAAAGTAACCACCGAATTCCGTTGAAAATGTTTATTGTTAGGTAAAAACGTGTTTGCACACATATTCATACAAACATACGAATAAACATTTCTGCTTATTTTAGGGGTTGAAGCATTTTTTGAGTCCAGGTGTTCAACTGAAAGCATCATTTAGTTCAGTTTGTATCGAGTTGAGCAACAGACGCGTGCCCTTCAGTGAACGGAAAAGTAAATTTTTCATAAATTTATTGTGATTTTTGTAAAATGGATCGGAAAAGTAATAAAAAAAAAAAAAACGCCCAAGTGAGCGTCAGAATCGTGCTAAAAAACGCGGGTTTAGTGGAAATCAGCATCTTAGACCAGAGGATTCTGAATATACCAGTACATCGGCCAAGAAATTCAAGAATAACGAAGACGACGAAGTATCAATCAAAAACAATTTGAATATTGCATTCTTGAGTTCTGTTCTGTGTTTACCACGTTGTCAGCGTTGGTAATTTGTGCCTCATGCAAGCAAGAAATTGAGTTCTCAGAAGCCTCACCAAATGGAGTTGGATTTAAAATCGCTTTGAACTGCGCCTGCCCACGCACAACATATATTCCTTCGTCACCTATGATCGGAAAATCATATGAAATTAATCGACGCTTGGTTGTTGCCATGCGGCTTTTAGGGATTGGGCCAAAAGGTATAACCATGTTTTGTGGCCTCATGGACCTAGGACAAAGTTTGTCCAACAATCTGTACTATACTATCCTCAAAATTTGTACGTTGCTGGAAAAGCCATGTACGAACATGTCATTTCAAAAGCTATTGGAGAAGAAAAAGAGGCTATGATCGAAGCGTATCCAGAGTGCGATCCCACTTTATTTACTGTGTCGGGGGATGGGACTTGGAAGAAGCGTGGTTTTGCTTCCCTTTATGGTGTCACAACTTTAATTGCCAAGCATACCAAAAAAATTGTTGACACTGTCGTAAAATCTCGTCTGTGTAACAACTGCAAATATTGGGAAGCCAAGAAGGAAGAAGAGCCAGAGGCTTACCAAATTTGGCTTGATACTCATGACGAAGAATGCACCATAAACCATGAAGGAAGCTCTGGGAAAATGGAGGTGGACGCTGTAATAGAGATGTTCTCCAGGTCGTTTGAAACACACGGCATAAAATATGTAAAGTATATCGGCGATGGTGATTCGCAGACCTTCAAAGGTGTATTAGATGTCGACCCCTATGACGGTGACCCTATAGTGGAAAAGAAAGAATGCATTGGGCATGTGCAGAAGCGAATGGGCACGCGACTTCGAAAAATAAAAAAAGAAAATAAGGGCATTGGAGGCAAAGGTGCGGGCAAGCTCACCGACAAATTAATATCCGAGTTGACCACATATTATGGCCTTGCGATCCGCCGTCATCCTGACTCCGTGGAGGATATGAAAAAGGAAATTTGGGCCACTTTTTACCATAAGTGCTCCACCGATGATAAACCGCAACACCAAAATTGCCCCACCGGTGCGTCAAGCTGGTGCGCATGGCAGAAAGCAGCTGCTGAAGGTACGTTAGATAGCTTTCACCACACGTATGCACCTCTCGACAAGAAGGTGATGGAGGTAATAAAACCAGCTTACGAAGCGCTGTCGGCAGATAATTTGCTTGAAAGATGCCTTGGATCTGAAACTCAAAATTCCAATGAGTCCTACAATTCTGTTCTTTGGTCACTTTCGCCCAAACACATCAACTCAGGCGCACGCACCATCGAAGTGGCCAATTTCATTGCAACGTGCCTCTTCAACGACGGTTTTATACCCATACTTAAAACTATGGGTTTGATGGGTATTGCGATTGGCAAAAACGCATACGAATACGCACTATCTCGCAATGAAGACAGATTGAACCGATCAGAGACTCGAGCTGCGGCATCATCAAAAGCTGGCAGAACGGCTCGCAGAGCAGAGAGGGCAGCAGAAAGCAGTTTCTACGAAAAAGAGGAAGGTGGCCTGTATGGAGCTGGCATCGCCGACTAATATTTGTAAGTAAAAATTGTCAGCTCTTTAAAACTGCATTTAAACATTTTTGATTTTTTTTTTTTTTTTTTGGCAGCCATTTTGTCAAAAAAAACCACAAAATTAAGCTTGAGGTTCACCCGAGAATTACATCTACACTGATTATAACCCCGTTTTTTTTTTTTCATTTCAGACGCTCCGGAGACGCGGAATCGTGGCCGCCGTGACGACACCTTTTTTTTCACCACCAACTTTGAAGTCTCATTACTTTTTGAACAGCCCACGTATCGAGGCAAAAAAAAGTTTTCAATTATTCTTTGCGTTTTCAAATAAGAATTTTTTTAAAAAGGGTCCAAAAAACGGGTTTTGAATGAGAAGACCGCCTTAATTATGGTAAATATTTGTATTACTTAACAAAAGAGGTCATGACGTCACGTTAATTCATCAACGCTTTTGATTCCTAATCTTTAACGCGATCATTAGCTCTGTAGAAGATCATTCGATTGCAATTTTCGAAGCCAAGGTTCGAGCCTTAACTTGGGAGTTTTAAAAAGTTTTTATAAAATTCATAACAAAGTTTCAATTTATTATAACAATTACATTAGAAATTCCTGAATTAAATAAAAAATACTCACTATCATAACAAAAAAAAAAAAACTTAGACCAAACATTTTTTATTTCAAAAATAGAAAATAAAAATATACAAAATAAAAAATTGCCTGAGTTCGGAGTCGAACAGCGCATGGCAGAATTATAAGGTAGGGCCGCTTTGCTTAGTGCCCTGACGCGTCAACGAAGAGTGGATTTTGAAAAGGTTGGTTAGTTGTCAAAACGACAAATTTCGTAGAAATTGCAAATGAAGAAAATATTTTGTTTCCAAGTTGCAAACAGTGCGGTCGCCTGTGTTAAATTTGTGAGAATTTGAGTGAAAATATTATTAAATCACTGTAATAACAACTATAAAATGTGAAAGAAGTCTTAAATTGGCAAAAAAAACCTGAAAAATTTTAACCTAAAATCGACTGCGAAACATGAACATAAAGAAACTCGAGATAAATAGCTGATTTTGACATCTAGCCCGCTTTATTCTGCTGTCTACTTCATTCCTCTCCGAGTCGGCCCTACCTTATAATTCTGCCATGGAACAGCGGAGAAATTTTGAAAATAAATATGTACTAAAGTAAATATGTACTAAATATTTACATACATTAAATAGAAAAAGTTAAAATAGTTAAAAATAGTTAAAAAAGTTGAATAGTAAATAGTTGCAACTTTTAGCCTGTTCGTTAGAGATTAGCTTAACCAATGTTAGCTTGGGTCATATTTGCAGATATTTTTGTGGTCAGGAATTCTTTCATACGTTATTTTTATGTACCTCCAATTTTTACCGCGTTTTTGACAATTCTTTTTCTTAATTTTTTTGCGAATAAGCCATTATTTTATAAGTCTTTTCGTAGCGAAGCTTTTTACTCCTCGTTCTGTGATGTGCTTGGAGTGAAATCTGAAAAATGTCCGAAAGATTTTTTCGCTAGATAGTACGCTGTTGAAGGAAAAAATTTGTTCAGTGCAGCCAAGTTCACAACCATGTGTGGAGAGTTAAAATGGAGAGTCCCTGGCATTATATGCCCGTATATGTAATTGGCGTGGAAATTTGACTTTCAACAATAAAAAAATAAGCAGTAAATATGTTTTCTGTATATATGTAATTTATTTTATGTTATTTTAAAATTTTTGATTTTAAAAGTAAATTTATTAAAAAGAAAAAATTATTAAGCTATCAAATCTATGTAACTGCGAAAAAGCTTCGCTTCTCTCGTGTGTCCAACGACGCACCTGTGTTTTTTTACTGGATAACAATTAAATAAGCACTGGAAATTGAAATTGAAATGTCAAAACAACGCCAACGTACGACGCAACGAACCTGCGCATGTGTTGATGCGAACTCAAATACAACAGAATTTGGCATCAGCTGTCCTGATATGCGAAAATAAGAATGTTGAATATAAATAAACATAAAGAAGAAAAGAAGATATATATCACCCTTAGCGCTTTGCTACGCCTTACTGCATTTTGTAGTACAGCGCCCTCTGGTGTTCAATATATAGCTCAAAATACATAGCTCAAAAAACTTACCGCACCCGAAAACCTCTTATAAAAATCATACTCATCGGATGAGTGGTTTGGAGCTCTTTTCGCAGTATTTATACAATAGCGCCCTCTGGTTTTCGAACACAAAAAAAAATAGCGCCAAAGCCCTACCTTCGCTACGCCCATGTATATGTATATATGTTTATAAATGTATATGTGTATAATATATACATGTATATACATAAACATATCAGGCAGGGGAGGGAAACTGTCCTCCTCTGCCCTATCCTCGCTACGCCCATGTTTATGTATATATGTTTATTTACATATATGTATATAATATATGGGCATTTCCAAACTGGCGTTACGTACGATTTGTACGAAAAAATATTGGAAAAGTGAATGAAAAAGTCAAATTTTTAAAAAGGTTTTTTTATATTTGCACAGTTATTAAGTTATTATAACTAGTTTATAATTATTATCATAGTTATTAACTATATTAAGTAAAATAATTACAACAATCGATCCTAACTAGTTAAAGATATAAGCAAAACTATGCTCTGGCGTGACGTTACAAAAAACAGAAGTACTTTTCGACTTGGATCAAAAAATTTGCAAAACTCTGCGAATTGCGAAAGACTTTTTATATAAAACCTTTTTTAAAAGGTTTTGAAATAATATAAGTTTATTTTCCAAGTAATCAAATTCAAAAATCTTTTGCCGTTTTTTTGTTATTAGTCTTAGTTGTCTGCCGTGACGTTACTGGCGTTACGTTACTTAAATTTCCATTGTAATTCAATTGGGTAATTGAGTAGTTAGGTAATTAAGTTGTTATGTGATTTAGTAATTAAAAAAAAATTTAATATATTCTGTTTCTTCTTGCCTCACTAATTTTCCATTATTTGTAGCCAATGTCTTCCATTTATACTAAAACAAAAACTAAACAAAGACATTTACTAAAAAGAAAAATTACATTTATGAAACAGTGCAGACGATTTGATTTTCATGGTAGATTAGTTTATGCTAAAATTGCTTACATTAATAAAATTTAAATGTTTCTTTATGATAATATCATCAAATAATAAGTTTTTAATAAATTTTAATTTTCGTGTTACGGTGAAATTTTTTCTGGAAATGCCCATTTACATGTATATACATATACATATCACAGGGGAGAGCAACTACCCTCCTCTGCTTTACCCTCACTACGCCCATGTATATGTAAGTATGTTAATGTATAATATATACATGTACATATATACATATACTAATCAGGGGGGAAACTTCCTTCCTCTGTCCTACCCTCACTACGCCCATGTATATGTATGTATGTTTATATATGTATATGTATACATGTGTATATGTATATATGTATATATGCTACGCCCATATATATATATGCTTAAATGTATTCGGATAAACTGCATCACCCTCTGGTGTTCACGATAGAACCGAGGAAATAAGTCATAAAAACTCACCGTATCCGAAAATGCAAAACGGATGAACGGTTTTGGACTTTTTCGACGTTTTTTAAAGTATTTGTATATTTTAAAGTATATACAACACCGCACTCTGGTGTTGAAGATAGCACAAAAAAGATAAGTCCAAAACACTCACCGTATCAGAAAACTCCTATATTCCAATTTTCATGCAAATCGGATCACGGTTTAGCAGTTTTTCGAGGTTTTTCAAAATGTTTGTACTACAGCGCTTTCTGGTGTTCGTGATAGAACAGAGTAGATATAAGTCAAAAAACTCAGCGTATCCGAGAACCTCTACATACAAATTTTCATGCAAATCGGATGAACGGTTTCGGAGATAAGCTAAAAAAAAGAAGGCCTGGAACCCGATCGCACTGCCCCCTACCGGGTCCAACCTTTTTTACTGGATAAAAATTAGCCTTTATATTGACCAGGGAGATGCGATTTTCGGACTCCTCGTCCTTCAAAATGTCCAACTCAAGAAGAATTTTAAAAAAATATTTTATGTAAATTTTTTTTTTTACAATTTTATATATATATATAGATAGATATAGATATCTTTTAAGTGAAAGCCAATGTAACGGACTGGTTCTTATGAAAACAACAACACAGCAATTCACCGCACTAGTTGTATAAAAACGAAAAAAAAATGCAATTTAAAATTTTATTATATTTTTGCTTCCACTGAGGATTGAACACAGTACGTTTGTATCCATAGCCGGCTTTTCTAACCACTGCGCCACGTAGACATATTTATTTGAGTAGCTCATATTTATGTTAAATCAACAATCAGTACTTCTCTCTTTATTTTATGATTGAATTGACTCTTTCGTTCAATACTCTGAAAGTACAGTACGGTCTAAAAATTTTAATTAGAACGTAGCTTTTTTTCAGAACATTAGCATACTTTTAGACATGCCTCAAATTGAGTTTTGATAAATTCAGATTGATTGCATTGATTGATTTGGAAACAGCACATGCTGCAATATTAACGAATGCAACTTTGAATCTAAAATTTATTTTATACTTAGATCTGTGAATTCAAATGCAGTTTTTAACACACATTTATATCGAAATTGAAAAAAACACATGTGCGTCGTTGGACACACTATAAGTTTTTTTGCAGTTTCATAGATTTAATAATTTAGTGTATTTTTTTAATAAAATTGCTTTTAAATTAAAGAATTTAAAATAACATAAAGTAAATTAAGAAACACACGTTACAATTCACACCAATAAATTTTATTACATATCATTAAAATTTTATTTATTTTATTATTTGCTACATTCATTGTTATTTCAACGCACTTGTGAGCAACTGTTAAATTTTGCCGATGCTGATGATATCTTGTACGTATGTAGCAAGTGAAGCTTCGAAACGTTGGGAAAATTAAATATTTTTTAATGGTTTTAATTTAATGAATATTTAAATAAAACAAATTGACCAAAGTAGCCCAAACATAACGACATTAAAAAAGCAACATTTTTTTGTTATATTTGGATAGCTGCTAAATATGCTGGATATGTAGAAAAGCCAATACGCAATCCTTTTCATATTTAGATTTTTCTGTCTGCTGCAACATAGTTCAGTTGTACTTTATTAAAACACCGATGCTGGTGACATCTTGTAAGAAGTAGTGGCAAGTGGAACATTTTATGTGCAATGTATTTATACGTAGAATAGCCAATACACAATGCTCTAACTATTAAGAGTTTATTGTGATCTACTGCAAAATAGCTTTAGTTATACATACTTGATATTGAATCAACAACTGAGCTTAACAGATGCTTCTAGAACAGTGCAGAGTGTTTTGAACTCCTAATCACAACGATGCGAGTTCGTATCCCAGCGAAAGATCGAAGAAATATTTTTAATATATTGAAAATACATTTTCTTCTTATAATTGACGCAAGGAACAAAGATACATGAATTTCTAAGAAAAACGCTGTCGAAATTGAAAAGTGTCGTTTTTGAGATTTTACTCAGGCAAATCACAGAACGAGGCGTAAAAAGCGTCAAAAACAAAGATGGCGCTGGCTACAACGATTGCTGTAAAAGAGCTCTTTTCGCACTGTGGGCATTCTACTTGCTCCTAGGTTGACCCGAAAAACACTTTAAAATTTTAAAATGTATTTTATATCTACTTGGAAAAAAATTGCATTTTTTACGATAAAACGATTTTAAAAGGCTTTTTTTAAAAATCAGTTTCATTCAGATTGGTTAAAATGTTATTAAAAAATGTCTTTCCAAATATTGTAAGGATCGGTTAAGTAGGTTTTGAGCTAGGTTGCCCGCAGTTTTGAAAAACGGAGCTTTGAGAAAAACGACTTTAAAGTTATACGAAAGAAATAATACGAAGACATTTGTGCCTAAACCTTAATAAAATCACTATATATACACACAAAATAATTATTGTTAACTTTCTTTGGAATGTTTCAATTCCCAAATAGACAGGTTTGAGCAGATAAAATAAATGATATAATAAAATAGCAGCTGTAGTAGCTTGATTTTTATATTATATCAAACTCACACGCGGGTCCCTTTTCATAACTTTTTTTCTTTTGCATATTTTTGAGATGTTTTTAAGCCACTTAAAATAAAAAAAAAAATTTGATTCTGGGATGCCTCTAAATGTATTGCCGGCCTTAACTTAATTTGATTTCTTCATTATTGGAGTACATTTGGGGCACCTAATACTATCTGATGTCAAATTTGAATATTGTAATTCTACTAATTTAGGAAAAACAAAAACTAGTTCCTGGATAATATTTTTAATTCCCAAAAATTCTGGGATTGGAAAAAGTCAACATTTTGCCATCCCCAATGCACAGCGAACGGTTTTGCTGAAATAGGTTTTATCAAGTAATTTTATTGAACTTTTTGACAAAAATAAAAAAAAATATGAGCGAAATATATAAAAAAAACAAAGAAGATATTTATATCCAAAGTCATTTCTTTAAATTTCGGATGTTTTTTTTTCCTCATTCCTTCGGGCAAACAAGTAAGAAGACATTAAGAAGTAAGACACAGTTTATATAGAAGTCCTGTTAAATATAAACTTTTCGGATCAAATATCTACACATACGGAAGGTTCCAGAAAAAATTAATTTTGTTTATACCCATTATGTGGTCTGTATCTATAACAAAAATATATTTTCATATAAAAAGTTACGAATTAAAAAAATCCAGTGAAAATTAAGCAATTTCGCGTACGGGCACCTCATGATATCGACTAAATACTCTTAAAAATTTCAACAACAAAATAACAATAAAATTTTTTTCCAAAATTAGATGTCATGATGTGTGCCTCTTAAATACCTTTCGTTTGATACCAAATAAGTGTATATTTCCACAAAAAATAGTGAAGTTATGGTGAAAAATGAAATTTTTGCTGATATTGAAACGTCATTTTAAAAACCTAAACTATCGTTTGAGCGCGTATAAAAAATAAACGTCAATCTTAGATTTTTGTTCTCTATCGCATATCCGAAAATCATTCAAATCGGCAAGTGACACCTGGGGACCTCTTCTTGTGAGTATAAGTCGAATATTTTCCATAAAATTCAAATTCCGAAGCCTCGAAAATTATTTTACATCTATGTCGTAGAGGAACTTTTTGTTCGTAATGTCAAGAGGAATCATAATTTCAACGAAACGGTATTAAAGATTTTTATGTCATACAAATCGCCCTGGTCTACAGTAATTTAGCAAATGGGAATTATTCAAGAATTTTTACTTAACGAAACCTAACAAAATGTATATTATAATATACTTTGCCTAGTTTTCAAATTGAAAAAAGTTAAATTCTTGTAACTTATTTAAAAAAAAATCTGAACAGATATATTTCAATAAAACTTTTATGGTCCAATTTCTAATAGATATGTTGCATATTTATAAGATTCAATTGACAAGAATTTGGTTGTTTAGAATCTATGGTACTAACAGATTTGCCAGAAGAGTTCAATTCTTGCAACTCTTTAAATAAAAAATAATCATGATATTTCAGTAGAACTCTCGCAGGTCAAACTGAGAATTGTTTCAAATATTTTGAAAGTGATCCTTAAAATTGATGTTATGTAAAAAATCCATGGGGAAAATGGGTGCTTGTAGATAATAAATCTTTACTTATTTTCGATGCCTACGAAGAAAATAGATTCTTAGGTCTAAGGGAGCTGCTGCTCCCCAGCCTCATCGTTGCTATTCACATGATACCCAGAGGTCATGGGATTACAAATTTTTGTCAATTTTCTTACTTAACGAAAACTGTTTACTTAACGAAAAGGCTTTTTTCCCCACAAAAATCTCTAAATTACTCGTATGTTTATGTCTAAGTTTCGCTACCTCAAAAAAAAAAATTTGAGTCAAAACGCATCAACGCCTAATGAAACAATTTCATCATGTCAAGACCATAAATTCTAAACGTTTAGTCCGTTAACCCTTTTACCGCATGTCCACTCAGTAGTAATCCAAAAAAGTCATAAGCTTAGAAAACTAGTTATATGGGTTCCATTACAAATTCGTATCCAAACCTATGCTTTCACTCACAAAACTTATAAAAGACACCAGTGCTTTTATGTCAAATAATTTGTTCGCGAAAAAAAAAGATTGAAAACTTTTTCCATCACCATCAAAGCTCACAAGAAATGATAAAAAAAAACAACATTTCTTCTTTAACACTACTTCCCCCCTTCCCCCATCGACCACCACCCTCTTGTAAAACAAAAGAATCATTCTTCAGCTGTGGCTGTAGCTATGGCTGTGTGCGTAACTGAGTGAGTGAAGTGAACGAAGAAATGCATGAATGGAAGAGTGGCAAACTTAAGTGTGAAAAGTTTTATTACAAGTGAGGAAGCGCAAGAGAAGGCGCTATCATAACGGTAATGAAAATGAAAAAAAAAACAAATTTTATTTAAAATTTATCAATTTTACGTTGCAAGCAAAAGGCAGAAATTTAGGTCAGACAAAATAATAATAATAGTGAAACAAGCATAAAAAAGCTTACAAAATGCAATAAAAATTTCCTTTTACTACTTTTGGTTTATATTGCATTGAGAAAAGTCTTTGTTTTTTTTTTTTTTTTGAGTGTGAGTCACCACTAAACAAATGATAAGATTTTTCCCAATATTCTTTATATTCTGACCTCTCTGATTTTTAGTTTAGCTCAAGTTTTTTGATTTTATTTTTGTTGCAGATTTTAAAGTAAAGAAAAAGGTTTCTTTGGAAGATTTCGCTCTGATGATTATTACCACTTTTTCTTCGAGTGTTGCCGTTGTGCTTTTTCGAAAAGATTTATTTTGCTTTATTTACTAGTTTTGCGATTTTGTTTTGAGGTCAAATTAATTAAATATTTGCATGACCACATCGAGATAATCGACTTTTCAGTTATTAAAATTCACAGAAAGTGAACAAAAGTTGAACTTTGAGAAAAAAGTTTAACCAAAATTTGAGCAGTTTTTGAGATAGCTTTGTTAATCTAGGATGAAATATAAACCTTCTTAATTTCAAAAGTGAATCTTAATAATTCAAAAATTACCATATACTTGCAATCATTACACTGCGATACAAAAATTATCTTTTGTTCTGTCCTATGAACCCAATATACCTTTTCGGAAAGGGGCGGTAAAAATAAAAATATACGTGTATTTTCATTTTTCATGTACACTAGGCTGGGCCGATGCTATATGGAAAATTATTTTTGAAACACAATAGGAATTAAAAGTTGCGTATTTTTACGTAGTTTCAAAATAAGCTAACCATTTTGTAATTCCATATAACTTTTGGCCCTCTACACTCAGACAATTTTTGAATTTTGGCTGCCACGCAAAATTTTAAACTTGAATAACTATAATAGAGTTATTATATACAAAAAGAAGCTGTCTTGGCCGAATGTTAATTGTGACAATCATATGAGAGCTCTAATAACTGTAATTGAAGCTGTAATGATCACAAAAAAAAAGCGAACAGTTTTTCTGAGTTTTTCGAAAAAAAGAGCTGTGGTTACAGTTGTGATACATTCAGTATTGTAGCTACTACAACTTCTTTTCAATTGCTGCGTCTAGAGTTACTTCCATTCGTCTATATTAACCTCAATACGGTTATCACGCTTTCGCTGCAGTTACTAAAACTACAAAGAGAGAAATATCTCCATTTAAGTTTTGACATTGTTGAAAAAACTGAAAAAATCTGAAATTATTATTTTATAAAAGTTTTATAAAACGAAGTAGAATGGGAAAACGCAGTAAGTACAAATGAAATTTGATAAACCATTGTCAATCGGGAGACATCAAGGTTAAAGCACCCACTCTTGAGTGCTTACGAGTGCTTACAAAAATTACGAATTGATTTGTTATTAGGCAAACGAAATGAAAAAATCGGTAATAACCACAAAATCGAAGGTTGAATAGCCCAAATAAAAGAACTTCTGAAAAAATTAACTTAATTAACTTAATTAATAAAAAATTAAAATTAAAATAAATCACTATTAATGGCGGCCGCAAAAAGGGTTGTCACAGTCTCCACAATTCGGCTATTAAAACCGAATTCCTCTCACAATTGAAAGTTTCAACAACTCCGTGTTAGGTTCTCAAGCCTGCACAATTCGGCTATCAAAACCGAATTCCTCTCACCATTGAATGTTGTAACAACTTCATGTGAGTTTATCACAGTCTCACATATAAAATTTTTTTAGATTCGTAATATTACGACTAGAAGAAGCGATGTTTTGATAGCATCGCCAGTTCCGTGAGCGTACCAGAGCTTTTATAACTGAAACTTATTTTACTTGTAGCTACTGCCTTTTCACATAATAACAGATGCTTACAGATATTCTATTAAAGTTCTGTATGTTTGCGAATACTTCTAGATCGCATATTCCAAAAATCATCATTAAAATTACCTTTACTTAAAATTAAACACAAAAAAAAAATAATTAAACAAAATAAACCACGATACGAAAAAAATCATTCATATGCTTCGAAAACAACACATAGAATTCTGCAAAAACTGTGCTTTTTATGTTGATTATTGATTTTAGTGACTCAAGTTAGTTAGTATATATGGGGGAAATTTTCTTTACAAAATACCTGATAAAAAATTTACAAAATTTCAGTCAGAAAAACTCTGGTAGAGGGCCAAAAGTTATATTAATTTCAAAAATTGTAAGCGTATTTTAAATCAGCGCAAAAATACGCAACTTTTGATACCTATTGCGTATTAAAGTGGAATAAAAAATATCTGCCCAACCTAATGTACTCGTCAGAATTTGTACTTTTTACGTCTTAAGTTCTGTGGTGTCCCAGCAATGTTACCATTGATAGGAAAAATAGGTTTAGAAATGAAGTTTTATCAAATTCCAACAACCCATTCTGTTTTTTTTTCAACAAATGTATGGAGTCATCTCACCGTGGCGCACCACAGAACTTAAAACATATATAAAAAAACGACGATACACCTGTGTTTTTATTTGTTACTCCCTTTCCGCAAAGATATATTTGGTTCATAGGACAGAATGCGTGTAACGTTGTGGTAGATTTTGAAAAAATTTACCTCAATTTGATTTTATTTTTTATTTTCCTTTAATTCGTTAGAAATTAAATAATATGAGCCATCAATAAATATCGAAATACAACGTTTTTAACTCATTTAATAATAAAACAGTCACATTCCTCAGTCACGTTTAAGTGAACAGCGACCGCAGTCAGCGCATTATATAGATACATACATACATATGTACCTCGACCATTCTTGCCATCCTTCCCAGCCATTGCAATAACTGTAGCCAACAGATATTCGAATATCTGTTCAAAATTTGCCACATATTAATACTGCTCCCACATTACTGTGTGAGCATGTGTGAGGTAGCAGTGGCTACTATGTTCGTGTTAGTTTGTGATGTGTGATATTTGAGTTGGTGGGCATTAATTATGCATTTACTTCAAAAATGCATTAAATCCCATTTCGATGGCACTAACGACCGCAATATATCACCGGACACCATGCAGCAGGCACGTTGTCTACGGAAGATTCACACACCTCCTCCTACTTCCACTCCTACTTCAGCTTTTATACTGCCTAGTTGACTATCAAGTTGGTGTATAGATATTTCAGGAATTTACTTTGTCGGCTCATCACTTTTTGATGCTCCTTTTTCGATTTCTAAAACAGCTTCTGCGCTAAACGTACGTATGTATATTTTGTTTTATGCCTCAACGAAGCGCCGTTCAACCAAAACGAGCCTTCAAATTGTTTTAAATTTCGAATAAAATTTTACGTTTGTGAATGAGCAACGAGCGAGCTAATGGAACGAAAAAAGGATATGATCATCGAACTAGGACAATTAGACGATTGCTTTTAGTCGGGATGCGATTTAAGTGATTATAAGCTAAAAGCTGTACGCATACGATTAAAATACTAACACACACACAGACATGCATATAAAGTTTTACTTAAACTAGTTTTTAGATTATTCAGATTCAGTCACTTTGTATGGGAATAGGCGTTATTTGTGTCCAATCTTTTCCCAATTGAAATCTAAGAGTACATTTTAAATATCAGAACGTATGTGTAAGGTACCAAGTGTAAAATACATTCAGTTTTTTGGAGGAGCAATGAGGAATTTTCAAGTTATTAGACTACTTTTTGTGGATTTGGAAGATACTTTACCGATTTCATAAAGACACTTTGCAGAGTAAGTAGGCGTAGTTTTAGTTATTTATTTATTTTGGTAACCTTAATACAAACTGTTTATACTTAAGGACTAAAAGTTATATCTAAAAAGAAGTATATTTCTTTAATTTTGAAAACAAAGGATAAATAGCATAACTTAATTAAATTAAGGTAATATAAAGGGAAGGTGGTAACTAAAGTAAAGTATGGTTAGAGCTAAGAAGGATATTTTAGAATTTGGTCTTACTTAAAATGTCATTTCGTTCAGTCTTATTATTGCAATCGTGAGCAGAGCAGTTAACATAACATTCTGCAGAATAAGTCTATATTTATTATTTATATATGAATAATTAAAAAAAAGCTGAAGTCCAAAAATCTTTTAATTTATACATATTTTAAAAATTTCGTCTTAACATTTTCTATATTCGAATAATAGAATCGCAGCAAACCAAATCTACTTTGCATTTAATGAAATTTGCAAAAAACAATTGAAGTCGTTTTCGCCTCTATTAAAACAATATAAGTCGCACTCACTTTCTGATTGAAAAACACTCTTTGTTCGGGAGAAATGATACCCTACACGCAACTCTTCATTTCCAAGTCCTCATTTCGAATCGTTTTTTATCTCTTTTTGGTCATAAATAAGATCAAAGAATGACTCGAAAATGACTCGAAATAAGTCCATTTTAAATTATTTATTGATCATATTCAAGATCAAAAAACGATCCGAAAAAGACTCCTCAAGAAGAGTCGCGCGTAGCGTGCCATTTTCTCCCGAACAAAGAAACCTTTTCGTTCAGAAAACGAGCGCGACTTAGACTTCTCTCACCATCGCGGAGAAGAGTCGAAAACGATTCTTATATGTTCAAAAATGCTGTCTGGTACGTTTAGAGTTAAAAAAATTCTGGAGAACCGAATACACCGGTTATGAGTTGGTGCAAATAGACCATATCTGCAGATTTCCTTCAGTCACTTAAAGACTGCATTTTTAACAGTTTCAAGCGATCTTCATAACAAGGAAGGTTTAATATGCTAGTTTCACTTAAGCCCCTTAGAGCAAACCGAGCAAAACGTTTTTCAATTCTTTCTATTCGATCAACATTCAGATTGTAACTTGGCTTGCCAAACTTGACTTGCGTACTCCAAGTGAGGATGCACAATTGCATAATACAACGTTATAGTTGTAATCATCTATTTTATTCTTTGGCCCAGCGTTTTATAAATCCAAATATTAAAGATAATTTTTTACAAATTCAGTAGCTAGTATTTCAGAACAGGTGATAGTCGATAACTGGGAGGTGTCACAAAAAGAGTCGTTTTCCGACCACTTTAGAATTCTCTTTACTATTGACTACGACCCTCACTTAACGAAACAATTAAGGAACCTATTAAAAACTAACTTGGAAAGGTATTCAGTCTGGATTTGCAGAAATATTGAAGAGCTAGACACAGAATACCTCCCAAACGATGGATCCATGTAGTCGAGTTTGTAACGGAAAAAATGAACCAGGCTTTCCAAGTATTGCCTAAAAACTAGAAGTCGCAAGCCTACAAATGCGAGTTGGTGGACTAGCGGCCTCAAAAAAAGGCCAAAGAGAAGAGGTGATACTTCATCGGAAAGCCATTTCAAGCAAATAAGAGCAAGACTGGACAATGGAGTGGTCCTTATTTTTCGACTTTTGAATTTTCATTGCGGCATGTCATTATTCGATTATATACATCTTAATATGAAAGAGAGTTTTTTGTTATAATTTTTTGATGCGATTTAGAGGTCGCTACCAGCTTTCAAAGTTCGAAGTGAGTAGTATGAATCGATCGATCACTCCATTTTAAAAAGTTTACTTTGGCCAAAATCCTCAACGCGGCACAATTAGTCATATACCCTTTTATATCCTTCAAAGGTGCTTTAATTACCTGTCCATTGGTATATAAAAAATAAAAATCGTAAATGTAGATATTACGATCCTTTATTTAAAATTTAGTATCATAAACTATGATTCGTGACTTTTTAAAAAATATCTTATGACCTGAATCGGAAGTTTAATCAATTCTGCATCGAATTTTCAGTTCTGAAGTAATTTTGTATTTTTCCCTTAGTTTTATCATATTTTATGAATGTTTTGAATATTAAGTTTCCTGGTTGATATTAAAAAGGTTTCTTTTCAAACGAAGTGAAATTCGTAGTTTTTTATATAAATTCGTACTTAAAGTTAAATTCGTACTTAAAGTTAAATTCGTACTTTTTAATAGTACGAATTTAAAATTCGTACTTTTTGGAAATATGGGTTTGTGTCTTTGCTAAGTTAGCGTCGGATTTACGAATTTATCGTCACGCACTTAATTCAGATTGCTTGCATTGATTGATTTGGAAACAGCACATGCTGCAATAGTACCGAATGCAACTTTGAATCTAAAATTTGTTTTATTCTTAGATCTGTGAATTTCCAAATAAATATCGTATCATTCATATAATTCAAATGTAGTTTTTAACTCACATTTATATCGAAATAAAAAAATATTCGCATGTTGCGGTATTTTAACACACAAAATACTGGTTAAAAGTTCTTCCATCACCAACTGAGCTGTCAGATTACCTACGATATGTTGGTCGAAACTAAAACATAAGATGGATATGTTACTAAAATATTGTGCCGAAAATTAACACTTGTCAATGTATATGTAACCCACCCGGCGATATTTCGTTTGCAATGAACTTTTATCAAAGAAAAATTTCGTATTTTTCCCTAATTGGCGTTGAAAAATCAAAACTTATTTCATACCAGTGTTATCGCGTCAGTAATAATAAAAGTAAGTCTGAAAGTGCCAAAAAAGTTATCCGAAAATGTCCACCTTACAGTAAAAAAGTAGAAAATATTTGTTTTGAAGAGTTAATCGCTTTTGATTGTAAATGAATAATTTTTCGAAACATAAGCGAACCTTCGTTTACGACGTAACCGTTACGTCCGCCAAACGTAACCTTTTTCGAATCGTAATCGATATCGAATTCGATTGTTATCATCGCGAACTATTAGTGATTTTTTAAATTTTCGATATCGAAGTCGGATTTTGTGCCGTGTGGGAAATAGCACAATTTTTTTCGTTTTATTCAGATATAAGAAACGAAGAAAATAAGAGCACGATGCTTTACTAACACCAGCAGGTAGCAACAAAAGCAATAAAAAATAACAAAAATATCAGTGTTCATACCCTGAATAATTAGCGAATATTTTTTTATTCGTTCGTTCGTAGAAAAAATATGTTTTTTGTATTGGAGGGTAGGTGCTTATTGCGGGGAAAACTCAACATATTAACTCTTATTCAGGCCACTGCAGCAGATTCCTAAGTATTCGTGTAGTTCAAGGTTGATTTATAAGGTTGTCGCAAGGGAGAGAGCGGGTACCCATAATTGTCAAATCGAAGTTGACAGCTCATAGAAAATCTGCAAGCGCTCTCTATTATCATCCGTTTTTCTTTAGTAGTCATTCGCAAAATTGGCTGTTTTTGACCATGATACAATGATAAGTAGGCCCATGATACTAAGTGCTCTCACGCGTCAACGAAGAGTGGATAATGAGAAGCAACATTAATGTCAAAACGACGAATTTCGTAGAAATTGCAAATGAAGAAAATATTTTATGTTTCCAAGTTGCAAACAATGCGGTCGCGGGTATTAAATTTGTGCTCATTTAAGTGAAAATATTATATAAAAAGTGTAATAAAAACTATAAAATGTGAAAGAAGTCTTTAAATTGCAAAAAAACCCTGTAACAGTTTTAACCTAAAAACAACTGCGAAACGTGAGCATAAAGAAATTCGCGATGAACAGCTGATTTTGACATCAATGTAGCTTTGTTCTGCTTTCTACTCCATTCCTCTCCGTGATGACCTTACCTTATAATTCTGCCATTCTGACAGTTATGGGTACTGAGAAGAGAGTGCGATCAGCCCTGCGACAACCTTATAAATCAACCTTGGTGTAGTTTATTAAGTGCTCAGAGCACTTATTAAACTGAAACAACGCGTAGATCGCAAGCTTTCCTCAGTGCAAGAGTGTATGAAAAGAGAACAGAGAACAAATAAAAAGTTCTTCTCTTGCGCTACACGACATATTGCTACACGACCTGTTGTTTACATTTATTCGCTTGCCGCTTTGGCCCATATTAGACGATGTCCGTTTGTCCGATCTTTGTTGTTGCTTTCAATGTGAAACTGTCAAAAACAGTGAGAGTGAGAGCGGATGAACTTTTTGTAAGGCGGACAAAATATGTTCATTTTGTCTGCTGTTGATGTCAGCAGACAACGGCCACAACAGTGTGGCGATGTGGTGAAATAAAAGTTTTGCCACACTTTAGCAGCTAAAAAGTAGTTTTTCTAAGGAAAAGTACTAATATCTACTATAAGATAAGGAAAAATAGTTGCTTGAAACACTTACTTTTGGCACGTTATATTATTAAAATATTGACAAGAAAGTGGTGTTGAAAGAATTGATAAGTAAAGTTATAAATATATTAATGGAATTCATTTATTAATTTAATGATAATCATTTTATGTTTGATGCGTATTGATTTGCCGAGTTTATTATATTTAAAGCTACTAAGTCGTAATCGATTTCCATATTGAATAAAAAATAAAGAAATACCGCGTATCAATAAAAACACAATAGAATAACAATTTCAACTCTAAAACTTTCAATCACTTTTGTACCTACGCAACGTTGCTATTAAAAGTAATTGTTTTCAAAGTGCACAAAATAAAGTGCAGTAGAAAATGTACTCAAACTAAATGAAATGTCAAATGTGTCCGCCCTAAATTTTCTGTCGTGTGACCATCCAGCGGACAAGAGAGTAAAAAGTGTTCATTTTCGTCGGACAAACGGACATCGTCTAATATGGGCCTTTGCTTGCAGTGACTGCTACAGCAGAGAATCAGGGTATATTCACTTGATGAATATATTCATGCAGGGCTCTAATATACAGGGTGTCCCGCAATTGAGTGCAACTATTTACGGAGCTGAAAGGTTATGTTGAGCTGGGCAAAAAATCGTATGGGAGGGGGGGGGGGGGGAGTCTATTTTCACACTCTTAGGAGCTACAGGGTTAATTAATATTTCACAACTTTGATTCACGTTATTGTTTCTAGCAGAAAAACTAACTACCATAAAACTCATTTTGATAACTCATTATAAAGGCAATGAATTAACATTTCCAACGGTATATCAACAAACCCCACCAACTTAACCGTTACCGATCTGTGGTCGTGTGAAGACGAAATCAATCGGTTGAAACTACCAAATTTCAATTTTGAGTGCAAATTTCTCAGAAATTAGATCAGTTTTGTAACTTATTCAATTTTCTTTTCAATGACACCAAAAACATAAGCATATCTTAAAAAATAAAAAAGTTGGCTGTACTAAAAAAATTATACTTATTACATAATAATGACAAATAATGACATTAGAGTTAGTTATGCAGTAGATACGTATAATATCATTGTTTTCCAATAAGTATAATTTTTTTTAGTACAGCCAACTTTTTTATTTTTTAAGATATGTGTATGTTTTTGGTGTCATTAAAAAGAAAATTGAATAAATTACAAAATTGATCCTGAAAAAAATTTCATTTATTACGTGAAATTTTCAGAAACGTGCACTTAAAATTGAAATTTAGTAGTTTCAATCGATTGATTTCATCTTTACACGAGCACAGTAACGGTCAAGTTGGTGAGGTTTGTTGATATGCTGATAGAAAGGTGATTTTATTGCCTTTATAATGAGCTATCACAATAAGTTTTATGTAAGTTAGTTTTTCTGCTAGAAACAATAACGTGAATCAAAGTCGTGAAATATTAATGAGCCTTGTAGCTCCCAAGAATGTGAAAATCGACCCTCCCTCCCATACGATTTTTTGCTCAGCTCGACATAACCTTTCAGCTCCGTAAAAAAATGCACTCAATTGCGGGACACCCTGTATATACATGTCTGCATCATTAAGTATCAGTAAGCATTAAATATCGTCACAAATGCAACATAAAATACGATGCAAATCTTATAACGAAAACGCATCCACATTTTTAACTGTGTAGGCACAGTAAAATAAACCCAAACAAGTATGCGCTGTAGCATAAGGCCAGAACTTCTGACCACGAAGGGAAGGTTTTATTTAAATTTACAATTATACAGTTTTTGTTTTTTTTTAAGAAAAATTAAAAATAAATTATATAAATAAAGCCCAAATTATATAATCGATTGAAGATTATTTTGGATAAACAATAAATTCTTTTTGACATCAATCCTATGGAATAAATTGGAAGATCTGTAATATGCTTGCTTTCAGGTTTGTACGTATTTTGTTCGCTTTGATGCAAGGGAGGCAATGGTGCGATGGTAGCACGTTCAACATGTAGTCGAATTGTACGCGGTTCGATGCGAGTACGGAAAGGCAATAGTGCATTATTCCGACACAGGTTTTTCGGCAAATTGTTTCCTTTTAATATTTATAAATAAAAATATAATTAACAAAAAAAATAAGATCGAGCCTGGGTACTACATAAGTCAGCAAATTAAAATAATAAATCCTCTTAATAACCAACTGTGTCACGAAAGTAAAAAAAAATTGTGATCTAATTCTGTACGTGAATATTGAACTTTTCAGTAACTGTCCAAAGGCAAAAGGGAAAATTGGTATTTTCCATGATATGCAAAAGCTTTATGAAAAAAAGACAGTTCTTGAACTACTACTGGTATGAAGGCAGACTGGTTTTTAACCATTTGGTTGCACTTAGGGAGGTAATGTTAAAAAAAATAAATAAGCAATCTTCCCAGAAATTTCATTTTTGGTTAAAAGTTTAATTTCTACCGTGCGTGGTGGCCACACACATCGGTTTTTTTTAAACGCCTTAATTTTGGCTAAATTTGGAAATCTCGCTGAGTAGCGTGTTGTTTTTTCTAAATTGCCAATATATGCGTTAAGTTTCACAACATCTATTGTAGTGATCTAATTATTCATATTTCAACTATTATTAGCAAATTTTCTAAAAAAATTTTAAATTTACTATTATACACTAAAAATTATTAAACAAGATCTCAAATCGAAATGCTTCCCACAAACATCCGCTTTCACAGGTCAAAAACACACGCTATTGAGCAAGCGGAAACCATAGTTTTCAACACTTAATCATGGTGCTGCAGCACCATCTCAAAAGTCAAAACCATCAACATCATCAGCACCACATCGTTTGCCTCACCCTCCTATTCTTCCAGCTTCCAACAGCAGCTGCTGGTATCATGCGGTGTTTTAATTTTATAAAAAACTTTCAACGACAATTTCTGCCATTTGCAGCTGGTGTTACAATCCGCCAATGCCTGTGACTGACTGCGGAGTACTTGCAGATGACAATGACGAGTGCGGCCACTATATTGGTTAACGGTGGCGATGATGGGGATGATGACGATAACTACTATTGCTGCGTCCGAGATGAAATGAGGAATTACAAGCATTATTGCCGTCAGCTATTCCAGCTGCATTTATCATAACTTTTGTGTCATAGATGACACTGTTTGTTGTTGTTGTTGTTGGTGTTTCGCGTCCTACATAATTGCCAAGTTTTCTTCTGATTTTATTTTCTTTTTAATATTTATATCACTAAAATTTTTCGCTTCCCTTTGCTGGAATTTTCCTTGTTGCTGTTGTTGTAGGGTTTTTTGATATTGTTGTTTCTTTTGTACTTCAAGTAGGTCGCAGTGCAGCTTAATGGACGTTATGTTGAAAAGGCTTCGGCTTCCACTTGTCTTCAGTGCACTACGTTATTTGGCTGCGCTCCATTGACTTGGTAAGAGGATTAAAATGTTGTCATTACCATTGTTGTTGCAATTATTGTTGTTTTATTTTATAAAAATAGTTTTGTTTTGTTTTGTTGTGTTTTTACGTTTATAATTGAACCTTGTGCAAAGTAGCAGATGTTGCGGAAACAAAAAGGCGATATATAAAAGATAAAAGATATATTTTATGGTCAGATAGCCAAAAAGAAAAGCTTACTGCTCGTAGTAATAAAAAACATAAGCTTAAAACAGGCTTGAATTGAGTTTTTATAAAAAAAAAATATAAATCTATACTATTATATAAAATTGAAGAGTAAATTTTTGTTTCCAGGTAAACTCCAAACTCGATTTTTATGAAATAAGTTTTAAAATGTCATATTTGTGCTTCAACACAGCAAAGGGGTATTTTTAATTTGAAATTTAAAAACGTGTTTGTGTTGCGAGAATTTCAATAAACTCCATGTTGTTCTCTTCTCTTCTCTTCTCTTCTCTTCTCTTCTCTTCTCTTCTCTTCTCTTCTCTTCTCTTCTCTTCTCTTCTCTTCTCTTCTCTTCTTTTCTCTTTTTCTGCTCAGCTAGCACATCACAACATAAAAAACAGATGAGCCACTCGCTAGGCGAAAAGAGAGATACATATTAATGCAGTGCTGAGCTGCAAAGCAAAACAAAAGAAAACATATTTTTAATTTCGGTTGACATAGTCTTCAGGGCTGATGTCACACGGTCATCGTTTCAACGACGTTCAAAAGTTTTTGTTGGAGTAAAAGAAAACGTGTTAACGCTCTTTATTGATAACCACTGTTACCTGCTAGTATTGTATAATTTTGCTAAAGATTAACAAAACAATATTATAATAAACGACAAAAATTAAAGCAACTGATATACATATGTGTGTAAATTGTACATACATATTATTAAAACAACACAAGCTATTACTAAGAAACATTCGTACACCGATTCGTTTCAACAAGCTACACAATGTTGCGTTCGTGATTTTGGCACGAACCAAACAAAGAACCATAACAACAACAACATAAACAGCTGCTGAAGCATTTTATGCATGATGTTTCTCATGTTTCTCATTTTTAAATTTTGCAATTTTGTGACTTTATCAAATAAGTGACAAAATCCAAAAATAGATATTCGTTTCATTCGCCATGTAACCGATATTTTGGCATATATTTTATTTTTGTACGATAAATATTAATAGGCGATAGGTATACCCGAAAAAGTGAAAAAAAATGTTGCATGTGCATACAAACATACGTCGAAAGTCATATCAAAACTATGGGTGATGTTTCGAAGCCCGTAATTTGGAAACTAGACTTCGTACGGGATCAAATATTTGTGCACAGTTGGAGTTAAGAGGTCTAACACACCAAACAAGTTCGTCCAAAGGGATGAAATTTTTAGTGTTCCACAGGACTTAGCGTAATTTTTTTAATATCGTTGAAAATGTATTTTATGGGTTTTACACAAAAAATTTTCTAAAATTTAAAAATAAATTCATACAAACGAATTTTTTTTCAAATACTTGTTATATTTATAAGCTTGCATAAAAAATATCAGTCTAATGCTTAATTAAATTCGTTTCATATAATATATTTTAGGCATAGTTTCTTATAATATATTTTTTTTTTCGGAAATCGGAGATTTTTTTTGAGTATTGAATGTCGTAGCCAACAATGGTACATTAATATGCGATCTTCTTATAGTTAATTCAAATTGTAATAGATAAAAGGCAAGCACAATGCTCTACACCTAATATCACTCAAACTGTAATTTTTTTTTTGCGACTATTACAGTTTCTATCCAACATGTCCTGTCCTGAAAAATGTTCAGCCTGAAAGTATGTACAGAAAATTCATTTGATACTAATCAGTGATATGCTTGCATTTTATGTATGTGCATACTTTCAGGATGAACGTATTTCAGAACAGTATGTTGCAAAATCACTGCAATAATGGCAAAAAATAAGCCATAAGCCAAACAGTTTGAGCGTTTGAGCGTAATTCTTCCAACCCGTTGTAGGACAGTATTTTAATCTAGTATAATAATGATTGTGACCTTTAGAGGCAAAGTTAAACTTTCCTTTGGTCAAATAATTTTTTTTGCTCAAACGAATTTTTTTTTTAATTTATATTGAAAATGATAACTTTCGCTTCTTCAAGTAAATTTACATCATTATCTCACGTAAAAAGGAAAATATCAAGTTTTGATTTCAAAAGACTCATTTGTATAATATTTTTTACGCTTTCTGGATACTAGGGGGCATTAAAAAACTCCCTCCCTTTAGACCTGGCTTAAAACAGTATGGAATCAAGTAACACGTGAGCTTGAACCGTTTTAAACAGTCAAAAGTGAGGAGCTTAACTTGAATGCGAGACATGTCGAGGACAGGGTTCATATCTCAACCTGGGTAAACTTTCAATAATGCATTATTATATCAATTTGCAATAACAATAGTATAACGAATTTCTCTATTAAATCACTCTTTATCTTTATGCACGCACATTGTTCAAATGATCGAGAACTGGACCTACAAGTTTAATACCGACTCCGAATGGTTTGAAGTTAGCCATTGTCTGCAGAGAGGTGAACAAAAAAATTAATTCCATTGAAAAAACATTCTGTGTCAGATATGATTCGAACCTGATTCTATTGCATACAAGCCTCTCACCTCAAGCAGTATGCCACAGCTGCCACGGATCCCGAACAAAATAGTAAATGTGTTGTGTTTGATCAATTCTTACGGTTTATTTTTTCCATGTCAGACTTAAATTTTTTTCTTTTGACTAAATATAAAAGGTGGTAAAATTTCAGGGGCTGATGTTGAATGTGAACCACACCTAAACGTCAAGTTTTTTTCTGCATTTCATTTGACATTTCTCAATTTCAGACTAACTCAATTTGAACCATGGAAAGAAACGCAACGCGTTAAAGTTATTCAGGCTTATTATGAAAATGGGCGTTCAAATCAAAATGCATATCGTGCACTTTGTGATTTTTTCGGTCAATTTAATCGTCCAAATCGTGCGTACAATCGGAAAACTCGTGCAAAAATTTGAGCAAACCGAGTCTGTAAGAGATGTGAAAACAGCATTGCATGCTCGTACAGTTCGTACTGCAGAAAATATTGCTGCTGTTCGCGATAGTGTGGCTGAAGAGCCGTCCACCTCAACTCGTCATCGTGCCCAACAATTGCACCTCTCACGCTCGTCGTTGATGAACATTATGCATAAAGACTTGCATTTACATGCTTACAAGGTGCAATTGACTCAAGAACTAAAGCCTCTTGACCATTTCAAGCGTCGTCAATGGTCAGAATGGTGGCAAGAAATGGCAACAGTGGTTGATCAATTTTCAAAGAAAATCATCTTCAGTGATGAGGCACATTTTCACCTCAGTGGATTCGTCAATAAGCAGAATTGCCGCATTTGGGCGCAAAGCTTATGGGCTGGCGGCATCATCGGGCCGTATTTTTTCCAAAATGAGGCCGGTCAGGCAGTTACTGTGAATGGTGTTCGCTATCGTGAGATGATAACGAACTTTTTATGGCCCGAATTGGAAGATATGAATGTGAACGATATGTGGTTTCAATAGGACGGTGCCACTTGCCACACAGCTAACGAAAAAAAGGCTCTTTTGCGCGACAAATTCAATGGCCGTGTTATCTCACGTGGTGGCAATGTCAATTGGCCACCAAGATCATGTGATTTGACATCGTTGGACTTCTTTCTTTGGGGTCATTTGAAAGAAAAGGTGTAAGAAAAGGTGTACGTCGCCAGCAACAATTCAAGAGCTAAAGGATGAAATAATTCGGCACATTAACGGCATAGAACCTCACTTATGCCTCAGCGTCATCGAAAATTTGGACCATCGAATGGAGGTGTGCCGCCGAGGTCGCGGCGGCCATTTGGCCGATATTTTGTTCCAAACATAATTGAACCATACTAATATTATCATAATAAAAAGAAATTAAAATTATTTTGTAAATAATTTGTGTTTTATTCAAAACATCGGCCCTTAAAATTTAACCACTCTTTACACATGAATATAAAAAAAGAATAAAACGCCCACGTAGGAAGGTGTACCTTTTAATTAAACTAATTTTATTTTTTAAAAGGCCGAAAAACAAGATATAATAATTTAAAAATATGAAACTGCTCTTGAACATATGAAACTTGATATTAATTAATTAAATTTACCAACTAAAAAAAAATACATATTAATAAAAGTGCACGATTGCTGCAATTGAAATTTTATTTTATACAGATATGATTAAAATCCTCAACAACAGTTCAATAAATTAATGGAATATTTATTTCAGCTTCAAAAAAAAAAAAATGCCAACGTGCAAATATTCGGAGGAAATTTTGATTAATTATTACACTGCACAGACATTAATATCCAGAGGGAATGCGATGCATCATTAAAATAAAAAAAAAACAAAAAATAAAAGCAAAATTTTGCACGATATGCAGCAAACAGAATCGTAATTATATCAAAACACGGTGTCAAGAGGAAATGTGCGGTTAAATACACATGGCACATGAACATGCAACCAAACATATTGGTGTGTACAAACATGTGTATGGTACAGACGTATGTGTTAGAGATGACCTTTAAAGAGTTGGAAAATATTTTTTAGTTGTGAATGGAATGGATTTAGAAACTTTTAAATGTATTTAATGATACTACTTTTCGCGGCAGAGAAAACAGACCGCGTGTTCTCGGGTAGTTTTCTTCCAGCATATCGCAAGTCGACCAAAATCCTCTTGGACGTAGTTCTTTTTCAGCCAACATGCTATTTTTTCGATTGTTTGTCTTGAAGATTTTTATATAAGGCGTCGTAATACTCCGGTATTTCATCAGCTGACACAAAAGCAAGTGCCCTTATCATTCGGATTTTCAAGCTGAATTCTTCAGAATTGGCATACTTTGTAGTCAGCCCATTTTGCTGGATCTTACGCCAAATTATTTGTCCAAAGTGGAATTGGCATCCCTTGCATTCAGCATAAGGAAAAAAAATTCCTTTGCGGTATTAATTATTGCTCTCTCGAAGTCCGAAATTATCTTTAATGGTTTTAGGTCGATATTCCAATCGCAAGCTAATTTGGTGATACTAAAAAACACTTCTGAATACGCCTGGGTAGTTTTTCGGGTCATCAAACAGAACACGAGGGGCACTATCTGGCCTTGAATGTACCCGTGGATGCTGAAAAGTTGCGTCATGATATATGGAACCAAATAAAAGGTGCCATCCATTAGCCAACATTTTGATTCTGCTAACATCTTCATACTTGATTGCGTGCCCAAAAGAATGTTTTTTTCACCTGCGAATTCGTTTTTATCCAAAACGAAGAGCTCCCCTTCGAGGTATTTGTTCTTGTAAGGAATATCAATATCCTCTAAACGTAGGGGCTCCTTCAAAATATCCGAACGGTCGCGGGAAATTTTTTGTTTTTGTGTTCCCTTGTTTGGCAGGTAAACACAACAATGCTGATCCGTTTCAACCACGGTATCCCTTATAATTTGAGAAGGGGGTACTCCAACTTTAAGTTTTGCCTTATTATTTAAAGCATTATTAGAAAGGGCCACATGCTTAGAATATCCAATAGGAGGATGGCCTTGCTCAAATTGTTCCTTTTTTATGACATGTTCGTTCTCCTCCATTATTGTATGTAATCGGCTTTTGCAATGTTTTTCTTTCCGATTGGCACAGCACCAGTAGTAAACTTTTTCTGTTTTCTTTTCCAAATGATAACAATAACCATTTAAAAATAGTTTTGGGTTTCCTTTATTTGAATCAATTATTTCTAGACTCATTTTTTATTATTATAAAATATTTTCAACCGCACTACTTTGTTTTAAAACAGAGAATGAAAGTTTGTGGCCCACTTTATACTTCTACAATTAATTTTTTTCAATGCTCACTAAGATTTTTTTTATAAATTTCAGCAAGTAATAATAATAAAAAACCCGAGAGAAAAACGGGGCCTCGTGGTTGCAGCGCTGGGAGTTGCAAAAATTGTGCGATATGGAAAAAAAATGACTTTTTTAAATCTTAACAAAATTGGTTATCGTATGACACGAGCTTTTTTCTAAATTTTTTTTTCAATTTTTGGTGATGTTCCAAATTTTAAAGTGTGTTTTTTTAAAAAAAAATATTGACTTTAAAAATTCATAAAAAATTGAAAAAAAAATTAAAAAAAAAGCTCGTGTCATACGATAGCGAATCAAGTTTAAAAAAATAAAAAATTTCGTCAAAAAATAAACTCGCTAGTGCCGCAACCAGTACGAAAAACATGGTTTCGAGATAAACGCGTTCAAAGTTTGTGAACAAAGAAAAAAAAGGTTACCTTCAATCTTGTGTTGTGCTGTTTGTTATAGTTTTTTGCAATCGTTTAGCAATTCGGGCTTCACCATTCATCCTTCAAGTAGGTACGAAATAACAACCACCAAAAGTCAGGTAGCAAGTAAAACAAGTATATACCAGCTGCCGTACATAGACAGCGCAAAAATTAAAAATGCGCTCTCACTAATCCAGCTGCAACTTTTGAACCCGTAGAAATTTTTCCATGAAATCTTAAGAATATTTACTAAAATACAAAATTATTAAAAAAAAGATTTCAAAAAACTGGCAATGTCATGTTACCCCTTAAAGTGTTAAGCTTTTTAAGAAATCACCCCGGTGCCAATGTTCATTAATAAAGGTTAAGTCACTTGAGAGAAAAGCACTCTTTTTCTGCCTTTGCTCGAACTGTCAAAGTAGCTGTTAGCTAAAAATTGTACAGATTCGGGTTTTTTTTTTCTTGATCTCCTTTCATCCATTCTGACAGTTCGACCGAGCTTCTCTCAAGTGACTTAACCTGTATTAATGAACCTTGGCTTGATCGTTTTCTTTCACGCGTTTGTGTTGCGAGACCCTCAATACGAGTAAACTCCATGCTGCTTTCTACTCTTCTCTTTCTCTGCTCAGCTTGCACAGTACAACATAAGAAACAGATGAGCCTCGCGCAAGACGAAACGTTAGATACATATGAATGCAATGCTGAGTTGCAAAACAAAACAAAAAAAAAAAAGTTTTTTACTTTGTTTGACATGGATTGCCTTAAGGGCTGAAGTCACACGGTGATCGTTTGAACGGCGTTCAAAAGTCTTTAATTTTACTTTCAATGGCAACTGTCAAAAAACAGTGCAAGTGAGACATTGTAAAGCTATCAACATTAGTTTATTTTTTAACACAAGGCCATTGACTGACCAACTTTAGCGTGTTTAGGATTTTTTATATGAAATTTTTGCGTTATAAAAAAAAACACGTCCGTAACGAAGCTAATGTATAACAATCCACACACTTATTAAAAATTATTTTTATAAAAAAAAAAAACCTAAGCATATATTTTTGTCTAGTGAGAAGCACCCCTTAAATAAAATGTAATTAAATTTAAATGGTTTCGAAATTGATTCTTTACTATGTGAGTATTTTAATGTCTATAAGATAAGCCAAAACACAAGATTCCATTCCAGTTTATATTGCGGCAGCCTCACAGAAAAAAAAAAACAGCCTATACAGGGCCGTAGCTAGCGAAATATTGGTCGCAGGACTAACAAATTTTTTTCAAAATTAGAAAACACTAAAATAATAATAAAACTGGAAACTTTATTTCAAAGGGGGTTTTCAACTAAATTTCGGTTTTAAAATTGTTTTTGTGATCATTCAACAAAAATTATGTCTATTATCTATTAAACTCATCGTAAAATCATAATAAAAATTTTGTCGACGTTCGGGAAAGCATATTTATCAATAATTTGTCTATTTGAAGCAAAACGTATCGTCGAAATTATATATAAAAATAGGTTTTTTTTTGATATTTTTAAAATTACCCAAATTCACGTCTTAAAATAATTTTTGAAAAATATTTAACTCAAAACCCCTCCCCCCCTTGCCCCCCTAAAAGTTCTTATTTTTATTATTATTTTACAGTTTTCTTAATTTGAAAAAAATTTGTTAGTTTTAGAAGCAAAATTTCTCTAGCTACGGCCCTGGCCTATACAACATCAGGTATAAAGGTGCGTGTTGAATCTGTTATTTTATGCATTAAATGAGATCTTTGATATATTCAAAAACAAAAAAAATTGCTGGCTCTATTAAGCAGTTTTATTTGCCAACATTCGTAAAAGTCATTAAAAGTTCATTAACAATTTTGGCATGTCTTAAATGCTCACGCACACAGATGCACAAATACAAACACAAATACAAATAAACACAAGCACACAAAGAATTATTAATGTGTTGTGAGTGCCTCGCTGTGTATGTATGTGTGTGTGTGAGTGTGGGAAAGTGTTCCCAGTCGGCAATGGCAGTAGTTGGAAGCGCTACTAGCAGGCCTTCATATGGATTTCGAAGTGCTTCCGCACTCATATCCAAGTATAATTTCTTTTTTATATGAAACGAGAAAATTTGTTAATCCTTCCGCTTTCCCTGCTTTAAAGAGGCCTGCTATAAGCAGTCCTTTAGAATGGCTTAAAGAAGAGGTTAACCAAAACAATTAAAAATATATTTTTTTTTTATTTCTTTTTATGTATACCTACCTATTTATTCTGTGATTTTATTTTATTTTACATATTTTTGTCAGATAAGAATATTTCTAAGTCATGACGTTGATTATTATTCAGTATTTTTGAACTAATATATATTTTAACTTTTAATGAGAAAGTAACCCTGAAATATAAGCAGAACCAGTTTTTGTAGGAAAAATATAATTGTTGTACTGCCCTGGGTAGCGAAAAATTAGGCCTCATAGAAGCGCTCGCGGAAGCAGTGACGAATTCATGTGTCTTACCGCCAAAAGTAGCAGTAAATGCACGCCTTCGTTAGAAGAGGCCTAGCTTCATTGCCTATTGGGTTGATATCTATGCCTCTGTGTGTGCGTGTGTGTTGGATTATAGGCTGCGGGCTCGCACTTGGGATAGCAATTTATGCTACCCTATAGGAACAAACTAACTTGTTTTTAAAAACAACTAGATAAAAAACTAATTTAAAATAAACCAGTATATGAACTACTTTGAATTATATTAAGGCGGCAACTACTCTGATTTTGACATGTTTTAATTGCAAATTTTTATTAGATTACAAGTTTATATATATTTAACCATGTTATTTTATCAAATATTATTAACTTTAGACCATCAGTAATAGTTTTCAATTGGTTATTTTAAAGTCATTTAAAAATAATTTAAATATAACTAATTTAACAAGTAGTTGAAAATATATGCAGGCGAAAGTCAATTGACTTATTTAGCGGACATCACCATACAAAATATGTTAGTTCGTTCTATGGAAAAAAGTCAGAATTTCAACTAGTTGTGGTTGACAAAAAACTACTTTATCAACTACTTTTAAATTAGTTGATTTTCCTACAGGGTATCTACAAACTTGTGTGTACAAGCTTACATTTATACAACAACACACATATCTACGCATGCAGATTTACACACGTAATTCTTGGAATCCTTGAAGTACCTTAGAATAACAACATTTGTATGCGCCTGCATAGATATGGGTTGAAAACTGTTTTTGTATTTGGGTTAAAGTTTTTGAAAATAAAATATCAACAGCAATAGCAACACAATAACAACAGCACCCAACACAAGCATTTACAACAACAACAGCAAAAATAAAAATTGTACAAGTAGGAAGTAGAAAATTCACTGAGATGTTAAAAGAACCAGTTTACACGCTTAAGGCCATAAAGAAGTGGCTTCCTGAAAGCTCATACAGGGTGTGTTATCCTCAAACAGGTATAGATAAAAAGTGTGAATAGGTCATGCTAAGAGATGAAAAAAAATGTTCCACAAATATGCTCAAATATGTTTTGTTATCGATATACCACATTTGGAAGTTTGCAGGACTCTGAATAATTATAACCTCACCAAATTTGATGTAAAATTAAAACCGCTCAAACTTCATCGGTTGTCTTTAACTCAATGGAAAGAGGAAAGAGCTTTCGATATACCAACGTGAGAAAAGTATCATTAACTTTTCGTAAAGTGGCGTCAAAATTTGTTTTTACCTTTTTTTTTCTTGTAGCTTTAGCCTAGAAATCTTAATTTTTTTCTTAACAATTGTATAGAAACCTGTTTATTATTTGTTATATGCGAAAATCTAAGGTCCAAACAATTATATTCCAGAAACTACCCTGTAGGAAAATCAACTAATTTAAAAGTAGTTAAAAAGTAGTTTTTTGTCAACCACAACTAGTTGAAATTCTGACTTTTTTCCATAGAACGAACTAACATATTTTGTATGGTGATGTCCTCTAAATAAGTCAATTGACTTTCGTCTGCATATTTTGATGCTTCATTTCAAAATATGAGGTAAACCATCAATCATGGTCGATGGGCACACCGATATTTTGCTTAGTGCTCTTTTAAGTGTCCCCTCGCAATGAAGTGATGGAGCAGACTTTACGCTACGTAGGTAAAGGCGTGCGTCTTTACTACTGAAGTGATGAGGTGTTTGCTGAATGGTTAAGCAATGCATCAATTTCCACACAAAGTCCAAATTGTCCAATGTTTGCTAAACACTACCAGTTTGTAATTTGAATTTCTTAAATAATAAAGAATTTTTAATCGTTTCACAGGGTTTTGAGGCAGTCTATCAGTTTTAAAGTGTGTTTACCACGTCTGTCTTGCAGCTCAATGTCGTAAATAAAAAAATATGTCTTTTTGAAACAAAATGTTAGTGAAGCCTAAAGTTAATAATATTTGATGAAATAACATGGTTAAATAGATATAAACTTGTAATCTAATAAAAATTTGCAATTAAAACATGGCAAAATCAGAGTAGTTGCCGCCTTAATATAATTCAAAGTAGTTTATCAACCACTTGTTTTTAAGTAGTATTTAATTACTTCATAAATAATGCAATAAAAACTTTTTAGAATTGAAGTGGAATATAATTCAAAGTTGTTTATATACTAGTTTATTTTAAATTAGTTTTTTAATTAGTTGTTTTTAAAAACAAGTTAGTTTGTTCCTATAGGGTATGTATTGAAAACTGTTAAAAAAAAAAACGATTAATTACAAGAAAGTCTTAAGTAAATTTTTTTACATTTATTAATTGCTTCGTGTTACAAAGTTTGCTCGAAATTATTTGCGTAATTTAAAAGGTGATACAAGACTTCAATATTAATTTAATGATAGTTTCTGTATTAAGATTGCATGAGCTTTTAATTTTCGAAGAAAAAAGTATAGGTGGAAAATGACTTTTCAGAGGAAAATTACAATTTAATTACAGAGGAAAATTACAATTTCTGAGGAAAAGCTTACTGTAGAGAAAGACTTAGAATTAAAAATGTTTCACTTTACGAAAACCATATGGAACTTTTCGTCTCTCCATAGAGCTAAAGATGACCAATATAGCTCGGACCGTTTTCATTTGACATAAATGTCAGTGAGGTCATAATTATTCAGAGACCTACAAACTTCCAAATGCGGTATCTCGGTAACGAAGTGTTTCCGACCATATAGCATCTGTGAAACAATTTTTTCATCTCTCGGTATGACGTATACATACGTTTTCTCTGTCTGTGTCTGTCTGACAAGGAAATGTCCCCAGGTGTCACTCGCCGATTTGAATGATTTTCGGATATGTGATTAATTGGGAATTAACAGTATTTAGTCGATATCATTAAGAGCCCGTACTCGAAATTGTTACATTTGCACTTATGTTTAATTTCAACTAATTCTAAAAGTTACCTTTTTCTGTTTTTTTTTTAACTTTTACCTTTTTATATTAATATTTTATTGATGTAAAGTGTAAAGAAAAGGTTTATTGTGGAAGCAAAATATTAAAAACACATCGTCATTGCACAAAGACTTTTCCTTAAATACACACTTTTTCCTTAAATATAATAAATAGCAAAATTTTCCAAGCAATTGACAAAAAATGTATGTGTTCCAAAGAGGTAAGTAACCCTTTGGATTTTTTTATAAAAAATTTCTATATTCTTCTCTTGCTAATATTTAGAATAGTCTTGCTTATTTTGAAAATTTTTAAAGGAACAAAATTTTTGAATAGTTTTTATGTTTTTTAACAATCATGTTATGGACAATCCAAAAGGTAACTTCTTTGGAACACACACAATTTTTTTGAGAAAATTTGCTATGTATTGAATTTAAGTAACAAATCCAATAAAAAAATCTTTGTGCAATGACGATGTGCTTTTAACCCTAGAATTCTAACCTTACGTTCACTATACGTTATATTACTAGTTAAGCCTGTATGATACTTAATTAAATTGATCATTGAAAATTATAACTAGAGCAGTTCAAATAGCACGAATGCATGGATTCAATTGGTGTGAGTGAGAACGCATATGGTACGAATTGGAGAGAAATTTGTAGGACGGACTGTATTTTCTTTGCATTTTTTTTTTGCCGTTTCTCTCAATTCGTTCTTCGTTAAGTTTCGATCAAATATTTACTGTGCTGTCAATAATTAATTTGACATTTTTAGAGTCATCAAAACTATTTAATATAAATGTATGCTGAATTAGAAGTGATGTGTGTAGCTAATATTAATTTATTTAATGCAGCTGCTCTTAAAAACACCGGATATAAAAAAGTAACAACATTTATCCTTTTCTTACAAAATATGTCTGTCCTGCCCACGCGCCACTTGTTTTCAGATTTTAAAATTGGACAAAAAAAATTAAGTATAAATTTTGTAAAATTTTGAAAATGACAATTTTTGCGAATGACTACGAATGAAAAACGGATGATAAAAGAGAGCACTTGCAGATTTTCTATGAGCTGTCAACTTCGATTTGACAATTATGGGTACTTGCTCTCTCCCTTGCGATAACCTTATAAATCAAACTTGAATGAAACGTTTGCTTTGGTTTTGCTTTTTATACTGACACACTAGCAAAAATTATAAAAATACGTTAGCTCTCTCTACCACTGAAAGGTTTCGTGTTTCGTTCGCCCTCACTAACGATTCGAATGAAAAATATAGACTTTGTAACACTCTCTGAGAGATCGGTTTGGATATCGTTTCGTTCAAGGTTCATTAATATAGGTTAAGTCACTTGAGAGAAGCTCGGTCGAACTGTCAGAATGGATAAAAGGAAATCAAGAAAAAAAAATCCTAAATCTGTACAATTTTTAGCTAACAGCTACTTTGACAGTTCGATCAAAGGCGGAAAAAGAGTACTTTTCTCTCAAGTGACTTAGCCTATATTAATGAACCTTGGTTTCGTTTACTTTCGTTCTCTGGTTAGAAGTGAGTAAATTTTACGTAGGTTAGTATTCCAGGGTTATTATTTGGCTCCGACAATAAGCCTTTTCTTTACACTTTACATTAAAGATACTGTAACCAACCTTCTTTTCTGTATTTCAGTTGCTTAAAAAAAGTATTATAAAAGTAAAAACAATGCAAAAATATTTGTTTCTTCTAAAATTTTGAAAATAAACAAGGCGATTCTAATAAAGTACATATATAGAATTTCATAATTAACAGAAAATGAGTTTTGTGAATACAGATCCACATGGTACGAAAATATATTTTTAGTAATAACTTCCCAATAAACATTGTGGCGAGTGGTGATTCATTAACGAATCGCTTGTGAATCGTTTTTTTTAAAGTTTTCGAATTGTTTCATACCGACTTCATCAAACGTTGGCTTGATGCTTAAAGAAAGCACCGACTGAAATCATGTCTTTCCTAAACTCCATCTAAGATGTTTTGAAACAAAAAAACAATTTTTTCGACTTTTCAATATACAAATTTTTTTAAGAACGTCATATAAGCGAATATTTGTTTTTTAAATTTTAGGTTTTTTTTTAATTTTAAGTGAAAACAAGACTTAAATTTAATATTTATAAATTTTTATATGAAAAAAATTTTGTGAAATATTTTTTCTTCTGTTATGTTATTTCGTGCTTATTCTTTATATAAATAATTTCCACTTATAATTTGTTCAAGATTTTCATATGAATAAGTCCTCGTTAGCAAATTGCTTTTTATAGTTTTGGCGACTCGTTAACGAATTGCTTTTTACAGTTTTGCCGACTCGTTAACGAATCGCTTTTTTCGGTTTTGACGAAAAATTCATTCGGGAGAAATCCCGCTCGCGATACTATAAATGAATCACTACTAATAATTGCTAATGAATGAAATGTACGAGAATGCGATTCGTAAACGATAACATTAGTGAATCATTTTGTATGTTGGGTTTTGATTGGAAAGAAATATTGGGTTTTTTTTAAATAAATTATTTTTTAAGCAAGGCTATTTAAAAAAAAAAAAATATCAAAAGAACATTTAAAAAAAAAATTAATTATTGGAAACAGCTAATTAATTTTTGTGTAAAACTGAAAAAATGCTTGATAATAAATATTATGCCATGTTAAAGGGAATTTAAAATGCAATTTTTGATTTAAATTTTTTTTATAACAAAAACAACTTTTATGTAACTTTTTGAGCAACATTCATTCTTTTGGATCATTTTTGAAAAAAAAAAAATTAAAAATATAAATGCTCAGCAAACAACATATAAAAAAAAAAAATTGAGTGAAATATATTTAAAACCAAATACCAATAAGTATAATTTTTTCAGTACGGCCAACTTTTTTATTTTTAAAAATATGTTTATGGTTTTGGTGTCATTGAAAAGAAAATTGAATAAATTACAAAATTGATTTAAAAAAAAAAAAATTAATCTATTACGCAAAATTCTGAGAAATTTGCTCTCAAAGTTGAAATTTAGTAGTTTTAACCGATTTATTTCATCTTTACATTACAGTCGGAAAGATGATTTTATTGCCTTATAATGAGCTATCAAAATAAGTTTTGTGTAAGTTAGTTTTTCTGCTAGAAACAATAACGTAAACCAAAGTCGTGAAATATTAATTAACCCTGTAGCTCCTAAGAATGTGAAAATAAACCCCCCCTTCCCCCCTCCCATACGATTTTTTGCTCAGCTCGACATAACCTTTCAGCTCCGTAAATAGTTGCACTCAATTGCGGGACATCCTTTATATGTTTGACGAAAAAATTACCCCGAAATATAAGCAAAAATTAAGCTTTATAGGGAAGTCATGAACGAACACAAGACAGAAAGTTGAAGAATTTTCGAAAAATTTTTTAATGAACGAAAACAAGATAGAAAGTGCAAAAATTTCGACAAGAAATAAAAGAGAGAAGAGTTATAGCGTGTTCTATTATTTTCGTTGTGGCTTTGTTCTTTTTGTTTATTTTTATTGTTGACGAATCCATTGCAGATGAGTTAAAGAATATTCTGCAAGCCTGGCTTATGCAGCAAGTTTCTTTAAGAAATCACCAAAGATCGATTCATCCATGATGCCCAAGACTACTGGGTTAATATTAATATAAAAGCTTAATACTTGTGTAGGATGTTTAACAATAATATTTTTGGATGCCATAACTACCAACGTCATATTCTATTAATGCATGTAATATTTTTAAAATTTTAATAAAATGCTTCTAATTTTAAATAAATTCAATTAATTTTTACGAACCATACTTTTAATTTAATATTAAATTTAATGTCTTGTGGTGGATTGATTTAATTTTTTTATATGGCGCCCCAATATGCCGTTCATCCCGAGCCATGGCCTTATTGGCTCGAGATAGTCGATGAATATTTTTCCATTCAGATCTCAAAATGCGAAGGCCCTAACCTTGCTAGTACATTGTTGCGTTTTTTCAGGCTTCGGAGCACTTTCAACCGGAGAAACCCATTTGCATGGACTTTGGTGTGCAGAAATGAATCCATGGTTCATCCATTGGATCAATAGGCGCAAAAACACCCATGGATTTAAGGATGGGCACTTTTTTAAAAAAAACCTCGAATAACCGGTTTCGAATAACCGGTTTTGTCAATTTTAGATTTTCACCGAAACTGAAAACCGATGGAAAACACCGATTTTCCTAAAAACCTAATTTTTTTTAGAAAAATTTTAATGAAAAATACTAAGTTTTGTCACACTTGTTAAGGTGCGTGGCTGGTATGCAAGAGAACCCGGGTTCGAATCCCATCTGACACAGAATGATTTTTCAATTGAATTTATTTTTCTGTTCGGCCGTCACCTCTCTGCAGACAATGGCAGTCCTCAGAGAGAAAAAACTGCCATGTAAAGTTTCATGAGAACATAAGCTGTCATACGAAGCATGTTCAAAGTCCATTCAAGGGCTGATATGGCCATTTCGTTTTTTTTTTTTTTTTTAAACAGCGACGGAGAAGTTCAAGTTTGCGTTAAAGCAGTGCAGTTTAAGCAAGCTTTGCTGCAGTCGCGCCTTTTCTTTGTGCCGTGCCCCCGTTCCTGTTCCTGCTGAAGCTTTTCCTTTAATTGTCGTTGCAACATTTTGCATTGAATTTGTTGAAGGACCACTGTGCTATTGCTGCAACCTATTCTAGCTTTTTTTGTTGCACCCTAGAGTTATATAGCTGTTGCTGCTGCTCTTGTTGTTGTTATTATTATTGCTGGTTTTGGTGTTTCACTGTATCCTTTTGTGTGTGATGTTTCTGCAGTTGCAGCAAATATTGCTCGTGTAACTTTTATTTTACTGCAAGTGCCCGTTGTTGTTCCTCATTTGGTATCATTTGGATTTTTTTGTTAATATTTTGAAATAATTTAAAATTTTTTTAGGTTTGTGCTTAAAAGAGAGACGTCAAGAGAAATCCTTCTTATATACAAATGCTGATGAAATAATAAATAAATGCACAATCAGCTGCTTTTACCCACGTTATTATCATATCCCGATGTATGTTCATTTTTAAATATACCTTTTTTTAATAACAAATACATTCAAATCCTATTCGATTGAAGGAATACTCTTTTCTACATATAATTTTTGCATTCATCCCTACAGGTTTTATCCTTTCGCTTAGAAAGCGGACAAATTTAAATTTTTTTTATACATTCCTTCAAAACAGACTTAGTGTGTGTTTCTACTGTATCTACTAAACCAACAAAAACAACATTTCATACGTTATTTACATCACTTAGTCTGTTGAATATTTTCAAATCATTACAACAAAAAATATTGAGATAGTATTTTACAAATTAAAGAAAATAAATCCAATAAATTATAAACACTTTTGTTTTATTGCTTGCCTTAAGCATCTGCTGGCTCTTTCTGTTTGTTTGTTTGTTCATATGTGTTATTATTTATGCCACTCAATCTCAGATGCACACATACACACACATACACCCACACATAAATACGAGCACAAATACCTGCTATACCGAATATTTTCATCGGTATTTCATGACTTTAAAAAGCTGAATGGATAAGCTTTGTTGTCAATGGCATTTGAAGCAGCTTGTGTCGAGCAGGTTCATAAAATAACTTAAAAAGTACTTTGTTTGTCGAGTTTATTTCCAGGCCAGCAGTTTTTTCATGTTTTTGCTAAACAACATTTTAATTATTTTACCCCCTTTTAATGCTTGGTTTTGCTTTTAATTGCGTACCGTTTATTATGTCCTTGTTATGTTTAATTTTCTTACAAGGACATTTTCCATTTTAAAGTTTTCCACTTTAGACAAAAGTAGTATGAGTTGCAAAGATATTTAAAAAAAAAATAAATAAAAAATGCAACTAGAAACTTTTCCACTTAAAGGTTAACAATTAATATAGAATTATTTTCTGCTACTACGATTTTCACAACATTTAAACTGCTGATGCTGCTGCTTATGCTACTTTTATACTTCCGCTAAGAAGCTGCGTGCCGTTCGCCGAAATTGGATGCATGCAGAATTTAACAAGCAAACTTTTACGCAAACTTACAAGCAAAGTTTTACAGGAAGTGTTGAAAAAAAAGAACGATAAAATTTTCCTAAGGCTTCATTAAAGTTTTTGCATTAATTGTTGTTGTTCAAATTGCTTACATTTAAGAAATAAATAATCTTCCTGCCATAGTTAATTTAAAGCTTACCAAAAATCTTTATTTTAAGTTAAGCTCTTTAATTTGAAATTTCCAGCGCTTTAATATAGAATATTTTTTTTTCTGGTAAATAATAGTGTCGGGATCATAAATATGCTGACTGATTGCCTATTCGATTGACAGTTTAGAAGTAAGCTGATAAAAAGTCCCAAAACTCAGTTAACAAAATGCAAGATAATTCTCATGAAACTATTCAGTTTTTGCCAAATAGTACAGATAATAAAAATATATGTCTCTATTTGACCATACAAAAAACAAAAATTAATATTGAACTCTTCTATACTAGTATTTAAAAGTGAAGTGGAAATTTTTGTTTCCATTATGTTTTTTTTTTTAGTTTAAATTTATTCATGTAAGTTGTACTATTGTGCAATGAATAAGTAAATTGCTGTCTTCAAAATTAATAAAAAAAACGTATCGCATTGTGACACCTATTAATTTTTTATCGTACTTATATAACTTACAAAATTATTTTTAAAAATTTCATAGTCTAAATAAAAACTATTTAAAAACATATTTATTTTGTATCATAATTTTTTTTGTTTGATTTTTTTGTGATGAATTTGTTGTTCTTGTTTATCTTTATGTTGGTTCAAATTAAATATAATGCGATGATTTGTTTAATAAATGGACATAGATATTTCGGAAAAATATGAATTTATTACTTTTCCTTGCATATATATATGTATCAATTTAATTGAAATGTTTGTAAATGTTAGCAAAGAATAAATTTTAATATGTTACAAAAAATAATTATAACAATAATTTCACAATTAATTCGAATTTATTGTGATATTTAAAAAATAAATGGATTTTTCATTTTCAATACAACGACCATGCGCAGTATCTGCATATGTAAGCCTGCGTAGTAGTTATAAATTTTTTTAAAATTCGTAAGAAGATTCGCTTCAACAAACGACATGATGTTACGTTTATGCTTTCTGCACGAACCACAACAACAAGCATAACAATAACATAATATGAGCAGCATAACATGAGCGAACGAAAATGGCCATTTCAGCCCTTGAAAGGACTTTGGACCGAGCTTCTTATGATCAATTGTATTGTGTGTGTTGTGAAATGTTTGAACACAAATGATCGAGAACTGGACCTACCAGCTTTATGCAGACTCCCAACGGCTTATGTTCTCAAGAAGCTTTTCATGACAGTTTTTACTCTCTGAGGTTTGCCATTGCCTGCAGAGAGGTGACGGCCGAACAGAAAAATTAATACAATTGATAAAACATTCTGTGTCAGATGGGGGACTCGAACCTGGATTCTCTGGCGTATGAGCTACACACTCTATCCACTACGCCACGGCCGCCACATGGGCATAACATGAGCAGCTACTGAAAAATGTGAATTTTTTTTCTTCTTATATTTTACTATTTTGTGATTTTATTAAGGAATTGACAAAAACTAAATAAATATATTCATTTTATTCGCCACATAACTGATATTTAGGCATATATTTTTTCTTTGCACGATGAATATTAAAAGCTTTATACAGTGGTGGCCAAATTAATAAGAGCGTAGCAACATATTTCATGTATATCGTTATTTTGATCTTTTCATAGCATACCTCTAGGTGGATCAAGCTGGAAAATCTTTGTTTTATTCATTATATTACATTTTAGTCGAAACCATTTTATTTTCGCGCCATTTAGCAAAAGTGCCGTTACTTTTGTTCGCAGACGTCAAGTTATCAGTGGACATAATAATAAGAGTGCGAAAGTAATTTGAATTTATTTGAGTGTAAAAAAATTAAAAAAAAAATTAGCATTGCCGGCTGTATTTTGTAATTACTTGTGAAGTATGAGAAGTTTTTAAAAATATTTGTGAATCAGCCATGGGTCGGGGAAAGCACTGTTCTGAAGAAGAAAAGAGATTAATACTTCAAATGCATAGCAGAGGCGAAACCTACAAATTTATTTCAAATGCTCTTAACCGGTCACCATGTGTTATAAAGAATTAACCCCAGGAAAAGAATTCAATGACAAAAAAGCTGAAAGCAGAGGATGTCCAAAAAAAGAGCCACACCGTTACTGGATAAGCGCTAATAAGATAGATTTGTTGTGTTTAACGTTGACACCTGCCGTGAAGGCTTAATTCAACGTTGTTCCATAACAATTGGGACCAATACAAAGCGTCGGTCAGCGCCCCTTTGAGGGTTCAAAGGTACCAAATTAGCTCCATGTTGTGATGACACTTCGCAACTCTTGGTGAGGAATAAGCGCATAGTATGATAAGCTCTTATGGATCCATTTACCACATCGTAGGCCAATAAAAAAACTTGTCATTGAACATTAGCTCCAAAACCATACGCTGACGTTTGCAAGAAAATAATGTACATGGACGGATAGCAACAAAGGTTCCTTTACTAACAAGGAAAGGACCCCAGGTGTCACTCGCCGAACTGAATCGTTTTCGGATATGTGATAGAGGACAAAAATCTAAGGTTGACGTATTTTATTATACGTGCTCAATCTATGGTTTAGGGTTTCAAAATGGTGTTTTAAAATCAGCGGAAATCTCGTTTTTTCGCCATAATTTAACTATTTTCCATAGAAAACTAGACATATTTGATATCAAACGAATGGTATTGAGAAGGCGCACAGGATGGCATCTAATTTTTAGAACGAAGTTTTATTGTTATTTTGTTCTTAAAATTAATAAATACTGTGGTCAATATCATGAATAGCCCGTACTCGAAATTGTTTCATTTTCACTTATGTTTAATTTTAGCTAATTCTAAAAGTTACCTTTTGTGGGTTTATTTTAACTTTTACCTTTTTATATTAAAATTTTCTTTATTATAAAATGCACTTATTTTCTTAAAAATAAAATATTTAGTTATAGATAAAGATCACATTATGGGAATCAAAAAAATTTTTATTTCGAACTTTCCGTATGTGTAGATATTGGATTCGAAATGTTTATATTTTACAGTGCTTCAATACAAACAGTGTGCTTCTTACTTGTTTGCCCGAAGAATAAGAAAAAATCATCCAAAATTTAAAGATATAAATTTCGATGCAAACATCTGCGCTGGTTTTAAATATATTTCACTCAATTCTTTTTTGTCAAAAAATCCAATAAAATTACTTCATAAAAATTATTACAAGAATACCATTTGCTGTGCATTAATATTTTTAATCTTTTTTTTTTTAAATGATCCAAAATAATGAATGTTTCTCAAAAAGTTGCATAAAACTCGTTTTTGTTGTAAAAGAATTTAAATCAAAAATTACATTTTAAATTCCCTTTTGCATGCTTTTATATTTTTTTTTTTGAATAGTCTAGCTTAAAAAACAATTTATTTTAAGAAAAACCCAATATTTCTTTCCAATCAAATGTTATTACTAAAAATATATTTTCATACCATGTGGATCTGTATTCACAAAACTCATTTTCTGTTAATTATGAAATTCTATATATGTACTTCCCTTGCTCATTTTTATTAGAATCACCTTGCTTATTTTCAAAATTTTAGGAGAAACAAATATTTCTGTATTGTTTTTACTTTTATAATACTTTTTTTAAGCAACTGCAATACAGAAAAGAAGGTTGGTTACAGCATCTTTGATGTAAAGTGTAAAGAAGAGGTTTATTGTCGATTGAGTACGCATAGAGAAAAACGTCAACCTTAGATTTTTGTCCTCTATCACATATCCGAAAATCATTCAAATCGCCGAGTGAGACCTGGGGACCTTTCCTTGTTAGCATTAAGAACATCAACGGATTGAATTTGCTAATATCAACCAAGTTTCCAGCAATAGAAGAAATTGAAAAAATATTCTGTATACCGATGAAACAAAAATAAATTTATTTGGTTCGGATGGTAAGCCATTTGTACGAAGAGGCAGGAACCAAGAACTAAATCCTAGGAACACCATTACGACAGTTGAACACGGCGGTGGAAACATCAAAATTTAGGCATGTTTTTCCTATGCTGGATTTGGTCCAATTTATTGGATAAAAGAAAATATGAACAAGGAATTGTACCTGGATATTTTGGAAAATGTCATGCTGCCTTATGCGGAGGGCAATATGCCTTTGGTCTGGACTTTGCAACAGGACAACGACCCCAAACACACCGCTAAAGTGGTAACTAAGTGGTTTGAGCAAAATAATACTGATGTCTTGCCATGGTATTCTCAGTCACCTGACTTGAACCCCACAGAAAACTTATGAAAGGTTTGAAAAATAGGGTATCAAGCAAAAAAACTACAAACAAAAAGCCACTATGGGCAGAAATAAAGAGATCTTGGTATGCCATGCCTGTGGAAACCTATCAAAAACTAATTTCAATGGCCAGAAGATGCGAGGCGGTTCTACGGAATAAAGGCTATACAACGAAATACTGATGCCTTCAGGTACATACTTTCTATAAAATTTCTTAAAACAAGAATCATAATTCTTATTATTTTTTTTCTTTTACAGGAAGCTGATTATCGCACTCTTATTATTTTGGCCAACCTAAAATTGACTTTAAATTTTGAAAGTTGATCATGAATTGATCATTTATTATTTATTTCGAATTTATATACACATATAGATTTTAACGATGTGACATAACATTTTTATTATTTTTTTTTTCTATTATTATTATTTTGGCCACAACTGTATATACCCCAAAATGCAAAAAAAACGCTACATGTGCTTGAAAAAATTTGTGAAAAATATCATCATACAAACCGCATTATAAAACCGCGAAATTCTACGTCAAAAAACAGAAAAAAAAATCACCCCCAAACACAAAATCCCCAAATCAAAATCCCCAAATCAAAATCCCCAAATCAAAATCCCCAAATCAAAATCCCCAAATCGAAATCCCCAAACACAAAAGTCCCAAGCACAAAATCCCCAAACACAGAATCCCAAAAAACAAAATCCCCAAGATCTAAATCCCCATGCTCAAAATCCTCAAATAGTCCCCAATTTTGGGGATTTTTGTTTTTTTTTAATTTTTATACTAAGTATTTGTTTCAGTTTTAGAAATAATAATATTTTAGGGTACTAGCCCTTTTTTTTTTTTTGTTTATTTTTCTAAATGTGTATTTGGAGCCCATAAATTCAATACAACATAAAAAAGGTCGGCATCAAATGGTTTAGGAGGAAAAATTCGTAAAAGTCTTTAAACTTAAAAATCCATATTATTACACAGAAAAGTAGTTCTAAAAGTATATACCCATTAAAAGTGTAAAATATAATCGTTTAAATGCAATATTAACTGCAAACTGAGATCCTTAAACTTTTCAACTTTTAAAAAATGAGCGCCGCAGGCAAAAAATTTTGATTAAAAATCGCTGCGATTCATTCGTATTAAGAGTACACACGGTTAAAAATCTTGGACTAAATTTTAGTAAGTCCTGTACTGTATATATGACGACACAGAAATTGTATTAAAATTTAAACCACGCCAAATACTAAAACTAAGTTTTATTCCCTCATGGGCTTAAATTGCAATACCCGATGTGGATTAAAAACCTTATTACACAAGTTGTATTCGATTTTAAGCCATTTGTTTATGCAATTTATTTCTTTCTTTTTTTCTTTTATATCATAATTTTTAAACGAACTCCTATTGCAGGTTTCGAACTCACGTCATCATTGAAATGAAAGTAGTAAACGTTGCTTGTGCGCCATAATTATATATAAGGCAATGTAATAAAAACTTGTATTATAAGGCTTTGTTAACCGAAAAAGTAACTCTGAATAATAAGACTTTTGAATCTTAACAATATGAAAATTAAGACGGAAAGTATTGAAATATAATGTAGCTTGACTTAAAATATGATACATGTTGTATTAAATCTAATATCATGGATATCTTAATTCAAAATCTATTCCAATTGTACTACTTTTTGAACCCGATTTTATCACTTTTTAGTTGTTTTGTATTAAATTTTAAACCGTAGGTACTGAAGTTAAAATTTTATTCCAACTTTATTAAATTTAAGTCCAGCTTTGACTAAAAGAATTTCTAGTATTTTGAAAAGTATTAATTCTAATAAAAATTGGTTGAAAAAATACTTTATTCCAACCATTGGTTTAAAAATTACTCCAAGATTTTTAACCGTGCATACATACCATATAATGCAAGTCGCCCATTTCACATTGAAGTGTAATATCAGTTGCACTGACCATCTCCGATTTGGCTAAAATTTTGTTCTTAGTTGGGTTTATTGTTTAGAAAACCGAATCCGGAGTTTGAGATTTCTAACATTTTTTTCCGCATACCCATGAGTATGCCAAAATAGCGTATGCTATTTTGAGACAACGTAGCACCGACAATTTATATCCGATTTTCGTAAATAACAGTACGTTCAAAAAGTCCATAGGATGACACAAAGATGGTGTTACTAAAATTTGTATTTTGTATGATTTTTATTTAGTACCAACCTTCAAGCGAATCCACAATTTGGCTATGAACGATCGCAAATTGAAGGTGCACGAGCTCGCTGGCATTGTTAAGATATCAAATGGTAGTGTTTTTACCATTTTACACGAACATTTGGCTATGCGAAAGCTCTGTGCAAAGTGGGTGCCGAGTGAGCTCACAGTCGACCAAAAACAACAACGAATTGATGCTTCAGAGGAGTGTTTGGCGCTGTTAAACCGCAATAAAATCGAATTCTATCGTCGATATGTGACAATGGATGAAACATGACTTCAGTATTACACACCAGAATCCAAAAGACAGTCAGCTGAGTGGACAGCAGTCGACGAACCGAATCCAAAGCGAGCAAAGACCCAACAGTCGGCTTGTAAGGTGATGGCGTCTGTATTTTGGGATGCGAAAGAAATAATATTCATTGACTATTTCCAAAAAGGAACCACCATTAACAGCGACTATTACTGTGCACTTTTGGATCGATTGAAGGCTGAAATCGCCAAGAAACGGCCACATTTGAATGAATTGGGCTTCGAATTGCTTACCCACCCACCGTATTCTCTAGATTTAGCCCCCAGCGACTTTTTTCTGTTTTCAGATCTCAAGAGAATGCTTGCTGTAAAGAAATTCAAGTCCAATGATGAAGTGATCGCTGAAACTGAGGCCTATTTTGACGAGAAAGAGAAATCGTACTATAAAAGTGGTATCGAAAAGTTGGAAAATCGCTATACTCGTTGTATCGCTCTCGAAGGCAACTATGTTGATTAATATAATCGAGTTTTATCAAAATTTTGGTTTTTTCTTACTGATCCTACGGACTTATTGAATGACCTGTTAAAGTATCATTGGAAAGGTTATTTTCTTTTTTTTTTTGAGGAAAAAATATAAAACTTTTGAAAAAATTCCAGTAAAATGACCCATTCTCTATTTCAAAGTTTAATACTATACCAGCAACAGGTGCTTTAATTTTTTTTCTTTTTCGTTATTTTCATTTTTTTACGCTCCATTGCCTTTTCAATGATGTAAAATGAAGGTGAAGCTAGTAGAATTTGTATTGAAAATTCATTACTATAACACGTTCAACGCTATAACTTCTGAACCCTTCAAGAGCACACCTTTATTTTACATCGTTGGAAAGATAATGAAACGTTAAAAAAATGAAAATAATGAAAAAGAAAAAATTTAATTACCTGTTGCTGGCATAGTATTAAACTTTGAAATTAAGAATGGGTCATTTTACTGCGGGTCATTTTTTTTTTCATTTTACTGCAATGTTTTCCAAAATCTTTTATGTTTTTCTCAAAATAGAGAAAATTACCTTTCCAATGACACTTCTTTTACGATAATCGGATTTAAATTGATTGTGCTACGTTGTCTCAAAGTAGACCCTATTTTTGTCGCGAAAATGATTAAAAAAACTTATAACTTCGGATTTGGTTTTCTAATCAAAAAACCAATCCAAGAACAAAATTTGAGCAAAATCGGCGATGGTCAGTGCTTATTTAAATTCAAAAAGTAACTGTTCCTCTTATGCATTTATATGCAAAACCATTAATGAGACCTTTGTGGAATATCATATTGCTTAAATGATTTTTATTACTACCGTTATATAGTTGAGAAAAACAATTAAAATTGTTAATCGTCTTAAGCATTTATATACGTTATGTGTCATCATTAATCTAAACAATAAGATAAGATAAGATAATTTTATTTTTTTTTTCTTTTTGTCATTGTCAGACAAAGTGTTGAGAGATTGTGTTGTGGATATAAACTTTAATGTAGATATACTTAAGCGCGTATATCGTTGTGCCCACAAGCACACAAACAATCAAACAAACAAACAAACAAACAAACAAATATCTGCACACAAACCAAGCAAAGCCCAAGAGGCGAATGTGCTGCGGGTGGCATATGCTCATCGTGTACAAAATCTATCGTTAAGATAACTTTTACACATTAATTTCACATAAAAATAGCCCAGTTGAAATTTTCATAATGAAGAAATAACACAGCCATACTTTTTTTACACTGCTTTTGGGGTATTTTGAACATTCTTTAAACAAATTATATAGAACTTTTTCAAGTATCATCCCAAGCAACAATTCTTAAGAATTGAGCACTGGACGAAAAATTTTAGTTTTTAATTACGTCCTATAACTATCTTCAGCAAGAGCAATACGCTTACAGATTATTTACAGCAAAACAAGTTGTCTATAAGTGTTCTGTTCTCTTTCACATTATCTCATAGTAGCTTAAAAGAGTTGTGTTATAAGAGCATTACTGCGAAGACGCTGCATCTTACAAATCATTTCTTACAGACTTCTACAACACTTCAGCCAAGGTTGATTTATAAGGTTGTCGCAAGGGAGAGAGCGAGTACCCATAATTGTCAAATCGAAGTTGACAGATCATAGAAAATCTACAAGTGCTCTCTATTATCACCCGTTCTTCTTTCGTAGTCATTCGCAAAATTGGCTGGTTTTGACAATTATGGGTACTGAGAAGAGAGTGCGATCAGCCCTGCGACAACCTTATAAATCAACCTTGACTTCAGCTATCAGAGCCAAACTCTGAAGAGTTTTAGATTTATATATTAAGTTAGCTTTATAGACATCTCAAAGGCTTTTATTTAAAGATGTCTGATCTGATCTGAGCAACGGTCTGACTAGAAGAGTATCCTTCTGATTATAAGAGAAACAGTCTGACTAGAAGAGTGTTACTTTGGTTCTTATAATCGGGCAATTGCACTAAACAATAGATTTAACTGTATTCATGTTCTTAACCCTTTCTTGTAAATGTATAATTTTTCAAAAGAAATGGGTTTTTATTCAATTAGCTTAAATTTCAGGGTACCTATATAATAAACGAACAGAATTATGTACAAATTACGTTCAATGAATTTGGTTCATTCATAAGAAAAATATTCCTAAAGAACAGAACAATTTCTAACTGCAATTTACGTATTCACTTCCATTTATAAGATGTTATACTTTTCAGGAAGAAAATGTGCTAAATTTTCATAGTAAAAAATTACCAATCCCATTAAGAATATGTGTTTAGAATACACGTATGCACTACTGTTGTGCTTAACAGTTCCGGAGACGGAACGGACATGGAACGTTTCCTTTAGAGAGCGGAACTAGTTCATTTAAACATGTCCGCGGAACTATCTAGTTTCTTTGTTTATTTGATCTGCTTGAGCTGCTTGTTTGTTGAACGTCTCTTTTATAGAGCGGAACTAATAAATGGAAACATGTCCGCAGAACTATCTAGTTCCTTTATTTATCTGTTTGAGCTGGTTGTTTGTTGAACTGTAGAGGAAATTTCTAATACTCTAAGTATAACTTTAACACAACGCTGTGACTAGCCTTAAACCAAATTGAACACAATTTTTTGTTTTTTTCAGTGTTTTAATTTCAAAATTAAAAAAATAAAGGAAAATATTCATAAATTATTTAAAAAAGAAACTTTAAAAATTTGCTAAAAAAATTCATATAGTTCAAATATTAAGTAGCAAAATTGTAGCATAAGAAAATATATAAAAATTATCTAATAGTTCCGCAGACAGTTTTGCGAACAGTTCCGCGGACATCCTTATTATGTTATAAAATAAAACAGTTCCGCGCACATGCTTACTTTATAACATAATAAGCATGTCCGCGGAACTATCAGTTCCGACAGTTCTCTGTATTAGAGGAAATGTAACAAAAGCATTCTAATGGTGTGTGCGAATTGAACTAAATTGCTACCTAAACTAAATTGTGTTAGAAAAATTCCGAGCTAACTAAATGCTTGCTAAATTAATGAAATTTCTTAAGAGAAGACAATAATGACATTTCTTAACCTTTAACCTATTTGTAATTAGCCTTAATTAGCTTAAATAAAACTTTACTGCTTTACCTCAATTTAGTTTAGGTAGCAATTTAGTTCAATTCGCACCCACCCTAAATATCATTTCATGATTGTTCTCTTTCTTATGTTACAAGCAAAAACAAACAGAAGAATGCATACAACAAGAATGACGATATATCATATAGTCTATTATTTCATTCATTCTCTCTCACAAGCATTATCGTTTTGCACTCAAACAATTTGTCTAAGCAGTAATATGTGTGCGGTAAGTGCGAAAGAGATGTCGGCTTATGTTGCTCATTAGAAAAAATTGTATCTCAATCGGAACTGTTTGGACATGCTTAAATCGTACAGATGGAACGATTGGAACTATGTCCGGGAGTGAACATAGTTCCATGAACTATACATGTCCGGAACTACCCATCCTTAGTACGCACTCAAACAATTTGTTCATCTACTCGTACATCACTGAAATTGTTTATGCCCTGTGACATATTTAGAATAGTCTAATAAGAAATAAGTCCTGGAATTTCTTCTCATGGACTAATTTCAAGTTAGCCCAGCCTGTGATGTAAAATTCATACAAATAGGATAGTGTATTGTGTAAATTGTGTGGCTCTGTGTCTTCGGAATTGTGCATTTTGAAAACTGTTGTTGTTTTTACTTATGTACTAATACCAAGTAAGCCTAAACTGGGAGTAGAAGAGATTTTATTTACAATACAATGAGTTTAATTTCTTTTTTGTGAATGTAATGCGGGAAGTTTAGAAATCTTTAATTCTTGATAAATGCGATGGTTATATAAATATTTTGTATTGTTTTTGAATAAAGAGTAGGTCATTGACGAATTTTATGAATGGATAAATAAAATAAAAATAAAAATTGATGTAAAATTTATAAATTTTACTAGGAATTCTAGGGCGAGCTTAGCCCACTAAAATTCTGGTTCGAGTCGACATACAGTCAAAACCGAGACACAACTATTTTTTGTTAAATAAATCAACCTTTTGAGGAAGATTTTTCATATTCTTTATAGCGCAAATTTATTGATAACTCTCAACGCAAAGTAATGAAATTAGTTCAGTAAACCTTGCACTAATGTAATGAAAGGGTTAATTCTGCTTGGCAGAAATGAATGCTTTTTAAAAATGGTGGCCCAACAAAATTTCGCTTTCACTCATCTCGTAGAGTATATACGTACAACTCTTCTATGTGACTTACTTAAGTACTATATTAATTTTGTAGTAAGAGCTGTACTCTTGTATGGAGACATCATCTCTTAAAACTGCGTTTTAGAGCATTTATTAAGAGTATAGTATAATTTGTTAATTAAATAAAACTTTTAATGTTGGTTTTTGCGAAAGGGGACAGCTTCTAACCGAGGTGCAATATGAGATTCTTACGATAAAGTTTCCACCGCAATGAAATTTATGCGTTTATATGATAAAATATTACACCACGCATATAAAATATTATAGATATAATAATTTCCTACAAACATAATAAAAAATGGCACATCAAATTTTGTTATATTAAAATAATGTTGGTAGAATTGTATATATACATAAATTCTTATAAAACTCTCTTATGAGTATATACATCTTAATTTTCTTAACTGTTTCTTAGAGTGTTGATCTTGTTTCAGAGCTCTGAAAGGCCGATATAAGGGCGTTCTGAAAATTACAACTCACACTTATATAGTGCCAAAATGAGCTTAGAAGAGTTTTACAAGTATCTTACAGATATCGTTTAGAGTTAATCGTAAGTGTATCAATCTTAATAATTTCTCTTCAAGAAGTCTTTAGGATAAAATAAAGATAATAATTGTTGGTTGGGATATACACTAGGGTGTCCCAAAAAGTTTTTTTTTTATGGCATACCCTCTAAACTTTTATTTTTCAAATAAAAGTAAATACAATTTCGTGTACCTAGGATCACGGGAACCCGTGCCGACTTTCATCGATACATGTCAGTACTTGGTAATATGGGAAAAAAGGTGCTAACTTTTTTTCAAAAAACCCAAATAACTTTTGTATAAGTGTAAATTTTAAAAAAGCTTGCTCACAGCTTATTTTCTATTTAGTATTTCTTTAAAACAAGCTATCGAACATGAAAATTGCAGAGCATAGCTCTGATTTTTTACTTTTCAGAATAAACTAGGGATGGAAAATAACGATTACTTTTAAGTTTTACGATCAAAAGTTCATGTATAAAAAGTTATTGTAAAATAATTTATGTTATAATGTAGCAATATAACGCTAGAGAGTCAGAGATCCCGTTTTGGACATGATTTTAAGGATAGAAATCAAATTAGACCAATTATTTTTTATCGATTTTTTTTTTTATCAAATATAACAATTATTTTTTGATCGTTATTTTTTTTTTTTTTTTTGATTAGAAATAAAAATCATTGTTGATCGTTAGTTTTTCAATCAGAAATAAAGGTTATTTTTTATCGTTATTTTTCGATCAAAAATAAAAGTTGTTTTGTGATCCTTATTTTTTCCGATCAGAAATTAAAATTATAAAAAAATTTCTTGATTGAAATAATAGATAGGTATTTAAATTTAAGTCAAATCCATATTCACTCATAAAAATTTTATTGAGTTCAAATTAAAAACTTATTGAACATAGAAAAAATAAAGTTTATACTTACGACCCTTCGAACCCACGTTTACTAACATACAAGCAAGTTGCCTTAGTCAAGGATTTAAACAACGATTATGACAAGGATAAGGACAACATCTTAGACATGGACTTGGAAAAGTATTTGGACAAGGATTTTGTCAAGGATTAGGGCAGGTATTTGGACAAGGATTTGGGCAAGGATAGTAGTAGATTTGTAGTAGAAATAGTAGAAAAGTTGTTACGAAAAAGTTACGATTTCGTTCAGACAGTCCGAAAGAAATGAAATTTCACTCTGTTCGCATTTCAATATATCGTGCAAACAGTTTCATAATGAAATTACATATAAATTAGTATAAAAAAAAAAAGTATTTCGATATTTAAATAACGAAATTGCAACAATTTCTTTAAGACAGCTCGAAATAGTTACGAATTAGTCGGAATTTCGACAAAGTTGTCAACTATGACTTGCTGGGGAAGTATTTATGGAAAAGTGAATATTTTGAACTTGCTCATTAGTCTTCATTTCGCATGTAAATTAATGGCAACATATAAGCACACAGCTTTTATCTGGTGTTTGGTGGTAGATGTGACTTTTTCAACCTTGTCCATAGAGAATTCTGCCAGCTTTGTTTAAAACGGTTCCAACATACGTGGTAACAAAGATTTACTCCTTCATTTCGTATCGTGAAAAATAACACCATCGATAAGCAAGACACAAGAAGCACTACTTATGTCTTATTTTGTGATATCGTTGCTGTGATTTTTCAAGATACATAATTAAGACGTTAGAGACCACAAAGGCATCATAAAATTCGAGGAACTTTTTGGGATTCGTAGCTTTGCTGTTCCAGAGTTTTCAAGAGTTTACGTTCCATTTTCCATTGACTTCAAAATTCCACTGATATCTTCATCAATGGAATCTTCTACACTCAGCTGTTTCAGTTCAGTTGAATGAATGACAATGAATGAATTTTGACAAACAAAATAAGTTTATAAGCATCGAATATGTTGCGTTTAGCTTAAAAAAATATTCGTTTCTTAATATTTATATAAAATATATTTCCTACTGGGTAGCCATTAAAAAGCTAAGCAGCATCTTAGTGCTCGTTTCTTAGACGAACTTCTGCGAATACAATAACAACGGCGAAATTAAAAAGTATCAGTAATTAGCTTATGAGATTGCGTAGCGTTGGCAACCCTAAAACAAGTCTAAGAAGCATTATTCGAGCCAAGCTATAAATCAGTAAGCTAGAATTAAGCGTCGCAATATGAGATCGTGCCGAATATAACACGGCTAAAACAGCAGCAGCTACAACAACAACAACAACACCGACAACAATAGCTTTATTATTGCTGCTATTTGTGAGATTATAGAAGAAGATACACACGCACACACACACACACACACAACACACACAACATACAGATAAACACAATTACGCATCCGCATACATGGGAATTTGCTAAATATATACTTGCTAGCGTGCCACCTAGTGTGGTCGCCATGATTTTTACTGCTTCACACTTCCACATAAACCAAGTTGCTTGCTTCTATTAACACGCGTGCACACACACACACACATACACACACATTGAGCAGACTTACAAGTTTTCGATTCAGTGATGTGTATGATTAGAATAGATATAAAGACAGGATTAACGGATGAGCGTTTGCATGTCCGTCTCTATTCAGTCTATTTTTCTTTACGTCTAACTGTGCTCTGCCATAGCCATTCATTCTATCTCTCTATCTATTTGTATCTATATACATTCACATATCTGTCACTTTTTCTTCTTCTTCTTCTTCTTCTTCTTCATCTCATTCATGTGTCTGCCGTTTAGCCGAAGTATTTTATTTCGCATAATCCAAAAACGTTGCATATGCAATGGCGTTGTTGGTGCTCCATGACATACCATGTGTTGGCTTATTTGTACGCTGCGGAAGCGATGCCGCCATCATGACGCGACTTATCGACTCATGCATGCTGCTTATTTCCTTCCGTTCGAGTCGTTGTGCCAACTGTATACTGCGTTCAACTCAATCCATGACGTTCGTTCAACTTTCAACAAACGAACAGACAGCAGGGCGTATACGCAACATCAATTATTATTTTAAATTCATTTCGGTGAGAGGAGTGAAAGAGAGATGCTAGGAAAATGTTACATAAACGAGAAGTTGTTAAAAATAAGCTGTTCCAACTCAAGGCTCAATTTTATCGCATTGCATTTAAAACAACAGCTAACGGCAAAATTAAGCCTCTGCCGCTAAATGGAGTCCTTAAAAATGCTTTACATCCACGCAGTGTAGGATGCGTGGGTTAATTAATTGGGTTTTTGTTAATTAAAACACTCATTAAGCATTTTGACTTTACTGTTTTAAAAAAAAATCTACGTAATTATTTAATTTAATTGAGTTCTGACGCATTTTTAAGCTTTTTTAAGCATTTAAAATCTAGTTTGATTTTTTCCAATCACAATGGAAAATTTTGATTACTTCAATTAACAAAGACATTGAAACTTTAGAAGAATCTACACATAAAGATAATTTCATGCAAATAATTTATTTCAAACATACCTTTAAAATGACATCGAATATATAAAACACGAATAAAATTCAATTTATGCTTATATCAAGGCTTCAACATGTGCTTGAAATCTGAGAAAGTTTAAAGTTTTACAATTTCATAGATTTTAATTCTGTTATAACTTTTTGGTTAAAAAATTTTAGAAAGACGTAAATAAATACAAGCATAATCTTGACATTCAAATGTTAAAACTTTTTCGAAAAAGGTCCTTAATCTATCTATATATATATATATAAAATTGTAAAAAACAAAAATCTGTACAATAAATATTTTTATGAAATTCTTTTTGCGATGGACATTTTGAAAGACGCTGAGCCCGAAAATCGCATTTTTAAAATTTTTGTCTGTCTGTCTGTCTGTCTGTCTGTGAAAGCATCACGCGAAAACCACTGGATGGATTTCAATTAAACTTGACATCCAGGTTCCTTATATCCCCGGTCAACATATAGGCTGCTTTTTATCCAGTAAAAAAGGTTGGACCCGGTAGGGGGCGCTGCGATCGGGTTCCAGGCATTGTTTTTTTAGCTTATCTCCGAAACCGTTCATGCGATTTGCATGAAAATTTGTAGAGGTTTTCGGACACGCTAAGTTTTTTTGACTTATCTACATCGTTCTATGTCGAACACCAGAGGGCGCTGTAGCACAAATATTTTGAAAAACCTCGAAAAACTCCTAAACCGTGCATCCGATTTACATGATAATTGGTATGTAGAGGTTTTCGGATACGGTGAGTTTTCATGACTTATCTACTCTGTTCTATCTTGAACACCAGAGGGCGCTGTAGTACAAATATTTTAAAAAACGTCAAAAAACTCCTTAGTCGCTTATACGATTCGCATGAAAGTTGGTATATAGGGGTTTTCGAAAACGGTGCGTTTTTATGACTTAAAACTAGGTAAACTAGGTTCTATCTTGAACCCCAGAGGGCGCTGTAGTGCAAATATTTTCAAAAAGTCGAAAAAGTCCAAAACCGTTTATCCGAATTGCATGAAATTTAGCATGTAGAGGTTTTCGGACATGCTGAGTTTTTTTGACTTATCTACTCTTTTCTCTCTCGAACACCAGAGGGCGCTGTAGTACAAATATTTTGAAAAACCTCGAAAAACTCCTAAGCCGTGCATCCGAATTGCATAAAAATTGGAAAATAGGGGTTTTCTGATACAGTGAGTGTTTTGGACTTATCCTTTTTGTGCTATCATGAAATCCAGAGGGCGCTTTAGTACAAATCTTAGGAAATCGTGAAAAACTCCAAAACTGCTCATCCGATTTGGATGAAAATTTGTAAATAGCGATTTTCGAGTACGGCAAGGGTTCTGGTGCTATCTTTTTTGCACTTTCGCGAAACTAGAGGGCGCTGTTGTCCAATTTGCACGTGTGTCCCTGAATGGTTCAGATTCACAATTGGACCCGGTAGGTAGCGCTGCGATCGTGTTTAAGGCATTTTGTTTGGATAGTTTATCTCCGAAACCGCTCATCCGATTTACGTGCAAATTTGTGTATAGAGGTTTTCGGATATGGTGAGTTTTTATGACTTATCTACTCTGTCCTATCTTGAACACCAGAGGGCGCTGTGTACAAATATTTTAAAAAACTTCTAAGCTGTTTATCCGATTTTCATGAAAATTGGTATATTAGGGGTTTTCTAATATGGTGACTGTTTTGTACTTATCTTTTTTATACTATATCGAACACCAGTGGGCGCTGTAGTACAAAACTCTTAAGAAATCGTGAAAAAGTAGAAAGCCGCTCATCCGATTTGGATGAAAAATTTGTATATCGGATATATAGGATTTGATATCGAGTATGTAAAGGGCTTTGGCGTTATTTTTTTATTCTATCTCGAAAACCAGAGAGCGCTGTTGTACAAATACTGCAAAAGACTCAAAACAACTCATCCGATAAGTATGGTTTTTATAAGTGGATTTTGGGTGCGGTGAGTCTTTTGGCGCTATGTATTTTGCTATATCTTGAACCCCAGAGGGTGCTGTACTACAAAATACAGTAAGGCGTAGCAAAGCCCGAAGGGTGATAAATATATTATTTTCTTCTTTATGTGTATTTATATACCACTTTTTTTCGCAAATCAGGACAGCTGATGCCGAATTCTGTGGTATTTGAGTACGCATTAACACATGCGAAAGTCAGTTGCGTCGTAAGTTGGCATTGTTTTGACATTTCTATTTTTCAATGCTTATTTAATTTTTGTCCAGTTTCCTCGCGAATTCCCAAGAATTCGTTTTTGCTCTGATTTTTTTCAAAATTGTGCAATCTATCGAATACAATATAAAACTTGAAAATATATTTTTGCAAGCGATCGCACGCACGCACGCACACCTATATCACGATTTCCCCAACTTTTTCTCATAATTTTCAGGTGTTGAAGGTATATTTTTTTTTCATTTCGCTGAAGTTACCGGTTAGAAAGATGCACACAAAATTCCTTCTAAAGTTTGTGAAAAGTTTTTCAAATTGAGGAATGAAATCGAAAATTATTTATATCAACTCCCGAGTTAAGCCGGGTATTCTGCTAGTCTATCTTTATATATGAAAAACAAAGTGGAAAAAAGCGTTTTTTTCTCTCTGCAGCCCGTAATTTTCAAACAATTTAGTTGATTTATTTTTTAAATATAGATAATTATGATGCGACGGTTTTAGGGTTGTCATCTAAATTTTTTTATTTTTACGAATTCGATGGGCGAACAATAGCTAAAAATGGATGACTGGATCCGAATCCGTTGTCAGAATTTCAAAAATAATGTAATTTTTTAACCATAGGTTTGCCACCTAAATTTTTAAATTTTAATGAATTAAAAATTATGGATTTTCTCCATAGGGCTGCCACCTAAACTTTTTTTTATTTTTACGAATTCGATGCTGGGGCGAACACTAGCTAAAAATGGGTCACTAAATCCGAATTTGTGGTCAGAACTTCCAAAATGATGTAATTTTATCACCATAGTGCTGCCACCTAAATTTTTAAATTTTTACGAATTCGGTACTAGGGCGAACTGTACGTAAAAATGGGTCACTGAATTCGTCTCCATTATCAGAATTTCAAAACTATGCAATTTTTTTACCAAAGGGCTTCCACATTTTTTTTTAATTTTTATTAATTTTTTGCTAGCGAAGACTTGGTGAAAATCAGTCGCTTAAACCGTAATTAATCGCGAACCCGTTTTTTTAATTTAGATATGATGAAGTTCTTTTACCGTAAGGATGACAGCAAAATATTTTTACTTTTACGAATTCGGTGCTGGGGCGAACACTAGGTAAAAAATGGGTTAATATAACTGCATCCATTGTCAGAATTTAAAAATGCTGTAATTTTTATACCCCAACGCGTATAGAAAAATATATATACTTTAGATCAGCATCATCTCCTGAGTCGATTTCCGTGTGTCCGTCTGTCCGTCTGCCGACACGATTACAGCCGCAATTTTAAAGCTATCGCGATGAAATTCAAAATATAAACTTTTTTTTAAAAAAGGAATATCAAGTTCGAGAATGAGCCAAATCGGATGAAAACCACGCCTACCTCCCATACAAAGTGGCTTTATTTTAAAAGTAAAATCTCTTCAAAATCTGTTCAAATTAAAGAAATGTCTTGAAATTTTGCATATAGGCTTTGATATATAATATAGATCATCACTATGATATTTGGCAAAGTCGAATGAAAACCACGCCTACCTCCCATACAAATTGGCTTCATTTTAAACGTAAAATTTCTTCGAAATCTGCAAAAATTAAAGAGATGTTTTAAAAATTTGGACATAAGCTTTGATATTTGATATAAACCGTCTGTATGATATATGGCAAAATCGGATGAAAACCACGCCCACTTCCCATACAAAGTAGCTTTATTTTAAACGTAAAATCTCTTAAAAATCCACAAAAATTAATGAAATGTCTTGAAATTTTGCACATTAGCTTTGGTATATAATATGAACCCTCCCTATGATATATAGCAATATCGGATCAAAACCACGCCTACCTCCCATACAAAGTGACGTCATCAAAATAAAAAAACTTTCGTTAATATATAAAACTGAATATCATCGTGTGTGTCGTGGCTAAAGACTTCGAATGCGAGGGGGTATTTTAGCTTCGGTACCCTGCCGATGCTCCATCCTTACTGATTTTCATAAAGTTTACACCTAATGTTTTTTTATTTTTACGAATTCGCTGGTGAAAGAGAAAACATCAAAATTCTCTACAATTTTTAAAAAAAGCACTACCGCTACAGTTTATAGGCAGGCTCAAACCAGCTCTTCTGAATACAGAAACTTCACATACACTTTCAACTACACATACATAGCTATATAAAGGTTAGCCTGTTAAAAAAGTACCTGACAAAGCGGGCGGGGATCTGCTAGTATGCTTTAAATTTTAAAAGAAAAAAATATTTAACATTTTATCAAAATTGAATTTTTAATTTTTTCAGACAATATTTCATACTTAAGGTGTAAATTGAATGCAGCTTAAATTAATACAGCAGGACTACTCCCAACAATTTTTCAAATTATAAAAAATGTTGAGTGTAAAAAAAATTTGCAAAAATGAATTCAATTTCTTAAAAAATATTTCAAAATTATTGCTGCTAATCTATTTCTTATGCCTATTGAATGAATGTCTTGCTGTATTTTTGAATTCACAATTATTTTATCAATCCTATCTTAATCCTATCCTAATTATCTAATACCAGGCCCGTAGTCAAGGGGGGCTTTTAGGTGTTCAACACCCCTTCACCCCTTTAGAGTCCAGAAAGTATGAAAAAATAATGCAAATGATCTTTCGAACGTGATCTTTTTAAAAAAAAAAAACAGAGATACTGATGTAAATTTACTTGAAGATGCAAAAGTTTCAACACAAATTTAAGAAACTTCGCTTAATCAATGACAAAAATTTTTTTCCAAATGAAAGATTCAATTTGTTTATAAAAGTCATGATTATGATTTGAATTTAGCTGCAAGAAGTTTATATATTAAAGAACCATTTTCAAATATTGATTTTGATGCTCAAAGTCTCCCTGATATCCAAAAAAATATATATTTGAAAATAATCTCGAACGAATATAATTTTTTAAATTGTAGAAAATTAAGTTTAAATTTTTAATGCAATTTCTGAGCTTATTGAACCAAATGAAGAAGGCATTTGTTTGAATGGGCTTTAGTTTAAAATTATGAAAAGTTGTTGAAGTCACAAAATATTTGAACTACGAAATTTAACACATTTTCGGGGTATTCCACGTAAAGCGGACAACTAAAAAGTTTGCCCATTCTTTTTTGTTGATTTCTTGGTATGTAAGACATCTAAAATCTCCTACTTAGCACAATAATTTTGAGAAGTTTTCCAAATTACAGGCTTCAAAAAATTGTATTAAGGTGGGACATGACATTCGCGGCAGAGAAAACAGACCTTTTTTAAAAATTCATAACTCAGTCAAAACCAAACATTTTGCCAAAATTTTTTTTTATTGTTGTAGAGAATTGAACAAATTACTAGAAAAAAAATTTTAAAAAATATATTTTTCACTCCAACATGGTTTTATAGAGCTCCAAACTGGCGGCAGAGAAAAAAAACGGGGCCTCGTGGTTGCAGCGCTGGGAGTTGCAAAAATTGTCCGATCTGGAAAAAAAATAGATTTTTTTAAATCTTAACAAAATTGGTTATCGAATGACACGAGTTTTTTTTTAAATTTTTTTTAAATTTTTGGTGATGTTCCAAATTTGAAAGTGTGTTTTTTCGAAAAAAATATTGACTTTAAAAATTCACAAAAAAATTTAAAAAAAAAAGCTCGTGTATACGATAGCGAATCAAGTATAAAAAATACAAAAAATTTCGTCAAAAAAAAATGAACCCGCCAATGATTGAGTACGAAAAATATGGTTTCGATATAAACGCGTTCAAAGTTTGTGAACAAAGAAAAAAAAGGTTGCCTTCAATCTGCCATGCCTGCTTCATACTGTATGCCTTCGTTATCTTGTGTTGTGCTGTTTCTTATAGTTTTTTGCAATCGTTTAGCAATTCGGGCTTCGCCCTTCAAGTAGGTACGAAATAACAATCACCAAAAGTCAGGTAGCAAGTAAAACAAGTATATAGCAGCTGCCGTACGTAGGTAGCGCAAAAATTAAAAATGCGCTCTCACTAATCGGGCTGTAACTTTTGAACCCGTAGGAAATTTTCCATGAAATTTTTTTTCCAAGAATCTTAAGAATATTTACTAATATACAAAATTATTAAAAATTTTAAAAAACTACCAATGTCATGTAACCCCTTAAAATCTAAATAGGCTGTTTTTCGAAAATAATTTCTCAATAAATAAATAATCTTACAACATTTTATACAGTTCAATTCTATGGGGGATTTGAAGATTTTATAATCATGCTACAAAATTTCCATAAGAAAAATTAAATATTTTGAAAATTATTTTTTATTTTATATTACAATTTTAAAAATTATTTTTTGCTCTATTATGTTACAATTTTAAAAATTATTTTTTATTTTATTATATTACAATTTTAAAAAATATTTTTTATTGTATTATATTAAAAAATTAAAAAACGTTTTTGAAGTTCAAAAAATTATAGTTTTCATTTTTTTTGTTTTTGTTAATATTTTACTTTACGCAAATAACTTAAATTTAAATTCACGACTGAACAAATTCTTAAATATTCGAACAAAAAGTTACTGCTTATTTCTTTTTATAAAAATTTACCCAGCTGAGTAATGTTTTTTAAAAAAAAAGTCTTATTTTGATGTGATAATTCTTTTATCGGAGACGATTCCTTTGATCAAAAAAATTTATAAAAAAAAAATTATGCAGTGATTGTTTTTCTTATTGGAGGATTTTGTCAGTCATGATATCAAATTTTTATATGTAAGTAAATGGCATGGTTAAATTTTTAAAGATTTTGAAATATTTTCATATGAGTATAATTTAAATCGTCGAAATCATTTTCGAGAAAATAATACTAAACACAGTTCCAAATACTTGTACACAAGCTAAGAGTTAATAGAGGCGTAAGATAGTAAAAAAAAATACCAAATCCTAAGGTTATAATTTTTTGGCTCTCCCGTTTATGTGAAATGAAAAATTGCGTATCAGGCTTCAACGGGCGAACTTACCGGGGAAATTATTAAAAAAAGTTTTAATTTTTCATAAAAAAAAAATCTATATGGCCATTTCAGCCCTTGAAAGGACTTTGACCGAGCTTCTTATGATCTGTTGTGTTGCGTGTTTGTGAAATGTTTGAACACAAGTGATCGAGAACTGAGCCTATAAGTTTTATGCCGACTCCGAACGGCTGATGTTCTCAAGAAGCTTTTCATTGTAGTTTTTACTCTCTGAGGTTTGCCATTGCCTGCAGTGAGGTGGCCAAACACAAAAATTAGATTCAATTGAAAATCGTTCTGTGTCAGATGGGATGGGAACAAATTCTTATCTGTTTTTTCTTTTTACAAAGTATTTTGACAACATTAAAAAGTCTTCCCCCAACTTAGTGCATAGCAACAATCCGACATGTTTTCAAACTAATCGTGTTTTGTTTATTTAATTTTATTTCAACGCTACCTTTTAGTCCGATCACAAGAGATGAAACTTTAATGCGTGAACCAAACGCTAAGCTTCAAAACAACCAGACTTCCAAGAACTAATCCCAATGATTTTTAGCTTTGACAGGAACATTTTCATTTATCTCTTAATACCGCCTTTGTGTGTGGGAGTCAAAAGGTAAATTTAGCAAACTACTGTTATACAGCGAATTGCACAGTAACCATAGACAACACATCCTACGTGAAACTGCGTAGTACCCTGTAGGAAAATCAACTAATTTAAAAGTAGTTGAAAAAGTAGTTTTTTGTCAACCACAACTAGTTGAAATTCTGACTTTTTTCCATAGAACGAACTAACATATTTGGTATGGTGATGTCCGCTAAATAAGTCAATTGACTTTCGTCTGCATATATTTTGAACTACTTGTTAAATTAGTTAAATTTTAATTATTTTTTAACTACTTTAAAATAAACAAATTCAAAACTAGATAATATTTCACTTACTGAAGATGAATATAAAAGCACAAAAATTTTAAATTTGTATACATCAAAGAGATCCTTTATTTGGCTCTGTATATATTAAAAATATATACATAAATTCATTACGTGAATGCAGTTTACGGAAGCAGTTTCCAAAAACGGGCACGCCACCGCCTGGGTACATGAGCCGATCCAATTGATCGGAATTGTGTGGATACTGCGCCTGTTATTTAACACAAGACAGCTTTTTGATGCTTCATTTCAAAATTTGAGCTAAACAAGCGTGTCAGCGGGATTTTCCACGCTTTGCAACTATCAATCATGGTCGATGGACACACCGATATTTTGCTTAGTGCTCTTTTAAGTGTCCCCTCGCAATGAAGTGATGGAGCAGACTCGACGCTACGTAGGTAAAGGCGTGCGTCCTTACTACTGAAGTGATGAGGTGTTTGCTGAATGGTTAAGCAATGCATCAATTTCCGCACAAAGTCCAAATTGTCCAATGTTTGCTAAACACTACCAGTTTGTTATTTGAATATCTTAAATAATAAAGAATTTTTAATCGTTTCACAGGGTTTTGAGGCAGTCTATCAGTTTTAAAGTGTGTTTACCACGTCTGTCTTGCAGCTCAATGTCGTAAATAAAAAAATATGTATTTTTGAAACAAAATGTTAGTGAAGCCTAAAGTTAATAATATTTGATGAAATAACATGGTTAAATACATATTCACTTGTAATCTAATAAAAATTTGCAATTAAAACATGCCAAAATCAGAGTAGTTGCCGCCTTAATATAATTCAAAGTAGTTTATCAACCACTTGTTTTTAAGTAGTATTTTAATTACTTCATAAATAATGCAATAAAAACTTTTTAGAATTGAAGTGGTTGCCGCCTTAATATAATTCAAAGTAGTTCATATACTAGTTTATTTTAAATTACTTTTTTAGTTAGTTGTTTTTAAAAACAAGTTAGTTTGTTCCTATAGGGAGGGACTTTCACAACAATGAAACGGCAACAAAAAAAAGTGAAAACAGAAAGAACTAGATAAAGAAAAAAAAAAAAAAAAACAATTCCTACCGCAGCGCTCAAGTTTCTAAACATGTTCATTCTGTACATCACATTAAGTTAGGTTTTTTTTGTTTGCTTCTTCCACTATGTTATTCATATAATTGCATTATTTGTATTCAATTCCTTAATCCAACCATCCATCTATTCAGTCATCCAAATAGCAGCAGCTCCTCTGTTTCAGCTGCTTACGCCCTATGGCAGCGTTCTTCAAACTGTGTTCCGCGGAACCCTAGGGTTCCACGAAATATCTCAGAGGTTCCGTTCGAAAATGTAGAAAATGAAGGAGTAGGCTATGAAATTTAAAAGTTTATTTAAAAAAAAAAAAAAATGGGTTTTTAAAATTTTCAGTAAACCAAATCGTGCAAAAACTTTGTAAATCAAAAATTTGTTAGCAAACTCAAACAACAGGTCAACAAATATTTAATTTACTTCATGCTATGCCATCATAGAGTATATGGTATATGGACTGATGGAGCCATGGTTGGAGTAACAAAGCCTACCTCTCCGATATATTTTCGTACCTAAACGATGTTAATCTTTCGCTTCAACGGCCAAATAGGATAACTTTAAAGTTCAAAAGAAAAGTCAACTCAATTTAATAAAAGTTAAAGTTTTGGGAGGAATATATAACTAAAAATAATACACAGAGTTTTCCTGAAATAAATGATTTTTTGGCAGCCAATCACACCTCATTCCAGCAGAATGTCAAAAATAATATTTGGGCATATTAAGTGGTTCACAAAAGAAACTTTTGGAATATTTTCCTTTTACTTGCAATAATTAAAGTTGAATTGAAAAGCCTTTTAGTAAGTGCAATGATGTGGACAAATTGTCATTACAAGAAAAAGAACAACTAATATAAACATATATTTATATACGGACACCGCATTAAAATTTACATTTGGCCAAATTGGAATTGCTCCATTTTGAATAAAAATAATGTAAGAGTATCTGGAAATATCAAAAACGCGTTGTTAAAGAATTGATGGCTTCTGTTACAGCCTACCAATATCAGAAATCTTTTTCCATCCACTCCAAACTCATTTAGTCTTTTAAAATTAATAGTTTTTGTGTTTATTTTATGTTACATAATATCCGAGCTGTGAAAGATTGCAATCATTTGGAGCGGCATTCTTTGAAGTCGCAATCAATGAGTAAAATTTTCGATTGATCTAGTTTCGTGAATAAGACTTCAAAAAATTAAGTCATCAATCATTTGGAGTCATGACTTGATTATTCGCAATAAACTTTCTGCAAAATTTTCTGCTGGTTCTGATTTCGGCTTCCATTTCGTTCCACCACGCACAGTTTTTTAGATATTCACTTAAATATTGAAGTGATGAAGAACTTTGTCAAAGTTTGTTAAGTTGTGTAATAAAAGTTGTTCTAAATGAGTTCCATACTTAAGAAGCGCCTTAAGTTTATTCAGTTTATTTTAAAAAAAATTATTGTATTATATTAAATATTTTCTGTACGTGAAATATAAAATTATTCAAAAAACAACACACACAAAACATGAAAAGAAAACACCGAAAAAGAATTAGGTATTGCAATCAATTTAAATGATATTGATTGCATGATATAAATGATTGCAATCTTTAGCAGCTCTGCATAATATGTTTTATATTTTTTGAAATAAAATTATTTGTTTTGTTACTGAATAAATGCAAGTATAGATATATCTTTCATAAAGTTGTTGAAATAAAAGGGTTCCGTGGCAAATTTAATTTAGAAAAAGGGTTCCGCTGATAATGGAAGTTTGAAGAACGCTGCCCTATGGCAATCCTTTTCAGTTACCGCCTATATAATTTTTTCTTGTTTTTTATCTATTTTTCACCTTCTTATTATATTCTTGCTGCTGCTGCGTCTTTTTCTACATCTTTGACTTTGGCGTCTTTGGCTACATCTTTTGTTTTTCTTTGCTAACTTGCTGTTGTTTTTGTTATTCGGATGATTACCATTTTATGTGAGAAAAATGGTTGCCACACTGAAACCGAGTGCAAAGGATAATAATAGGCATGTTGTCGGTGGTGGGTTGTGTTCCCAAATGTGCCTGTATAGCTGTATTCTATTAAATATATGTGCAGATGGACGTGTAAGCATGTATGCATGTGTTCCTTTATGTGTCAGTGCGTGTGTTGATTGCTTATGGCTGCGCGTGTTGCTACATTAGCAGAACCGCTATAATTTATTTAAGCCAAACGCGAATTTTTGCCATAAAAGTTTTACCCATCGGCTGCAGTAACTTCAAGTTTTTAGTGCTTTCTTACTTTTACTGTTCATTCGTTGCCATTCCCCCACCCGCTAACGTCCCCACTTACACATTCCTTTTCGTAACGCATGCCCAAAATATTTTATCCCATAATATTTTCTCGTATCTGTGGCACTGTGAAGACTTGCGTTTGCCACATCTGTTTTATGAGCTGAGCTTATTTCCGGTGTGGCCCAAAGAAGACAAAGAAAAAAAAAAAACATAAAAGAACCTCAACTTCTACGCGGAAGTTCGGGTAAGTAATACTTAGTGGCATCAAATTTGTACAGTTTTGGTTGTTGTCGTAACTTTGCGTTTTTATATAAGTTGTGTTTTATATCAATTGAAAAAAAAAAAAATAAAAATATTAAAATTGCAGAGTAAGAGTAATTCGAATATATTGAAATAAAAGAGATAAAACATCTTTCCATTTTATCATACTCGTAACTGGAGACAAAGCTTTTGCACAAATTATGCTGTTTTCGTTTATTGCAAAGTGTGCACATTGTCAAAAGATTGAAAATTTGTTGAAACTTTATCCTCAATGGCATTCACCAAGTCATTTATCAAAATCAACAAAAGTTAAAACAGCGAAGTATTTAAAAAAAAAAAAAAATAATATCTAGTTGGTTTGAACAAAAAAAACCAAGGTTTTAAATATATAAGAAAAACCTTGAATTATTAAGGGCCGAATTGTTCACCTTTGGATATCTTTAATGCCCGTATGATACTTCATTTTTTTTTGTCAAATTTTAAAATCTGAAAACAAGTGGCGCGTGGGCAGGACAGACATATTTTGTAAGAAAAGGATAAACGTTGTTACTTTTTGAAGCGAAGGTTTTTACTCTTCGTTCTGTGATTTGCTTAGAGTGAAATCTGAAAAATTTTCGACAGATTTTTTCTTGGAAATTTGATGGTTTCTTTGTTGCTAGCGCTTATTACAACAAGAAAATTTAATACTTTAATATTAAATACTAAAAATATGTTTTGGTCTTCGTGGGGATCGAACCCGTGTCTTCTTAAATGATAGTCCAACACACTATCTACCAGGCCACAAAGACTTGTAAGAAACAGTTGTTAATTCAATATTACTTATAACAGAAGCTATGCTGCAGTAGATCGTCACCATCTATCAATAGATAGAGGATTGTGTATTTGCTATGCTACAACTAACAAAAATTTGCTTCTATTTGCCACAAGGTGTCTCCAGCATCGGTGTGTTTGTATTGTGAATGCGTTTGTGGTGTTGTTGGTACGAAGAAAATTAGCAATGCCCACAAGTGCGTTGACATGTGCGTTTTTAAGTGTCAAAAATATAGATGATACCAATAAATATGGAATTAACAAACATCAAATATATATTTTTGAAGCGAAGCTTTTTACTCCTCGTTCTGTGATTTGCTTGGAGTGAAATCTGAAAAATTTTCGACAGATTTTTTCGCTACGTAGTACGCTGTTGAAGTAAAAAATTTGTTCAGTGCAGCCAAGTTCACAACCATGTGTGGAGAGTTAAAATGGAGAGTCGCTGGCATTATATGCCCTTATATGTAATTGGCGTGGAAATTTGCCATTCAACAATAAAAAATAAGCAGTAAATATGTTTTCTGTATATATGTTATTTATTTTATGTTATTTTAAATTTTTGAATTTAAAAGTTAATTTATTAAAAAGAAAAAATTATTAAGCTATCAAATCTATGTAACTGCGAAAAAGCTTCGCTTCTCTCGTGTGTCCAACGACGCACCTGTGTTTTATATCTTGTGTTTTTAAGAGCAGCTGCATTTAATGAATTAATATTAGCTACACACATCACTTCCAATTCAGCATACATTTATCTTAAATAGTTTTGTTTACTCTAAAAATGTTAAATTAATTATTAACAGCACAGTAAATATTTGATCGAAACTTAACGAAGAACAAATTGAAAGAAACGGCAAAAAAATGCAAAGAAAATACAGTCCGTCCTACAAATGTTTGTCCAATTCGTACCCTATGCGTACTCACTCACACCAATTGAATCCATGAATTTGGTTTATTTGAACTGCTCTAGTTATAATTTTCAATGATCAATTTAATGAAGTATCATACAGGCTTAAAAACAAAACTATTTAATAAAAATGTATGCTGTATTGGAAGTGATGTGTGTAGCTAATATTAATTTATTTAATGCAGCTGCTCTTCAAAACACCAGAAGTAAAAAAGTAACAACGCTTATCCATTTCTTACAAAATATGTCTGTCCTGCCCACGCGACACTTGTTTTCAGATTTTAAAATTGGACAAAAAAAATTAAGTATCATACGGGCATAACCAGCGGATAAAGTACTAGATTTTCAGTAGTTTCAGATACCAGAAAACCAGATATTAATTACTGGTTAAAGATATCCAGAGGTGAACAATACGACCATAAATGTATTAGGGTGAATTTCAAAAAATTGGGGTATGACAGAGACATTTTTAGATATTTTCAACTTTAATATCGTCCAACTTCAAACTTGGCCGCTGTTGTAAAAATTAATGTATACGCTCTTTAAAAAATTCTGTTAAATATATTTTTTTAAGTTTTGCAGAAGTGCATACGATTTTTGTCTTGAGTGTTATTCCACTAAAAAATGTGTACGTTTACTAAAAATATCCAAATTTTTGCATTTAATACTTTTATTCGTCTTAAGCTGAAATTAAAAAAAAAAAGATGTGTGTGAAGTTAGAAGTGAAACTTTTACCCAAAAATAGAATTTCTAGGAAGATTGCTAATTTATTTCATTAACGTTCCCTCCTTCAGTTCAACCAAATGGTTAACAAGCAGTCTGCCTTCATACCAGTATTAGTTCAAGAACTGTATTTTTTTCATAAAGCCAACCAACATTCAACATGGCGATATCATTGGAAATATGAATTGTGCCTTTTGTTTATTGACAGTTACTGAAAACTTCGATCGCAGTTTTTTTTTACTTTCGTGACACAGTTGGTTATCAAGAGGATTTATTATTTCAATTTGATGACTTGAGTAGTGCCCAGGCTCGATCCTCATAGCACATACGACAGATCTTGCGGTTTATTTTTTTGTTTATTATATTTTTATTTATAAATATTTAAATTTTTATTTATAAATATTTATGAAGAGGTTCGAGTTGCTATCCAACGACTCAAAAACAATAAAGCAGCGGGTGCTGACGGCCTGTCAGCTGAATTGTTTAAAACCGGCGGCGATGAATTGATAAGGCGCATGCATCAGCTCATCAGCAAAATATGGCTAGAAGAAAGCATGCCCGATGATTGGAACCTCAGTGTACTGTGCCCTATACTTAAGAAAGGAGACCCTACAATCTGCGCTAGTTATAGAGGTATCAGTCTTATTTCCATCGCATATAAGGTTCTCTCAAGCGTACTGTGTGAAAGATTAAAGCCGATTACAAAAACACTGATTGGACCTTATCAGTGTGACTTTTGACCTGGAAAATACACCATAAACCAGATTTTCACGCTACGGCAAATCCTGGAAAAAACCCATGAAAATCAAATTGACACACACCATCTCTTTGTCGATTTTAAAGCTGCGTTCGATAGCCCGAGAAGGGATTGCCTATACGCAACAATGTCTGAGTTCGGTATACCTGCAAAGTTGATCAGACTTTGCAGAATGACGTTGAGCAACACACGCAGCTCCGTCAGGGTAGGAAATGACCTCTCCGAAACCTTCAATACCGAAAGAGGTTTCAGGCAAGGCGATCCACTGTCTTGCGATCTCTTCAACATCATCTTGGAGGGGATCGTACGAAAGGCCGGTGTGCATCGTAATGGCACCATTTTCTATAAAGGTGTCCAGCTCCTTGCGTACGCTGATGATATTGATATTGTTGGCAGAACCAAGAGAGATGTTACCGCTGTTTTCGCCGCTATCGAAAAGGAATCAGCCAAAGTGGGTTTGACGATAAATGAGGGTAAAACAAAGTATATGCTGTCTACAAACAAGGGAGCGCGGCTTTTAGACTCCCACGTTTCATCCGGCAGCTATAACTTTGAAGTAGTCAAGGAGTTCGTTTACCTTGGCACCGCCATTAACACTAACAACGAAATCAGCCTGGAGATAAAGCGAAGAACAATAATTGCTAATAGGTGCTACTACGGGCTCAGTAAGCAACTAAGTTCCAGAGCCCTCTCTCGATCGACAAAACTAACACTCTACAAGACGCTCGTTCTACCTGTGCTGCTTTATGGCGCTGAGGCATGGGTAGTTTCGCAAACTGACGCAGCCGCTCTGGGGGTGTTCGAGCGAAAAGTTCTTCGCAAAATCTTCGGTCCTGTTCGAGTCGGCGATGACTATCGCATCCGAATGAACCACGAGCTGTATGAGCTCTACGGAGACATTGACGTAGTTCGGCGTATAACTGTGCAGCGACTACGCTGGCTGGGTCATGTCCATCGTATGGACGACGAAGCTCCAGCGAAAAAGGTGCTCGAGGCGAGGGTCGCTGGTCAACGACGACGAGGGAGACCATGCCTCCGATGGATGGACCAGGCTGAGGAAGCCCTAACCGCACTTGGTGTATCCGATTGGAGAAGGCGCGCGCAAAGCAGAGGCGCCTTGCGAGAGCTGATGAGGTCGGTCGAAATCCGGACACGGGTTGTCACGGCCATCTAAGTAAGTAAGTAAGTAAATATTTAAAAGAAAAAATTTATCGAAAAACCAGTGGCGGGAATGATGCATTTTTCCCTTTCCTTACTCTGCATTTGGCTGTAAGTTGAACGTGCTACCGTCGTTGCACGTGCTGCCTCCCTTGTACGAACAAACCCGAAAGCAAGCATATCCTACATCTTTCAATTTATTTCATAGGATTGATGACAAAAAAAATTTATTGTTTATTCAAAATAATCACCAATCGGTTATGGTATAACTCGGGCTTTTCACAAAGCACAACGACAAAATTTCAACTGCAGAAAGGACCACTAAACCTTTGCTTCGTGGTCAGAAGCTCTGATCTTATGGTACCGCGCATACTTGTTTAGGTTTATTTTTCCGTGCCTACACAGTTAAAAATGTTGATGCGTTTTTCGGTTAGCTGGCATCGTATTTTATGTTGCATTTGCGACAATATTTCCTAGTAGTCCAAATCTTAAAGAATTGATAAACGAATCATGAACGATTTTTTTTCATCTTTGAGGAAACATGCTGATTCGGCCATACATTTCATTGGCGAAAATCCCATACAAAATGCCCACAAACGCAATACAGTAATGTTGAGATTTTTCGTGCATGAAAATATAACTGAATCGTTGCGAAAGTTTCGTCAACAAACAAAACAAAAAGAAAATTGTTTTCCATTTTTACATATTCTTTGATTCTATTTTACATGATTTTATGGATCAGATTATTTCCGATTTGTAATCTTTGATATATCAATCATGCAGTCCAATAATACACTATAATTTTAAAATGATATATATTGTAACTTTTAATGAAAAATTTACCCCGAAATATAAGCCTTTGTAGGGAAAACATGAACGAACACAAAGCAGAAGGTTGAAGAATTTTCGACAAATTTGAACGAACGGAAGCCGGACGCGTTCAAGAATTTTCGACTTGAAATACACAAGATAAGAGTTATCGGTTATCGCGTGTTCACTGTTTTCGATGTTTTTTTGTTCTATTTGATTTTTTTTTTAATGTTGACGAAACCAATGTACCAATCTTTAACTCATTAAAGAATATTCTGCAAGTCTGTTATTGACGAATACAAGCCAGACGCGTTTAAAAATAGTCTGCAATTACGGGCATCCATAATTCCATCCATAAATGCAGCAGCTTGTTTAATTTATTTAAAAGCAGAGTAGCTAGCTCAATACCGCAGCAAGTGATTTTTTTTAATTTCAATATAAGTGTGTGTTAAAAACTGCATTTGAAGTATGTAAAAGATATGGTATTTATATGACAATTAACAGATCTAAGAATAAAACAAATTCTAGATTCAAAGTTGCATTCGTTAATATGTGCTGTTTCCAAATGCAAGGCCTACTTCAAAAATTGCTTTCTGAATTTATCAAAACTCAATTTCAGAAATGAATAAAAGTATGCTAATATTCTGAAAAAAGCTACGCTCAGATTCAAAATTTTAGACCGTAATGTACATTTAAGAGTATTGAACGAAAGACTCAATTCAATGATAAAAGAAAGAAAAGAACTATTGATTGTAAAATTATAGATAAGTATGAGCTATTTAAATAAATTTCTCCGTGGCCCAATTGGTAGAACTGCCGCCTATTGATCCAAGCGTAGTGTGTTCAAATCCTTGGTAAAAGCAAAAATATGGAAAATATTATTAATTATTAATTAACAATTTTTTCGTTTTTATACAACCAGTGCGGCGAAATGCTGTGTTGTTGTTTTCATAAGAATCATATAGGTATAGGATTAGGTATAGACGTTGGTGTTGAAACAGGACTTTTAACAAATTTTTTATAGAACTTTCGAATAATTAGCGATGATAACTATCGTATTCGATATCGATTACGATTCGAAAAGATATGTTTTGTGGACATAACGGCTATTTCGTAAGCGAAGATTCGCTAATGTTTCGAAAAATTATTCGTTTACGATTCCAGAGCGATTAATGATTCGAAACAAACGCGAAAATAATTATATTTGTTACTTTTTTTTTTACTGTATGGTGGGCACTTTCGGATAAATTTTTTTGCACTTTTATTATAACTGAAGCGGTTGCACTGGTATGAAATAACTTTCGATTTTTGATCGCCATTTAGGAAAAAACTATATTTTTTTTCTGCGATAAAAGTTCGCTGCAAACGAACTTTCGTTTTAAACGAGATATGTGCCGGGTGGTAAAGTTAATATAATTAATTCAAGTCTACAAAATTAAAATAATCCATGAAGCAGAGGGTAGAGCTTGTATCCATTGATGAATTAATAGCGCTTATGTTTGCTTGATAAATATCATTTTACTTAATTATGACCAAAATATTCACTGCAAACTTTTATCATGCCATCTTATACAGTTTCAAGATAAGGCTACTCAAGGAATTTTAATCTTTATGGAAAGTGGTCGTATTAGTTGGTTTATCACACCCACTTTTCATATCGTTCTTGGCATTAGATAAAGTAGCTTATCTATCAAATTAATTTTTTTTTTAAATACTTTTTAAATAACTGGTTAAAGTAAGTATGACAAAAGTCTTGGCGCAGTTTGAAAACATACAGAAATGAAAAAATACTGACAGAAATACTACACAAAAAAAATACTGTTTGAAATAATTCGAACACGAATCTTCCAAAATTTACAAAATTGATGCTGGCAGCCCACAAGGAAGTGTTTTAGGTCCAGTTCTGTATACACTCTTTCAGGACCATAGACAAGGGAGGGGTTTTGGGTGTTCAAACCCCCCTCTTAGGGTCCAGAAAGTATACAAAAATAAAATATAAGTAAAAAATATATCGTACTTATATATTAACTTAACTTATTACTTAACTTATATAGTAATATTTATGAGTATAAAATATATATACTTAATGCTTCTCTCTTCAGTAACGTTCTCTTCAGTAACAGTATAAACAGCAACAGCAACACGCTTAAGATATCGAATAAAGTTCGATACATTAAATTGAGCCTTGCCCATCACCTGCGATTTAAGAATCTATTGCGTTGGAAAGTAATAAATGAAAGTGAGGAAAAAATGTACCTTCTACAATTGTTTTAATTGCGGTTTTCTAGGATTAAATAATAAGATAAGATAAGATAAGATAAGATAAGATAAGATAAGATAAGATAAGATAAGATAAGATAAGATAAGATAAGATAAGATAAGATAAGATAAGATAAGATAAGATAAGATAAGATAAGATAAGATAAGATAAGATAAGATAAGATAAGATAAGATAAGATAAGATAAGATAAGATAAGATAAGATAAGATAAGATAAGATAAGATAAGATAAGATAAGATAAGATAAGATAAGATAAGATAAGATAAGATAAGATAAGATAAGATAAGATAAGATAAGATAAGATAAGATAAGATAAGATAAGATAAGATAAGATAAGATAAGATAAGATAAGATAAGATAAGATAAGATAAGATAAGATAAGATAAGATAAGATAAGATAAGATAAGATAAGATAAGATAAGATAAGATAAGATAAGATAAGATAAGATAAGATAAGATAAGATAAGATAAGATAAGATAAGATAAGATAAGATAAGATAAGATAAGATAAGATAAGATAAGATAAGATAAGATAAGATAAGATAAGATAAGATAAGATAAGATAAGATAAGATAAGATAAGATAAGATAAGATAAGATAAGATAAGATAAGATAAGATAAGATAAGATAAGATAAGATAAGATAAGATAAGATAAGATAAGATAAGATAAGATAAGATAAGATAAGATAAGATAAGATAAGATAAGATAAGATAAGATAAGATAAGATAAGATAAGATAAGATAAGATAAGATAAGATAAGATAAGATAAGATAAGATAAGATAAGATAAGATAAGATAAGATAAGATAAGATAAGATAAGATAAGATAAGATAAGATAAGATAAGATAAGATAAGATAAGATAAGATAAGATAAGATAAGATAAGATAAGATAAGATAAGATAAGATAAGATAAGATAAGATAAGATAAGATAAGATAAGATAAGATAAGATAAGATAAGATAAGATAAGATAAGATAAGATAAGATAAGATAAGATAAGATAAGATAAGATAAGATAAGATAAGATAAGATAAGATAAGATAAGATAAGATAAGATAAGATAAGATAAGATAAGATAAGATAAGATAAGATAAGATAAGATAAGATAAGATAAGATAAGATAAGATAAGATAAGATAAGATAAGATAAGATAAGATAAGATAAGATAAGATAAGATAAGATAAGATAAGATAAGATAAGATAAGATAAGATAAGATAAGATAAGATAAGATAAGATAAGATAAGATAAGATAAGATAAGATAAGATAAGATAAGATAAGATAAGATAAGATAAGATAAGATAAGATAAGATAAGATAAGATAAGATAAGATAAGATAAGATAAGATAAGATAAGATAAGATAAGATAAGATAAGATAAGATAAGATAAGATAAGATAAGATAAGATAAGATAAGATAAGATAAGATAAGATAAGATAAGATAAGATAAGATAAGATAAGATAAGATAAGATAAGATAAGATAAGATAAGATAAGATAAGATAAGATAAGATAAGATAAGATAAGATAAGATAAGATAAGATAAGATAAGATAAGATAAGATAAGATAAGATAAGATAAGATAAGATAAGATAAGATAAGATAAGATAAGATAAGATAAGATAAGATAAGATAAGATAAGATAAGATAAGATAAGATAAGATAAGATAAGATAAGATAAGATAAGATAAGATAAGATAAGATAAGATTAGATAAGATAAGATAAGATAAGATAAGATAATATAAGATAAGATAAGATAAGATAAGATAAGATAAGATGAGATGAGATAAGATAAGATAAGATAAGATAAGATAAGATAAGATAAGATAAGATAAGATAAGATAACATAAGATAAGATAAGATAAGATAACATAAGATAAGATGAGATAAGATAAGATAAGATAAGATAAGATAAGATAAGATAAGATAAGATAAGATAAGATAAGATAAGATAAGATAAGATGAGATAAGATAAGATAAGATAAGATAAGATAAGATAAGATAAGATAAGATAAGATAAAATAAGATAAGATAAGATAAGATAAGATGAGATAAGATAAGATAAGATAAGATAAGATTTAAGTGTTAGTGTTAGTGTTAGTGTCAGTGTTAGTGTTAGTGTTAGTGTTAGTGTTAGTGTTAGTGTTAGTGTTAGTGTTAGTGTTAGTGTTAGTGTTAGTGTTAGTGTTAGTGTTAGTGTTAGTGTTAGTGTTAGTGTTAGTGTTAGTGTTAGTGTTAGTGTTAGTGTTAGTGTTAGTGTTAGTGTTAGTGTTAGTGTTAGTGTTAGTGTTAGTGTTAGTGTTAGTGTTAGTGTTAGTGTTAGTGTTAGTGTTAGTGTTAGTGTTAGTGTTAGTGTTAGTGTTAGTGTTAGTGTTAGTGTTAGTGTTAGTGTTAGTGTTAGTGTTATTCTATTGATTATTTTATTGTGTCAAAATACTAAAACAATTCCACTTAATTAGCAGCAGAAACCTCTTTTAAAAAAGGATAGAAAGGAGGAAAGTAAATCTTTGTTCTTAAGGAATTTTTTTTTTATATCAATTTCCGCCCTTATTATGGCGACTTCTTGATATTCTTTAATATTTGATCCAATGTTACAAAATAAGGTACGAATAATTATAAAAAGAAGATGACACCGCCGAAGTCGAAGCGATATTAGAACTACTTTGCTGATGTACCAACCGAGGGCAGCGCTGCCAGAATGGTGTAGTGGTCAATGTGTGCGGTGTCCATTCTATATTATAATTATTTAATGGTTACAATTTTAGCTAAATCATAATAATGTAATATTGTATTTTGTTCAAGAATCTTTAGAGCCTGAAAAGTGTCCAGAACGGCCTTTGGAACCGGCAGTTGCAGGAGGTGGTAGTATTGACAGTAATGTTAAAAGCGGTCGTATAAGTAGTGTTATTAAGAATATTTCACTTTTTATGTTAATAATTCTAAGTTTGTGCGTTTTGTGTGTATAATTGTAGGAGTTGTTCCAGAAACAGAAATTTCGTTTGATACATCGGAATAGCCTTCGACTTCGGCAGAACATAAAGGTAAGCAAAGATATTTCCAATTTTATTTCATTTCAAGTTTTCAAAACATTTAAAATTCCCCTTCCCCTCCTCCCCCACCCCCCCCAACTTTTAATTTTCCTGTCAGTGGCTCGCGTAATCTACGATTTAAGCAGTCTTGGTTGAACTGTTGGCATTAGTTAGCTTACTCCAAATTAAAAAACTAAAATAAAAATAAAATTTTCAAACCTTTTGAATGTTGTCGAAGAAGTCAATTAAATTTAAGAATTTTGCTAAGCGATCTGTTAAAGTTTAGGGGTTGTATACGAATTTACTTATAAGAAAGTGTTAGTCTTCTTATCGCGGTAGTTTTTCTAGTAGTTCACAAGTGGCTTATAGTTCAACATTGCTTTATACAGAATTTTAACCCGATAGCAGCTTGTAGGTAAATTGTTAGAATACTATTTATAATAAGACGCTTAAGAAAATATCGTTTCAAAGGAATTTGCATTATAGGTCACATTTCTAATGGTGTGGTAAATTTTTACAAAACTACTGTTTATATACCTGTCCTTGGTGTAACAATTTACAACATGGAAGTACTATTTACAAAGCACAACTGGCTTTTGTCATCGTTCAACTTGATTTTGATTACATCCGAAAACGAGGAACGATCAAAATTTTTAATTAAACAATATACAAGAATTTTTCCTTGCTCTGGTAACACTACCATTAATGAAAAACCCCCCTTGGGTCAATCCTGGCTACGGACCTGCACTCTTTACTTCCGATATGCCAAATTCTGCAAATGTTACTATTGCAACATACGCAGACGACACCGCAATTATTGCATCCAAAGAGTCTGCTGTAGAAGCGTCCCGCTTGGTTCAAATCCAGTTAAATAAAACAGAAAAATGGCTAAAGAAATTGAACATAAAAGTTAATACTACTAAATCTGTGCACGTTACATTTTCTATGAGAAAAAGGTGACTGTGCAAGTGTGTACATCGATAGTTCAGAAATACCACAGAGTAACGTCTTAAAGTATCTTGAAGTACATATAGACAGAAGACTAACTTGGAAACAGCATATCAAGGTCTGTCTGTCTGTTAAAGCATCACGTGAAAACCACTGGATGGATTTAAATGAAACTTGGGATCTAGGTTCCTTATATCCCCGGTCATAACATAAGCTACTGGGGGCGCTGCGATCGGGTGCCAGGCATTCTTTTTTTAGCTTATCTCCGAAACCGTTCATTCGATTTGCATGCAAATTTGTAAGTAGAGTTTTTCGGATACGGTGAGTTTTTATAACTTATTTACTCTGTTCTATCTTGAACACCAGAGGACGCTGTAGTACAAATATTTTAAAAAACGTCAAAAAACTCCTAAGCCGTTTATCCGATTTGCATGAAAGTTGGTATACAGAAGTTTTCGAAAACGTTGAGTTTTTATGACTTATATACTCTGTTCTATTTTGAACACCAGAGGGCGCTGTACTACAAATCTCTTAAAAAATCTTGAAAAAGTAGAAAGCCGCTCATCCGATTTGGATGAAAAATTTTACTAAAAGATTTTCGTGTACGGCAACTGTTTTGGCGTTATCTCTTTTGCTCTGTTTCGAAAACTAGAGGGCGCTGTTGTACAATTTGTACGTGTGCATGTTATTAAACTGTTCCTACACGGCTGCACCGATTTTGATGAAATTTTTTGTGTGTGCTTAAGTGGATCCCTGGATGGTTCATATTCGCAATTGCACCCGGTAGGTGGCGCTGTGATCGGGTTCCACGATTTTTGTTATTATAGCTTATCTCCAAAACTATTTATCCGATTTACATGAAAATTTGTATTTAGGGGTTTTCGGGTACGGTAGTTTTTATGACTTATCTATTTTATCCTATATTGAACACCAGAGGGTACTGCACCAGAGGGCGGTTTTTGTACAAATACCGCAAAAAACTCAAAACAACTCATCCGATAAGTATGATTTTTTTAGTGGTTTTCGTGTGCGGTGAGTCTTTTGGCGCTATGTATTTTGCTATATCTTGAACCCCAGAGGGCGCTGTACTACAAAATACAGTAAGGCGTAGCAAAGCGCGAATGCTGATAAATATCTTTTTTTCTTCTTTATGTGTATTTATATACCACTTTCTTTTTTCGCAAATCAGGACAGTTGATGCCGAGTTCTGTCCCAGTGAACCAAAACTACCGTTTTTGAATTCATTTATGAACCTTTTCGGGTAGAAACGTTCATTTTCGGCACTCATAAATGAACCCTTTTTATATCATTCGTCGGACTAAAATGCCTCTCAAAAACGAACCTTATTTTGTTCGCAAATGAGTTAAAAAAAGAACCATAAATTATCCTCTTTTTTGTTCGGAAATGAATTAAAAAAAGAACCATAAAAGTTATTTTTCGGCACTCGGAAATTAACCCTTTTTGAATCAATCGCCGGACGAAAATGCCTCTCACAACCAAACTGTTTTTTCTTCGGAAATGAGTTCAAAAATTAACCATACAAAAGTTCTTTTGTAAAAAACCGAAACGAAACTGAACCCTTTTTGTATCAATCTTTGGACTGAATTGCCTCTCAAAAACAAACCTTTTTTTGTTCAATAATGAGTTAAAAAAAAAGAACCTTTTTGAATTATAAATTTTATTATTGCATAATACTATTTATAATTACATATCGATATTTTGTTAAAGAAGAAATGATTATTACTAAAATTAGCGATCATATTAATCATTGGGTTAATAGGATTAATATACCTGGGCTGGAATTCACGCATTGTGTTGTTCATATTGATGTTTCAAAGGGGAAAAGGCGTGATTGTTTTCCAATTTGACAAACTTCCAAGTTATATATGAAATATCAAAATAGTCAAGTTATTAATTGGGGAATTTATTTGATTACATTTTTGCATGGAATGTTTTCGTGGTTTTCATTCTATTTGGGCTTAATTTTAATTTTTGATAGAAATGTTGAAATGTTGAATATTAATTAAATGTTGAAATGCATACGTGTAGCAGTACATCCATCTCGCACTTGTAAAAAAGTTCATATGACGTTTGTACGAAGGTTAACATTTTCATTTTAAGTTCCTGATTTACCTGATTTTAGAATATAAAAAGTAACATTTATAATTCATTTGTGAACTCATTTATGAACAAAAAATGGTTCGTTTATGAGAAATTGTTTCCTACTGATATGATAAAAAAATTATTCTTTTTGGAACTCATTTCAGAATGCAAAAAAGAAACATAAAATGGTTCATTTACAAGGAAGTCTTTCCTACTGAAATGATACAAAAATGATTCATTTTCGACTCAAAATACTCGTAAGTTTTATATGAATTTCGCAAAATATGCACAATTTTCCTTTATGGGAAAAGCTTTCACGAATTTAATCTTTTATAACAAGCACTTTTAAGCGACAAAATAAAAAAGAAATAAATAAATAAAAAAAAAGTTCTAACCAAAAACGTTCGCAAAACTCTCACCTTACTCAAAACCTTCACTTATGGTTCAGTGGGGTGGTATTTGAGTACGCATTAACACATGCCCAAGTCAGTTGCGTCGTAAGTTGGCGTTGTTTTGACATTTCAATTTCTATTTTGAATGCTTTTTTAATTTTTGTCCAGTTTCCTCGCGAATTGCCAAGAATTCGTTTTTGCTCTGATTTTTTTTCAAAAATTGTGCAATCTATCTAAGACAATATAAAATTTGAAAATATATTTTTGCAAGCGATCGGCGGCACGCACACCTATATCACGATTTCTCTAACTTTTTCTCATAATTTTCAGGTGTTGAAGCTACATTTTGCTCATTTCGCCGTAGTTACCGCCTTAAAAGATGCATACAAAATTTCTTCTAAAGTTTGTGAAAAGTTTTTCAAATTGACGAATGTAATCGAAAATTATTTATGTATATCAACTCTCGAGTTAAGCCGGGTATTCAGCTAGTATTTTATAAATGCTAAATAACTTCAAAGTTTTTCTTTATATTGTTGCTCCCACTGGGGCGCAATAATCTCTGTTTTTTTTTTTTTACTGTGAATACATTTGCTTATTGTCGCAAGATAGATTGCAAAAAAAGATAAATAATTTATGCAAAAAATACTAAGAGATGGCAGAAAATATTTCAGCATTACGTGAAATAATAAAATTTGGTGTCTGATACATTTTTAATCAATATATTTTTTTGAGTATTATACTATGTACTTAAATCCTTGCAAAACAAATAAAACTTTTCTGCTTTTGTTTGCTCAAAATATTTTTTGTCCTAAATTAATTAACATTTTTAGTCAAACTACCTACAACTTGTTACGCACTCAAAGTTAGTTAGTGAAAAATTTGTACAATTTTACGCATTGTTTGTTTGAATATAAAAAGAAAACCCGGTGTCAAGAATAGTAAATGAATGTAAGTGAAGTAGCTCAAAAAACAAAAGAAAAAAAAAAACAAAAAATTGTGGTAAAAAATAAAATCCACATACATATTGCAAGCTGCTGAAGTTGCTGAAATAGCACAGAAACAGTCAAAAGTACATAAAAAGCAGCTAGAGTCAACCAACAACAAAGCCAGGATGACGTGCTGACATTTATACAATCAAGAGTGACACACAATTCAAATTTTGTTTTTGCAATGCGTAGAAAAAATTAACAAAAAGAAAAAAAAAAAAAAAACAAAAAAAAAACAGTAAAAATGGAGCTTAAAGTCAAGGCAAAATATGTTGCATGAGATAAGCTGGATATATCCAGTGATGCTTAAAGATACGGATTGGGAGGAGTAGCTGGTGAGAGTACTTTTGGCGCTTTAAATATCTTGTTGCCAAATATGTGATAAAATATATATAACATAAAAGTATATAAATATACATATTTTTATGGTAAAACATATTTACCTATTAACATTTGGAGTGTGTGTGTGACTAGCAATGTGCTTTCATCTGCATTTGCGAATTTCTACGATTTCCAATGCCAAAAGCAATAAAAACTAAGAAAGAAAATGTTTTATGCTAGCTCACTAGCATTGATTTGTAAGCTTCTTGGCACAAAGGACCCAATTTTTTATTTTTTTCTACTGCTTCAGTCAGTAGTTTTTTATTCTCTCTATAAATGCTTTAACCCAATAAACATTGTGGCGAGGCGTAGTTCGGTAACGAATCACTTATGAATCGTTTTTTAGCTGTTTTCGAATAGTTTCATTCCGACTTCATCAGAGGTTGGCTTGATGCTTAAAGAAAGCATCGATTGAAATCATGACTTTGCTAAACTCCATTTAAGATGTTTTAAGCGTCTTTTAAGCGAATATTTTTTTTAATTTTATGTTTTTTTTTTAATTTTATGTGAAAAAGTCTTGTATTTTTTTCATAAATTTTTATATGAAAAACATTTTTTGAAATATTTTTTCTTCTGTTATGTTATTTCGTGCCTTTTCTTTATATAAATGATTTCCACTTAAAATTTGTTCAAGATTTTCATATGAATCAGTTCTCGTTAACAAATTGCTTTTTATAATTTTGGCGACTTGTTAACAAATTGCTTTTTATAGTTTTGGTGACTCGTACACGATTGCTTTTTATATATTTTGGTGACTCGTTAACGAATGGCTTTTTTTCGGTTTTGACGAATGTATAACGAAGCCAAAAAAAAGTTAGTGAAAATATGATAAAAAAAATAATTTCGAACTTTTTTAAAAGCCAAATCTTTAAAAAAACCTAAATAACAAAAAAAAAAAAACAAACAACAAAAAAAAAAATTTCTTTTTGGACCAAGTTGGGGTTCGAACACATGTTCGCGAATGCTGGCTTTTATTATCAAGTAAATTAAGCAAGATATATTCAGCATCTGAAATAGCCGAGTGGGTAAGGTGCCGGACTAGCATTCAGATGAAGTGGTTTCAATTCTTGACGTGGTAAGTTTGAAATTAATTTAAAGTTTATAATTATAACTCTTAGAGCTTTTCGATGCTTATAATAATTAAAATGATTCGTTATCAAATTGCTTTTTTTTAGTTTTGGAAACTCGTTAAAGAATTGCTTTTTATAGTTTTGGCTACTCGTTAACGAATTGATTTTAACAGTTTTGGCGACTCGTTAACGAATTGCTTTTTTCGGTTTTGACCATTCGTTAACGAAGGAGGAATTTCTTCCGCTCGCGATATTATAAATGAATCGCTACTAATAATTGCTAATGAATGAAATGTAGGAGAATGCGATTCGTAAACGATAACATTAGTGAATAATTTTGTTTGTTGGGAAGTGAATGACTGAGTTTGGCTGTGTATGTGCGTGCGTGTGTGTGTGTGTGAGTGTATGTATGTAGTGCTCAGCACAGCATGTGTGTTAGTAATGTTATGCATATCATGGCACTAGCTGGAGCACTTTGTCGAGCACCCAGCATATTGATACAAATGCTGCATGTGGAATTTCCCAACTGCTTCAGTTGATGACAAGTTTTCATTCATCCATATAAATGACATTTGTTGGAAATCAATCAGAGTCGATATTAATTTTTGCTGACAAATGCAAATAATTGTGAAAAGAAAACTTTTTCTTTCTCTATAGTTTTTTTTTTAACAGCTTAAGTTAAGAAACGTCAGAGCTCAGTCTTCAAGGAATTGATGATAAAAAAAAATCAGTTCGATTGTAAAATATTTATAAAACTAAATTGTGGTAATTTTACGAATTGTACTATTTGTAACTATTTGTAGGTATTTGTAGCACACTTAAGTAAGAAAATATGTACATTTTTAAAACAGTTATTTGATAGCTTAAATTCCCTTAATACTGATAAATGAAAGAATTAAACCTCATTTAAGGGGGGACATGACATTGGCAGTTTTTTTAAATCGATTTTTTGTAATAATTTTGTATTCTAGTAAATATTCTTAAGATTCTAAGAAAAAAAGTTCATCAAAAATTCTTACGGATTCAAAAGTTACAGCCGGATTAGTGAGAGCGCATTTTTAATTTTTGCGCTACCTACGTACGGCAGCTGGTATATACTTGTTTTACTTGCTACCTGACTTTTGGTGGTTGTTATTTCATACCTTATAGTATAGTTATTTGCAAATGTTTCAACTACTTGGTATCACCATAGGAGCTACAGCATTGAATTTTTTCCAAGGAAATGATGCAAATCGTTTGAAATGCGCCAGAGTGAAGGCATATGAAGCTTCAAAAGAAGCCCAAATTGCTCAACGATTGCAAAAATCTATAAGAAACAGCACAACACAAGATAACGAAGGCATACAGTAAGAAGCAGGAATGGCAGATTGAAGGCAACCTTTTTTTTTTCTTTGTTCACAAACTTTGAACGCGTTTATCTCGTAACCATGTTTTTCGTACTGGTTGCGGCAATAGCGGGTTAATTTTTGACGAAATTTGTTTTTTTTTTTTTGTATTTTTTTAAACTTGATTCGCTATCGTATGACACGAGCTTTTTTTTAAAATTTTTTTTCGATTTTTTATGAATTTTTTATGATTTTTTCAATATTTTTTTCGAAAAAACACACTTTTAAATTTGGAACATCACCAAAAATTTAAAAAAAAATTAAAAAAAAGCTCGTGTCATACGATAACCAATTTTGTTAAGATTTAAAAAAAATCATTTTTTTCCAGATCGGACAATTTTTGCAACTCCCAGCGCTGCAACCACGAGGCCCCATTTTTTTCTCTGCCGCCAGTTTGGAGCTCTATAAAATCATGTTGAAGTGAAAAATATATTTTTTTGAATTTTTTTTCTTGTAATTTGTTCAATTCTCTACAATAATAAAAAAAAAATTGGAAAAATGTTTGTTTTTGACTGAGTTATGAATTTTTAAAAAAAGGTCTGTTTTCTCTGCCGCGAATGTCTTGTTCCACCTTAAAAGAATATATATTTAGTTGTAATATTATATATAATGTCTCAATTTAATAAATAAAAATAAATATTTTTTTTCAACTGCAAGTCAATGAATTAAATGGAGGAAATTTTAAAAATTTTTAATTAAATAGTTCTTTTTTAATTCCCAATGCCTCTAGACATAAGCGTAGCAAGAGGGAAAAGGAAAAGGAAACTTCCCCCTAGACATTAAAAAAATTAAAAAATGATATATACAGCCATGGACACATAAATAGCACAAATGTCAACTTATTTTTTAAACGTTTCGTTTGAACCTAATAATGCATATATTAACTGTAGTTATTATTTTTTGAGACTCCATTGTGACGTTGTTTAAAACTCCGAAAGAGATGTACGGTTACTTACTTTTATTTGCTCAGGTCATCTCTTTCTGTATAGGCATGTACGATCTGCTGTGGTCATATAAATAGCACACATGTAAGATGGTGAATAAAAGTTAAAAATATAGGGTGTTTGTAAAAATTGTAGAGTTTTATTCGGTTAATTTCGCCGATTCTAAATAAAATGGGTCGTGGCAAACATTGCACTCCGGAAAAAAGGTCTATAATTGACGAACTAAGTGAATAAGCAAAAAACCATCTGAAATCGCGGATATTCTCAAAATTTCGCCAAAAATGGTCTATAATGCACTCAAGCTGGTTACATCAAATGGTTAAAATAATTTCGAGAATAAGCCGCGCAATCCTAGACGTAAAACCAGCTCTTCCGCTGATTTATTGTTTTGAATGACTTTAGTTCGCAAAAGTAAGGCTGATCCTTTCAAGACAGCAAAGCAAATTATGAGGGAAATAAATGAAGAAAATAATCTTAATGTTGCAAGAAAACTAGTATCTAGGAGACTACATGAAGCTAATCTTTATAGACGCATTAGCCGAAGAAAGCCGCTCTGAACCAACAAAAAATTTAAAGGATCGGTTAGCGTTTGCAAGGGCCCATGTGAATAAAGAAGACCAGTTTTGTAAGAACGTGCTCTGGACTGACAAAACTAAATTTAATAGGTTTGAACCAGATGGAAAAACTTTTGTTCGGCGCTCCAAACGCCAAGAGTTGAATCTGAAGTATACAAAAAAAATCCTTAAAGCATGGATGAGGGAATTTAATGACTTGGGGAGCTTTTTCCTGGCACGGCGTTGGGCCAATTTTTCGTATACCAGGAATAATGGACAAAAATATGTATTTAGATATTCTTAATAACCAGATGGAACCATTTGCATTTGAGAACATGCCTATTAGGTGAATTTTTATGCATTCTAATGATCCAAAACACACAGCAAAGGTTGTGATTGATTGGCTAAAAAAGGAAAAAATAAATATTTTGAATTGGCCGGCTCAAAGCCCAGACCTCAATCCCATAGAAAATTTATGGAATGATGTGAAGGTCAGCATAAGCAACCAAAATTTCGAAATTAATACTACGTTCACATTGAGAGCTAAATGCGCATTTACGAAATTGAATGTATATATTTGTTTCTTTTACTCTTACAAGAAGCATACGGCCACGCATTCTAAATTGCTAATGCGCATTTTGTTAAATGCGCATTTAGCCCTCAGTGTGAACATAGCATAAGATGAGTTATGGAGTGGAATTGAGAAGGCTTGGTACTCTATTCCGAAGGATTGGGTCAGGAAGCTTGTGGAGAGTATGGGACGAAGAAGTCGGGCTGTTTTGAACAATTCGGGATACAGTACCAAGTACTAGTAAACATATTCGTGAGCTCATTGTAAAATAAAAATAAATCACTATGTCTTCTTTTCAGAATCCAACTTCTGCTATTTATACGTCCACTTCAGCTAAGGAACAATTTCAGATTTTTCATTAATTTTCTAATTTTTAATTCGTAGTTACAAAGTTACTACTGATTTTAAGTTTATAATGTTTAAACTCAAATACCATGAAATAAATTCTTGTTATCCTCTATGTATTTTATTTAAATTTATGTGAAACACCCTACATGTATTTTTGTGCTATTTATGTGTCCACGGCTGTATATACAGGGTGTCTATTTATTTATTTTATTTATTTATTTAAGCTTAATACAAGCGATTTAAATACTTAAACTAAAAACTTAAATTTAAACAGTGAATATGTATCTTCGCAATTGAGTGCACCTATTTACAGAGGTGAAAGGTTATGTTGAGATGAGAAAAAAATTGTATGGGAGGGGGGTATATATTTTGACATTCTTAGGAGCTACAGGGTTAGTTAATATTTCACGACCTTGATTCACGTTATGGTTTCTAGCACAAAGACCAAGTTACGGAAAACTTTGAAAAGAAGATTTTGAAAAATTTAAAAGAAACTTGAATAAATTACAAAATTGATTATAAAAAAAATTTCATTTATTACGCGAAATTCTGAGAAATTTGCATTCAAAGTTGAAATTTGGTAGTTTCAACCGATTGATTTCATCTTTGAACGAGCACTGTTTGGTAACGGTTATGTCGGTGCTGTTTGTTGATATACCGTTGAAAATGTGTTTTTATTGCCTTTGCAATGAGCTATCAAAAAAGGTTTTCCGTAACTTAGTTTTTGTGCTAGAAACAATAACGTGAATCAAAGTCGTGAAATATTAATTAACCCTGTAGCTCCTAAGAAAGTGAAAATAGAACTCACACCCCCCCCCCCCCCACCCATACGGTTTTTTGCTCAGCTCGACATAACCTTTAACCTCCGCACTCAATTGCGGGACACCCTGTATATATGACTATGTTGTACTTTTAAAAGATCTTCTTGTACTAATTAATATCAAATAAATATCATTTAAGAACGCTATAATCGTAAGCTTTGTATAACAAAAAAAAAAAAACAAAATTTAAAAAATTTGATTTAGACTGCTTTTTGAAAAAATTTAATAATTTATAAGCTTATTTAAGAAAGAAAAATACATATACGTAGAGTTAGGTAAAAGAGACATGTCATTCTCAATCTAAATTAAATAAAGTATTATTAAAAATTTAAATTTAAATTAAAAATTTAAATAAAGTAAATCCACCGGATATTCAAAGAGCTATTCACTCACAAACTTTTCCTTTTGATTTTAGGGCAGATTTTTTAGATTTTTTGCAAAAAAAAAAAAATTAAATTTATAAGTTTTGGAAAAAAGTTCAGAAAATGTATTTAAATGATATTGTTTATCATTAAATATATTTATAATAGTTAATATGGAGATTTTAAAAAAAATTTAAGGTGTTTTATGGAAATAAAATTTACTTATAAAACCACTTTTATATGGCAGCCGTATAGAATATTAACATTCACCGTTAAATTTGAATACAAAAATTTTATTCTAAGAAAAAAAAACATTTTTTGATACCCATATTGTATTCATTTCATTTTAATAATCAATATTTACACAAATGTGAATTTTTAAAAAAAAATACAAACAAAAAAAAAAGTAACTAACTAAATCTTATAAACATTCACATACACAAGTATGGTAAAGAAACGGTTAAGTAATCAATACAATATGAGTAAAAATTTGTTAAAATCAACAACAACAAAGAAACAAGAACAACAACAACAAATATTTAATAATATATCCCAAACGACGTGAAATTTTAGTACCTTTCATTTGATGCCTAATTTGAGTATGTTTCAATATGTAAAATTAAAGTAATTTTTGCAAATTTATGAACGCCATTTTGAAAGCTTTAACCTTGAACTAAGCGGATATAGAAAAATACGTCAAACTTAGAATTTTGTCTTCTATCACATATCCAAAGCTCATTAAAATCAGAGAGTGACACGTGAAGACCTTTCCTTGTTAGTTCTCCAAATTAGTTCGATAAAATGAAATAAATCCTGGTGATCTCTTTTTTGGTTATTTAAAAAAAAATTCACATTCAAGAATTATTTTATAAGTACACGATATTTCTTGGAAAAATTTTCATATCCTTGCTTTTCATTTTTTGCTGATACTTATAAATTTATTTACTAAAAGCTTCCCCATCATGGAAAATCCTAACTAATGGCCTGATCTAAGTAATCTGTTTGTAATTTAATAATTAGAATGATTGAATAATAAGGCATGAGAAAAAAATTCATTTTAAATTTGCTTTGGAAAAAGTAAGACTTCAAAAAACAATTAGAAATAAATTTGGCGTGGTGACGCCAAACTAAGTACGCACAAATTGCATTGCATTCCACTTCACCTTTATGCACTTTCTTAAAAATAACTTTTTGAAATTATAAATCGCAATTCCATACATACAATTTAGCTACTTTTTGGAGTGTTCATCAGAAGTTAGTGAAATGTGAATTCAAATTGCAAAGAAACAACTACAAAATCACTTTTCCACTTTGTGTATTGAGCGGAAATTTTATGTATTTGTTGTCGCTGCCATTGGTGTTGTAGTTGTTGTTGTTGCCACTTCTTGTAGCAATATCAGAATTTGTGGCATGTCGCACTTGCATTTTCGCTATTACGACGATAAACACAAAAAAGAAAAAAAAAATAAGAAAAAGAAAAGAAAAACACACGTTTTCACGCTCTTTAACAAGTGCCTCTCCTTACTTACTACCATCCCCCCCTGACACTCATATTGCATGTGTTTTGCTATTTATCACCACTGCTGCTAAAAAAATGCTTTTGCGTATTTTTTCCAATTGGTTGGCTTAATTTAAGGATATGCAGAAAAACGCATTGCAATAATTAAAGAGTAAGCAAAATAAACGAAATTCGTTGACTGGGGCTGGTTGTAAAAATAGCTTGGCATGGATAAAAGGGATAGAGTGAGTGAGTGAGATAGGCAGACAGTGGGACAGAATTTCATATTAAGTTTTTGCAAAAATATAATTCCATGATTTTTTTTTTTTTGTTTTGCTTATTTGTTTTATTCTTTTGTTGTGAAAATCATGATTCTTGCAAAGTACAAATTTAAACGAGCAACCAGGCGATGTGAAAGAATTTATTCGTGTGTGTGTGTGTGTATGTGTGTGTGTGTGTGTGTGTGTACGTGTAACACAGTGGTGTAGGTGTGATGCATCTCCCCATTGCCCATTGATATATTTCAAAATTTTGCTATTTTGAAGTGTTGAATAAAATTAATTGAAATAGATTAAAAAACTAATTGAAGTGTCAGTGACTTTTTCGCCTTATGTTATGTCAACATGTGTATTATGTATGCTTTGAAGGAAGTACAAAATTGATGAGCTAAATGGTAAACTATTGTAAATGCAATTGATTTTTAATTGATTTCGACTCTTGAAATTGTGATTTCAATTTTTCAAAATTCAATTTAGACTCAAAATTTCCAATAACCAAATGTAACTTTGTTTGATGCAATCGATTGGGCACATGATGCTCAACAATAAATTGATAAAATTCGCTCGACTGAATAAAGTTTTGACAAAATCTTCTAAGTAGCAAAGTCATTGGCAGAGAACATTGATGTTAGCTTAAGACTAACAAGAACTCACAATCAGAATAATGTCAGCCTCACAATATAAATAAATTAACATGAAAATATTTAACAGATTTATCGAAAGGTTTATAAACAATAATAAACTGCCAAATGGCTGACAGTCACTTTTTGATGATATTGTTATGCTTTAGAATATTAAATATTAATAATTGAGCAGTAAATGCTTACTGGCAAAATGCTATTGATGCGATGGAATGTGCCTCAAGAACACTTTTCCAAATGAAAAATCGTAACGAGTTTTATTCTTAGGCTGAGGTAAGCTAAGGCATTGCAGGGTGCGTTCAAGAGGTCTCGCAACCCTAAACAAGATTTGATTTTTTTTTTCGAAAGATAACCAAATAGCTTTATTATTCACAGAATTTGTCACGATTGATCTGTCGACTCAATCACTAAGCTTCAAGGTATTAGCCCAGAGCGATAAAAAATATTTTTTTATGTTTTATACTAAATACAAAGCAGTCATAACTCAAAAATAACAAATTTTTACTTTTTAATGTAAAACTATTCCACCAATGCCGCCCATGGAGAGCGCAGTTCAGAGCCACCAATCAACGATGACGGAGTGGAAGTACCACCACCTAGCCATGAAGAGGTTCGAGTTGCTATCCAACGACTCAAAAACAATAAAGCAGCGGGTGCTGACGGCCTGTCAGCTGAATTGTTTAAAACCGGCGGCGATGAATTGATAAGGCGCATGCATCAGCTCATCAGCAAAATATGGCTAGCAGAAAGCATGCCCGACGATTACTGTGCCCTATACTTAAGAAAGGAGACCCATCAATAGAGGTATCAGTCTTATTTCCATCGCATATAAGGTTCTCTCAAGCGTACTGTGTGAAAGATTAAAGCCGATTACAAAAACACTGATTGTTCCTTATCAGTGTGGCTTTCGACCTGGTAAGTCCACCGTAGACCAGATTTTCATGCTATGACAAATCCTGGAGAAAACCCACGAAAATCAAATTGACACACACATTGTCGATTTTAAAGCTGCGTTCGATAGCCCGAGAAGGCATTGCCTATACGCAACAATGTCTGAGTTCGGTATACCTGCAAAGTTGATTAGAGTTTGCAGAATGACGTTGAGCAACACACGCAGCTCCGTCAAGGTAGGAAATGACCTCTCCGAAACCTTCAAAACCGAAAGAGGTTTCAGGCAAGGCGATCCACTGTCTTGCGATCTCTTTAACATTATCATGGAGGGGATCGTACGAAAATTCGGTGTGCATCGTAATGGCACCATTTTCTATAAAGGTGTCCAGCTCCTTGCGTACGCTGATGATATTGATATTGTCGGCAGAACCAAGAGAGATGTTACCGCTGCTTTCGCCGCTATCGAAAAGGAATCAGCCAAAGTGGGTTTGACGATAAATGAGGGCAAAACAAAATATATGCTGTCTTCCAACAAGGGAGCGCGGCGTTTAGACTCCCACGTTTCATCCGGCAGCTATAACTTTAAAGTAGCCAAGAAGTTCGTATACCTTGGCACCGCCATTAATACCAACAACGAAATCAGCCTGGAGATAAAGCGAAGAACAATGACTATTGCATCCGAATGAACCACGAGCTGTATGAGCTCTACGAAGACATTGACGTAGTTCGGCGTATAACTGTGCAGTGACTACGCTGGCTGCGTCATGTCCATCGTATGGACGACAAAGCTCCAGCGAAAAAGGTGCTCGAGGCGAGGGTCGCTGGTCAACGACGACGAGGAGACCATGCCTCCGATGGATGGACCAGACTGAGGAAGCCCTAACCGTACTGGGTGTATCCGATTGGAGAAGGCGCGCGCAAAGCAGAGGCGTCTGGCGAGAGCTGATGAGGTCGGTCGAAGCCCGGACACGGGTTGTTACGACCACCTAAGTAAGTAAGTAATGTAAAACTATTCAAAGTGATCATATACTTTGACTGTAATACATGAAAAACATTTTGTACACATCTTCTTCTCTATAGTTTAAAAAAAAATTTTGCCTCATTGCTTTGTTTGGAGTTCCTTCAAAAATAAAATTGTTTTTTGCTTCACCTAGAAATTTAAAAATTTTGAGTTGTAACTGTTTTGTATTTAGTGTGCGATTTGGTTAACCATATTGAATACACTAAAATTATTTGATATAATTGATATCATTATCATAGTGGCAAAGTGTGCAAGATGGCGAAGTGCCGATTATATCAGGCGACGGGCGGCAATGGGAGTATTAAATTAAGCAGAGCAGAGCGTCGCTGGCAGAAGAGTGTTTAAAGCCGAAGCTTGCCGAAGAATTCGAAAAGTAGGAGCTTTATTTTTTGTCCCAAGCTGAAAAGTCGGAACTTTATGATTGGCTGAAGCCAAAAAGTCGGATTTTGATGTTTAGTCGAAGTCGAAGGTAACTAGATTATTGGTTTTAGTTTGGTGATTTGGTTGCAGTTTCCTGAAAACTCCTCTTATTACACCATGATTCCACTAGAAGGATAATATTTTTCTAGAAAATATCTTATGTATGGGGCGTTTCAAACCAAAGCGGGCACTATCCGGACTTGAGGTCTCCGATTTTTTTAAAATTTTCAGTTTTCAGTTCATAGAGGAACAAAAAACAAAAATAACTCCTGAAGTTTAGCTTAATCCGAGCAGTTTTGTACTTTTGACGGTACAAATAAAAAAAGGAATGCGTTTCGTTATTTCAGCATATTTCGAGACTTTAATGAGATAGAATTATGAAATTTTTGGGTATACGTGTTATAATACAGTTTTTCCGAAAATATTAAAAATAAAAAAATAAAATTTTTAAAAATAAAAAAAAAAATGTTCTTATTTAACTTATTTAATTTATATTTTGCATATTTAACTTTTGTGTGCATTCAAAAACTGCAGAAGTTATGAATTTAGTTGTAACGCTCTACACGAAAAATGACTTCAACTTTAAATACTAAAAAGGCCATATTGGACTATATTCGTAGGCAAATACCTAGATAATGATATAAGATTGGATAAAACGGACCAAACTATCTTGTTGTTTGAAGTGGGCCCATGCGCATCGCGACCCATAGGATCTATTGTGCATGCCCTTGGGTTAGCTTTCCAGATTTAGGCTTTTTATGAGTTTCAGCACTGTTTCTGGCTTGGTGTCCGATATTTTTGAAGGAGGCACTAATGCACTCCCCCCAAAGTGAGAAAGCCCCTTATGCTACAGCTTGCCGGACATTCACATAGAATGAGCTCTGCAGTTTTCTCCCTCTCCTCGCAGAGTCTGCAAATATACGTATCTGAATTAGATATTCCCATCTTTTTAAGTTGGTATCTAAATGAACAGTGATCCGTGAAATAACTTGTTAGAATTCTAAGGTCTGCTTTGGTTAGATTGAGTAAGTCTTTCGAATTAGCTCTACTGAGAGTTATAAATTGCTTAGCTTGCCTTTGTCCATTAATATTGCTGCAGTGGCACCGAAATTTATTATATTCTCATATCCTAACCATTTCCGCAAAGTAGCCTTTAGCAACACTAAAAAATAGTTCGAGGCCGATAAGAGGTCGAGATGCCCCTCTTTTGGCAAGGCCAAAACCGCCTTTTCGTTTCCTTCGAAACCTTCTTGCCCTGGTACCCACCACAACTCTACTTTGTTGTTTTGACCCAATGCATTTAGTAGTTCGATGCAATCAGAGACTAATCTTGATTTGAGCTCATAAGACTGTAAAGCCTTTAGTGCCGCTTGACTGTCAGAAAATATTTAAATGTGTGTCCCCATAGATTTCCTACGGAGACATTTCCGGACACATACCTTAATGGCGTAAATTTCCGCTTGGAATATGGTTAGCTTATAACCCATTGGAAGAGCTTTTTGGAATTTGGGACCATAGACCCCAGCTCCCGTTTCTCCGTTTTCTAATTTAGATCGTCAGTAAACCATAACTGTGAAGCTATCACTGCTCCACAGTTGCCTGTTGGGTAGAACAACCCTATAGTGCTTTCAGAAGTTTAACTTTGTCAGCATCCTATCTATAAAAAATTTGCTGTTTTTCCAATCGTCAAACTAAATGCAAGCTAGCCTTTTTTGGAGAAGGATCACATTATACGCTACAACCTTTTAACTGCTCAGCCATTCCCATCCAGCTATGTAGTCCCATGTTCCTCTTGACTGAAGTGGTCTAAATAGCCAAGTTTCTTGACTTGGATCTTGATGGGGACAACAACTTGGACAATGAACTAAAAATATCTACTTTCCTCCTTCCATTTGGTCACATTTTTTAAAGGAGGACCAGCAGCGTTCAGCTGCCATTCCGCCTACTTCCAAAACTTTCCAACATCCTCCTTGTCCTCACCTCGAGGAAAACGTCTATTTGGATTTTATTAGTTATCTGTGTCCTATAATTTTATGAAAATTAAACTAAAAAACTAAAATTTTAATATATATTTTAAATAAATTAGTTTTTCTTACATTTTTGATTTTTGCATACTTTTTTGTTTATTTAAAACCAATTGTATTCTTTTCTGCCTAACAATTTCGTTGGTAACAAAAATTTAAAAAAAAAAAAAATCAAATCTCACATTTTTTGTATTCAGAATGCCTACTTTCCTCACAAATAGCGGAATGGAAGATGGGAACAAATTTACCCGGGAGAATTTATTTTAGAATTGGGCTAATTATGTTTTTACTGAAGATCAGACAAAGTGCTTGTGTGCTCTCGATGAGGACATAAATCACAAAGTCACAAAAACACAACGCAACAACACAAAATTGTCGAAATGGGTAAAAGTGGACAAAGCATTATTGTACTGTAAGGTATCGATATACTTAGTATACTAACTATTGATTGTTCACCAGTAGCCCACAAGTGTAAATTACACTCTAAAATAAAACTATAATTTTATATATCCCGTACCTCCTTTGCCAAATCGTGTCTACGCCACTGGTGTAACACATACAAATACGTGGTACTATCATGCATTGTATGCATTACACAACTAGCATATGTGTTGGCCATAAAGTCTCGCACACACACACGCACACACACTCACAAGTTATATAAGCTGATTTGCGCAATAACGAACAGAACAATATAAAAGCAAACACAATTATAATTATACAGAAGCAACAACAATTACAACAACAAAAACAACAATTACAACAACAACGACAATAACATCAACAACAATATGGTTTATTCGCACATTATTTAATAAAATTCTTTCATTTTCAGCAGATAGTTTTTTTTTTTCTGTTGCCCATCTAAAGAAACTCTTTCGTTGAGCTACAGTTCAGTTGAGTGTTAGATAGAATGTTTGTTGTAATAAATTGCTGCTCCTTTAGCTATACTTGTTTCAATGTGCGTGTGTGTATTTATGACACTTGCAATAAACTTATAACGCTCGAATAATAAGCTTCAAGCTTAAATACGAATTTATTATTATATTAAGCATAAATAAGTTTTGCTATAAAATAAATAAAGTCTCACCTATCGCAAAGCTAAAAGACTTAATTTTAGACACAGAAAACAAAATGAACCGTAGCAAATAGTATTTAAACGTCACAAGATAATAAAAACCCAAGTTAAAATTGCTGTTTGTTCCAGTAATTCAATAGTTTTACTAAATCCTCAGGAATAAATAATGAGAAAACAGTTATATTTGCTGTTTAAACGTCGAAAAGTAAGGAAATGAACTGTAGAAAATTCTGAAACGAAGATTAAAATGTTGACATAGGAAAAAATACGTAAACTTCTTTATTAGATAGAAAGCTTTATTATTAGCTTTATTAGAAAGATCATTTTATGCCATTGGGCTTGTAAGCGCCGTGAAGGGCTTGGATGTAGCGCATTCTGGAGGTCAAACTTTTAACCACTCTGCAGAAAATTCTGAAACGCAGATTAAAAAGTTGACAAGAAAAATACGGGAAGTTCTGCGATATTGTGTTCAGGACACTTGAACTATTATAGTTGTAATATATTTTTAATTAACTAGCAATACCCGGTGTGCATTGCTACAACCGGCAACTATATTGAAATAAAGTAAGTATATTCAAAACATTTGTTTAACCTTTAGTTTGATACTACACTAATTGTACAATAGAAACTTCATTCTGAATTTATGTGACCTTTTTTGTATGGGCGGAGCTATGCCAATTGTCTTTCCCAGCTATTTTTCCAGCAGGAATACCTGGCCAGATAGTAGCTCAGTACTTAGTTTCATTGTTATGCGACATTTAGTTCTAAAGCTATTCGATAACAAACATTTTAATTGTATGTGCGGTGCAACGTCTTCTTGTCTAATTATCGCTCAATTTTTTCAATCGAAAGATGCGACTAAATTACACCTAATTTCATTGATGTGTGGCTTATAGCTTGAAAGTTATACCGAAAGTTTGGGCTGCTTAAAAAGTGCCATGGCCAACCCCCATAAACTGTTACCAATGTATCTTACTTTGGTGGCCATAACAACCCGTGTTCGGGTTTCGGGCGACCACATCAGCTCTCACCAGGCACCTCTGCTTTGAGCGTGCCTTCTCCAATCGGATACATCAAGTGCGGTTAGGGCTTCCTCGGCCTGGTCCATCCATCGGAAGCATGGTCTCCCTCGTCGTTGTTGACCAGCCTCGCCTCGAGCACCTTTTTCGCTGAAGGTTTGTCGTCCATACGATGGATATGACCCAGTCAGCGTAGTCGCTGAACAGCTATACGCTGAACTACGTCTTCGTAGAGCTTATACAGCTCGTGGTTCATTCGGATTCGATAGTCATCGCCGACTCGAACAGGACCGAAGATTTTGCGAACAACTTTTCTCTCGAACACCCCCAGAGCAACTACGTCAGTTTGCGAAACAACCCATGCCTCAGCGGTTGGTTGAGCTTAACCGAGAGTTGAGCGGAGTAGGCATCGGCAGTCAGTTGTAATTGCAGCTCAGCGACATCTAGCTTTCGTTGCATTCCTGTGCGTATATTCTTGACTACAACAAGATAGTGGTCTGAGTCAATGTTGACCCCCCTACATGTACGCACATCTAGAACACTAGAGGCATGCCTTCCGTCGATTACAACATGATCAATTTGGTTTCGCGTTTTTTGATCCAGGGACAGGCAGGTGGCCTTGTGGATGTCGAGGTGCTTTAATCTGGTGCTACCTACTACCATGTTTCACGCCGCGGTGAAGTCGATCAGTCTTAGGCCGTTGTTTGTGGAGGTCTCGTGAAGACTGAACTGACCGACCGTGGCGCCAAAGATGCCTTGCCTTCCGACTTTCGCATTAAAATCGCCGAAAACTAATTTCACGTCATAGACCGGAAAGTGGTCGTATACGTCCACTAGACTACCGTAGAAAACATCCTTGACGGCTTCGTCCTTTTCCTCCGTCGGGGCGTGCGCGCTAATAAGGCTGATGGAAAAATTTTGCCTTGATGCGGATCGTGGGCAATCTTTCGTTCACAGGTGTGAACCGGGAAACAAGATGGCGTAGTTTCCGACTAACGACGAAACCACATCCGAATTCGCACCTCTCCGCATGGCAGCATGGCTGTAGTAGATATCGCAGTGTGCTTTTTTAGAGCAGCCTTACCCTTTCCATCGCATTTCCTGGATGGCAGTGATGTCTGCATTTATTGCTTTGAGGGCTTCCGCCAGTTGGATAGTGGCACTTTCCGTATAAAGGGTCTGGACATCCCAGGTCCATTTTCGTAAATCATTGTCCGTTTTTCGTTTGGGATGGTCGTCAACGTAATTGGAGTTCTTATCCGAGGCTGATTTGGTTTTCATTGGGCAGTAGTAATGTGGCGCGACCGAATCCCTGCGCACAATGAAACGGCACGTATAAATTGAGTCCGAATAACGAATTCCGAGGCTGTATAATGCTATAATTCCAAAGCTATTCGATATCCCAAATTTGTCTAATGCCCGCCCCATTGGTTCGATTGGCATCAAACTTCACAGGAACAATCACGCAGACATGCTTACTTACTTAGATGGCGCTACAACCGTAAGTCGCCTCGTCCAAGAGTTTGCGCCAGCCATTTCTGTTTTGCGCTTGCTGGCGCAAGTTGTAAGCTCCAAGTTTCGTACTCCACTTTGTCCTTCCAACTTCTGCGTTGACCACCGCTAGGTTCCAAATCGAATATCTTCTTCGCTGGAGCGTCGTAATCCATCCGCTCAATATGACCTAGCCAGCGAAGCCACTTCGATTTTAATGCACTTGACTATGTCGATGTCAGCGTAGAGGTAATACAGCTTCATTGTTCCATCGTATTCAGTACTTACCATTGACGTAGATTGGTCCGTAGATCTTACGAAAGATCCTTCTCTCGAAAGCTCCCAAAGTCTTTTCATTGCTGCATATAACAGAACGGTCATGATAAGTGACTTATAGAGCGTGGCTTTTGTTAGTCGAGAGAGGGCTCTGCTTCTCAATTCCCTACTGAGGCCAAAGTTGGCAAGAGTTATCCTTCGTTTTATCTTAATACTAATATCGTTGGTGGAGTTTATGATGGATGCCAGGTAGACGAAGTCCTCACAACCTCGAAGGAGGTGTTGTCAACAGTAACGTGGATTCCAAGACACTGGGACTGTTTATTTGTTGACACCAGGTATTTCGTCTTATTTACGTTCACTCAAAAAAACAAAAAGAATATGGCCCCTATATCGATTAAAAAGACCATTACATGTTGAAAACCGGGTTTCTTTCTGCTTCCCAAAATAATGAGTAACGATGAAAGATTTCTCTTTTTCACACAATGAACTCTCAAACACATTCATCACCATTCTTATTAGGCCCATTCATAATTCTCTCACCGAACTGGATGTGGAATCACCTGTGAGAAACTGTATAGTCTTGATACTTAGATCAAGATTAATTCAAGTGGACCTTGGAAACAGCCAACTTATTAGATTCGTAGATAGGAGTACACCCCAAGGGAGCGTTGTAGCTATGAACGGAGTGATGAATCTACTTAACAATAGCGGTAACAAGGTGGTGACATACGCGAATGAGATGGTTGTAATGGTATCTGAACTGTTTCTTTCTGTAATTAGCAAAATTTTGGAGAGAGCTTTGAACCAACTCACCCATTTGACGTGTTCACCCTACAAAGATAGGACTGATGCCGTTTACAAAAATCAAGGCGCAGCACTTTAACAAACCTCGGTTAAATGATCAAACACTCTCACTATCCAGCAGTGCTAAATATTTGGTAGTAACACTAGATTCGGAACTCAGCTCAGTATCAGTAAGCAAACATTGATCAAAAGGTTAAAAAAGGTTAAGACTTAAGAGTGTTGAGTCTAATTCTGGCATATGGAGCACTGATATGATGGCCTGCACTGACTTAAGCCTGCAATAGTAGTAAACTATCCATGGTACAGCGTTCTGCATGCATAAGCGTCGATCATGCCAAACGGATACACTGAACGTTATTACTGTGATATTGCCTATTGATCTTCGCATTAAACTAATTGCATACAGCAGTGCAGTCAGACTAAAATAGCCTGGCAACTGAAGATACAAACTCTATGGACATGAAAAATCCTAAGCTTATTACTATCAGAATTGGCAACTAACAACATAGACTATAAAATTTCATAGGCTATATGTATTTTTAAGAGTTTTAAGCATCAGAGTTTTACAATTCAAGATAACGGATAGGGTTGCCATTTAATTTTTTGTATTTTTACGAATACTTGTAATTTTGAAATTCTGACAACGGTTTTGATTTCGGATCTGGCATCAAAGCATTAAAATTCAATATGGCGGATAGGATTGCCACCGAAATTTTTAGTTTTTTTACAAATTCTTGTAATATTGAAATTCTGACAACGGATTTGGTTTCAGCAACCCATTTTCAACCTAGTGTTGAAAACCCCAGCACTGAATTCTGAATTCGAAAAAAATTCAAAAAAATTCTGGTGGCAATCCTATCCGCCATCTTAAATGTTTTTTTTTTTATTTCATGCATCGTTCCCACAGATTTACAGACAAACAGGTGTTGATCCTCTGGGTAGAAACGAAAATAAAATCCTTATGATTCTCGGGGGGAATTTTAACGTAATTGCGTTTGCATCAAATGATTCCTTACCGCTAACTAATTTTTTTACGAAAAATTTAACTTGCATATAAATAACAATCCGAACGAATCAACAACAAAATACTGAACTACAATAGATACAATTTTTTCTTGACACGAGTATCTCGAAAATTTTGAATCACGGACATACGAGCTGCTCAGAGCACAAGTGGCGTAAGTCCAATTTTGGTAGTTTTGAAAAAATGGAATATTTAGAAAAATTCTTATTAGAAATTCTATGTATAAAGAACTCAGTTTTGCTTACAAGCTATGTCAAGAGAATAAAAAGAGCTATTCATATCGTAAAAAATTAACTTAATAATACAAAAAAAATTATGAAGAAATTGCATACTAAATTGAACATATTTTTGAAATTTCTTATTTCCGCTGTAGAAATGAACTGTGAGATATTTTAAGAATGAGGAACGATTGCATTTAGTGCCAGAAGTCGAAGAAAACTTTCCCCTAGTGATTATCTTCATTATTAAAGGGAGATATGAAATGAATGGACTTACGCCACTTGCCCTCTGAACTTTTTTTTAAATTTCTCATTTCCGATGTAGAAATATAATTCGAGATATTTTTAAGAATGTTTTAATGAGAAATGATAGCATTTAGTGCCAGAAGTCGAACAAAACTTTCCCCTAGTAATTATCTTCATTATTAAGGGAGATATGAAATGAACGGACTTACGCCACTTGCCCTCTGAAAAAATTATATAATTTGTCAGAACAATAACTAAGTAAAAAAAAAAAAAAAAAAACATAATGGCCATTTCAGCCCTTGAAAGGACTTTCACCGAGCTTCTTATGATCAATTGTGTTGTGTGTGATGTGAAATGTTTGCACACAAATGATCGAGAACTGGACCTACATGTTTTACGCCGACTCCGAACGGCTTATGTTCTCAAGAAGCTTTTCATGGCAGTTTTTACTCTCTGAGGTTTGCCATTGTCTGCAGAGAGGTGACGGCCGAACAGAAAAATGAATTCAATTGAAAAACTTTCTGTGTCGGATGGAGGATAACTAACTAAGTATCGCATTTTATTCAGAGATTACATAAGCTAGGAGTTTCTAACCCGCAGTCATAAATAGGTTACATATTCCTCTACACTTCTATGTACTTAGCTCAATTCCCTTAAAAAATGGACTTACGCCACTTGTGCTCTGAGCAGCTCATATATCTCATATTTTAGTTATCAGAAGCGATTAATATCAGTATTACCGATTGAAGCACAAAACAATTATAGTGTATTTCTTTTGTATTGTATTTCTTTGAAAGAGTGTATACAGAGAAGAAGTTTCACTTCTTTACTGTATACACGTTATAATGTTATTTTTTAATAACTTTTAATTTTTGGGTCACGGTGGACTTTTCTGTGGAAATTCCCATATGTATAAGATGTTAGGTTTTCTGCTTTCTTTTAGTAAAAACTTTCTTAAAAAAAATAGTTTTAATTGTTATAATCGGTTTCGGTTCCAGCCGAATATAACAAAAGGGTCGAATTTCATTTTCAGCAAAAAATGCAGTTTCGGTCGGATACTAGTAACGACCCTAGCGAGAAGGAAACTTTGCTTTGTTTTAGAGTTTATTTAAACTTCTCACACTCATGGTATTACACTTTGAATATTTCATCGTTTGCTGAAGAAATTTGAAAAAAAATATTGTAATTAAAACAAAATATACAGCCCAATTCTGAATGAAATCTCCACGGGGAATTGAAAAAGGGAGTTTTAGTTTTTTAGACAGGGGATAATGCTTTTAAGGATGTTTTTTTCTTGTAATCTTAAAAATTGACTATGAATGCAAATATTTGGGTTCAAATTTTTCGAAAATTTTGTGAACATTGTTAAAAATACGAAAATTCCCTGGGTGATTTCATTCAGAATTGGGCTGATATTCTTTTAACGTAATTAGTCAGTGATTATTAAGTATAGCTATGTTAAAAAATGTAAAAACCAAGGATATTAAATAACATATTTATTTATTGAAACATCTTGAATTGCTAATCAAAGTGAGCAAATAAAAATTAGATGCTGCCCAAATGAAAATATTTAAATTTTTAGCAATATTTCCAAACAATTAAGCACTCATGTTGCTTTTAAGGTTTACAACAAAAAAAAAAATAAATAAATAAAAAACAAATAGAAAAACAAAAACAAAAGTACAAATTATCCTTATTTGTTTAATGGAGCATAAACTTTGCCCAGACTAGAGGAATTTTTCATGAACAAAGTGTATGTTAATCGCGAAAAAAAGAGCGAGACAGCAGTGTGGGCAATGTTTAGGAGGGGGGTGAACAGCAGAAGGCGGTTGCATCCAAGAAGTCAAACCGAAAACAAAACCCGAGAATATAGCGAATACAAATGGCGTTTTTGGCTTCAGCTGCTGTTTGCCAGCAAGATACACACACACACATAGATCTATAGACAACCGCTACTATGACAGCTACTACTACCAAAAAGGCACTAAATGGTATTGATTTTATTTCATTCGCTTTCTATGCCTTTTTTTTTTCTTAAGTTTTTTAGAGTAACCTAGGTGGGTGTTAGTGTGATTGTTGAGCGTAAGAGTGTGTGTGTTTGTGTATTTTTGTCTATGTGACTTTGTGAGTTTGTGTTTTTGTATCTGGCTGTATGAGGGCTGCGGAGGACAAGATAGCCATCGACACCTGCCACACACACAACACACAAACACACGTACACATAGTCACAAATACCAGCAGAGCATAACGCTGTCACACAATAGCGAGATAGACGGGCGGAGCCTTGGATGAAAATTATTTGAGTATCAGAAAAAATAAAACAAAAACCTATCTATACAATATAACACCCTGCAGCAGAAAATAAAAAATACTATGAAAAATCTAAAACTTACCTCATCGATGAACTCGAAATCTCCGCCATTTTCACCGTATTTCTTCTTCTTGGCCTCAACACCAGTCAGCAAGGATGACATCAACACCAGACAAACCGTTGTTATTAAAAGTAAACACTTCATTTTATGGCACACTAATTGACGAGGATTGAGACTACGTAGAGGAACACGAACACGATTTATAACGTTTAATTCAATTTGTTGGTGCTTAAGTTTTGTTTCCACTGGTGTTCGTTGACTATGCTCAAAATTAAGCAACGGTCTTCAAAGTTCTAAGAACTTTCTCACAAAAGCTTGCAAGTATCTTAATTAAAATTAAGGCTAGTTAAAATTTAATTAAATGTCATAGAAGCTTTAAGAATTGAGTTGAGTAATTTAAAACTTAAAACCTATGAAATAATTGAATATGCTCAAAGGCTGCCTTTTTCATCACACAAGCATACATACATACATGCACACACATATATACACAAACTTGCACCAACATCCATACACTTTTTCAGTCCAATTGCTGCTCTTGCTTCTATTCTTCAAGTCCCATTTTACTTTGTTGTAGTTATAGGTTAAAATCCGTCTTCCGCTTGAAATTTTATAACTTGTCTTTAACACCGCCACGTTCAATCGAAAACTGAGTTCCAGATTCATAGAAATTTGTTGATATTGTCTCATAGAATATTGAAAAATTTAACCTTACCCTAGTGCATTTAGTTTTCTCTCGCTCTCTCTCTCTCTCTCTCTCTGTATCTCTCTTTGTATGCTCTCACACGCTATATTTTTCTCTTTAAGCCTTAGTATAACAACACATAACGGTAAGTACAATTAAGAGCGGGTGCATTATTAAAAATAAATAAAATCTACTACTTCCTTCAAAGGAAATGTAGTAGATCTTCTACATCTTGTTGTCAAACTTAAATTTTGTAAATCAAAATATAAAAAAACTAGTAAGGAATGGAGCTTCGGCAGGGTACCGAAGCTAAAATACCCCCCGCGGCCGTAATGAAGTATATTCGAAGTCTTTATCCATCTATAAAATGTTTATGTATAGTCTGCAAAAATATTTGTGTCATACACTTAACACGTTCACTGCCGTGTGACCCGCCGGCGGGCACAACTTTTACTCCCTGAGAGGCCGTGTGCATCGCTTGCGGTCACAAGCTAAACATTTTTGCATGAATGTTTTCTGTGTAGCCTTTTATTAAAATACCAAGTTTTCTTCATTGGCACCTAGATAAAAGCATTATATTCATGACAAAAAAAAACGCATTTTTAGATTATTTCAAGATTGAGCATTTTAAAAATAAGAAACGAGTAAATTGAAAAAAAAAATTATAGTTCATGATTTTAAAATGGGTTTTTTTCGCTAAGTGTACTGATCTAAACATTATTGTATTACTCTTGTTAGAAAAACTGAAGTTATGGGAATAAAATTTAAAATTTATTTAAAAATCTAACTTGTCTAAGAATAAAATAAGAAATTATAAATCTATGGTATATCTATCTATCTATACTATTATATAAAATTGAAGTGGACATTTTTGTTTCCAGGTAAACTCTAAAAGTACTGGGTCGATTTTTATGAAATAAGTTTTAGTTTTGTTAACATTTTTGATTTCCAATTAAAACCGCTATATTTGTATTTCATTACTTTGTCCAAACATTGAATTCAATTGAATTTGATTTTAAGAAATAAAGTGCAATCATATATCTACCAATATACTTGTTTGTTGTAGTTGTTGTTATAATATTTTTATGGTTAATTTTATTCACTAGCAACAATAATAATAATAAACAGCGTACAGTTGGATATTCCATGGGTCGTAGTGGCTGGGCACCGTAGCACCGTGTAGCAGAGCACACAAACACACACACACATACACATTGTTAGCTTAAAGTTGGTTTGTTTGCCCATGAAAATCAAGGTACCGAATTTATGTTGTTGCCATAACAGAAACACATCAGAGTACTTCGGATATATATTTTGGCCGCTTGGCAGCATCGCATTCATCACCTGATTCCATGTTGCCGCTATAGTCTGTCGGCATTTCTTCATAGATAATATCGGGATGATGTTGTAGCTGATGCTGCTGCTGTTGCTGTTGCTGCTGAGACTGTTGTTGATGTCCTGCCATCGATATTGCGCTGGTAGGAGCTGTTGCAGCCATAGCATGATTACGTTTGAGTGCTATTAGAGCACCAACGCCATTGCCACCGCTGCTCTCGACATGCGACTGACCGCCTACTACGCCGACACCGCCCATAACTGTGTTCTGGTTGGTAACGTAGTAAGGAGTGCCACTATTGTACTGATGATGAGAATTGTTTGCTGATTGTTGATGCATATTTTGATTACCATAAATAAGATCTTCAGCAGAACGATTTTCCAGGGAAATCCCAGGAGAGCCTGGAGCAGACTGCAAAACAATATCCTGCAGTGGCGAGCTTTCACGAGAGTTGTCCATGTGACTCGGTGAGACTGGCGCCGAACGCGGCATGCCGTATGATGGGCGAAAACCTTGGCTACTGCGTCGACGACGTTTCTTATAACTATGGTCAATCAATTTAGCGCCATTATCAGGATCAATGCGCCAGAAACTGCCTTTGCCAGGCTCATCTTGGGAACGTGCCACTTTGATGAAATACCTGTTCAAACTGAGATTGTGTCGTATAGAGTTTTGCCAACCCTTGTTGGTCTCCTTGCGATAATACGGATAATGTTTGACAATAAACGAGTAGATGCCGGATAGCGTCAGCTGCTTGTCAGATGCTGCAGAAATGGCCTGCACAATAAGTTGAGCATAGCTGTAGGGTGGTTTCTCGTTATGATTGTAACTGGCCGTTGAAGGGGTTTGAAAAAGATCTTGGTTTTGCAGGTTATTATTTGCATAATTATTGTAGTTGGGATTCTGATGGAAACCCTGGCGCGGACTGGCTGGGCAGCTATTAGCGGCACTTATGGTACCAGTGGGCGAGAGGTACGGACTCTTCTGTTCTTTCTTGGGTATGGAAATCTTAAGCGGTGAATAGATTACATTGGAAGCTTCCGAAGGTAGCAGGTTGGCGGTAGAATTAGATTCGGCTGTCAGCAGCTGCGGTCACAATAACATTGGCATTGCCACAGTGATTGGCCATGGCATGCAGTGAACCGCTCATGTTGGTGGCAGGTGGCGCAGGTGCATGCACGAAGCTCTCGAACATGATGCGTATTTCCGTGCTCGGAAAGCGAAAAGCGCAGCTTTTAGGCAGCTTAAGTGGATCTGCATTGCGTCGTTGCAGGAAATCATCTACAAAGATGCCATTCTTACTCAGACACTGCACGAAAAACTCCTTGGAGTCGGCATCAAAGAGCACCTGAAAATGTTTACGCGATACTAGGTTGTTTTCAGCCACATGGAAGTGCACGTGGGATGTAGACGAGTTCCGACCAATTATGGTACAACTATCGGTGATGTATAGTAAGTCGTTCTCGAGCTTAAGAATACCTAGGGCGTTGTCCGGCATCTGAGCTGGCGCAGGTGCTAGTACACCAACCTGCTGCTCATGTTGTTGCTGCTGCAGATGCTCCGTGTTGGTAACAATTGCACCGCCATGATGTAGCTGTAGCATATCCTTTGCTATAGCTACAGTAGCCGCGCCGGATGTCATTGTGTCACCGGGCCCAACTGACTGTTGTTGCTGGGTCTGCTGTTGCTGTTCTTGCTGCTGTTGTTCTTGTTGTTGTTGTTGTTGCTGCTGATGGTGGTGTGGGGAATAGAATTCCATTGAAGTGTCGGTGTGTTTGTTTTTCTTTTCTTTCTCACTTTTTTTGCTGATGCTGCTGCTGCTGTTGTTGTGGCTTTAAGTGCGTCTCAATAACGGTGGATTCAGATTTAGATTCAGATTCAGATTCAGTTTCAGATTCGGTTGCAGGTAGTAGCTAGCTCGGTGGACTTTATTCAAGGTAATCGATTGCAGACGAACGAGAATTCTTATTGGTTGTAACTTGGGAAACAAATTTTAATGCATTTTATGTTTACAAACAAAAACAACACGTTTTCCCAAAAAATAAAAATATAAACATCAGCGTGATTAGCGCGCTGGCACCTGGCAGCTGGGCACGAAGAAGAAAAGGATAGAAAAGGATAAAGGATTTAATATGTCATATTTGTGCTACAGCACAGCATAGGGCTACTTTTATTTCAAAATTTTAAAAAAAAGGTATGTTTAATTAAAGTGTTAAGTTTTTAAAGAAATCCTTCCCGATGCCACGAATTGCTTGATCGTTTTCTTTTCACGTGTTTGTGTTGCGAGAATTTCATTAAACTCCATGTTGTTCTCTACTCTTCTCTTTTTCCGCTCAGCCAGCACAGCACAACATAATAAACAGATGAGTCACGTGCATGATACAATGATAAGGTAGGGCCGTTTCGCTGAGTGCTCTCACGCGTCAACGAAGAGTGGATAATGAGAAGCAACATATATGTCAAAACGACGAATTTCGTAGAAATTGCAAATGAAGAAAATATTTTATGTTTCCAATTTGCAAACAGTGCGGTCGCGGGTGTTAAATTTGTACTAATTTGCGTGAAAATATTATAAAAAAAGTGTAATAAAAACTATAAAATGTGAAAGAAGTCTTAAAATTGCAAAAAACCCTGTAACAGTTTTAACCTAAAAACAACTGCGAACGTGAGTATAAAGAAATTCGCGATGAACAGCTGATTTTGACATCAATGTAGCTTTTTTCTGCTTTCTATTCCATTCCTCTCCGAGTCGACCCTACCTTAAAATTCTGCCATGGTCACGTGCAGTGCGAAAAGAGAGATACATATAAATGCAGTGCTGAACTGCAAAACAAAAAAAAAAAAGCAAAAAAGTTTTTTTATTTCGGTTGACATGCATTGTCTTAAAGGCTGATGTCACACGGTGATCGTTTGCACGGCGTTTAAAAGTTTTTGTTAGAGGGAAAAAATCGTGTTAAAGCTCTAAAAAAAACGTCCGTGGCGATTTTCGTTTTGATTTGTTTCAAATTCAAAATTTTGTCAATATATGAGTATAATATTTTAGAATAGATTTTCGAACCGAACCAATTCGCAAAGGACACAGTTTTCAAAACATATCATAAAAAGCAAAACTAAGTTGTGCTAAAAAAAAATTAAAGTAGAGTTCTTTGGTTTTATCATAAATTTAAATACCGAATATATTAACATAAATCATTGCTAAGGAACATACAAAAAATTATATGGGAAAACTAATAAAAATTTAAGAGCACGCTGCAAATATTCTAGCAAAGAGAATTTTAATACTCATGCGCACATAAAACATAATTCTCAATAAAAAAGTTCTCTCAGTCGAAATGCCACACTTTGGCTCAAACAGCGCCTCAATATCCAGCGCATATTATCTACAGATTAAAAATTGATTTTTTTTTTTTTAATTTCGCTTCCTACTCTACAGAGTTGCTCATCAAGTGTGCATCAGCAGCAACAATAGATCTGGCAATCTCTGCACCTACATTAGTAGAAATTCAGATTTTTTTAACCGATTCTATTTTGTCACATCTCCAAAAAATAGCCAGAGATTAAATGGAATCGGCGGTATTGACAAGCTTAAAGCTTGGGCTTACTTGAGGGTTGTTTTGCTTCATGTTGTCTCAAACTAGCTCGTACTTTAGCTAGTGTTGTACATATGAACACAAATATGATATTCGTTTTTTATAATTTTAAAAATTTAACAGTCGGAGTTTAATAACGACTTCAACAATTTTAGAAGCCTATTTAACCCTTCGAGTGGCACACGATTTTTTAGTAACTCGACGTGACACATGGGCTCTTTCGTGTCCAACATCAAAACTTCACATATATGATTCCACTATTATCGACAAGCATATATTAAAATATGGGCGTAATTAGTGGACTGTCAGGCATACCTCTTGAAAAACCAAAATTTATATATCTGGATATCTTACTAACTATATAAGATGTTTTGTTGGAACAAAGACGCAAGCAGTCACTACCAAGAGCCATGCAGAAAATTTTGGAAATTGGACCACTGGGCGAAAGAAATATTTTTATACTTCTATAATGTGTTTTTATTTTAGCAATTGGCGTTTTTCTTTAATCAAAACGATAAAAATTGGCTGCCACGCCCATTTTTTATAGAAGTCTTATATAAAAAAATTGTAAATAAAACATTGATACTTTGTGCATATTTCTAAATCAATTAAACATTTATAACAACAATATATTTATATGAAGAAGAATATGAAAGATTAAAAGATAACGTCTTATCTATGGACCACAAGCCATTCACCATGCTTCTTCTTAAAAAATATCTAGTAACTTATGGCATTTAATCCACTTTTCACTTTCCAAAACTTTAATTCAAAAAATTTAATTCAAACTTTAATTCCAATTTTTAATTTTTTTATACACTACACAGAGAAAAAAAGTGCGCTTTAAAGTTAAAAGTGAACATTTTTAAAATTTTTTTAAAGTGCTGCTCCCTTAAGGATCTTATGGGAAAAATAAAAAAATAGTTTTAAAAGTGTTTATTTTATGTTTTAAAGTCCTTACTTTGAAGCATAAATTGAAAATTTTTGATTTTAAAGTGAACTCTATCAACTTCAAATTGCCGAACTTTAAAAATAAAAATAAACAATTTTAATTTTAAATTTATCAATTTAAATTAAAATAAACGTGAAAATTTTAAAATTTAAATTGAATTTTAATATAATTGCATTTAAAATAAAAGTATTTACTTTAAATCTTAAAATGGTTTTAAAAAAAAAAATTGCTAACTTTTGACTTCAAAGCTTTCACTTTAATAATTAAAGTGTAAATGTTTTATTAAAGCGTTGATTTGGTATATTAAAGTGTTTTACTTTAATATTTAAAGTGTCAGTTTCTCGTTTAAAGTGTTCATTTTAACTTTTAAATCGTTTCACTTTAATAACTAAAACGGTTTCTTCTGTAAAGTGTTCATTTTAAATATTAAAGTGTTTGCTTTAAGATTAAAGGTTTTTATTTTGTAATTTAAAGTGCTTTTTTAACTTTATTTTTTTAGCTGTAAAATCCACTTTAAATTGCTTTTTTTATTTAAAGCGTGTCATTTAGTTGACTGAGTGTACATCTCGATTGTATTGTTTATTTTCAATTTACTGTTATATAACGCGTTGTGATTTAAGACGTTTTTAATCGAGTAAAATAATACGAAAAAGTGAAAAATAATATTTCAGCATGAGCGGTAAAAACGAAGTAATGCAAGAGGGAAATTTATTGCAATTTTTGTGCAATGCTGACGAAATAAATACCCAAGTACATTAACATATACTTGCGTTATTGCAGAAAGTCCATTTAAGGAAAAATTGACTGAAGACGAGACGGACCTCCTAAATCTTCTAAGAGAATTTCATCTGGAAAACCTATTTAATGATCTAAAAAGTAAGTATATCAGCAATAAGAACCAATATTTCATATGAGTAACATTACGTGTTTTTTAGATTCAAAAATTGCATTTAGGAGCTTAAAATATTTAAGCAAAGAAGACATTGGGGAGGCAATACAAAATATTGGATTTAGGGCAGAGTTCAGAGAAAAATTATTTTTCTGGCGCAAGTCTCAGGTAATACTTACTTATATGTATATAACTTTTACCAGACTAAATCACTGTTTGCATTTGTTTTTTCAGTTTGTAATTGAAGACGAAACTTTGAGCCAGACGTCAAAGGTTTTTAATTGGCTACAAAAACCTCGTCAAGACGATTCACCCAGTTCATCACCTAACTCTGTTAGTAGAGTTGGTCTACAGGTAAAACTTAGCAAACAAAAATTTGGTATACATTTAAGTTAATGCATTTGATTACAGCCGCTGTCCCATATTTTGAGCGAAACTTCAAAGGGAATCCAAATAATTAAATATTATCGGGAGAACTCATGCTTATCTAATAACCATCGTGACAGCATTATTAAAATAATTCTGGAGGAAGTCATGGTAAAAGAAGTCAAGCTCAAACCTGAAGACTTCTCCAGAATTCTTAATGAAGTAACTGTGTTATTTCCTACGGAAAAAGACAGTCAGGTAATACAAAAATCAATTCAAAATTTTTTTCCAATATTATTTTATATTATTAGTTTCAAGATATGTCAAGAATGTTCATGAGTTTTAACTTGTTTTGATTCTAAAATTTATGTCTGAAAGAAAAAAAAAATAATGAATTGTATTACTTATTTTTTTTATCACCTTATTTAAGCAAAAAGTTGTATAAAAACAATTTATAATATATATATACATACTAAAAATTCTTTTCTATTTTTATTGTAGAAAAAATAAAAAATTAATTAAAACAAACTTGTGTTTTTCTATAAAATAGGGCCAAAAGCAATTAAAAGTGTGCATTTCGATTCAAATATGAACACTTTTAAATTAATATGAACACTTTTAAAATGGATCGAAAGTTAACACTTTTCATTTAAATGCAGACATTTCAAAAACTTCTTAAAGTGTTCGTTTTAAATTTTAATGCGTACGTATTTAAATTTTTTTAAAAGTTTTCAATTTAAATTTTAAATAAGACACTTTATATTAGGTTAAAAGTGTACTTAAAGTGTTCATTTTTATTTTAAAAGTGTTTATGCTTAAAACTTAAAATTTAAAGTGAACACTTTTAAGTTAAATACTTTTCTTAATAGCTCAAAATCATTAATGAAAACTTTTAAATTAAAAGTTGCTTGTATGGAGCTTAAAGTGTTTTTAAAGCGTTTTTTGGCTGAGTGTACTAGCAGGATCCAGTGGTGCGCGGCGTTGCCACGGACGTTCCAGCAATTATACTTTTTTTGTGGGCGGTGAAAGGAGGTGTGACACACAAAACAATCTACTGCCAAAATTTCAGCGCAATCGGCCCAGAAGTTTTGGAGTCTTAATGACTTCTAAAAAGTGAGCGTAATCATAGTGCCATCACGCCTATTTTAAGTACAGTTGCCGACGGTAGACATGCAAACTTAATTACCAAGTTTCTGTCTTATACAACCAAACCGTCTGAAATATAGCATTTTCATTAATTTGTGGGCGGTAAAAAAGGGCGTGGATATCCCTTTTTGGTGCAATTGCAGAGAGTAACCATACAAATTTTATGGTTTAAATTACCATTATATGGGCATTAACAAATTACCAAATTTAAGTCTCATACAATCGAAACAGTCGGAAATATTGCATTTTTAAAGGGTGGTTAAATTTTAAGGGCCGATGTTGATTTTGAATAAAACACAAATTATTTAGTAAATTATTGTTATTTCTTTTTATTATGATAATATTAGTATAGTTCAATTATGTATGGAACAAAATATCGGCCAAATGGCTGCCGCGACCTCGGCGGCACCTCCATCCGATGGTCCAAATTTTCGATGACGCTGAGGCATAAGTGAGGTGCTATGCCGTTAATGTGCCGAATTATCTCATCCTTTAGCTCTTGAATTGTTGCTGGCTTATCGACGTACACCTTTTCTTTCAAATAACCCCAAAGAAAGACCAATTGACATCGATTGAGTGGCCAATTGACATCGCCACCACGTGAGATAACACGGCCATTGAATTTGTCGCCACTTTGTGTGGCAAGTGGCACCGTCCTGTTAAAACCACATATCGTCCACATTCATATCTTCAAATTTGGGGCATAAAAAGTTCGTTATCATCTCACGATAGCAAACACCATTCACAGTAACTGCCTGACCGGCCTCATTTTGGAAAAAATACGGCCCAATGATGCCGCCAGCCCATAAACCGCACCAAACAGTGACTCTTTGTGGGTGCATTGGTTTTTCGACAATCACTCTTGGATTATCATTCCCCAAATGCGGCGATTCTGCTTATTGACGAATCCACTGAGGTAAAAATGTGCCTCATCATTGGAAATGATTTTCTTCGAAAATTGATCATCCACTGTTGCCATTTCTTGTCACCATTCTGACCATTGACGACGCTTGAAATGGTCAAGAGGCTTTAGTTCTTGAGTCAATTGCACCTTGTGAGCATGAAAATGCAAGTCTTTATGCATAATGTTCATCAACGACGAGCGTGAATGGTGCAATCGTTGGGCACGACGAGGTGGACTGCTCTTCAGCCACACTATCGCGAACAGCAGCAATATTTTCTGCAGTACGAGCTGTACGAGCATGCACTGGTGTTTTCACATCTCCTACAGACTCGGTTTGCTCAAATTTTTGCACGATTTTTCCGATTGCACGCAAATTTGGACGATTAAATTGACCGAAAAAATCACGAAGTGCACGTTATGCATTTTGATTTGAACGCCCATTTTCATAATAAGCCTGAATAACTTTGACGCGTTGCTCGATTGTGTATCTTTCCATGGTTCAAATTGAGTTAGTCTGAAATTGAGAAATGTCAAATGAAATGCAGAAAAAAACTTGACGTTTATGTGTGGTTCACATTCAACATCGGCCCTTAATTTTCAATTTAACCACCCTTTATTACACCCCAACGCGTACTGCGTAAGGGGTATATTAACTTTGTCATTCCGTTTGTAACGCCAATAAGGAGGCGTGACAGGTATAGAAAAGCATATATTTTTTTTAACAGCACCACCTCCTAAGTCGATTTCCGTGTGTCCGTCTATCTGTCCGTCTGTCTGTCTGTCGACACGATTACAACCGTAATTTTAAAGCTATCAATTTTAAAGATCAAGTTCCAAAACGAGCCAAATCGGATGAAAACCACGCCTACCTCCCATACAGAGTGACTTTATTTTTATAGTCAAATCCATAAAATTAAGGAAATGCCTTCAAATTTTGCACATAAGCTTTGATCTTCAATGTCAATCCAGAAATTAAAAAATCGGATGAAAACCACGCCTACCTCCATACTAAATGGCCTTTTTATTAACGTAAAATCTCTTAAAAATACACAAAAATATAAATCAACCTTGATTTCAGCTGTTTCATGTTCTTTATTTGAAAACAATAAAATTTTGTAATTTTTACATTTTTTCTATAACCAATTAACATGCTTTTTTGTGCGTAAAAATATTGAAAGTGTCAAAAAAAAATGGATGAAATATAATAAAAATATGTTTTATGAAATTAAATATGTGAGTTTACATAATTGCATATTTAATATCTGAAAACAATGTTTGCGAAAATAAAAAACTATTATTTGATTTCTCCCATACTATTTCTAAATTTCAGAGTAAGGCGAAAAGTAATGTAAATCAATAGAAATCTCAATTTGCAGCTGTTTCTATTGTGCTTCTTTTTAGAAGGAAAGTAGTAAGCTTTACCGTCTAGGCAATTGCTTTAAGAAAGTAATGTACAATAGCAATGGAGAGTGTAGTGCTTGCTAGTATAAAAATAATGTAGAAATAATGAATCTTGAAATGCTTCATGGTACAACTGGGACGTTTTATTTTTCTCAGATGCAACCCTGCCATAAGCACTATTCACTTGCTTTTTCGCCTTTATCGAAAAAAAAAAACTGTAAAATACTCGTGTGGCGTATCTCTTTGCTGGATCTTTGATAAGAGCTTAAACAAAACTTAGTCAAGCAATCACAAAACCCTCTGACAAGTTTTTTTAGAACGAGATCTTATCTTTCTAACGCCGATCGCAGGTACACAACGCGAGATATAGGTTCCATCTGTTTTAAAAATAATGCATTTCTTTTTACAACACCTGAATCGGATGTAGCGTATCAGTGCCAAAGGGGTCTGGACCTGACCAATCCAGAATTTATCTCTATGTGGGTTAGATTCAGGGTCCGTTCGCACTTGCTACATTTTTGCTACGTTTATAGAAGCAAGAATTTAGGGAACGAGCCAACTTTTAACAAACTAGACTCTCGCTCTGATTCGATATCGCACATTTGGAGATGTTACCTGATAGCGAAATCGTTGTAGCTGGCGTTTTCAATGTCCACAAATCGGCTGCGTTATGTCACTAGGGCCAAACAACACCTGAACGGCAATATGTTGAGCTTTTTGCTGAATCGAACCAATTGATTCAACTAGTGAAGGAACCAACTTTTTTTCACGAAGTAATCTGCATAGCCACAACATCCTTAACCTTTTTCTGACTTCACATCATGAAAAATATAAAGTGAGTATCAACGTACCTCTTGGTAATTCGAACCATTGCGCCATCTCTGCTGTTTTTCCATATTCTTACCATCGCACCTCTACGCCTGAACCCCCGAAAAAGGGCAAGAAATTATCCTATTGGGTATGCGGTCTTTCATTCACAATAAGATGAGAAGCATTCAACCAAAAGACCACTCCTGGCTTAACGAGTCTTGCAGGATTGCAGTCAGAACAAAAGAGGAAGCCTTTAATAATTGGCGCTCTGATAAGAATGCCGAGACGAAAAGACATCGCATTGGGTCTAGGCACCGCTCCAAAGCCGAATTGTTTGCACATAATTCCACAATCCCAGCCAGCAATCAGCCACTGCCTTTCGTTGAAAGTACGTCTTCTGTAATGCAGGAAATATATTTTCGTACGATAGCAATTAAAAAAGTCCTTGCAAACCTCAGTGTAAACAAAGTTTCTGGTCCGGATGGCATACCACCACTTCTGCTAAAGCTTGTGCTTCAAGTCTGGCTCGGCCTTTGCGCAACCTATTCAACATCTCCTACAGGAAAGGAGTATTTCCATCTTCGGCAAGGGTTCAGCCGGTACCAAAAAAGGGCGATGCCGCGAACCCTGCAAATGCTGACCCATAGCGATATCCTCTACGCTCGTCAATGTTATGGAAAACGTAATTAACTTCAACCTTGTGAACTATCTGGAGCACAATGAACTGCTTAGTGACGGTCAGTATGGTTTTCGCAGGGCCTGCTCTACTGGTGACCTTATGGTGCTCCTTACCGAAAAATGGAACCAATGCGTTCACTTATTCGATGAGAGCAGGGTTGTTGCTCTGGATATTTCAAAGGCGTTTGACCGAGTGTGGCATAAAGCGCTAATGTCAAAACTAATTGCATATGGTGCCGGTAGTAACTTTGCTCAGTGGATCACGTGCTTCCTTAAGAACAAACCGATCCGTGTCGTAGTCGACGGCATAACTTCTGTCGTTGACTCACAACCCAATTTATTCGTTTGCGGATGACAGCGGAATTTGCCAAACATATTCGTTCAAAAAACGCCCAAGCTCTTTGGAGATCACGTGCTTCCTTAAGAACAAACCGATCCGTGTCGTAGTCGACGGCATAACTTCTGTCGTTGACTCACAACCCAACTTATTCATTTGCGGATGACAGCGGAATTTGCCAAACATATTCGTTCAAAAAACGCCCAAGCTCTTTGGAGATTAAGAGGAAGAGGCAACATACGAATGACACACTTAATAATGACTTGGAAAAAATCTCCGAGTGGGATCTTGCTAATAGAGTACAATTTAATGCTAGCAAGACCCAGTATTGTCTGTTAGCCCACAAGCGAATCAATTGCCCCTTAGCTCCCCTCAATATAAACGGTGTAGATCTTGTGGAGTCAGATGCTCTTGACGTTCTGGGCATATCGATACAATCAGATCTCAGTTGGAATGATCACATTTCCGATGTGTCGAAAGAAGCGGCCAAGTGTCCTGGTTTTTTAAAACGGTGTAAGAAATACTTCATTCCATCTGATCTTCGTTTGATCTATACCTCATATATAAGGCCGAAAATGAAGAACAATTCGCACATCTGGGCAGGGGCTTCAAGATCATATTTGGAGCTTCTGGATCGGATTCAACGAGGTGCGATAAATTTGATAGGGGATGCAAATATTTCGTCTTCTCTCAACTCTCTTGGGCATCTTCGCAATGTTGATTGCCTTCTGCCTTCTGTACAGCCTTCTGTACAGGCATTACCATGGGAAGTATTAAAAAAAAATACATGTCCTGACGCCACCAGCTCGTGTGTTTCCTAGGTCCACTCTGGCAGCTCTCCAAGCCCATCCCTTTACCATTGCCTCTTTGTCCATACTTCATATTCCATACTTAAACCCTCCAACTATCACCCGTCTTCCGAATCAACACAATGCTTTCGCATTTATAGGGGGCATCCAGATTGTTGGTCAAGTCAAGTTCCACGCTTAATGCTTTAGACTTAAAAAAAGGCAAAAAGAACTGATAATTAAACTTATCTTGTATTTTATTGTATAAACTTTATTTGATCTCAATAATATTTACTTAAAAAGTTTAATACTCGCAACAACTGCTTCATTTTCTAGCACAAATTGCAAAAAAAAAAAACAAAAAAACAGAATATTCTTATTTGCCAAAACTAATTTCAATTTGATCGTTCTATGCATAAACTACTATGCTAAATGAATTGATACTCAAATACAATGTTCGAAGCATAAAGAGATTTCATTATTTTTTTTTTTTTGGTCGTAAATTAAGATTTTTTTTTTTGATAAATTTTTGGTTAATTCAAGTTCTTAACAAAACGTTAAAAAATGTTATGAAATTTTTTAAGGTTAAACAAAGAAAATATGGAAATAACTAAAGATATGTACTTAATAAATGCATGAAATTGTGTTAACAAATTTGTTAGTAATACATTTTAGCTTAATTTTAAAACTTATACTACGCGCACACTGAGAGCTAAGTGTGCATTTACGAAATGTTATATTTATATTTATCCTCTTTACTTCTACAAGGAGCATACGGCCACGCATTCTTACTTGCTAATGCGAATTTCGTTAAATGCGCATTAAGGTCTCAAAGTGGACGTAGTACTAGGAAGAAAAAAAATAAATTTTGATTTCAGTTAAATACAATGTCACTTGTTCAGTTCTATTGAAGTTGCACATGATGGGGTTTTTAATAAAGATACCTATAAATTCTATTACTTTGATTTTTGTTTTATTACTTTTTTTGCCAATTTTTACCAAATTTTTTTAGATGAAATTTTTAATTACCACAATAGTAAAGAAATTAATGGTTTTAGTGAAAGTAAATATAGATAAGTTGACTTAATAAGTTGGAAGATTTATTTTGCAGCTCAACTTTTACTAGCAGAAATAAACTAAAATTAATTGAAGATTTTAACATAACTAATTAAGTATATCAAACAAAACGGCGTCAATTTAAATCAGTTTTAAACTTTTGTTCAATAGTGTGTTTTATGCCACAACGAAAGAGACAACAAAACTCAATATAGCTATGTGTTTAATGCTTAAAATGCTTTGATTTATAAATGAACTTTAAGAGATTCCATACGGCTGACGATACGGCGTCGGAGCTCAGCAAATCTACAAAGAAAAAGTTTTACTTTTTTTTTGCTTTCATAAATAATACAAAAATACTGACTTATCTTTGACTTTGGTAACTTCACGCTCCAACTCTTGATCGTAACGCTCTAAAATTGCACGGCACTCTGGTAGGGATAGATTTAAAAACTGAGCAACTTCATTGCTGGTGAGAAAAGAAAGAATAATAATTTGTATGATTTGAATTTGTAGCATGTCATATAAATCTACCTTATTTCATCGGTTTTTCTGGAATCTACAAGAAAAAGACGCGCCACATCCTCATGTGGGCCCATCATAACACGCGTTATCAAAGGATAATCATTATCCTTCAGTCGCTTTTGCTCGCCATTATCACGTATGATGAAAAGCGTAAAATTATCCGGAGAACTGTCGACTTTATACTTTTCCAACACCAAATTGATGACCTCTTGAGTGGTGACCAACGACGTCACCCAGACAGACATTTGGGAGCCATAGGGCGGTGTAAAAAAGGATGTTTCGCGATTATAGAAGTGACCATTGATGGAGCAGCGTCGCTTTAGTTTTGTGCGTGATCTTAAAGCAAATCAATGAGTTAAAAAAAAAGCTGAAGAAGGCTTGAATTATTTCACCTGCGATTGCCACTTCTGCGCTTTATAGCTGCCGCACCTGTGCGCGGCGGACGTCGCAGCACAACGCCATCTTCGGTTATATGCAGAGGTTGTTCATCCGTTGGACCGCCATCAATATCAGCACCACTTGTAGCAGTAAATAGTTCCTCCGTTTGCGTCAATTCGTCGCCACCAACTGCGCCGCTATATGTAATGGATGGCGCATCAGTGCGACTCGAGTCACACTCCGCACCACTTCCACCGCCGCCGCTATGCTCCACCTTCGGATAACAGTCCATTTGAATGTTCACATAACGTGGTGGCACATCGCTGCGTCGTATAGTAGCTGAACGCTGCGGTTTCAATGTCGAGTCATCCTCATCGCTGTCAGAGTAGACAAAGCAAGAAGGACCCGACTTGGAGCGATTTATGCCTTTTTCAAACAGCTGTCGTCCATGATGATAGGGTGAATAGTGTTTCCCAGCAGCTGCCTCTATAGAAGCTGAACCACTCTTCTGCAGCGTGTAGGCACGTTCGGTGCCACTCTTTAGTGTGGGTTCCACCGAGCGTAAAGCGTGCTCACAGTTGAAACTCTTGCTCATCGGATTTTCGCCATAGAATTTAAGCGAGTCATTGATGCGGGAGGGATCGATGGGTTGATTGCGCTTCAAGGTGTCATCGTTGGGTGACAGAAATGAATTTGTGCCATTTACATAGTCCTGGTGTACGCTGCGTTTAAAGTCCTCAAAGTCCATGGGCTTAAGTGTGGCATCGTCGGCTGTTTCATAGTTGTCCACAGTGGTTGTGGTCGTGCCCATGGTATTGGTGCTAGTGGCTGTGGCTGTATTTGTTGTGGCTGCAGTTAGTGATGCTGTTGCTGTCATAAAGTTATCCGACGAAGTAGTCGTGGTTGCAGACGATGAGGAGGAGGAATTGGAAGCACTAGATGTTGTTGTTGCACCATCTGTAGTAGTTGTTGTGCTATCGGTGCTATTTTGCGCCGATATCGTTTTGGTTGGTGAACTCTCGGCCGATGACTGTGTAGAGGAAGGCAACTTGATGGGCATGGTTTCGTAAATTTTATCTTTCTCGCTAATGCGTCGCTCCACCTTTATAAAATTTATTATTTGTTAATTAATCAAACAAGATTGAGATTAATTTAGGTTTAAAACTTAAAATACACTTGATTCTGTTTTAACGCGGTATACTGGGACAAAAAAAAAAATATCGCGGAAAAAACCGCCTATAAATAACCAAAATTTCATACAAAACTGCTTATGCGGACTCTTTTTTGGAAAACACCACGCAAAATGAATAAGTCTTGAATCTTGGTGATCTATCCTTTTCTATAGAAGATATTAAATCTGTTCTGTCAAACCTAAAAAATTGCCCAACTGCAAACCCTGATGGTATAGCTCAAACAGTATTGAAAAATTGCGTTCCATCTCTAACAACACCTCTTTTCTTGATATTTAGGAATTCGCTATCCGCGGGTTGTTTTTTAGACAATTGAAAGCATTCTCACATCGTCCCGATTCATAAATCTGGTTCCAAATAGAAAATAAAAAATTATAGACCGATTTGTAAACTTTCCTGTATCCCTAAAGTCTTCGATAAAATCATTGATGACAAAATGTCCTTTCATGCCAAAAATGTTACATCCCCTTAACATGGGTTCTTAACCGGTAAATCAAAGCTGACAAACCTGACACTCTTTTGCAATTTTGTTATTACCAATTTTGAATATGGCCTTCAAACAGATGTCATATTTACTGATTTTGCGAAGACGTTCGACAAAGTCTGCCACAAGCATTTAATTTTAAGACTTGCCTCCCTTGGAATTCTTTCAAATCTTTTGAGATGTCCCCAATCCTACCTTACTAACTGCCTTCAATACGTAAGAGTAAAGGACTTCACATCAAACATCTTCGAATTTACATCTGGTGTGCCCCAAGAAAGCCATCTGAGACCCTAGATCCTTTTCCTTCTATTTATAATCGATCTGACGATGGTCATACGTCATTCCCAATGCCTTCTTTTTGCAGATGATCTTAAACTATTCCGATCTATTAAATCGTATGCTGATGTAAACTTACTTCAATCAGACATCGACTCAATCTTTACCTGGTGTGAATTGAATAAGTTAGAACTCAATGTCTCCAAATGTCAATGTTTCACTTTTTGTAGATCATCTCTTTAATTAGCCCTTACTCCATAAATTCATGTCAACTTGAGAGGGTTACCTCAAATAAAGATCTTGGAGTTCTATTCGACCCCTGTTTAAATTTTAAAGACCACATAAATCTTATTATCAATAAGTCTCACTCTTTGCTAGCCTTTCTAATAAGGAATTCTAAAGATTAAGGACCCCTACACCCTCAAAAGTATATATTCATCTTTAGTATGGACACATTTAGAATACTGTTTACTTTTATGGAATCCAGCCTCTTCCACACAATCTCTTAGAAATTAAAGTTAAAAAAAAAATTCACAAGATACATGGTTTTCAAACTTAACTAGAACCTCACTCAGTCAATACCATACACCATAAGATGTGCTCTAATTGATATTTGTTTACTTGAATCTAGACGTAAAATGCAGTCCGTCATTGTTATTCGTGACTTAGTTCATCACCATTTTCAGTGTCCTTTTCAACTTGGTTTACTAGATCTCGTTATCTTATGAGTCACTTTAACTTTCGCGTTCCTTTCCATAGAGCTGCATATGCTCTAAATGAGCCTGTAACTGCCTTAAATGATTCAAACAAAGGATGCAGTTTTAAGGAGGGTTAGAATAAATGGCAATGTCTTTAAACATGTGCAAAAGGAACCGAATACTTAGCGAATGGTTTTCGCTAAGTATTAAAAAAGCCAAAAATATTTTTGGAGTTTAAGATAATTTCCCCTTCAATTATGTTGGTACACAAGATGTAAGCTTCTTATTTTTCTTGGTTTATACTCAATGTATTATTTTATTCATTTATGGAACGTATCTTTCGATTTGGTAAAAATGTTATTTGGTAGTATGTTGATTTTATCATGAAAACGGGCGAAGATTTTCTTTAACTCGCATGCATTTTTTAAGAAAACTTTTTGAATGTGGCAAATTGATTGATTGTCAAATCAAATTAATTATCGCTTAATATTTTCTTATAAATTTTTTCAACTTAAAAACACACCTGCAGCAAGTCGTCGATTTCATCCCAATCGAGTTTCTCTAGGTTATCAAGTTTAGAAGGCAAGGTCGATGAGATGCAGCTGGTTGTTGCTGTTGGAGCCGTCGTAGTATCCGACGACGAATCACACAGTGTAGCACTGCTCTCACTAATTTCGCCATTAGCAGCACCCATCAGACTCTGCTCTGTGGTATTGGCCGAAGCATCCTCCGGCGTAGTTGGCAAATCCGAGATGGGATATTCATTTAGACTGCATGAATCGAACGTCATGCTTTCGGACAGCGAAATATCTGTAGATAAACCCTCGACTTCGCTGGCTGTTGAAGTTGGAGCAAGTGAATCACTGGCATCATTTTCCTTGTCCGAAGTGCTGTCCTATAAAAGCAATATTACAGACACCAATTCATGAGTATTACAAGTGAAACTACTTCGGCGGCCTTAGAAACGCGACAAGAGTTGCGTTTGCGCACTACAAATGTGCGTTGATCATCGTCTTCCTTCAGATGAATCACCGCTTGCACGCCCCAGTAGACACGTAGCGCACCCTCCAGTATAAGACGGTTGTTAACCTCACGACTGCGAATCTCCATGCTTTTATTGTCATAGAATTGGTTATAAACCTTAAAATATACAATTTGCATAAAAGTTGGACAGCAAATTCAAGCAACACACCTTTAATTTAGATTCCAAATGATCTCGCGGCAAACTTGGACCATTACATCCGCCCGGACGTTGGGCACCCTTGACGCCAAAGCTTTTGTGTGATTCCACGCGAGTGCCATGACCAAATAGCTGCGGTCCAAAGAGGGCACCATAGCATGGTACATGGCAGTAAGGCACTCCTTTATGCTCAGCATGTTGACCGGGATTGAGACGTTTACCGCACTCTTCACAGCGCAAACATTCCGGATGCCAGTCGTAGCCCAGCGATTGTTTGCGCTCCGCTATAAATTGAGCATTATAAAACAAAAATTTAAAGGATCTGCTGTTACTCACCGAAATAAACTGGTTTGCCGCATTTATGACACTTCCACATCTTACTGACGACACTTTCCTTGCTGCTGCTGATGCTTTTCTTTCTATTTTAGCAACTTTGCTTGGTATTTGATGGGCGTATAGCAAAAAAAAAAAATACAACAGCCCAATACAAATTAAGACTAAACTTTTAAATAAACAATCAAAAAATAGTTTATAGCGCCGCCGTCTGCCTTAATTCTGCGCTAACAGCATGACACAAAGTAGTAGCACCCTGATTAAAAATTTTCCAGCATTTGTTTATACAATTTGCCGTTGCGTTGACGCCTTCGAAGTCGCGCAGATTGTGCTAAATTTTTTTTTATTTTTCTCGTTTTCAATTGCTAGTGGACGTGCGTAGAATATTTAAAGAAAATTTATACAAAATTCACACAAGCACTCCGTACTTAAGGAAAAACGCCTTCGTGTCGTTCTGCACCTGTGCAAATCACTGCCTTTTCTGATCTATGTACGATGTTCCAAATTATTTATTTTAATTGATAATTAAGTTAATTTATTTATAAATATAACAATACTTTGTTTATTCGCAGACATGATAAAAATTCGGACACTCGAGCCAAAATTAATCCAAAAACGAAGTAGTTCTATAAACGCTCTTTCATTCTCTTCTTTCAACTTTATTTCCAATTGCTCGTGAAGTTTTTTTCTTCAAATTTTGACAGCTGGAAGAACTGAGATATTCACAATGACCACAGATCCAGTCACAATGAGGTCAAAATTAAAGGGAAAACCATGGCAGGATTATAAGGTACACCATGAAAAAGAAACGAAAACATAAAATTCAACAATGAAAAAAGTAGGGTAGAGATGGATATGCTTAAATCAGCTGTGATATAACATGCAAATCTTTTTTTATGTTGTTTTATTTTCAATATTAAAACAAAAAGCTTGTTTTAAAGTTAACCATTTTTAAATTTATGTTATATATACAAACTGTTATATATACAAAGTTATAAAAAATTTTTGATATAAAATCCACATTTTTATTTTAGAAATGCATAAGTTTTCCTACAAAAACTTAAAATATTGGTATAAAGTAGTTCATTATTACGTTTTTTGCAGGTTACACATAATAAAAACGAAAAAAACAAATAGAAAATCATATTTTATTCTCTAACTTCTATATTTTTCTTACTGAGCATTTTTAAGTCTTTATCATCCTCGTCAGCTTCTTTGGAAAAGCGTTTCATAGACCATGGGAGAACTCTGCAATGAAGGTTCTAGGGCAGTAGCTGATTCATCCAAAGTTAGTTATTCTTTCGAAAAGTGTCTTCAGCCGATTCATCACTATTTCTTAATTAATTTCATAAACTTTTTACTTGCAATTTAAGAATCTCACAATTTTCACAACTTAATCACGAAACTAAACTTCTTCTTCTTAATTCTTTTTGCTTCTTGTGGAGCATAAGGCCGCGAAAATAAACGATTATTTCGAATTATTGTGGTTTCAGTTGTATAAGTACTATGTACAGTTGAACGTGAGTTTTTTACCTTTAAATCCGATGTACATGCTGCCGTAACAGGTGGATTTCGCGGCAAGGCTCGCGTACCACTTGGAGACACATTTTCCATTGCGTTTGAACTCATGTTTATTTGATGAAAACTTACTACTAAACTTTATTACACAAACTTTATGTACTCATTCCAGCTTAAATTTATTGTCAAAATTAGACCCATAAATTTTACGATGTGCTCCACTACAAGTTTTGGGCCAATAATGACATGTCACAATTTTGAATGGCATGCGATGTGGTGAAAATATGATATATTGGGTCTTATTAGCATACATTGAGATGCACTTAAAGCACATCATTTTCTACACATTCAAAAGTTTTTTGAAGGTCCAGAATTTGGCCGTAAGCCTCTGCACATGCTTAATCAAGATTACCGCATAAGTCCCCCAGAGCTTGAATTAACTCTTAACTGGTACACTTGGTTTGTGGAACCATGCTAAGAAAAAGATTATATTTCTCTCATTATATCATCATTCATTCTCTCATTCAGTTCATTTCAAGTTTTCAGGTGTGTACATACTTTCGCATTGGTTCGTCGTGTTGTTATTTACCCGCAGTCCACACCGGCAATTAAATATTTCATACCATCTGTCAAATTCCATTTCTTACCATAAATAATGCAAGCAATATATTTTACATGGGCATTCTATGTTATACCATATCATTTTTAAAATATCGTAAAACAAACTGGTTCGCGCGCTGAAAGCGTCAAAGCGAGTCCATTTTATAATTAAAGTTATATTGCATTCAATACAATTCTTTTTGCTGTCTTAAATTGCTTCTTTTTTTTAAGGTTCTCAAAAATTGCAGCTCATTGCATGTTTCTACAGCACATAACTCTGGTGTATAGTTTTCGCGTCTTGACTATTGCCGACTTTTCGCAGCTTAAATTTTTAGTGGTACACACTAGTTTCAATCATTGTAGGAAATAGGTGCCGCAATACTTTTGCTAAGGGACCAGCTGGAATTTTAAGACAGACGGCAGCTCTGATCAACTCTCATTGCTTTGTGAAAATTCAAATCCTTAACTATTTTTCAAAATCTTCATTAAAATAATTCTTCAACAAAAAGTTAAACAAAAGCATCGTTTAAGTTGTTTTTTATATCATCATTGACATCCAGGAGTCGTTTCTTGTAATACGAATCTCTGACATACTTTTTTGACTTGGCGACAATATTGGTAATATCATAATTTATGCATAAATTGTATGCATAAATTACTTACTTCCTTAAGTGGCACCTACAACCGTAAGTCGGTTTCCGCCTGTCGTAAGAAATTGCGCCAGCCATTTCTGTTTTGCGCTTGACGGCGCCAGTTGGAAGCTCCAAGTTTCGTTAGTTTGTCCTCTACTTGGTCCTTCCAACGGAGATACGGTCGTCCTCTTCTGCCGTAGATTTTACGAAGCAGTAAAATAGTAGTATAGTAGATTTTACGAAGGATCTTTCTTTCGAACTCTCCCAAAGTCATTTCATCAGAGCTGCTCAACGTCCAGGTTTGTGCTGCATATAACAGGACGGGTATGATTAGTGTATTATAGAGCGTGACTTTTGTTCGTCAAGAGAGGGCTTTGCTTCTGAATTGCCTACTGAGCCCAAAGTAACACCTGTTGGCAAGAGTTATCCTTCGTTTGATCTCTCTATTGATATCATTGGTGGAGTTAATGTTGGATCCGAGGTAGACGAAGTACTTTACAACCTCGAATGAGGTGTTGTCAACAGTGACGTGGGTGCTAATACGCTGGGACTGTTTGTTTCTTGACACCAGATATTTCGTCTTATTTGCGTTTACTGCAAGACCCATGCGACTCGACTCTTTTTCTAATTTGGAGAACGCTGCACTGACTTCGCGTTTGTTATGGCCAATGATATCAATATCATCAGCATACGCTAGCAGCATAACACTCTTATAGAATATTGTGCCGCTTTCCATCTTCTCCATAATTAGATTCAAAAAGTCGCACGATAAAGAATCACCTTGTCTGAAACCTTATTAGTAAGAAATGGTGATGAGAGGCCCTTCCCTGCTTTTAACTGCTCTGTTGGTGTTGCTCAGTGTCATGCTGTATAGACGGATTAATTTTGCAGGTATATCAGATTCAGACATGGTGGAGTACAGGTGATTCCTTATTGGAATGTCGAAAGCAGCTTTGTAGTCGAAAAAAAGATGGTGGGTGTCGATTTGCATCTCTATGGATATATGAGTATTCATAAATTGTATGTATAAATTATATAAAATAGGTCTGTTCCCGTACTTTAATCTTTAGCCGCTTTCTCAATGTCCGGTTAAACACTAAACGCAATTTTAACCAGCGGTTAGTAAAAAAAGTATCCAAATAACAGCTGATATGCAGTTTTTGCTAATTCACAATTGAAAAATTCACAATTAGTCAAGTAACCGACAGCTGCTTAAACGTGGTATAGAATATGATGTAGCTGTATCGATTCCATGTAACAACCTCATCAGCTGTTCAATGTGTAGCACGCAGTACTGCCATATTTACAGTTAAAACTGTAAAATACTGTCTTTTAGAAAATTTAAATTAAAGGAACTACTAAAAACAATTATTCAGAGTGAATTTAATTCAAAAATTTAATCAAAAGTTAAAAAATTAAATTAAATTTCATTTAAACTAATGTGATATAAATATTCCATATTAAATATGTTTTTTCTGCTCAGTAAAATATTATAAAAACTGTTTATCTTTATATACAAAGTGTATTAAGCTAAAGTTTTTTGTTGAAAATACAGTTTATTTTTAATTTAATTCTCTCTCCCAGACGCAAAGTCAAATTATTAAATGAACAAAGATTTTGACAAGCTCTCTAAGCAATAAAAAAGGAGCAATATTTGCCGCCTGTCAAAATAGAAATAATTTCATACCGACGACATCAACATTGGCTCTTGTTTCTATATTGTTTCAATATTATTCTGAAAAATTTTTAATTTTAAGAATTTAAAAAAATAAACATTGAATAAAACAATGCCACAATTTAGTTTTCATGAAAGAGCAACAACGTCCTCGAGACATATTCACCAAGCTCGCCTTCATAGGAAATATATTTAATAAAAAAAATTAAAGGCGTAAAGTCGTTGTCAATGTGTTCCTTGCATTAAAGTTAGTTCAACTTACATTACAACTACAGCTAAGAGCCACAGACATACTTCGTTTTCTATGCGATTCCGTGTATTTAGTACATTTTAACTTATGGCAGGTCATACAACCTACTACGAGCTACACCATTCTGGCTCCCACTTTAACCAGCACTTAGTGAAAGCAAAATTGTTTTTAGCTATCGTATGGTTACCTAACTCCTGGTTAAGAGCAATACTAAGGGCCGTTTCTCAATGTCCGATTAAGCACTAATCGAAACTTTAACCAGCGGTTAGCAAAAATCGTTTTCTCAATGTTCGGTTAGTGCCTATCTGTCGGTTAAGTGCCGGTTAAGTTAACGGCAAGTTGTGGTTCCGATTAGCTGCTAATCGGCAGAACAGTTGAGCAGGCAATTTTTTTATTGTTTGTGTTCAAATTGATTTTACACAAGAATGGAAAGAATTGCAAGAAATTCTTTTTCGTTATAATTTGAGTGTCAATCAGAATAGAGGATAGACATATTCATATAGTCTGTTGCGTTCATTGCAGAATTATAAGGTAAGGTCATCACGGAGAGGAATGGAGTAGAAAGCAGAATAAAGCTACATTGATGTCAAAATCAGCTGTTCATCGCGAATTTCTTTATGCTCACTTTTCGCAGTTGTTTTTAGGTTAAAACTGTACAGGTTTTTTTTTTGCAATTTTAAGACTTCTTTCACATTTTATAGTTTTTATTACACTTTTTATATAATATTTTCACTCAAATTAGCACAAATTTAACACCCGCGACCGCACTGTTTGCAACTTGGAAACATAAAATATTTTCTTCATTTGCAATTTCTACAAAATTCGTCGTTTTGACATTAATGTTGCTTCTCATTATCCACTCTTCGTTGACGCGTGAGAGCACTCAGCGCAGCGGGCCTACCTTATCATTGTATCATGTGTTGCGTTCTTACATTTTTTTTTTTGCGGCACAATATAAAACAATTACAAAATAATAAACAAATGACAGCTGATATTCAGTTTTTATGTATTCACAATTGAAAAATTCACAATTAATGATTTAACCGGAGGTTACTTAATCAGCACTTGGTGAAAACGAAACTGTTTTTTTAGCTATCGTATGGTTAGCTATCTCCCGGTTAAGAGCTAGACTAACCGAACATTGAGAAACGGCCCTAACTGGACATTGAGAATACGGCACTGAGTCGTATTTATGAGTTTTGCAGGTTTTAGTCCGAGAAACTTTACTCGAAAAAAAGAGGGCACTCATTTTGACGCTCTTCGTCAAAAATTGAAAATTTTAGTCCGAGAAATTCCTTCTAGCAAAAATGGTAAAAGCGCTAAACTGCTTAAAATCGGCTCCATATAGTTAGCGAAGAAAACGCAAGATATCAAAACTTCTTTGAAATAAATAAAAACTATTAGAATGGAAATATTGCGGATAAAAGGATGGCAAATTGTATGAAAACAAAATATAAACGTTAATTTGAGAATTACCTTCAGCATTGTCTGCGACGCCATTGCTTCTCATCAAACCAGCGCTGGAAGTAAATCAAACAAATCTGTTTGGCGCCCACAATTTCTATTTTTATAAAAATAAATTCAATGCAATGAATGTGTCAATTTTTATTAATTTTGACAAACGACTTTTTTGGCAGTTAACGCAATTCTAGTCTGAAATGCGTTCCTGTAATTTTGGGGTTTTCTCTAGTTTTGAGGGATTTTTTCTTATACTCACGCTTTTGACAATTTTTCTATTTTTAGTCCAAAAAAAATCGGGATATAAATATAATATAGATATAAATGTGAAAGCGCCGTACCTGTTGAATTTTCATTCCAATTTTCTACAGACATCACTTTTGTATAAGTCATTGCTATGTCTTTTATCTGCTGCTTGTTTTAATATCTGAAAACAAAATATGATTTTTTTTAAGTTAAATGAGCTTTTAAAGAGTGAAAGAATTTTCGAAATTAAATGTTGTATATGTTTGAACACAAAACTATAACCAAACTGTTCAATCACATGGCTTTAATACCATTGTGAACAGTGCTTATTTGAACAACTTCCTTGATAGAGTACTCATCGAACCGAATTCAGAGTTTGTGCAGCACTAATTTGCAAAATAGCTGTCATTCAGCGAAAGTGCGCTACGTCGCTGTTTGTTGAAATACTTCGGGTTATTTTAAATAAAATTAAATTATAGTGTTAAAAAAATACCGCTTTCTATTGCATAAATATAAAGAACAAAAAGTGTTTCATGTGCTGTGGCCAAAAAAAAACTGAATTTAAAGTACAATTGTACCAAAATGTATGTGGATACAAAGTGAAAACTTTTGTGAAATTTGCAAATTGTGCGAATCAACAGCTAAAAATTAAGATAATAATCATTAATACAAAAGGAATTCCAGAGCATAAAGAAAAATCAAATAATTGGAAACAACCTTCAACAAAGCAAACCATTAAGGCAATATTGCGAAAGCAGGATGAAGTCGATCATTGAGTTTGAGGAATGCCTGAAAGATTCGCCCAAATTCAGGTGCGAATTCCTTATATACATATATATGAAGTCTTACAGCCCATATCTATAAATGCAACGCCCCGAAAAGTTGCAAATGTAGAACAGATTCCGACATAAACTGAACAATGCATTGTTAAGACCTGCGGTCATGAAGCTCTAATTATTTCCACCCCGCCGCAGCGTCTAACGAGTTGTTACTGCTGGTAGCACGAGCTGCATGCAAACAGTCATTGTTCATAGTTCTTGTTTATTGTCGACATCGTAGTAGTCGTAGTCGTCTTCGTTGTCGCTTAATCATCCACAAATTCAAGCGAAAATATTTAAAAAAAATTAATAACAATTTTTTTATATGTACATGGATGGGAATATAATACATATTTATATTAATATATATGCTCATATATGCTAATTATTACGTTTTTTTTTGCTGGTGCTATAAATAAGTAGTTGTTGTTTGGATCACTTGCTGGGCAGCGGGACAAAGCACCACAATAAATAATGCTAAAGCTTTTGTGTTGGACACTATTTAATACTCTAAATTTAACGCCAGCCAATCAAGGCAACACAATTAGAGTTAGCATGCACATATCCAGATTTTAAGTTAAACATTTGTAAAAATTGTAATTTTTAAGCCTTGAAAGGAAAACAATATAATTATATATTCTTTGCTATACCCAAACAATGCTTACGAAGTTATTAATTTTAGCATTAATTTATTAATACATTTAAAATATTTATATAACTAAAAAACCAATTCTGTTTCAAATGCGTTTCTAAGCATTTCCCAACAATTCATTATATATTGGGGAAAATTTTTATATCGATGGCTTATATTCAATAATGTCTCTATATTTTGATGAACCATTTTTTTTATGCCAAATTCATCGCTTACCCCAGCTGCATCTACAGTAAAGATTTAAACAAAAAAAAAATCCATTTTTAAGTCCTCTGTATTTTATCATACTTCTATCCATGGTAGAATCAAAGAAGGTATATGCATTTTGAACTGCGCTTTCTTTCTCATAGCCAAAGTTGTCAAAATCAATCGTTTTGACAGTTATGGCAGTCTGCCTCTCCGAAATGCATCTACCTTCTCTTATTCTACCATGCTTCTATCTACAAAGATACTTATTTACGAATGCAAAACTGTCTATCTACATCATCTACTATCAGAATTGTGACGTATGTATATTAGGATGGCTAAAAAACAAAATAAATTACCATTGTCACCGACTAAAAGTGAAAAAAAACGAAATGGCCATTTCAGCCCTTGAAAGGACTTTGACCGAGCTTCTTATGATCAATTGTGTTGTGTGTGTTGTGAAATATTTGAGCACAAATGATTAAGAATTGAACCTACGTGTTTTATGCCGACTCCGAACCGACTCTGAGGTATGCCATTGTCTGCAGAGAGGTGACGGCCGAGCAGAAAAATTAATTCAATTGAAAAAACTTTCTGTGTCAGTTGGGGATTCGAACCTGGGTTCTCTGGCGTATGAGCCACACACTCCACCCACTACGCCACGGCCGCCACTAAAAGTGAACCTTATTTTATGACGATTCCCAATATATTTTGGCTGTCACGATAATCGCCAGTGAGCTAAACCATTTTTAAATAACCTCCTGTTTGTTCGCAAACATTTCGGCTGGTATGGTCGTTAAAAAAAAAAAAACAAACGGTCAGAAATAATAGTTCTGAAATTGTTCTTCAAAACTGCTTCAAAAATTTAAAATCTTTACCGTTGAACCAATATGCCGTTGAATAATGCTGATTTTCATGCATTTTTTTTTTTTTGATATTTTTTACGTTATTTTCACTAAATTTTAAATAACTTCATTATTTTTATGCTATCTTAGATTTGAAGATATCGTTAGAAAGGTTTTGACTGCTTCTATTTATTCTCGAACAGAGCTAATCAATTTGATGACCATTTGAACTTAAATATTTATCATTGCTTACATAATTTTTGCAGCAAGTGTTTGTTGCAAAATATAAGAGTTTTTAAATATTTTTTTTAAATGTTAATTAAATTGATTAACTCTGTCTAGGAATGAATAGAGCCAGCCAAAATCTTTCCACCGATAACTTCAAGAGGAGGATAGCATAAAAAATAAAGTTATTTCAATTTTTGTGAAAATATAAAAAAATATCAAAAAAATTCATGAAAATTGGCATTATTTTTGGTTAAATGGCAAAGATTTGAAAGTTTTTGATGCAGTTTTAAAAAATGTTTCCAGAACTATTATTTCTGAATGTTTAATTTTTTTTTAACAACCATACCAGCCAAAATTTTTACGAAAAACCTGATTTTTTTGAGGTTATTTTAAAATGGTTCCGCTCACTGGCGGCTATCGTGGCAGCCAAAATATTTTGAGAATCATAAAAAAGACCAAAGTTAATTTTTAGTCGGTGGCAACGAAAACTTTTTTTTCTATGGTGATCGAGACCCTTAATGTAGGTATATGTATGTTTTTTATGTCAGGCTGCTTCTAGAAAGTAATAGAAAACAGCAAAATCATAGAAAAAAAAAAAACGTAGAGGAAGGACACACACAAATAGAGTGGTTCAGTGCTCATGCAAAGAAAGAAGCAAAGTTGAAAAACCATACTATATATTTATTATACGATTATGTCAGGGTAACCAAAGATGCCCGAAAAACAATCAAAAATCCGACAGTATCCCAACTTTAATCTCTTTTATATTTACCAATTGGTAGCATTAAGTTTAGAGCGGATTTTAATCATGTTAACACTGAACTACCTACTAAAATTAAGCAATATTCAAGTCACATAGAGCCAAAGCTCTTGCGAGCCGGCCGACTTCCAATCCAATCCAATACAAATGGAAGCATTTAAAGGATTTAAAGGCGGTAATTATTACTTAGCCAGGCAAAGTAAAAATTCTGCAAATGTACTGTAATTCTTCAATTTTTTATCCCTTGCTTCTAATATTTGTACTAAATTTTCATATGAAATTGACAAACAGTAAAACAAACAACCATCCTTGAATAAAAAATTATAAATATATATATATTATAAAAAAAAGCTCAAATATACAGAAAAGTTTATATTTCAATGCAATACTGTTTATCTACCATAGCAGCTAAAATAACGCGATATATAAGATACTTTTTAAGCTGTGGCGTTCAATAGATACTTTTTTTTTTTTGTTAATACTGTAGAAGATAGGTATATCAAAATTGCTGCGGATCAGTGAATAAAACAGTTTTTACGCTCTCCTGAAAAAATGTGTTTTTGTAGATAGAAAGTTTTGAATATATGTAAGCCCTCGATATGTAAATTAATTAATATATGTATATAAAAAAACTCTAATAGGAGCAATTTTTAAACAGAAAAATTTAATCTTATCCCCATAAAATTATATTCACGTAAATGTCATTTAATATTGATTTATATATCGACCAAATAACTACTTCAAGCTAATCTTTGAAGTGTAAATAAATATTTTTTTTTTTTAGAATAAGTCTAATTAAAAAAAAAGCTTTCGCTGAAATTAACACCAAATTTAATAAAAGAACTGATTGTGCAAAAAAGCAAAAAATATCTAGTGAACTAGCAAGACAGAATCTTGATAAAACTCATTGACGAAAAGCAAAGTATGTATATATTGAGTCATACGAAGGAGATTAAAGTATTATAGTCTCTTGGCTTCTTCAGCAGTCACATTAATTATATTGATACTCATATAGTTAGCACATAGTTAGTACAAGCAAATTATGTTAGCAAGTCCGTAGCCAAGAAAAACTACTTTGTTACAACTTCTATTAAAGTGCCGAAGTGCGAAAAAATTTAGCTGAATGAATTCTATTGAAATTACATGTAAAGATAAATTAGTAGTAAGTTTATCCTGCTCCAAAAACACTTACCCAGATGACCATGTTTATTATGGTTTTAAGTTTAAAAATAAACTTGGTTTTCAAAATATAAAAAAAAAAAAACATAGATGCTTCGTTGTGCACACGAGAGAAGCGAAGCTCTTTCACAGTTTCATAGATTTGATAATTTAATGGGTTTTTTTCTTGTAATAAAATAACTTTTAAATCAAAAATGTGAAATGACATAAAGTTAATTAAAAACACACGTTAATATTTACACCAGTAAATTGTATTACATTTCATTATTATTTTATTTATTTTATTACATGCTACAGCATTGTAATTTCAACGCATTTGTGGGTAATTGTTAATTTCTCCTACGCGCTTTGTAAAAAACTAAGAAAAAACAAACGCATTCAAATCAACAGAAGCTATGTTGCAGCAAATCACAATAATTTGTTAAAAGATCAGTAAAAGACCAGTGTTGTCAACTGAAAATTTTAAATAGTGATGGATTGAGACTTATGGGGAGGTTCTCATGAGACTCGACCAGGAAACTCAACTGTTTTTTTTCCATTTTTCGACAGCATATGATATGTAGCTTATGTTTCCAAGCGGTTTGAACAATTGCATAAAAAGTTATCGCATAAGAAAGGAACCCATAATTTCCACGAAAATGAAAAATATGAGTTTGCGCTGTAATGAGTTTCTCTCATCAATCTTTTTGAAATGCATGGGCATTTGCGTTGAAATAACGGATAGCGAATTACTCGAAAAAATCGTTAAGCAAATCTTAAAACGCATTTTCTGGAAAATCACGTTTTCAAAACTGATCACGATATCTCAAGAACTACTTTATGAATTGACTTTTTTTATTTTAAAGTAGATAAAATTTATTGGATCCTATACCTAAATTCAATTAATATTGGCCAGTTTTTTTATTTTGTTGAGCAGTTTACAGTACTTAACATTCAGATGTCCGCTATTTTTGTAATTTTCAACTATTTGTTGATATAATATTAGTAACAATACAATACATAATAATAAATATAATATAATTTATACAATTTTTTGTTTTTTTGCTGCTGTGCTGTGCGATGGAAACCGTTTGGTGCCTTTTTTTAACGTGATGTTTTACGGTGTATTGGCACATCACATTAAATTTTTATTCACAAAAAAAAAAACATTTTCCTACAGTTTAAGAATCAACAAGTAACTGCCAAAAAACTCAAGGTGTTCATTTACTTCCTTCTATGAAAATAAAAAATCAGGAACACCACCTTGTTTTTCGAGCTCTAGATGAGAACCAGCCCTAAAATGAGTAGTAGGTTTTGAAAAATGAAAAGTATACCATAAAGTAATTTTTTTTTCACGCTTAATTAGTTTTATTGCAAATAATTCTAATACAATGTTCTTAAAACTGTGCTGCATCCACTCTTTATATATATACTCGTACCAAAAATAATGAAATATTAATTGTAATAAAATTTCCAATATTGGAATTATTATGCAGTAATTTTTATATAAAAATCATTAAATTATGTGTGAAATCATCAGAGCTGGGTATTTTACGGTTACAATTACTTTCCAATTACAATTATAGTAATCGTAATCTATAAAAACTAACGATTATGATTAATGTAATTGTCATATTAAAAATGTATTATTACAATTACTGTAATCGGTATACACACAAATTACAATTGCGATAATTGGTAATTGAATTTATCAATTCCTAAGAAAGGAATTGTAGAAATTGAAAATCTCAATTCCTCAGGAATTGGTAATTGAAATTTTCAATTCCATTACAGGAATTGTAATTGGAGGTTACTGCAATCCAATTACAATTGTAATTGAGGTTACTGTAATCCAAATTAAATTGTAATTGAGGTTACTGTAATCTAATTACAATTTTAATTGAGATTAGTGTAATCCAATTACATTTACAGTAACCTCAATACAATTCCTGTAATGGAATTGAAAATTTCAATACTTGAGGAATTGAGATGTTCAGTTACCCATTCCTGAGGAATTGAGATGTTCAATTACCAATTACAATTCCAGTAATGGAATGACGATTTTTTCCAATTCCATACCTGAGGAATTGAGATGTTCAATTTCCAATTACAATTCCTGGAATGGAATTGACGATTTTTTCCAATTCCATTCCTAAGGAATTGAGATGACCAGTTCCAAGGAATTACAAGGAATTGGAATTAAAAAGTAATGAATACTTTTCGACCCAGCACTGCACATACCAGCTTTATTTACAATTTCTGTAACCGTAATGAAGAAATATTTTGATTACGACTATTGTAATTTTTAAAATTACTATTACTGTAATTATAATAATAAGTATATCGCTATAAGTAGCATAGTATAATTATAGAGGTAGATGCAGCGATAATTGTGCTCTCTATTCGTTACTGCCGATATTGTCAAAATCAGCTGTGTCTTCAATATCAACAAAAACACAAAGCCAAACCGATCAACACAAACCAAACCAATCAACAAAAACATGAAAAGGAACAATTTTTTACAATTTTTAATTAAAGCAACAAGGCACCTTCAACTATTTAAAATCGTTTACATTTTGACAATTCTTGCTTTCTCACACCTTTCTCATAGCTTTGAGATTTTATATGAGTTGTCAACTTCGTTTTGAAATTCCCGACAGTTCGCTCTCATCTAGCGAGTGTACCTCTATAATTATACCATCGAAATTTTTTTTTTTTTAAACTATTTCTGAGATTCAAATATATGTATTGGACAACATTTAATAAAAAAAAATATCAACTGTTTTTAAAAATGGTTGAGCAACCAATTTTTGTTTTTTTTTTTTTTTTTTTTGATCAGTACATTTGGACTCTTTAAATACCTTGGTTCAACAATTTAAAATTTTTTAAAAGTTCTTTGCTTACATTATAACATTGTGCTCTGTTTACATTGTATCACCATCATTTTAAATCAAAGCATATTGCTGACAAAATGTTTTCCAAAATTCAGTATTGATATTTGTCACCACTTTCCTAACCGCTTAAATCCATCAGCGCTATTCGTGTGTGTGTGTTTCTGCCTGACTGAGTTTGAATATGATTATTATTTCTTATGACATTGTTTGTTGGTAATTGTGCGTTACATTTTTTTTTTTTTAATCTTGACTTCTCTGATGGCTATAACGATATGGAACCCATGAATATAACACGACATACATGCATACATTATCTCCGTAACTTGTTGTTTATCTCGTCTTTGTTTAAATTAACGCTCAAATTATGTTTTTATTTTGCAGGCAGTTTGTGTCGAAAGAAGAAACTGATATTGAACACTTGGAACAACGTTTGGAAAAAATAATAAAACTTTGCAATGTGGCTGTCGACTCAGGCAAGGAGTATGTCAAGAATCAAAGGTGGGTGGAGAATGATGGCGGGTTTTTTTGTGAAGAACATGAAGTTTTGTTTGGCTATTATTATTATAATTTTATTATTGGTATCGTATTACTTGTTTATTAATTTATGTGCTCTTGTTCAATTGAATTCTGATTTATTGTTATGATTTTTCAGTGCTTTTGCCATGTCCTTGTGGGATTTGCAACAACATTTTGCTGATAATAAAAATGCGCACAACGCTTTGGGCAAACTGATTCATTGCTTTCAGGTTTGTACTTGAGTGTAGTACAAAAAAATTGGCGCGCACTCATATTGCACATTTTTATTAATTTCCTTCCATTCATCCATAGGAAATGAATAAATTTCATACAATTTTATTGGATCAAGCTAGTCGCACGGTTTTAAAGAATTTAAGCGTTTTCGTTAAAGACGACATCAATCAAGTTAAAGACTATAAAGGGCATTTTCTCAAGGTTTCCGAAGGCTATGATAATGCGTTAATGAAGAATGCACAAGTAGGTTTTGTTTTGAATTTTTATCTATTAAATATTCTGATTATTACTTTTTCCTAGGCTGGCAAGAATCGTCCACAAGAGGTTCAAGAAGCTGCCAACATTTTATCGGCCACAAAGTCGTGTTTCCAACATACTGCATTAGATTATGTCAACTATATAACACTTGTGCAGTCACGTAAAGTTCCATCGATTTTATCAACGGTAAGAAAGATTTAGCAGTCTTTTTCAGCAAAATGTTGATGATAAGTTGCACAGTATCATAATTTAACACAAAACAAATTTGTTATTTAAAATTCTTGATTTTGTATTCAAATTTTGCAAAGAAAGTTTTTCTTCTAAAGTTTTTATTAATTAAATTAAAAATTCTTTTTTTACACCCTCAGTTGCTTGATTATTACCAAGCTTGCGTCACATATTATCATCAAGGTTTCGATTTATGCAACGATTTTGATGAGTTTTTCAAGAATATCACCGAAGATTTAAACTCGTTGCGTGGTGACTATCAACACTTGGAGAAATCCATGCAGAATCGTCACATGAGCGTCAATAGCTACAGTGATACCAACACAAATAGCACGTCTTATAAAGTCGAAGGTTATCTTTTCAAAAAGAAATCTAAAGGCTTCAAGACATGGTGTCGACGCTGGTTCTACCTAAGCGATAACCAGTTGGTATACAGGTGAGTTTGAAATGAAATAAGTTTCTTTGTCTGTTTCTTGGTTTAGTTTTCTTTTCTGTTATTTTTTTCTACATGCTTTTTTGCCCTTTTGTGTCGATTAATTAATTAATGTTCCTTTAGTCCCTTCAAGTTTTGCTTTTGTTTTCTTTTTAATTTTTGTCTGTCGTCCTTATGCGTTTTTACGTTGCCTTTTTTGTTGTCTTTTTGTAACCGTTGAAGTGATTTGGATTCGCATTACAGAAAACGTTGTAATGAAGATTCATTCTCAGTCATGGAAGAAGATTTGCGTATCTGCACGGTGCGACCAGTTAACGATAGCGATCGACGTTTTTGTTTTGAAGTTATATCGCCAACAAAGTAAGTTGTAATTGTTTTTAGTTAACAAAGTAGTTATAAGAGCCAAGCATACAATTTTTTTAGATCCCATGTTCTTCAAGCAGACTCCGCAGAAATGTTGACCATGTGGATTTCGGCATTGCAAAAAAGTATAGGCGCCGCCATACAACATGACAGCCAAAATTCAAGACCGCAATCATCGTTAGCAGCCAGCTCGTTAAATGTAAAACGCAAAGTGTAAGTAAAAGTGGTCAACTTATTAAGAGTGTGGTTTTAGTAAACTATTTTGGTGCTCTTTTCCTTCCTGCTTCACAGCAATTGGGAGCAGTTCTTGAAAATTCCCGGCAACTATCAATGTTGCGACTGTCGCGGTGTAGATCCACGCTGGGCTTCAATTAACCTTGGCATAACTTTGTGCATCGAATGTTCCGGTGTACATCGCAGTCTTGGTGTGCACTACAGTAAAGTTCGTTCCCTTACCTTGGATGCATGGGAAACGGAAAATGTTAAAGTGATGATGGAACTAGGCAATGCAGTGGTGAATCGTATTTATGAGGCGCACATTGGTGGCGATAGTTGTGAGCTGAAACCAGCAACTGCAAATTGTGACATCAGCGTGCGAGAAGCGTGGATAAAGGCCAAATATGTAGAGAAACGTTTTGTTTGCGCCATGCCAAAACCATTCGATGAACTGCTCTATAGTGAAACTGCCGAAGTTCTCTCGATCGAAGAGTGTGGTGAACAATCCGATGTCGTCAACAAAACGCCCAGCACAAACGTGATCAAGACACCCATTGGCAATTCATTAAATTTGGGTGCACGCAAGTGGGCGGTAAAAAAATTTCGCCGCCGTCGACGTCGCAATCGTTCCAGCTCCAAATCTGACGAAGAACCTGCTGTTGATGATGATGACGATGATGATGTTTCCATAAATATACCATCAATGTCGCTGAGTATATCACGCGAAGACTTGCTTATGATTGGTGACAACTTGGAACTGGAATCATACGAAACGCCATGCATTTTAGGCTCCGATCAGGAGTCTACAGAAGGTGAAGAAGTTGAGCCGGAAGTAATGGATGAGCAGCCGTTTTCAAAACTAGACGCGAATCTCCTGCTGTACAAAGCAGCAGCTGTGCACAATTTGCCAGTGATGGCAATGGCGTATGCCTTAGGTGCCGATAAGCTGTGGAAAAATAAAAACGATCAGAATAAAACGTACTTACATCAGGCGGTGCTCTCAGTAAGTTGCTATTGTAGAATAAGTTAGTTTTAATTAGTATTTAAATAATGTTTGCTTTCATCTGAAGGGCTCTGTTATGGCTTGCGAGTATCTTTTACTTAATGGTGTGCCCATCGATGTCGTAGATAACAATGGTTACAGCGCCTTGCATATTTCGACAGAAAAAGGTTATATAGCTCAAGTCTATCTGCTACTTAAACACAAAGCCAAATACGATTTAGAAGCCAATAATGGCAAGAAACCTTTGGATATTGCTGTAGATCAGAGAAATGCAGACATTGTAACGCTGTGAGTATCAAAATGATGTGTATAAAGAAATAAGTTAAGAGGGGAGTAAGGGTGTCAGCGTAAAAAAAAAAACACTTTTTGAAATATGGATAGAGTAAATTCATTGAAAAATTTTGTACATTATATGGCATCAGCTTCATAACATTCTGTAATTATTTTATACAAAAAATATCGACAAGCAACCCGGTGACAAAGCTTTTCCAAGAACATATTTGAAAAAATACGATTTGCGGTGTTCACTGTATCTAAGGAGACAAATTTTTTTACACTGAAAAGGAGGACGAAAAATTTAAGAAAAAGCAACAACGTAAATAGATGAAACATTTTATTAATTCAAACAAAAATACACTAATTATTCTTACATTCCTTTTCATTATTTAATTAAACGAGTATTTTTCCATTGAATGAATATTTTTTTTGTCAATACAACATCTAACAATATGGCAATTCACAAGATTTTGCAAAGTTGTATGTTGTTAGCAAAAGATTTTCTCATTTTTTCCAGTATTAATAAGGAGATGCTGAAATTCTGGTTGTATTTTTTTTTTTATAGTGGTTGTATGATGTGTATAAAATAAGCGTGATCGGACCGGAAGTACGCCCATCTCACATACAAAGTGATGTACAAAAAATTAGTATAGTTCTGTCAAAATTTCAACAAAACCTGCTTATTAATAATAAAAAAAACTGAGAAAACCTTTTACTTACAACATACAACTTTACACTATTGTGAATTGCCTAAATATATTGGAAATTTCGAAGCAAAAAATATCCTTCATATTGAATTTTACGGAAGATAAAATTCTTGATTTATCTGTCAGCATTAATTGTAGGGCAGTAAATTCATATGGAATGTATTAATTTTTGAATTGGTTAAAGATTTATCAGTATTTAAATATACACAAATATAAATTCCAACTTTGAGTGCAAATTGCTCAGAATTTCGCGTGATAAATGAAATTTTCTTTTTAGATCAATTTTGTAATATATTAAATTTTCTTTTCAATGACATAAAAAACATTAACATATCTTAAAAAATTAAAAAGTTAGATGTACTAAAAAAATTATACTTATTTGAAAATAATGATAAATTATGACATTACAATTAGTTATGCAGCAGATATATCATTGTTTTCTGATAAGTATACTTTTTTTAGTAGAGCCAACTTTTTTATTTTTTAAGATATGTTTATGTTTTTGGTGTCATTGAAAAGAAAATTGAATAAATTACAAAATTGATCTAAAAAAAAAAATTCATTTATTACGCGAAATTCTGAGAAATTTCCACTCAAAGTTAAAACTTGGTAGTTTCAACCGATTGATTTCATCTTCACACGATCACAGCTCGGTAACGGTTAAGTTGGTTGGGTTTGTTGATATACCGTTGGAAAGGTGATTTCATTGCCTTTAAATGAAATGAGCTATCTAATTTAGCTAATTTAAATGAGCTATCAAAATAAGTTTTATGTAAATTAGTTTTTCTGCTAGAAATAATAACGTGAATCAAAGTCGTGAAATATTAATTATCCCTGTAGCTCCTATGAATGTGAAAATAGACCCCCCTCCCCTCCCATACGATTTTTTGCTCAGCTTGACATAACCTTTCAGCTCCGTAAATAGTTGCACTCAATTGCGGGACACCCTGTATATTCAGCAAGGCTATTAAAAGCTCACTTTTTGTCAGCGCGCTTAGTTTTTTTTTTTTAATATTTCCTCACTATATGTAGGTAGCCGGGAGCAGGCTATCTACCCCTTAACTCATAAATATATTGTAGAAGCCGACAAAGAAAGGTCGCTGAATACCCTTCCAATTCCGCTTCTCAAAGCGTATCACTCCTCTTGTAAACCAACGCGAATAAAGCGGAAGTGCAGGGGCCGAATCACCGCTTCCGTGAATGTACGTAAAACTGTGTTAATTGAATGGAATTCAATGAGGAGTTGAAGACGATTCCGTGACGAGTTGTACGTTCACGGAAGCGGTGATTTGGCCCCAGACCACCGTAGTGAAATCTTGACCTTCTAGAGCAAAGACGTGATCTATTAAATTTCTTAAAAAAAAATCCTTTGGGCTATAGATTCGTTCTCAGGATATAAATCTCCAGGGTCAGACGATATTTTCCCGCCATGCTGCAAGCGGCTAAACTATGAGTCGCTCCTCGGCTTGAGGCCATATACAAAGGATGCTTCAGGCTGAACTATGTGCCTGTAGCCTGGAGAGTAGCAAGGGTTGTATTTTTGCCGAAATCAGGCAAAAGCAGCCACCTGCATCCGAAGGACTACCTCCTTTTTTTACCTCCTTTGTACTCAAAACTCTCGAGAAACTGATAGACTTGCACTTAAGGAATGGTGCACACCAGGACCCTACTCTGTATTACGCTGCGCCATTCAATGCGATGCGAAATTAAAATGCGATGCGTTCGCAAAACCGTACAATCAAATCAATTTTGCGAATTTTTTTTTTGTCTCATCGCAATAGAGAGTAGGACTCTAGTTCCTGGCAACTAACCAGCACGCGTACATGAAAGGGAAATCGGTTGAGACGGTTCTACACTCCCTAGTAGCACAGAAATGCACTTGGTGTATTTCTAGGCATCTAAGGTGCATTCAATAATGTTTCGACTGCAGCAATACTTAATGGCTTACGTGCAATAGAGGCACCACCAGTAATCGACCTTTGGATGGACAATCTTTTAAATTGTAGAAGGGTCCAAGCTGTGTGGGGCACTACAACCATGACACACCCCAAGTTTGTTTCACCCCAAGTAAGAGTTTCTATCTCCCTTGCTATGGAACCTTGTCGTTAACCTATCGTTAATGAACAGATCTAGTTCTGTTTACGAAAAGGCAGAAGATACCGCCGTAGATACCACCGAAAATAAACAATATACGCCTCATCCCGAAAACTCACACAAAATATCTAGGAGTCGTCCTTGACAGTAAACTGACATGGAGAATCAATCGTGGTGGCCATGGTGAATCGTGGTGGTCGACGGTGGAAAAATCAACATACCTCAGACACCTGGAGAAAACACAGCGTCAGGCATCTCTGGTGCAGAACCAGAGATAAGTCAGCCTTATAAACTACCAGACCACTGCAGCATCTTCCAGGCGGAAGTGTTCGCCATAATGAAGGCCGCGGAGACATCTTTGTAGACAGCCAAGCGGCCAGCGAATCCATGTGCTTTGCTACCATCAGGTCCACAAATGCAATGCCAAGCAGGGAAGCACTAGATGTGCACTATGCTCTTCAAAGAGAGTGCGCATCTACTGGGTCCCAAGTCACCGGGGCATTGATGAAAATGAAAAGACAGATAGACCAGCAAAGGACGGCGCCGGGTTAGGATCAGAGTCCATACAACATACCACTTTGTTTAAAAAGAAAGGTTCATTCACATTGTTGCCACATGTGTCTATAACAAGGCTGCCAAATATCAGCGTCTCGTTGACATTTTGTAAAGTGACAGCGTTTTGTTTACAACTTTTTTCGTGTCTTCGATTTTTACGATGGAAGAAAAAATTGAGTCTGATTCACTCGCCTGATGCCTGGTTTGCGTGTCATACTCGTGTACCCATGTCTCATCACCAGTAATGATGGATTCGATGAATGATTCGTCATTTTCGACCATTTCCAGCATGTCTTTTGCGATAGCAACTCGGTCTCTTTTTTGCACCAACTTCGCAGCGACACGTCTCAATTCATTCTTCAAAATGTTCTGAACTGATCCAATTGAAATGCCGACGTCCTCTGCTATCTCTCTAATCACCAATTTGCGATTTTTGACCAACATTTCTTTGATTTTTTCAACGTTTTCTTCGGTAGTCGAACACGATGGCCGCCCGGTATGAGGGTCGTCTTTTACTTCGTCTTGGTCACTCACAAATCGGTTAAACCACTTGTTTGCCTTCTGATACGATAGAGCAGAGTCACCGTAACATTTCACCAACATTTTACGCGTATCGGCGCAGTTGAAACCATTTTTCACACAAAATTTGATACAAACTCGTTGCTTCATTTTTTCTTCCATCGTAAAAATCGAAGACACGAAAAAAGTTGTTGTAAACAAAATACTGCCACATTATCAAATGTCAACGAGAGACGCTGATATTTGGCAGCCTTGTCATAGACACATGTGGCAACCTACTAAAAAAAAATTTTTCGAATCGGTCAGCTAACACAGTGTGAATGAACCTTTCTTTTTGAACAAGGTGGTATACCAATCCCAGTAGTGAGTCGTAGATGGAGAGACACCACAACATGCAAAATCGCAAAAATCATGCGTGATACACGATATGAAAAACGGACTCTGTTCATCCTGGCACGACCGCGCAGAGAATCCAGGACACTTTTGGGTATCCTCACTGGTCACTGCATGGCGGCAGCCCACACGAAGAAGATGGCCATCACAACGAATGATAAGTGCAAGGAACCATGCACAGCTGAGACTATGGATACCTTCTATGCACCTGCCCTGCTCTACTTAGATCGAGACTGAAATACCTAGGCTTACCGACATTTCCGTGACTACAACTTGTGGTCAAAATCTTTCCAGAAACCCTCGTAAGTTTCGCGAAGCCAACACAATTCTATACCGACTTTAACTAACTCCTTACAGGCTCCTTATACCCGGTACCAGTAAGGACCAGAATGGTCTATGTGAGCCCCCGCTAGGAGACGGCCGGATTAACCTAACCTAGCATAGTACAAAAAATATTAAAACAAAAAAATATAATACTTGTACTAACTGAATCAGAATTTAAATATATTTCACTTCAAATATGTTTTTATTTTGTTTTAAATGGAAATTATATGTAATAAATTCTTTTAGAACTATTAGCGTGAGCTTAGTAATTTTATATTTTTGTAATTTTTTTACTTCTTTTGCTTACTTCATTTGAAATAATAGCGCCAAATTTGTCAAGGTTAACAGCTAGTCGCAAGGCCTCGAACAGAAATCTGCTTCATGAAGAGAAACTTCAATCACAGCGAAGGCAAGCGCGACTTAAGGGGGTGTAGATGAAACTTCAAAAAGTAGTCTATAATTTGTCTTTTTGTTTTAAGTGTAAAAAATTACGCAAAAGTTATGTAAAAAAATGGGATGTTTGCGAGCTCAATTTGTTAGATCAGCGTCTTATGCTGTTATCATATAAATTTAAAAATTTATAAAGAAGTAAATTAAAAAAGTATCCTCTTATTAATCTGTACAATATTATGAAAAAGCATGAGTCGTTCCGTTTCAAAACTCGTCCTATCCACTCGATGACACGAACTGAATTTATAATGAGAAACACTCAGTCAGCCCTTCAAATCTGATATATAAAATCTTGCCTAATGACGAAGTTATAAGACGGCAAAAAGTAACTTCCGTTTCAAAACTAGCGTTATCCTCTCATACTGTCAGTTCAAAACTTGGCTTATCCATAAAATAAAAAAACTCAATTCTTTGTTTTTCCATTTTTCGTAAGTTTTTGATATGTAGCATATGTTCCCAAAGCGGTTTAGCCGATAACGATTGCATTAAAAAGTTATTGCATAAGAAAGGTACCCATCTTTTCCACGAAAATGAAGAAAAATGAGTTTGAGCAGTAATGAGTATTTCACATCAATCTTTTTGAAATGCTACAAGCGTGCATTTCCCTACCATACTGTGAAAAGAATATTTACCTCAAACACCACCAGATGGCACAGTCACAAATCTAAAAGCATTAGATGTCAGGGACTGGAGATCTGTAACATCAAGTATCTTGAAACCTACAACATCATGGCACTTCAAATAACGGAACAATCAAAGTGAGAGGCGAACCACAATCAATATTAAAGCGAGGAAAATATATTTCAATGCTTAACAAATGAGAAATCATCTCACTTGAAGTGCCTGTCAATGTAGCAAAACTTAGAAATGTTAATAAGCATTTAGAAAAAATTTTGGGACAAATTGGAAAGAGGACTCGGGCTTAATTTTTTTTAAAGGCCTTTCAGAAAACCCGTTTGCAGGCGGAGGCCCGTAACAATGTAAAATTCTTGCTGAAATGCAGACATTTTAAGAATTTAATAAAGGCTAGACTTAAGGTTTGCGGTGTGGCGGCCGTGACGCAGTGGGTAGAGTGCGTGGCCCAGAGAACCCTGGTTCAATTCCCACCTGACGCAGAAAGTTTTTTCAATTGAATTTTAAAACAAAAAAAAAAAAAATTAATAAATTAAAAGGGTTACACATTAGCGAACCTGTTCGTAACTATCGAAATGGTTCGAAAATGGCCGCCAATGACGAACAGGTTCGCTAATGTGTAACCCCTTAAAAATTAAAATAGAGGAATAAGACATCTTTTGAAAAGGAACGATTCATATCATAATCATTTACAATGTAGATTTTTATATCATGACTCATATATTTTCCTATCAATTTGAAATCTAAATCATTAGCTATTTTGATTCATCGATTGTAATTTTTTTTTTTAGCTTAAGACTTACACGCTTGAACGATGAAATTGGGTTGAATGATGAAGGCAACGGTGAGGATGAGACATACAAAGATGTCATGAAAGACTTTTCGAATTTTGCATCAAGCCAACCGCGCATGCTGCGCAATCGCACTGACACAAATACGCTTGAGTCGCAGCACTCTTCCTTGACCAACTCGGACTAAGGACACTGCATCAATGATGCAGCACAAACTATTCTAAAGGATACAGCAAAAATAAAATATAAAAAAAACCAAAATAAGACGTTGCAGGGTGCGAATTTATATGTCAAGCGAAAAATTCCAATACGCTATTTAACATACATATTTTATATTCATATTCAAATAATTGTCAATGTTATCAAACGTAAGCATTAAAAATAATTACAGCATGTCTAAAAGTAGTTGCAGCATGTTTTAAGTCAAACTATTTAAAAAAAAGTCGCATTGAACTTTAAAGTTTTGTTAAAAATTATTAAAATTATGTATGTATTTTCTTAACGAATTTGTATCATTGTTAAAAAAAAAATTGTTTTTTAAAATCTCATTCCTGCTTGTAGTTATATAATTGTTTGAGCAGTTCTTGTTTTGTGTTATAATAGTTAAATTAAATGCCCAGACCAAGCATATCTCTTGATATTATATCTATATATATATTTTTTTTTTTGTGATTGTTAAAGTATCAACGATTTTTTGTTATTTATATTAAACTCAAGTATTTCAAAATGCATTCTACTATGTAATTAAATATAAATTTAAGTTTATTTTATATATTTAAAGTTCTATTTCTAAGTTTTATATATATATATATGAAGTTGTAATGATTTCTTTAGTTATTAGGTATCAATTGTACATTGTTATATAATATAATGAGTAAACTGATGAAAAGCTTGCAAAATTATTTTACTAAAACAATAAACAAACTAACAAAAAAAAAAAATATTTCTAAGAACTTAATTATTAGCTTATAAATAAAGAAATGCGTACTTAAATTTAATTTGGAAATAATAGAAATAATGACCGTTTGACATTTAAAAGACGCTAATACTAGAAAAGAATAATTAATATAGGAATTCGTTAAGTAAGAACTACTCGTTTATGAATTCTGCTGAATTTTCGTCAACTTTCTTTTTATCAATTTGCTTTAAGCGATTTGCTTCGCCGTTGCTCTTTGTTGAATGCACCATTTTTTCTATGGTGCCAATGCCGTGTACGTGCACAATGTGCCTCTTAACCGAGGAGCGATCGGTGAAAGTGCGATCGCATTCGGTGCACTGAAAAGCGACACCGGAATGTGTAGCCAAGTGGCGACTAAGACCAGAGGCATGATTGAAGCGCTAAAAACATGAAAAAAAAACTTTATTTCCTGCAATATATACAATAAGAAGTGCGTAACAGTGGTTCTTAAACAAGCCTTTTTTTTTTTGTTGATAAGCTCCCAGCAGAAAATGTCGGGCTGGAATTCAGACCTGACCAGTCTTTGAAACAGCCCTGATCAGGCATGATATTTGGTATTACTTATTTTTAATGTTCATCTTTGAATTCTGGTCTGAATATCAATTTTTAATTTCAAATTCAGATATGAAATCTGACCTGAAATAAAAGAGGACTGATTTTTTGTTTCATTTCAGGTTAGAATATAGGCCAATCAATGCGATGCGAAAATTAAATTCGATGTGTACAAAAATCCGTAAAATCAAATCAATTTTGCGAATTTATTTTGTCGCATCACAATAGAGAGTAGGGCCCCAGATTTATATTTAAATTTCAGACTTGAAATCTTAACTGGATAATGGGAGGCATGATTATGTTTAGAAATTCAGTCGTGAATTCTAGTTTGACTATTAGAGGCCTGAATGAGTTTTCTGCTGGGTCGGTATTATTCAAAATAAGTCAGTTGATAAATTTTTGCGATTTTAAAACATTTTAATTAAAACGACTGTTTGAGAACCACAGCTAATTTTTGTTTTTTTTTAATTACCTTTGGACACATGTGACAGGCGTATTGTTGTACTTTTGGATTAGCGGTGTGGCAACTGTTCACATGTTGAGTCAGATTGAGTTTCTGCGAGAAGGAACGATCGCAGTGTGGACAATCATAGGGACGCACGCCCGAATGTGTCAACAGATGACGCTTTAGTATTTCGCGCTGTATAAAAGACTTTCCACAATCCTCACAAACGTACGGCCGTCGACCGCTGTGCTTCAACATATGGCGGTTTAGAGCACTCTTACATGACAGTATAATGCGACAAATGGGACACTTATAGCTGACACCACGTTTCTCCAGTAAACGATGCATGGCCAAGTGACGCATCACCGAAGCTTGCGTGGTGAATACACGTGGGCATTCGGTGCATTGAAAGGTTTTAGTTACATCGCTGATGCGAAATACAGCAGCTGTATCCGTATTGATAACTCTAGGCACAGATGAAATCGTTTTTTTAATAGCAGACTCCACATTAGTTTTACCCGAGATATTCTAAAATGTTTGCTAATTTTTTTAACCAGTTTTTGGAATATTTATTAGACTTACGATTGGAATTTTTAGTTTTTCGTAGTTGGCCTGTTCCACAACTTCTTCTGAGTTCTCGTTATGCTCATTTTCTGGATCGAATATGAGAACGTTTTCATCATCTATATCGTCTGCGTTGACGACTTCGACTTCATCGTTTTCATCAGCTTCGGCGTCGATTTCATTTTTAAAAAATTTCAAATCGCCATTTTCCTCAACTATTTGTAAAATTTAAAAAAAAATAATTTCCAAGTAATCTAGACTATATGAAAGGCATGCCCTAGGATCTAAAGGGTGATTTTTTAAGAGCTTGATAACTTTTTTTTTTAAAAAAACGCATAAAATTTGCAAAATCTCATCGGTTCTTTATTTGAAACGTTAGATTGGTCCATGACATTTACTTTTTGAAGATAATTTCATTTAAATGTTGACCGCGGCTGCGTCTTAGGTGGTCCATTCGGAAAGTCCAATTTTGGGCAACTTTTTCGAGCATTTCGGCCGGTTGCCAAAAATGGAAGAACTGAACTTGGTTGACATGTGGTTTCAACAAGATGGCGCTACATGCCACACAGCTCGCGATTCTATGGCCATTTTGAGGGAAAACTTCGGAGAACAATTAATCTCAAGAAATGGACCGGTAAGTTGGCCACCAAGATCATGCGATTTGACGCCTTTAGACTATTTTTTGTGGGGCTACGTCAAGTCTAAAGTCTACAGAAATAAGCCAGCAACTATTCCAGCTTTGGAAGACAACATTTCCGAAGAAATTCGGGCTATTCCGGCCGAAATGCTCGAAAAAGTTGCCCAAAATTGGACTTTACGAATGGACCACCTAAGACGCAGCCGCGGTCAACATTTAAATGAAATTATCTTCAAAAAGTAAATGTCATGGACCAATCTAACGTTTCAAATAAAGAACCGATGAGATTTTGCAAATTTTATGCGTTTTTTTTAAAAAAAAAGTTATCAAGCTCTTAAAAAATCACCCTTTACTTACTCTGATACGTTGTGCCGCCGTTGTCGGAGGACTCTGAAGGAGTTATTTGAAAATTGACTGCATCATCGAATGAGAAATATGAGTTCACATCCTGTCCGTCTTCTTCCTGATCGGCTGATTCATCTCCGCCTTCAATAATATAAAAATTAGACTCTGTGACATCAGCTCCATCTTCTTGAGCACTGCTGGGCACCGCAACAAATGACAGGGGCTGCTCCGTGGAGCTTATTTCATTGTCAGAGTTATCAGCAACGGATTGAGCATCATATTTAAATTTCTGCGCTTTGTTTAATAGTAGAGAGTCACTTGTCCGCTTCTCCGCCTTTTTTACGCATGCCTTTCCAGAGTCTTTACCTACATCAACTTTTGAATGAGCTGGTATTGCATCTTCATCCAGTGGCTCCTCCCGCGTACGCCGTTCCATAATTGCCTGACTTTTCTGCGTTTTGCCCCGCTTCAATGCCAGAAAATCATTCAATTCATCCAACAAACTGTTACGCTCTTCCTCACGACACTTTTCTTGCAGCTCATCACGCAGCTCGTTCTTGGCAGCATCAATACACTCCTGGTTTACTTCAAGTCTAAGGCTTTCGCGCACTTCAGCTGCAACTTGGTCACGTAGTTCAGCCCGTACTTCGTTGCGCAATGAGTTTTTCAAAGTGCGGTACACTTCCGCACGTACACTCTCTTGCAAGTGTTGTCTAACTGCATCTTCAACTTCTACACGCAGTTCTTTCTTCCAAACTGCTTTCATTTCTTCCTGCCAGAGCTCGTTTTTTACTGCTTCTTCCCTTTCTCGCTCGGCATCTTTTTCCTTCAAAAAACTTAAAGAATCCTCGAACTCCAGCTCATCTTCAAAGTCTTCATCTTCCGTTCTTCTGAAGATACGACTCTTCTTCCCGAGATTCAGCAGTCGCATGTGTTTCTTGAGTTTGCTGTCTGAAAGTTGGCAACGCTTCCGAAAGTAATATGACTTCTCCAGCTGGTAACGACACTCCACACATATAGCCTTTGGTAGTTCATCACCGGAAAGCACTTCCAATGCAGCGCAAGCCATTATTCGTACAGGTATTGAAAGATGGTTATTGTTGGCAGAGTCATTTGGAAATATTTTAACTTGGGCCGATTCAGCTCGCAAGCAAAGGCGGCACAACGTCTCAAAGTTAGGATAAGAGTCCTCGTCCATGATTCAGATCATTTAGTTAAGAACAATAAAAATATTTAATGCTTTGAAGTTAATTTATTAAAAAGTTACAAAAAACAGAAGTATAAATTATACAAATGTCACGGCATAACTTTCTTGAGTTAATGACGTTTATGGCAGGGCTGCACAATAAAATGTTGCTTGCTTAATCGTCCATTAAGGTCGGCTTACATTGTTCTACTATGTGTTACGACATGTGAGATAGAAAGAATAAACGAATTCCATCACACTGTCATTTTTAATTTTTGCAGAAAGAAGTACATTTTTCGACTATCTGACAGAATCACATCACACTTTTATACTTAATGCTTTACAAAAACTTGAAAATTTATGAAATAAATTGGAATATAGCTACTTTTCTAAGCATAATATGTATATTTGTGTATTATAAATTAAAACAAGCTTGTTGACTTACAAGAAAAATAAATTTCACTTAATTTACTGTAAAATGCTCAATATTAGCTCGAGCTGTTGAGGGATTCCCAAACGCCTTAACGTCAATTGTCGCTGTAGTTAACCAGCGAAATTTGTCATTTACTATGAAACTGTGTATGCTATTCCGTTTTAAATTTTTTTAATAATTTTGCTTAAAACGTGTTTTATTTATTATAAGTAACCCACCAAACACATTTTTTGAAATGCCACGCCCACTTTTTACCAACGCCCAACTGTTTTGGAAGGACGGTGGACGCTTTTCACTACATTGAAACATATTTCATGTGAAATTTTATCGAAATGCGATGAGAACACTTAAAAAACATTTTTTTAAGGGATTCTCATAGCTAAGTTTGTTTTATCCCTATTTTTTTAATAAATAAAACTTACCTGCTTACGATAAGATCCACAAATTCAGGCATAACAAATTAATATTCTTTTTCACTGTTCAAAATCAAACCAACCGAATATAAACAACAATTAAAGCTAGTACCGCCAAAATAAAATTCATTCCCAACGGCACTTAAAAGTTATAGTTTGGTTATTGTGTTCTAATTGGATCGTTTTCAAAAATATCACTCCAATGCTTGAAAACCTTCTGGAAGGACTTTGGCCTATCTGAGTTAAGCTTGCTCTCTCTCACGTTAATGTCCACATCACTCATGAGACATGCAAGACTTGATCATGAATTCTTCATCAGTATAAACATATTTAAATTTTTCAAATCTGCCTTTATCACACTGATGTTAATAATGATATGACAGAAATAATAGATAAATAGATTAAGACTCAGATCTTAAAATAAGCCGCGGATAAACGAGATAGCAATGGCTTGGATGAAAGTGATATCTGTAGAGAATTATACTGATTTATCAACAGGTGCTGTGCTACTGTCATTTTAATTTATTTATTTTCAAAAATTTAATTTTTTTGTGTTCAAAATTCACAATTTGTCCCAATTATTAAAAAAACAATATTGAGCTAGGACAAAATAAAAATTTTTATTAAAATGTAAAACATTTATGTACAACCAATTAAAATGCTAAAACTACGCTAAAATGCATTTTTCTAATACGACTGAAAAATCATATAATATCCATACAAGAACACAGTCGGTTATATGTCAAGTCATATAAAGGAAAGCAAAACAGTATTTTCAGCAAAGTCAGTATTTTCTAAAAAAAATCTAATCAAAATATTTGTATTCATGTTATTTTGTGTCCTTTTCGTACATAGACTTTTTGATAAGTTAAAACTGTATAGTCATCTCGCTATTGCTTATTATTGCTACCATTGAAATAATATGTGAAATAACTGAAATTATCCGTCAAAATTGCCTGTTATAGCAATAACATACATAACATATCAAATAACTTATTTATATGAAATATACATTTTGTATGGCTTTCAGTTAAATAGCTAATAAAACTCCTATTTTCGTTACATGGATACCAGCTATAGCAGCCTCTTAAATGACTGTTTAATTTTCTAAAATTTTTGAACTATATAAACAAATTTCCTTTTTTAAATTTTTATTGAATTCGAAGAATATTAAATAAAAAATGTACTATTTTAATTATAATAACATCTTTTTGATAAATACATTTCGGTTTTAACATACATATGATGATAAAGAAAAAAAAGATGGAAATATCAGTAAAAATTTAATATTGATTTAAAATAAAAAAGGAAATGTATGTCCATTTTGAAATTCCAGATTGATTTAAAGTAAATAAGCACTTAGTGAAAAACTTCTTTGGTGGGCTGTTTTTTCTTTTCTTGGTAGTATTTTTGTTTTAAGCACAACCGCTTTTTTCTGCATAGCGCTTGATGTTTGCTTCAAATTTGCAGCGTCCTTTCATATTAAAAACATCTAAACATTGAAAACATTTAAGATTCTTTAAAAATTATGTACAGTAAAATAGAACCAGAGTAAAAAATTAAAAATGTAACTACAAAATATTCAACAATATTTTTTAAAAAGTCATTTCGATTACAATAAAGTCCACTTTTTATAAAAATGCCGATCTTACTTCGAAAATGGTTCAACGAATTTCAGAAAAGCCAACATTTTTATATAAAATTAACTTTTATGTAAAGGTAAGCTAGTTATTTAAAGTATACTAAATAAAATGTATAATTATAATTTGAAAAATTTCCAATAAGTCGAAATTGTTATCGTTGTGAGTTTTTGACACAAAGTTTTATGAAAATAATAGCAAGGAAGTTTAACTTTTGAAAATCCGACTAATTTGAGAAAGTTTTGAAGAATGAATTAAGCTGATTAGTAACTTACTTACGTACTTAGGTGGTCGTCACAACCCGTGTCCGGGTTTCAGCCGACCTCATCAGCTCTCGCCAGGCGCCTCTGCTTTGCGCGCGCCTTCTCCAATCGGATACACCAAGTGCGGTTAGGGCTTCCTCAGCCTGGTCCATCCATCGAAGGCATGGTCTCCCTCGTCGTCGTTGACCAGCGACCCTCGCCTCGAGCACCTTTTTCGCTGGAGCTTCGTCGTTCATACGATGGACATGACCCAGCCAGCGTAGTCGCTGCACAGTTATACGCCGAACTACGTCAATGTCATCGTAGAGCTCATACAGCTCGTGGTTCATTCGGATGCGATAGTCATCGCCGACTCGAACAGGACCGAAGATTTTGCGAAGAATTTTTCTCTCGAACACCCCCAGAGCGGCTGCGTCAATTTGCGAAACTACCCATGCTTCAGCGCCATAAAGCAGCACAAGTAGAACGAGCGTCTTGTAGAGTGTTAGTTTTGTCGATCGAGAGAGGGCTCTGGAACTTAGTTGCTTACTGAGCCCGTAGTAGCACCTATTAGCAATTATTGTTCTTCGCTTTATCTCCAGGCTGATTTCGTTTTTGGTATTAATGGCGGTGCCAAGGTAAACGAACTCCTTGACTACTTCAAAGTTATAGCTGCCGGATGAAACGTGGGAGTCTAAACGCCGAGCTCCCTTGTTTGTAGACAGCGTATACTTTGTTTTGCCCTCATTTATCGTCAAACCCACTTTGGCTGATTCCTTTTCGATAGCGGCGAAAGCAGCGGTAACATCTCTCTTGGTTCTCTGATAAGGTCCAATCAGTGTTTTTGTAATCGGCTTTAATCTTTCACACAGTACGCTTGAGAGAACCTTATATGCGATGGAAATAAGACTGATACCTCTATAACTTGCGCAGATTGTTGGGTCTCCTTTCTTAAGTATAGGGCACAGTACGCTGAGGTTCCAATCGTCGGGCATGCTTTCTTCTAGCCATATTTTGCTGATGAGCTGATGCATGCGCCTTATCAATTCATCGCCGCCGGTTTTAAACAATTCAGCTGACAGGCCGTCAGCACCCGCTGCTTTATTGTTTTTGAGTCGTTGGATAGCAACTCGAACCTCTTCATGGCTAGGTGGTGGTACTTCCACTCTGTCATTGTTGATTGGTAGCTCTGAACTGCGCTCTCCATGGGCGGCATTGGTGGAATCGTCGCCAGTAAGTAAATTGGAGAAGTGCCGTCTCCACAATCTCAGCACATACTGCGTATCCGTAATCAGATCTCCATTTTCGTCTCTACAAGTGGATGCTCCGGGCTTGAAACCTTGGGTTAGACGCTTAACCTGTTGATAGAATTTTCGTGCATCCTCTTGCCCTGGTATACCTCTAGTTCCTCACGCTCACGCTTTTCCTGCTCTCTTTTCTTGCGTCTGAAAAGGCGCCTCTCTTCCTTCCTCTTTTCGCGGTAGTTTTCTCGCACGGCTCGCATTGCAGCTGACTGCAGCGTTTTTCTATATGCGACGTTTTTTACTGCAGTCGCAATGGGACACTCCTGATCATACCATTGGTTCCGAGGTTGCGGGCGCCGCAAACCAATGACTTCTTCAGCGGCAGCGCGCATGGAGTGGGATATATGCGCCCAAAGTCCGCCGGCGTCGTCGGGTCCAGAGGTTGGTTGGTTGAGCTTAACCGAGAGTTGAGCGGAGTAGGCTTCGGCAGTCCGTTGTAATTGCAGCTTAGCGACATCTAGCTTTCGTTGCATTCCTGTGCGTATGTTCTTCGCATTGCATAATCGCATGCGGATCTTGGCTGCAACAAGATAGTGGTCGGAGTCGATGATGACCCCCCGAAATGTACGCACATCTAGAACAGTAGAGGCATGCCTTCAGTCGATTACATGATCAATTTGGTTTCGCGTTTTTTGATCCAGGGACAGCCAGGTGGCCTTGTGGATATCGAGGTGCTTAAATCTGGTGCTACTAACTACCATGTTTCGCGCCGCAGCGAAGTCGATCAGTCTTTGAACGTTGTTCGTGGAGGTCTCTGATTAGTAAACTGATTAGCTGATTAGTAAACCGTATAAAATTTCGTTGAATAATTTCAGCTTCGTGAGGGTTCTTTTCCCCCCCGACCCACTCCAATTGAAGTTCAGCATCAACTCGTCCGTTATCATTAGTTTCAATATGCCATCAAGATCACTTAATGCACCTTTAATTTTGTAAACATATGTTTTCTAAAACAATAATTAAAATTAATTTTATTCATAAAGTTAAAAGATGTTTATCAGTAACTTACCACTGAAGAGGCGTACTCCATGTTTTGAAGTTTTTCTTAAAAATCAAAGGCAGCATCTATGGTGGCTAATGGGAAGGAAGCAGCAATTTCTGTGTACGTCTCGTCCTGTATCGTCCAGTAATACGTCCTACAGAATGCTGTACTTTTTTCAAAATCGATCAAATTCGATTCGATCAAATATTTACTGTGCTGTTAATAATTAATTTGACATTTTTAGAGTAAACACAACTATTTATTATAAATGTATGCTGAATTGGAAGTGATGTGTGTAGCTAATATTAATTTATTTAATGCAGCTGCTCTTAACAACACCATATATAAAAAAGTAACAACGCTTATCCTTTCTTACAAAATATGTCTGTCCTGCCCACGCTCCACTTGTTTTCAGATTTTGAAATTGGACAAAAAAAATTTAGTATCATACGGGCATAAGTAATAATTTCATTTAAATTTATATATTTAACCTATTTTCTCTAGGATTGACTCGTTTATTTAAAGGACAACATGGATATAACTGCATCGATAAGAAATTGAAATGTGCATGAGGAAATACAAGACGCATTTATTGCAATTCCAGTAGTGGTGGTTCTGTCTATGGACGCATGGGAGTTATTGGCATTGAGCTTTACTTGAGATCATCGTGAGAAAATATTGGTCATTGGAATTTGGATGTTCACTATGCAGCCTTGAGTCATAGGCTGCCTGGGTAGTTGCGACGGTATAATTTTACTTTAGAGGTTGGACCCGAATATATGTTTTTTATTTTTGTTAGGTGTATTTAGGGCCTTCTTAGCCCAAATATGAAAAAAAAAAATTGTCGCTCGCGAATGGCTTAGAAGATATGGTATAATTCACGAAAGTTTAAAAATTGAGTGCAATTTTCTATGTGTGTTTTTACGGAATGTTCAAAACAACTTTTAATAGTGCAAATCATTTTATCACAAAAAAAAGCTATTGTGACCATTTCACTATGATTTTTTTTTTTAGCTTACACACACTTTCTAACTTTCGTGAATTTTATCTTCTAAACAATTTGGGAGCGACATTTTTTTTGCATATTTGGGCTAAGTTGGCCCTAATACACTTAACAAAAATAAGAAAACAAATATTCGGGTCCGGCCTCTAAAGCAAAATTATTCCGGAGGCGTGGCGGGGACTTTATTCTCAAATTGAGAAATAGATTTATTCTCAAATTGATATCAAACGTTCTTTTCAAACCGGTTTCGAAATATATATTTATTTAACCGGTTATATATTTTTGCAAAGAGTAGCTTGATTTCGCATAACAGATAAGTTATTAGCTGCATTCCCGTGGTCGTTGATCTAGAGCGTGGCTCTATTTTATTCGCAATGCAAAAACAAATATTAGAACCAGCTCTTTTCCTGGCTGTATTTCTGATCTTAAAATGCTGCCAAGTTTAAAGCACTTTTTTCAAAACGAACATAGTTGGCAAATCTGAATTACTCTTATTCAAGTTTTCGTCTCACTGCTTGCGTTCCCATTTTGGCACTTCATCGCCAGTAATGCCAAATTGCAATAAAATTGAACTCAAACTGTTCCACTGAGATTTGATCTGATCCATTGCCACGGGAATGCAGCTATTAATGCGTTAGTGATGTGCAAAAACGTACCTTATGGATTCGTTAATGGTGTACAATATTTCAAACATACTTTTACATTTTAGAAAAACATTTATTCTCAAGTCAATCTTAACTCGAACTCAATATTAATATCAAACATTAATTCTCGATTTGAAAATCAGTTGGAATCTAACTTCAAAAAATTCTCAAACCTTTGACTTGTGTTTGCTGGGAGTTCGGTCTCTACGAGCGATTATTCAAAAGTGTTGAATTTTTGATTGTCACTCATGAGCGCTTATGTGCGCCCTGCATGAACCTACTCTAACCCTTTAACCCCTAATTTGGGAGCGACATTTTTTTTGCATATTTGGGCTAAGGTGGCCCTAATACACTGTGTCCACATGTGCAGGTAATCACTTGCCAGTAGATAATATATAGTGTCCTCGAAAAAGTTCGAAACTAGCTGCAAGTAGCTCCAGCGTCCACATGTGCAAGTGAAAGTTAATTTAAAAATGTCGTCGAATGCGAAACTTCTCCCTGCAATTGCATTATTGCTTGAAATAAAGAAGTTAGAAAATGAGGACAACATGCAACTAATGTTGTTATCCACTAAAGCACAACAAAAACATATTTTTTATCCCCTTTTCTTATATATACTTGCAGCAAGTAAAACATTCACTGTCTAGGGATTCAATCAAATATCTCGAAGAGAGTAAAAGAGAACCAAAAATGCGATATTCTTCATTCAATTTGAATGACGTATAAGCTCTGCCAAAAATCATCAAATTACGCTGCGGCGTGCATTTGATATACTATTACACGTGATAGTATGTTCATTTACAAAATGTCGTCAAAGCCAAAGGTTCGACCACTTTATTATTCCATTTGCTTTAATTCAGTGATTCAGTGATTTATATGCCAACACAGTACCAAACTTAAATGGGATAATAATTGGAAACTAATTATGTTGTAAAATGTGCTTATCAATATTTTTCAAAATTAAATGTAACTTATTCATATGATTATTTATGTGTCAAATAAGGGAAATTAAAATAATAGTGGTATTCAATTAACGCCGTATTTGTGGTGTAAATAGCGTATGTGCCGTAAGTTCATACAACTTACCACACATACGCAGTTTACATCACAAATACGTCGTTCATTGAATACCACTAATTACATATATTTCACTACAACATATGAAAGAAAAATTGCATTTTTAAACTTCGAATGTTTTAATGAGAAAATATAACACTGTTTTCCTTACCCCATAGCCACACGTGCCAGTCCGAAGACAGTAGCAGTTCGAAAAACTCAATACACTCTCACTTTTCACTAATACACTCACACCGTGACATCACTGGCAGTCCACTGGCAACAACTTTTACTGAGCCAGTGAATTTTGATAACCACAGCCAGTGCGAAATCGAAGTAAGGAAACAGTGTTGTATTTTCTCCCTAAAATATTCGAACTTTATATATGACCTTTTCTTTCAAGTCTTGTAGTGAAATATATGCAATTATTTTAATTGCCCTTAAATTGCCCTTAATAAAATATCATATGAATAAGTTGCATTTAATTTTGGAAAATATTGATAAACAGATTTTGCAAAATAATTAGTTCCCCATTTTTATCCCATTTAAGTTTCGTACTGTGTTGGCATATAAAGCATCACTGAATAAAAGCAACCGAAATAATGATAATAATGTCGAACCTTAGCTTTTGGCGACAATTTATAAATGAACATTTACCATCACGTGTGGCCGCAGCGTAGATTTGTAGATTATTTCGAAACATTTGCGTATACATATCCTTTGCTGGCCTGCCAGCACTATCACGTGTGGCTGCAGCGTTACTTCGATTTCGCACTGGCTGCAGTTGTCAAAATTCACTGTTTCAGTAAAAGTTGTTGCCAGTGGACTGCCAGTGATGTCAAGGTGTGAGTTGATTAGTGAAAAGTGAGAGTGTATTGAATTTTTCGAACTGTTACTGACTTTGTACTGGCACGTGTGGCTAGGGGGTAAAAAGAAACATATCAAATTTCTAGAATATAGACGATAGTTACACGCTGGCAATGCTGCTCCAAAGAAATTCTATTATTTAGCTACTGTCAAAAACAGCTGACTATTCGATTTCAAAGCATCACGACGCGTGCCGTAAAAAATTTTTTAATGTTTAATATTTTTACGTTTTATCAAAATATTAAATAGAAATATACAAATCAAGTACATATTTTTATATAGTTTAGATTCAATTATTGCAACAAAAAGTTCACCAGGCAAGGTTTGTTTTTGTAAGGGTCGCTTTTAAACTCAAAAAAAAAAAAAAATAAAAAGGAAACAAGAAAAAAAAAATTGAACGTAGTATATAAATAGTGCTTAAATTAAAACAGTGCTGTGAAAGAGTGTTGAAATGTTCTTGAGACGCTTCTTCACACATTTCGCTGAGGAAATTGCACCCTCCGACCTCATCAGTTACCTGCAGACGCCACAGAAGTTCCGCAACAACTTTGGGGCACCTGGCCTCGAAAGTCTTGCCTGGTTGCATGGAGTCTCACCTTGTTTTCCCCTCCATGGTGACCAAATCATGATAATACATGAACCGAGCAAGTTCTATGAAACACTTGTTGAGAAAAGTGCTACGGCGCGTAAACGTATCGTGCTGTCTAGTCTATATCTAGGTACAGGACATTTGGAGAACGCATTTGTACAAACAATACGCAAGAATCTACAGAGTAATGAAGCGCTTAAAGTCAACGTACTGCTGGACTTTACACGTGGCACACGCGGTGAAATGAATTCCAAAAAAATGTTGTTGCCGCTAGTGCAGGAATTCTCGAATAATGTACAGCTATCAATGTATCATACGCCTGATTTGCGTGGTATGACCAAGCGTTTTGCGCCGCCACGTTGGAACGAACTACTTGGCTTGCAGCATATGAAGGTGTACCTATTCGATGACTCTGTGGTTATCTCGGGAGCAAATTTGTCCAACGATTACTTCACTAATCGTCAGGATCGCTACATTCTTATAGAGGACAAGCGTCTGGCAGACTTTTATGCACAATTTATAGGTCGAGTTCAAGAGTTCAGCTTATCGGTCAAGCAAAACGATGAAGTAGGCTTGCATAAAAACTGGAAGATTCTGCCGTACGAAGGCACGAAGGAAAATTTTATCAAGCTCGCCAAGAGTCGCATCACAGATTTCATGCAGGAAGTTTTCAAGGAGCAGCAGTTAGAGTTACAAAAGCAAACGGGTCAGTAGTCAGAGTAGCACAATTATTTATTTAATTTCAATTTTATATATGAACAGATGCAGACACTTGGATTTTTCCTCTAATCGAAATGGGCCAAATTGGCATACACCACGATAGCGTTGTGACCAAAAAGATGCTCTCCTCCTGCATTAATGGCTCGCGCCTTAAACTAGCGACAGGTTACTTCAATTTAACGCAAGAATACATGGATACAATAACAAATAATTGTCTTGCTCAGTGCAGCATCCTCATGGCGCATCCTAATGTTTGTATCTCTAAGTAACTGCTCTATTTTCTGTTTATTTAATTATTTTCCTTTACTTCTGTTCCAGGCAAATGGCTTCCAAGGTGCCAAGGGACCTGCGGGTGGCATTCCTGCTGCATATTCCCTAATAGCTAAAAGTTTCTACGAAAGCCTAGTGCATAGAAAACAACAACATCGGGTCAATTTCTTTGAATACGAAAAAGATGGATGGACCTATCATGCGAAGGGCTTGTGGTTAGCAATTAAAAAAGCCTGGTCTCTAATCTTATTTATCTAAATTTCATACATTACAGGTATTATCTTCCCGAATCGAAACATCCCAATCTGACACTCATCGGATCTTCCAACTTTGGTGAGCGTTCGGTTAATCGTGATTTGGAAACACAAATCTGCCTTGTTACCTCCAATAGTTCGCTCAGCAGTCGTCTTCAAGCTGAAGCGGATCGCCTTTATAGTTTATCAACAACCGCCGAACGTGAAATAACCCTACGACCTATACCACGTTGGGTTCAGGCTGTTGTGCGTATTTTTAGAAATTTTTTTTGAAATTGCTGCAATGCAAGTAGTCGTAAACACAAAGCACAGACAAATCTAGACAACGATATACAGACGCTTTAAATTTAAGTAGAAAACTTGCCGCCGATGTCGATTAAACAAAATACATATTCACACATTCAGACACAATCACAAATACACATACATTTGTAATAGTTTTTTTTTTTATTAAAATTACTATCTGTTATGTATACTCGAACGCTTAATGAATAATTATGGTAACAAATTGAGACAAATTGTTAAGTATTGTTTATGTTAAATGCGAATACCTCATTATTTAAACAAAATATTTATAATTACTACATACATAGACCAGTATAATTCACGTTCTTCAATAAACGTTCATAATATATTTTACATAATAGCTTTTATATGAAATGCTTTATTAATTTATTTAATTGACCATATTTTATTTGTTGTAATAAAAAAAAAAAAGAAAAAAAATGGTTCAACATAATAAATTCTAATTATGGAAAATATAAGAATTTCGAAAAACAAGGTATATATCATTTTGAAAATTTTATTTTGTGAGAGCGTGGAATAATTAATGAAATGAGTTTTTAATCAATCGGAATAAAGTTTTCGCTAAAACTGGGAAGAATATATGGTAAATTTGCCGTTGGGTAGTTAAATTAAAAATTTGAGAGAGTAAGCAAAAAATCTCTCAAAAAGAGAACACAAAAGTACAGGAGCACTTTCAAGCAAAAAATAACCAGCGGCAAATTTACGGAGTTCTCCAATATTTCACATATGAAAGGCAGTACACTTGTGTTATGCTATTCATATATAAATTTGTACGTAAAGTTGTATATGGGAGAAAGAAGGAAGCTCGACTGCATTGATGAAGTGTAGATTTGCCGCTGGGTAGGTTAAACTCGTAGAACTCGATCTCCATCAATTATTTTAGGTCATCATAATCATCAGGTTCAAAAATAAACCATAATAAATTTCCCACATACATTCCACTGCGAAATTTTCTTTAAGAACGAAATAAGCATTTTCGGACATTTTATTCGTTAATGATACGTTTTCGAATTTGCTATCGGGAGAAAGTCACAATTCATAAATTAATTGGTTATTATTAAAAGGAATCGTTAATTTATAAAAAACAATCGTTAATGAATCGTGAATTAAAAACAAGCGAATCGTCAACGAATCGTTAATATGAAAAAAACGAAATCATTTTCATATCGGCCAATATATGAGATATTTGCCAATACGTGACATTTCTTATGTTCGTTGAACTACAGCACAAAATCCAAACTAGCTTTTATTTTACGTAAGCGAAATAAAGGAAAACCATAATTTTTGAAGGTTTTTTTATAATGAAATAGAAATAATAAAATATTATTAACTATTATTATTATTAATGAACGAATAATTTTTAACGAAAAAAACGCGAAAAATTATAATTATTAACTTTAAATTCATTTCAAAACTTATAGTCCGGAATTGAACCCATGTTATTTTAATGCCAGTCCGACGCCTTACCCTCTCAGCTATCCCAGTTGCTCAACACGCTTTGATTAATTGTCATGATTCTCCAGCAAGCATTCGTTTATGGGGGGCACTTTAGCGTATAATACAGCCTTTAATATTCATCGTACAAAGATAAAATTTATGCCAAAATATCAGTTATTTTGTGCATAAAAGGAATATTCAACATTGGATTTTGTCACTTCTTTAATAAAGCCACACAGTAGCAAAAGAAAAGAAGAAAAATTCAGATTTTTGTATGAGAAAAATGCAATGACGATTCAGTTACTGCTAACGTTCGTATGCTTGTTGCTTTAGTTAGTGCCGAAATCTCGAACGTAACATCGTATTGCGTGTTGAATAGCATGATATAAGAACGCAGATAGCATTGATAAGGGTTGATTTTCTCTTCTACAGGCACACCATCATCTGTCAAAAACAGCTGCACTCAGCGGAAAATTTGCTGCGTAGCTGTTGAACAACTTTCGGGCTGAATGGAATGTAGCATAAAGTACTCACCAAGGTTGATTAATAAGGTTGTCGCAAGGGAGAGAGCGAGTACCCATAATTGTCAAATCGAAGTTGACAGCTCATAGAAAATCTGCAAGTGCTCTCTTTTATCATTCGTTTTTCTTTCGTAGTCATTCGCAAAATTGGCTTGTTTTGACAATTATGGGTACTGAGAAGAGAGTGCAATCAGCCCTGCGACAACCTTATAAATCAACCTTGGTACTCACAGAACATGTTCCCTCAGCTGCCACCATTTTAGAAAGCCAAAATATTTTATGCTACTTCGCTACCTCTTTCGCGTTCTTTCGGATAGAATGCAGCCATTATCTATACATAAATAGTCGAAGGCCAACAGTTCAGTACCATTTTCTCCTGTTTCTCAAGCGATTTCGATAATTTTTTTAAATGAATCAGAGTAGGAAGAAGGGAATGCACCGCATAGTTTTTAAAGAAATATGCTAGCTGGAATACCAGGCGTAGCTCGGGGTGGTATGGCATTCTGGGTGTTCTCAACCGATTTTAATGTTTTTTTTTTTATAAATGAATCAGAGAAGCGAGAATGAATGCATCGAATAGTTTTTAAAGAAAAATGCTTACTGGAATACCTGGCGTCGTGTGGAGATAGTATTGCGGAAAGGTCGAATTTCGACCATTGAAATAAACAAAAGATTGAAAATCATGAAAGTGGTGAAAAAATCGAGTGTGATTTGTTCGAAAAGTTGCTCAGTCTGTAATGTTAAATTTTATGCAGAGCTTAAATACGAAATTACAAGACGAATGCTTCACTTTTAAATCAACATTTCTGTACTCAAAATGCTTCAGATTTTGGTTTTATTTAAGTTTATTTGAGAAAAAATTCGACAAAAGTTTGTTGACGAATTAGGCTAGATCAAAATATTAAAAATTAATTTTCCCATAAAAGAAAATGTCAAAGATTTATCTCCTCTTCTGCTAGAATAAACTGTTTTCCAGAAATATTAAATTTTTTGATTGCAAATTTCTCAGAATTTTGCGTAATGCACTTAAAAGAAGTATACATAACAGCGATCTATAAATAGTTACTTTATAAAAAAGTAGAGAGTTCGAGAATTTTTCGTGTACTTTTTCTTATGAAAATCTTCAAAAAAATATACGCGAAAATGACATTAAAAACAATCGCGCAATAATATAAAAGTAGAAAAAAAATGTGATTTTTTTCGTAAAAGTAAAACTAAAATATTTTCATACAAAATTTATAAAAAAAAATATTCACTTAAATCATGTATCAGCAACAGCCACTTGAAAATGAAAAATTATTCTTTTTTTTTTTTTAAATTTTAAAACTGAAATTACTCTTTTAAGAATATTTGAAAAACGAAAAATTATTTATTAAAAGAATTTTATATATGAAAAGTATTTTTTTAAAAAATTGGAAAAATTATTTTTAAAAAAATTTATATTCAAAAAGTCCGTATTTATCGAAAAATCCACCCGAAAAATTTTCGGATGAGCCAATTTGCATTTTTACTCGAAACGAATCCGACTACATTTTGGTGTTTATTGGGAAAACAAGCTGTTGCTACACAGAGAAATGAAGTCAAACTGTTGTATTAATAGCTTGAACACCTTGACGACGACAGCAACTTTGCAGCATCTGCCAAATTTTTTAACATGTGTTTCTTATGGAGAGAATTTGGTTCGCAGTGACGCAGCGTTTTGTCGTCGATAGAGAATCATAGCCTAAACACATTGACGATGGCTGCAGCCGTGCAGCATCTGTCAAAATTTTTTACACGCATTTCTTATGAAGAGAAACTGGTCTAATGCCGCAGCGTCTTTGTCGTCGATATAGAATCATTTCTAATTTGACAGCTTGTCGTTGCAGCCGCAGTCAATGTGTTCAAGCCGTCATTCATATTTTGACAGCTCGTCATTGCAGTCGTCGTCAATGTGTACAAGCTATAACAGTGAAAAGAAATTATCGACCTCTAACAACACATAACAATTTTTGTTAAATTTCGTTAACAGTTATGCATTACAATATCATTACCGACAAATTTTTACCGTCGCGTTGTAACATTTTTCGTGGAGTGAAAATGATTTGCTCTCTTTTACTATTTGTTTGAGTACAGGAATGCCGCATGATACCTACGTATACTTTTCTGTCAAATTTTGGAAGTTTCGCCTTCTTGTTTCTGTTTTTCATTGTCTTGTCCATGGTATGCTACACATTGTTTTCTGTTTGGTAAGGCCCAAGGTTGATGTATAAGGTTGTCGCAAGGGAGAGAGCGAGTACCCATTATTGTCAAATCAGCTCATAGAAAATCTGCAAGTGCTCTATATTATCATCGGTTTTTCTTTCGTAGTCATTCGCAAAATTGGCTGGTTTTGACAATTGAAGCACCAAGAGCAACAACCGGATAACTCCACTTTTTTCAAAAAATGTTTTTTGATGCAGATATTAAAAGAAAAAAATTCCGCGTAAGTTGGTGTAATGAAAATTCAACTATCATGACTCTAAAATATTCAAAAGCAGTTTTGAAATTCTCTTTTATTTCGGTTTTTTTATTTTTACGATGTTTTTTTTATTTTTCTCAAAATTTTAAAAAGTGGAGTTATCCGGTTGTTGCTCTTGGTGCTTCAATTATGGGTATTGGGAAGAGAGTGCGATCAGCCCTGCGATAACCTTATAAATCAAACTTGGTAAGGCAAAAGGCAACATTATTTCTTTGGTTTTTTGTTCACATCCGGTTTTCTACACGTTGTCTAAATTGTTTTCAGCTTCGGACCGTAAACATAATTTGTCGATTGCTTGAAAGTGTTTAGATAAAAGAGAAGCTCTCTTATATTCCAGTTTCTTCTTTTACTAGCGAAAACCAATTTTGTTGATGTCGATAGTGGAGTATGCACCAATGCTCCATGTCTCATTTAGAATATTTGTCTGTCAAATTTTAGTAGTTTTGGCAATTTTTTTCTCTCGCTCCTTGTTTTGTATACGGTACGGTTGGTTTTCTGTTTGGCAATGCTGAACGCAACATTCTTCTGTTTTCTGTCTATTTTCTATTCAAAACCTGTTTTCTGCCAGTTGTCCAAATTGTTTTCATCTTCGGACCGTAAACATAATTTGTCGATTGCTTGAAAGTGTTTGGATAAAAGAGAAGCTCTCTCAAATTCTAGTTTTTTCTTTTACCCGCGAAAACAATAAAAATTTTGTTGGTGTCGATAGTGAAGCATGCACTAATGTGTTCAAGTAAATTATAGTAAAAACTTTTGCGTGCATTAGTATGTTATTCAAAAGTGATAAAATAAATCCATAGAAATAAAAATAATACTGTGGCAATACCAGTTGAAACCTTAACGAACTTCGAACATGCTTCAACCGATGGATCGTTTCGAGCAATAACACGCGACGCAGAATTTTTCTTCAGTACTGTTCGACCGTTGAATATGTTCGGTTTGCATGTGGCTTTGATTCGATCGCTTTGAGCACTTGTTTAACGGATTTCGTATGTTTCACGAAAATGTTTTTGTGAATTAACGGTTAAGCAAATCCAATTCGAAATAAACAAACGTTTGTTTACAAACATTGCCATTTGTTGACATTGTTTTTGGCCTACGTACAAAAAGATCGTCTCGTGTGTGAAGACGACATCAAAACACGATTGTTGTTGTTTTGATTTTTGGTGCAAAAATCAATAAACAAAATGATAATGTGCAATTTTTTAATAAAAAAGATTAAAGTGAAAAAATAATGGAATAAATACGTTTTAAAGGATATAATTGCCAGACTAGCAGCGATCCTGAAGACCAAACGGTTCTGTTTTAAAAAGGTAAACAAATATTATTGAAAAAACACCAAATATGAAACAATGCCAAAAAAAAAACTGGTAAAATAAACAAAACAAAATAATAAGTGTGAGGAAATAGTCATGTATAACAGTACCACATCAGAGGATGTTTGTTTGATTGCTTAAAAACAGCAATATTAAAATATAATAACAAATACACACACACGCTACAGTAAATACAACAAACACACAATCAGAGTTGATTTTGTAAACACAAACATTTAAGTCACGCGCACAAAAAACAACTTTGTTGTAATTAATTAAAAATTTCAATAAATTTTGCATTTGCTTCATCTTTGAAAACGTTAATTAGCTAGTTTTAATTAATTTTTATGAGTTCCCTGTAGGAAAATCAACTAATTTAAAAGTAGTTTATAAAGTAGTTTTTTGTCAACCACAACTAGTTGAAATTCTGACTTTTTCCCATAGAACGAACTAACATATTTTGTATGGTGATGTCCGCAATTGACTTTCGTCTGCATATACGAGTATTTTTAACTACTTGTTAAATTAGTTAAATTTAAATTAGTTTTTAGCTACTTTAAAAAAACCAATTGGAAACTATTACTGATGGCCTAAAGTTTATATTTGATGAAATAACATGGTTAAATATATATAAACTTGTAATCTAATAAAAATTTCCAATTAAATCATGTCAAAATCAGAGTAGTTGCAGCCTTAATAAAATTCAAAGTAGTTCATATACTGGTTCATTTTAAAATAGTTTTTTAACTAGTTGTTTTTAAAAACAAGTTAGTTTGTTCCTATAGGGTTCATTAAATTCAGAAGTAATAATTGTTTGTGCTCTTTTAAATGGCTTCTACTACTGACACAAAAAACTGCGCAAATTTCACATTTTTATTTATCTTAAAAAAAAATCTTTGTAATGTTTTCGTTTTTGGAGTTTTAAAAAGATAAAATTTAAAGTTAGGGTCTTACGCCTGAAATTGAATTGTGTCAAATCGAAAAGTGATAATTTCAAAATCCGATCGTAAATAAGGATGATAAATTGAAAATATATTTTTTATTTTATTGCCTGTGTTTATGCTTCAAACTCAACTACTAAAACTTGAAATTCCACTTTTTACACTTCAAATTCAAGTTTTTACACACAAAAATACTAGTTAAATAAAGTTTTATTTAGAAAATAAGAATTTGGAACTATTTTTAAAAATATAGGAACTTTAGATTTTTTTAAGACGTACCTACACATACAGTATAAGTTCACGAAAAATGTTTCAGCAAGTTTTCGAGGGTGTTCAAATAATGGTGACCTTGAACCCAACTTTCAAAGTCAAATCAAGGTCAAATTTCTTAAATGTAAACCAGTATTTTTTATTGCATATTCGTGTTTTCCAAATAACATTTTGCTTGAAAACAATCTTCTCTCGGTAGATGGCGCTACAACGTCGATAAATTTCTTCGAAAGAGTTTGCAGCATGATACAATAATAAGGTAGGGTAAGGAGATTCACCACACCGCCCTGGAATGTCAAAATTATAAAATACTGTGGTACCGTATCTTATAAAATATCCACGAAAAATCCGTGATTGTTCAATCTTCAATCTGCGGCAATTCGTCAAAAATTGGAATGTGTAACACATTCGACGCGATAATTTTGATAAAATATCGCTTTGTTTCCTTTTTTCAGAAAATTTTTTTATTTTTTTTTATAATGCTCTTTATACTTTAATATTGACATTTCGCTTCGACGTTTGCTTCGAAAGTGAAGTTATTAAATGTAGCCACTGGCAATCGGGAATTAACATTTTTTATTATTAGAAAAGTTTTGAAGTTTTTTTGGGGTTTTTCCATTCGCCATTTTCCCATAGGCCATTCGCTATAAAATCGTTCTGATACAGCAGTGCAGTTCAGTTCTTGTAATTTGTGAATATATTAAGAAAATATATATTTATAGGTAATTTAAAAATTTTTTGTAATGTCAAAAAGAAGTTCTGCCATTTTTCATACAACGCCATCTTCTTCTTCATCTGTCATACAAACAGCAGATTCAATAAAAAGATTAAAAAGATGAAATAAAAGCAATATGTCGATTTTCAAACTCCAATTTTTTTCCGTCAAACAGTTTCTCCGTCAAACGGCAATAAAAAATTATGTATTACATTTATACTGGACATTAGAATAAATATTTTAAATAAGAAAAAAAGAACACAAAAAACTAAACTAAAACTAATATGCAATAATTTACTGAAAACAAAGCTTTAAAATCACAAAACAGCGATTTATTTCATTGTAAATACATTCGTCCGAATTTATCCTGCAAATATTTTCCTTTCTTATTATTTGTCCCACATTTATCAATAATACAGAAAAGTGGCAATGCTAAAACACATTTTGACATTCGAGGTCGGTGTGGTGAATCTCCTTACCCTACCTTATTATTGTATCATGGTTTGCAGTAGTGTTGACAGGCGTTAGCAAGGGCGTGGGTAGGTTGAAGTAGGGGAAGTTGCCTCCCCACAAATCTGCGATTTGTTATTTAACTGATGGCTTTGTAAGTAGTTTGTATATGTGATCCTTTTTTAATGTGTGATTTTACATTTTTCTTTGAAACTAGAGCTGGAAAAGTCAAAAGCAAAAGCAAATCAGCATTTTTAAAGCGATATTGTATAATTTTGTCCAATCCGGTTTGTATGTGTCTAATATTTTCTGTAAATTTAAACAGTTCAAACGGAAAGTTAAAAAATTAGATATTTACATTGAGAAGTTAATATGAACATTTTTATTTTATTTTTCGTTACAGAAAAATTAAAATATCCTTTTTGAAGCAATGCTTTTTTAATACCGTTTGTATTGGAGGCTTGAGTATTGGTAATAACTGAATAAATCTGAAAGCTTCATCTAAAGCTTCAAAATATTTTCCACTTGTTTTTTTTCGGCACTTGATTGAATCACACAAAAAACAGTTACAAATTTAAAATACCTAAAACAAAACAGGAAAAATGTTAACCCACTCGTATCGTAACAAACTTTTCATTAGAAACTTCGGCCAGAGTGACAGTTTAGGTTCACGAAAGCTGCCATATGGTTAGCACTCAGCGCCATCTATCTGGGAAGTGGAACAAACTATTTAAAAAACTGAACACCGCCCTGTTAGAATTTTGAAGTAAACCAACTGTTTCCATGGACTTTTTTTAAATTTATCCGTCGATTTGAAAAAACTTTTCACAAACTATTGAACGAATTTTGTGTACAATAAGCAAAATGTAGATTCAGCACCTAAAAATTATAAGAAAAAGTTAGGAAAATCGTGTTGCGTGTGATCGTGATCGCTTGCAAAAGTATATTTTCACCTCTATATACCAATTTTCATGCAAATCGGAAAAACGGCTAAGGAGTTTTTTGATCTGGTGTTCAAGATAGAACAGAGTAGATAAGTCATAAAAACTCACCGTATCCGAAAACCTCTATATACAAATTTTCATGCAAATCGGATGAACGGTTTCGGAGATAAGCTAAAAAAAAGAATGCCTGGAACCCGATCACAACGTCCCCTACCGGGTACAACCCTTTTTACTCGATAAAAAGTAGCCTATATGTTGACCAGGGATATAAGGAACCTAGATGTCAAGTTTTATTTAAATCCATCTAGTGGTTTTCGCGTGATGCTTTAACAGACAGACAACAATTTTAAAAATGCGATTTTCGGACTCCTCGTCATTCAAAACGTCCAACGTAAAAAGAATTTCAAAATAATATTCCACGTAGATTTTTTTTTTACAATTTTATTTATATATGTATATATATATGTATATATATATACATAGATATAGATATATAGAATATATATATATATATATATAGATTTAAACATTTTAAAGAAAAATAGTTAATGAAATAGTAAAGCTCTGTTAATTTTTTCTCATATATAAACTAAGGAATTATTAAAACAAAAACGAAAATAAATTTTAAAATGCTCATTCAAAATTGTAAAAATACTGTTTTATTTTCATTTAAAGATGGAACCATGGCAGAATTATAAGGTAGGGCCGACTCAGAGAGGAATGAAGTAGACAGCAAAGAAAATGCCGGCTAGTTGTCAAAATCAGCTGTTCATCTCCAGTTTCTTTGTGTTCACGTGGCGCGTGGGCAGGACAGACATATTTTGTAAGAAAAGGATAAACGTTGTTACTTTTTTATATCTGGTGTTTTTAAGAGCAGCTGCATTAAATAAATTAATATTAGCTACACACATCACATCTAATTCAGCATACATTTATATTAAATAGTTTTGTTTACTCTAAAAATGTCAAATTAATTATTAACAGCACAGTAAATATTTGATCGAAACTTATCGAAGAACGAATTGAAAGAAACGGCAAAAAAAATGCAAAGAAAATACAGTCTGTCCTACAAATTTTTTTCCAATTCGTACCATATGCGTACTCACTCACACCAATTGAATCCATGTATTCGTCCTATTTGAACTGCTTTAGTTATAATTTTCAATGATCAAATAAATTAAGTATCATACAGGCTTAACAACTTGAAAAAATTATATAATATACTTTGTTTGCAATTTCTACGAAATTCGTCGTTTTGACAACATGATATCGCAACATGATTCTCAGCTTGCACTATTCGTTGACGCGTGAGGGCACTAAGCGACTCGACCCTTCCTTATAATTCTGCCATGGATGGAACGATGTGGCAACTGCCTTTAAGATTTATAGTGGTCGAACGGATGAGTAACTTTGATTAATTGGATTATGTTGTATAAAAAAAGTCGGGATTTAAGGGTATTCAGTTGGTTAAAATACCTAACTACTTCCTATCAGCATAGTCTCTGTACGCCCCTGAACACAACAAAAACAAATCTGCAGCGATTTGAAGCGATTTATATACATGAGAATCTTTTATTTTTGTCGGCTTTTAAAAAGTAGTTCTTTGAATTCCAAGATACTTTACTTGGTCATGCATCTTCTTTCTCTCTTTCTCGGCTAAGATGCATTTCAGGCATCCTAAAAGTCATGCATTCAACACTTTACTTCTGGTAAATTACCACTTCGGGGCGCAAAAGAGTTCGCGACGAGAACTGAAGCCGATTTTTTCGCTTGCAAAAAGTTTTGATGATTAGATTATTCGTTGGTATATTATTTGGAAGTATTATTTGGTGTATTATTTTGGAAGAGGCCTACTTTGAAGACGATATAAAAAATTTGAAGAAATAACAAATATACCGTGTTTTATTGACCAATTCCCGGTTAATCAAAAATAAATTTTTCAGTTAATGAAATTATGTAAAAATTCACGATATTAATAACTATTCGAAACTTGATTTAATTAAATTGAAATTTTTTAATTTATCTACAAAATTTGAGTTTTTCTTCTCTTTCAGAAATCAGCTCCGGTGCAAAATGAAGTGTAAAATATAGTAACGAGCAGCATTTGACAAATAAAAATCTTTTTAATAATAAAATACAACAAAAATGTAATGAAACAAGTAAAAGCTAAAGTAAAATTTTACCTATAAAAATTAAGTTTGTGCTGTAATGTGCTCCCAAATGTATGGATAATTAAGAGCCCCTTGATTTTCTAACCACACTAATTAAATAAAAGCAGCTAAATTCAATTTGATGGCATCATCATCATCATCATCATAGTGCAGTTTATTTGTCATAAAGGTCAAATCAACGAATAAAAATTTTGCTGAATTGGGCTGTACAAATTAAAAGTGTCATGAAAATTCCCAACAAGTGTAGTTAAATTGAAGAAGAAATATAATTAAAAATATTCAGTATAGTTTGAAATACATTAAAAAGTGTTTTAAAAATTTGCTTGATGTATAAAAGCGTCGCCAGATCGGCAAGAGCAAAAAAAGTAAGAGTGCTTTGACCTTGAGCAATACAATTACAATATCATCCACACAGTCATGGCTAAACAAAAGTTCAAAGTGTCTCTAACAATCGCCCTCATAAGCGACCTTGACTTCACCCGCGCAACGTTTTCATTTTTTAATTGCCTTAAAAGTGCGGCGTATTTATTTTTATGCTTTAATTTGTATTGTTGGTGGCGTCGACGATACTGTTCATCATTATCATCATCATCATTACCATTATTTTTGCTGCTTTTGTTTGCTCATGGGGCAACGTGGTGCAACCCCGTGGCTGGCGTCACAATTAATCACAAACAATATCGCAGTGCGGGATTGTATGCTTGGAATAATTTCACGGATATTCATACAAATGGAGGTTCGGAAAAAGGATCCAGCATTGGCTTTGATTCAGAATCATCGGTTGTGCTACCGGGCTCAAAAACAAATTCAGGTAAGTTTGTGGAGCAATTTTCATATAGAAGATTTTCTTCTGAACACTTGATAAAATTTATATTTACTCAAAATTAGTGCTCAAGCATAGTAAAGACCTGTAATTTCATTGAAATCTGATAAGATGGGGTATCAAATGAAAAAGAGGATCATTTATCTTGTCAAAACATGGTGGGAAATGATCTTTTGTCCTTTATCCTTAAATATCCTTAAAGATTTCTAACAGATTTTATAGGAAACAAATCCATATGTTGAAGATTTTAATATCTATGTTGTATGACATTTTATCTTAAGGTTGCCATAGTTTTCTAAAATATGTATATTTTCTTATATTCTATAATACATAAAGTGATATAATGTTCTATATAAGACACGGCTGTGAGCATTACACATAAGCTGACTTTTACTTTTTTGATATCAATATTTTTGGAAAAAAATTACACAACAAGGGACTAGAAATGGAAATGAATTTTTTTCCATATTAATAAAGCATTTTCAATTCATATAAATATTGAGCCTTGTAATATTGAAGCTTTACAAAAATGATTTAAAAAAATTATGCTTTTTTGATCATAGAATTTAAAAAATGACGCTTAAAGAAAATCATGGACACCTTTAAGCGAAATTATCGTATGTGCCATTTTTTTGAAATTTACTTTTTGATGCAAATTTGTTCTACATACCACCGTTACCTGGTACAATATTGTAGCTGAAGTCCCTTTAGTTAAGCCAAAAATTGGCTGTATATTTGATCGTCTAAGTCTAAGTCTGAGTCTAAGTCTTAGTCTAAGTCTAAGTCTAAGTCTAAGTCTAAGTCGAAGTCGAAGTCTAAGTCTAAGTCTAAGTCTAAGTCTAAGTCTAAGTCTAAGTCTAAGTCTAAGTCTAAGTCTAAGTCTAAGTCTAAGTCTAAGTCTAAGTCTAAGTCTAAGTCTAAGTCTAAGTCTAAGTCTAAGTCTAAGTCTAAGTCTAACTCTAAGTCTAAGTCTAAGTCTAAGTCTAAGTCTAAGTCTAAATCTAAGTCTAAGTCTAAGTCTAAGTCTAAGTCTAAGTCTAAGTCTAAGTCTAAGTCTAAGTCTAAGTCTAAGTCTAAGTCTAAGTCTAAGTCTAAGTCTAAGTCTAAGTCTAAGTCTAAGTCTAAATCTAAGTCTAAGTCTAAGTCTAAGTCTAAGTCTAAGTCTAAGTCTAAGTCTAAGTCTAAGTCTAAGTCTAAGTCTAAGTCTAAGTCTAAGTCTAAGTCTAAGTCTAAGTCTAAGTCTAAGTCTAAGTCTAAATCTAAGTCTAAGTCTAAGTCTAAGTCTAAGTCTAAGTCTAAGTCTAAGTCTAAGTCTAAGTCTAAGTCTAAGTCTAAGTCTAAGTCTAAGTCTAAGTCTAAGTCTAAGTCTAAGTCTAAGTCTAAGTTTAAGTCTGAGTCTAAGTCTAAGTCTAAGTCTAAGTCTAAGTCTAAGTCTAAGTCTAAGTCTAAGTCTAAGTCTAAGTCTAAGTCTAAGTCTAAGTCTAAGTCTAAGTCTAAGTCTAAGTCTAAGTCTAAGTCTAAGTCTAAGTCTAAGTCTAAGTCTAAGTCTAAGTGTAAGTGTAAGTCTAAGTCTAAGTCTAAGCCTAAGTCTAAGTCTAAGTCTAAGTCTAAGTCTAAGTCTAAGTCTAAGTCTAAGTCTAAGTCTAAGTCTTAGTCTAAGTCTAAGTCTAAGTCTAAGTCTAAGTCTAAGTCTAAGTCTAAGTCTAAGTCTAAGTCTAAGTCTAAGTCTAAGTCTAAGTCTAAGTCTAAGCCTAAGTCTAAGTCTAAGTCTAAGTCTAAGTCTAAGTCTAAGTGTAAGTCTAAGTCTAAGTCTAAGCCTAAGTCTAAGTCTAAGTCTAAGTCTAAGTCTAAGTCTAAGTCTAAGTCTAAGTCTAAGTCTAAGTCTAAGTCTAAGTCTAAGCCTAAGTCTAAGTCTAAGTCTAAGTCTAAGTCTAAGTCTAAGTCTAAGTCTAAGTCTAAGTCTAAGTCTAAGTCTAAGTCTTAGTCTAAGTCTAAGTCTAAGTCTAAGTCTAAGTCTAAGTCTAAGTCTAAGTCTAAGTCTAAGTCTAAGTCTAAGTCTAAGTCTAAGTCTAAGTCTAAGTCTAAGTCTAAGTCTAAGTCTAAGTCTAAGTCTAAGTCTAAGTCTAAGTCTAAGTCTAAGTCTAAGTCTTAGTCTAAGTCTAAGTCTAAGTCTAAGTCTAAGTCTAAGTCTAAGTCTAAGTCTAAGTCTAAGTCTAAGTCTAAGTCTAAGTCTAAGTCTAAGTCTAAGTCTAAGTCTAAGTCTAAGTCTTAGTCTAAGTCTAAGCCTAAGTCTAAGTCTAAGTCTAAGTCTAAGTCTAAATCTAAGTCTAAGTCTATGTCTAAGTCTAAGTCTAAGTCTAAGTCTAAGTCTAAGTCTAAGTCTAAGTCTAAGTCTAAGTCTAAGTCTAAGTCTAAGTCTAAGTCTAAGTCTAAGTCTAAGTCTAAGTCTAAGTCTAAGTCTAAGTTTAAGCCTGGGTGTAAGTCCAAGTCGAACTGCAAAATCAAGACCAAGTTCGAGTCCAAGTCCGAGATCAAGACCAAGACCAAGACCAAGACCAAGATCAAGACCAAGACCAAGACCAAGAACAAGACCAAGACCAAGACCAAGACCAAGACTAAGACCAAGACCAAGACCAAGACCAAGACCAAGACCAAGACCAAGACCAAGACCAAGACCAAGACCAAGACCAAGACCAAGACCAAGACCAAGACCAAGACCAAGACCAAGACCAAGACCAAGACCAAGACCAAGACCAAGACCAAGACCAAGACCAAGACCAAGACCAAGACCAAGACCAAGACCAAGACCAAGACCAAGACCAAGACCAAGACCAAGACCAAGACCAAGACCAAGACCAAGACCAAGACCAAGACCAAGACCAAGACCAAGACCAAGACCAAGACCAAGACCAAGACCAAGACCAAGACCAAGACCAAGACCAAGACCAAGACCAAGACCAAGACCAAGACCAAGACCAAGACCAAGACCAAGACCAAGACCAAGACCAAGACCGAGACCAAGACCAAAACCAAGAACAAGACCAAGACCAAGACCAAGACCAAGGCCAAGACCAAGACCAAGACCAAGGCCAAAACCAAGAACAAGACCAAGACCAAGACCAAGACCAAGACCAAGGCCAAGACCAAGACCAAGACCAAGAACAAGACCAAGTCCAAGTTCAAGCTCGAGCTTAAGTCAAAGTCTAAGTTAAGTCTAAGTTCAAATCCAACTTCAAGTCCAACTTCAAGTCCAATTCCAATTCCAAGTCTTTTTCGTAGTGCCAGAATAGTTCCAGTTTTTGTCGAAGGATTACATAGAAACTAGAGCCCTGCATTAATATATTCATCAAGTGAATATACCCTGATTCTCTGCTGTAGCAGTCACTGCAAGCAAAGCTGCAAGCGAAAAAAATGTAAGCAACAAATCGTGTAGCAACAGGTCGTGTAGCGCAAGAGAATAACTTTTTATTTGTTCTCTGTTCTCTTTTCATATACTTTTGTACTGAGGTGAGCTTGCGATCTACGCGTTGTTTCAGTTATTTCTCTGAGTACTTAATAAACTACACGAATACTCAGGAATCTGCTGCAGTGACCTGAATAAGAATCAGGTATGTAGGTTTTTCCCCGCAATGAGCTTTATGTTATTCTTAATGCATATTTGTGTTATTTTTTGTTGCTTTATTCGCTACCTTCAATACAAAAAACACTAAAACTGTTATAGTTTGCATCGGCCGTAGCTGAACTCCTAGAGGGGTCAAATATATGAGCTTGTCCTATTATGTTTTGCCCCTCAACATTTCTTCCAAACACATCTACCCCCTATTTGCCACCCTTCTTTGGGTTCCCATACAAAAAACATATAAACTGTGGAACATAGTTTATATCGGCCATAGCTGGACTCCTAGAGGGGTCAAATATATGATTTGGTCCTATTATTTTTTGCCATTAAACATTTTTTATGAAAACACCTATTCCCTATCTGCCACCCTTCCTTGGGTTCCCATACAAAAAACATAAAAACTGTCGAAAATAGCTTACATCGGCCGTAGCTGAACTCCTAGAGGGGTCAAATATATGAGATGGTTCTATTATTTTTTGTCCCTCAACATTTCTCCCGAACACACCTACTCCCTATCTACCACCCTTCTTTGGCTCCCCATATAATAAACACAAAAGCTGTCGAAAATAGTTTATATCGGCCGTAGCTGGACTTCTAGAGGGGTCAAATATATGAGTTGGTACTATTATTTTTTGCTCCTCAACATTTCTCCCGAACATACCTACCCCCTATCAACCACCCTTTTTTGGGTCCCAATACAAAAATCATTGCTTTCTTTCTACGAACGAATGAATAAAAAAATATTCGCTTAATATTCAGGGTATGAACCAGGGATGATATTGGCTTTACTGTAAAAGGGCCAAAATTCATATAAAAATAGGGCCAATTTGACATTACTAGGGCTTTAAGATTTAAAAATTGTAACTCAATATCAGAGGCCGTACCAATTATGCATTTTATAATAACAGCAAAAAATAATAATTATATTTTGATTTTTAAAATTTTGAGCAAAAAGTAATAATTATTTCTAGTTTTTATTTGTTAGGGCTAAAGTAAAAAGCATAATCTAACCGATAATTTTTTGAGCACTAAATAACTGGTAAGTTTTGTTTTTTAATTTTTAAGACAAAAATAAAAAGCAAAATGTGGATTTAAGGTTACGGTTGAACCAAAGTTTTACTAATTTTAACGCAGGAAATGCACGATTCACGCATGGTGACGATGATGATGATGACTCATTTAGAACTGTAATTTAAATGATTAAATGAAATCACTTCCGTCTTAAATCAAAAATTTTGGGTGAAAGTGATATAGTTTCAGGTTATTCTTTCAAAATATTTTATTTCACGCTTTGTTTGTAAAAGTTAAAAAGACGCCAAAATTTATCTATAGATAAAGTGTTTCAAAAAGAAAATTTTTAACAAAAACATTTTTCTGATAAGTCAATCCTAAATTTGATAAATAAAAATAAAAATTGTAAAGCTTTTCCACAAAAACCACACACCAGATAATTCCATCTTCGGATGTCGGAATAGTCGTAGGATGTCAGAAATGAATAAGCAATTTAATGAAGACTCTCCGTCAAGTCTTGCAAGAAGTCTAATTAATGAAGCGGGACTTGGGTTCACTCTTTTCATCTAAACTCAACTTGGGAAATAAACTAAGCTTGTTGAAATTACTAAAAAGTATGCTCTTAATGGGACAATGACTGTATTGACCAAAACTTGTTTTACTGAGAACAATTTTAAAGGCGTAGGAAATCTCGCCTTTACATAAAATACAAACAATAAAAAATAACATAAGAAATGAAATGAAAAATCACCCAACATTTTTCATACGAAATTGGGGTGAATGAAATAAAAAATGAATGGGAAATTCAAAGGAAAAATCACCGAAAAATTGGACAATTTTGCACATTTTTTAACGAAATTTCGCTTTTTGCTGAGGGATTTTTTATACAAAAATCACCTACTTTTTTGGATGCAGTTTCGCTTTCTGTTTTTAACTGATAGTTCACATTGACTACCCTCCTGCGATTGTCTTACCTTTACATGATCACAAAAATATAACTTTTTTCTTTCTCCAGATATTTTTAATTTAGGAAATAAATCAAAGATAGCTTACAATTGGCTTCCAGAAATTACGAACGAAAAAAATGACAAAAAACCCAAAATTTTCCACACAAACTCGGGCTTAATTCGTCGAAAAACTATTACCGAAATTTCTACCGATTATGTAATTTTTTCGGGTGTTTGTACCAATAAAATTAGGATCATTTTTGCAAATACTTGAAAAGGAAGAAAGGCCCGAAAAATAAGCTTGTAATTTAGGGCCGAAAAATAATCGGGCATTTTCGCCAAATTAAAAATAAAAAACAATGGTTCGCCCTTTTACGGAAGGTAAAAGAATATTGTTCCGTAAAAGAGCAAATCATTTTATTATAAAAAAAACATCATTGAACCTTATCCTTACATAATGTCCATGGAGACCCCTTGTTCATGAATTACATCAAAAAACAAATAAAATTAATGAGATCTTTTCAGATATTTTTACAAGGGAATATTAATTTACTACTCAAATCTGTTCTTTTATACTTTGATAATCTTATTTGGAAATAAAGACCGAAAAACTGCTGAAAACTTCGGTCGTAATTCCCATTTTCTTTCGAGTCTTATTTCCAAACCATTCGAGTATTATTTCTTTCTTTCGGGCTCAATTGCGATTTCAAATTTGGGCGTTTTTTCCGAAATTTCATGCTTCCAAAATTTCGGGCTTTTTTGCCATTTTTTTCGGGCGTAAATTCTAGAAGCCTTATAATACTTGTTCGTCGTCGTCTATACAAGCAACAATATTTTCAATTTAGAAGCAAACCCCTTTGTGACGGCGGATATTGGTTGTGTCATTTTATTTTTGTCAAGCACTACAACGCCGCTGAATTGCATTTTAGAAGATATTTCCAAAAAAATTTTTAACATTTTTTCGTTTTTATAGTGTAAAAATTTTTTATTTGTTTCGTTTGGGGGATTTTTCATTTTATTTTTTCGGCGATTTTTCTTTGGCATATTGAAATCATATACATTAACCAGTAAACTTTTCTTTTAAAAAATTCCAATTTTTTTTCGGTAGAATTTTCCAAAAGGGCCTAAAATGAATAAGAAGGGCCTCGGGGCTTTTGAAATGAAAAAGGGCCCAAAAAAGCCCTAAAAGCCCCCAAATATCATCCCTGGTATGAACACTGATATTTTTGTTATTTTTTATTGCTTTATTTGCTACCTGTTGTTGTTAGTAAAGCATCGTGCTTTTATTCTCTTCGTTTCTTATATCTGAATTAAACAAAGAGAGTGTAAGATCAGGTATAAGCAAAGCAGAAAAGGGATAGAGGAAATTTTTTATTCTATAGCAAGAGAATATATTCAGGGAGGCGAAAAAGCATACTCATGCAGGGCTCTAATAGAAACCACAAAAGACCTAATGGAACTCCCTGGACTCAACCTGAAGCTTAGATAATTCAGCCCATATCCAGCCATTGGAGCCCATGTTGCCCTAAAAAGTTCAAATGACGCTATCTGAAGCTGGTACCAGAACTATTGGAATCTATTTGCAACTTGACGTGTATTTCATGTTTAACATTAACGTGAAGTTCGATTTCGTGTTTTGGAAAATTGACGGATTTTAAACTTCCGTGTTAACGTGCAAATGATTTTTTACATTTTAAAAAAATTTTAAAAAACACAGGATTTCGTATTTTATTTAAATAGCATTAAAAAGATATGGGAAAAAAAGTTATGTTTGTTTTTTGTCAGTTCGCAATATATGCATCATTTGATTAAACAATCCAAAAATTGATGCAAAAAATTAGCACTGCTAGTGTATATGGGGCATTATGTGCTAGTGCACGACAAGTATAAAAACTTCAAGAGCTTAGATGTATGTGGAAATGTTACTCCTTAAAACATTTCATGACTTAAAATACTTTCCCTGTACATTACGCCACAACCCCTCATTTAATTCCCTATTTTCGATGGGTTCTGCTAAATTTTTCTAAATATATTTAAACTGAGTAAAGTATTGAAAGAAACTTTATGATTTCTTCAACACAAATATGTTTTATTACCTCCTTGAAGGCTTTACTTAAACCAAAACTGAAGAAAAAGAATAAGTTCTCAAAAGTTTCGCTTAAGCTATTTTAAAAAATTCAAGTTTTACAAATTTCAACGCAATATTCCAATGGAGTGGCGGCCGTGGCGCTGTGGGTAGAGTGTGTGGCCCATACGCCAGAGAACCCTGGTTCGAATCCCACCTGACACAGAAAGTTTTTTCAATTGAATTAATTTTTTCTGTTCGGCCGTCACCTCTCTGCAGACAATGGCAAACTTCAGAGAGTACAAAAACTGACATGAAAAGCTTCTTGATAACATAAGCCGTTCGGAGTCGGCATAAAACATGTAGGTCCAGTTCTCGATCATTTGTGTTCAAACATTTCACAACACACACAAAACAATTGATCATAAGAAGCTCGGTCAAAGTCTTTTCAAGGGCTGAAATGGCCACTTTCGTTCGTTCGTTCATTGTCGCGATCCAATTTCTCAAAATCTGCTTGACCGATTGTGAAATTTTCTTAACTTCTTTTTTAACTTTTATTTTTTTTTTGATGTGTTAATCTTGTTCCTGTATTCCTGCATCTGCTTTCTTAGAAAATTGTCACCGATCAGATTATCTCAGAGATTTTTTAAGCATTGAGTAGTTGAATATCTACTCTATTAGAAAATATATGACTTAAGACTATTAAAAACAAAAACTGTCTGCCTATCTTAACTTCTTGTTAGATAAATAAGAAAAACTTTTCATTCCTTAATTGATTTTTCAATTAAATAAAAATAAGCCAAGTTGAACCTTGTGAAAATTGGTTTAAAAGGGTTATATAAAGACACTTGGAAGCTTTTAAAATAAAATAAAAGATTAACATTTGCTTTTAGAAGTATCATTTGTATTAACTTTTTTATACTTTTTGAAACTTTTTTTAAACTCGAAAATCCTCACTCATCTATGTTGTTATTTTAAGTTTGGCTAATTTAGAAAAATGTAACTTAAGAATCGAATTTTAAAAAAATTTTATTCAAAATAATACTTTCTTTTTCTAATATCTAATCAAATGACTAACAGGTCAGATAATGTAAGACAACAACTCTTTTTTTTTATTTCAAATATTTATTGATTGAGGTTAAAGAAACTTTAAAAAACTAAATGATTCAATGTTTACATGTTGATAACACATTACTATAAATAGTATGTTATGACATAGCATCAAACACTTTACTTTGATTGTGTGTAATTTCAACTTCCACATTCAAAATTCATTGAAAGACGATAGATAAGCAGAGCGGTACAATCAACCATGACCTCAAGAAACCTTTGGTTTGAAGTAACAAAAAAAAAAAAAAAATGTAAACAAATTTTCAATAGCCTAAATACAGTCGGTGTTAAATCACTTCAGAACGAGTTGATCTACATGACCCTGAACTCCAACAATAAAAACAAGATGAGTACGTTTATACCGAACAAATGAAACCAAACCCAACCAAAACAAACTCAATCCAACTCAACCGAACACACATACTTACAGTAATGGAACAGGTTCTTTCTCTGTTTCTCTGTTCAACTTTCTAAACAAATTAAAATATATTGTAACATTTTTGTACAATGTATTTTATAGTTTGTATAATATGGAGAAAAAAAATTTGGGATTTTTTTGCAGCCATGAGCCATCATGTTTATTTAAACATAATATAACTATGACATCATATTTCAAACAAATACTCACAGTTGGTATGTTTTCTCTTATATGACTCTGTGCACCGACAGCACTTGCATTCGGTAATTCGACACTTTCTTGTATCGTCAAACAATACTCAGTAGAAGCCCAAAAATACAGCTGTTCCATGCATATTACTTGACATATTCTTCGGCCTAGTGTTCGTCAGTTAGTTATAAATACATATTATTTTAAATATGAGTTTCCACTGTATCGTCTACATATCATTATAAAACTTAAATCTGCATCACTGGCAAACTAAGAAAGACTTAAAAAGACTCTCACGCCAAGCACATCCGTTGGTATTGCTTTGATTTCGTATTAAATCGGGCTGTGACATATTCAAAGTGTGCATTTCCTTCTTTGCGCATTACCAAGTCTACCGATATCATTCGGAAGAATGAAGTTTTGAAACACGCAACGAATATCGGCAGGGAAACACTTGTAAAGATAGTCGCCGAAATCTTTGAGCACGTTGCTGTGGCATGTATGTCATTAAATTGTTGTTGGAAAAAATTTGAAAACATAAAGATGCATCGATGATCTTAAAGCGAATTTTAATTTCAAGTGCCTTAATTTCAAAAAAGGTATGAAAGGGTTGAAGGAGGAAATTTAGACTATCAAAGAAGAGATGATCTTAACAAAACAAATTCTTAAAATAAAAACAATAAAGAATATCAATATTAACAATAAAAACTATTTTTAAATATTTTTGCAAAAATTTGCAGAAAAAATTTATTTTATAGTCATCTACTAAACTCTATTATTAAATCTAATGGTTTCCGAAATAAGTGCGTGAAGATAAATTCGTAAATCCGACGCTAACTTAGCAAAGACACAAACCCATATTTCCCAAAAGTACGAATTTAACTTTAAGTACGAATTTATATAAAAAAAACTACGAATTCGATGCAGAATTGATTAAATTGATTGATTAAGATGTCACGAATCATAATATGATTAATAATATTAATGATGAACATATTATGTTTATGATACTAAATTTTAAATAAAAGTAGATATTCTACATTTAGGATTTTTATTTTTTATAAACCAACCAAATAAATTAAAAAATGTCCTGTGGCCTACCCTTAAAAAGGTGCTTTAATTACCTGTCTATTAAAATATAAAATTTAAAAATCGTACATTTTGGAACTGAGATTTTTTTATTCAAAGTAAGCACTAGAATCGAACTTTTCAGTACTTTTCACAACTTTTTAAAAAATTTCCTGTGGCCAAAATCCTTAGCGCGCCACAATGAGTCATATATCCTTAAAAAGGTGCTTTAATTACCTGTCCATTGGATTATAAAAAATAAAAATCCTAAATGCAGATTTACGATCTTTTATTTAAAATTTAGGTATCATAAACATATGATTCGTGACATCTTAAAAAATTTCTTATGACCTGAATCGGAAGTTTAATCAATTCTGCATCGAATTTTCAGTTCTGAAATAATTATATTTTATTTATTATATTTTAATTAATTATTTTTTTTTTATTTATTATATTTTAATTAATATTTATTTATTATATTTTATAAATGTTTTGAATTTTTCCTGGTTATAATATCAAGTTTCCTGGTTGATGTTATAAAGATTTCTTATCAAACGAAGTTAAATTCGTAATTTTTTTATCATATAAATTCGTACTTAAAGTTAAATTCCTACTTTTTAATAGTACGAATTTTTAATTCGTTCGGGACTTTTAGGAAATATGGGTTTGTGTCTTTGCTAAGTTAGCGTCGGATTTACGAATTTATCTTTACGCACTTTTCCGAAATATATATTTAAAAAAAAAAAAAATAGTCGGAGTTGCATCACATCAAAGTTTTAAGCAATTGAATTTATATCTAATAAACGAGATGGACCAAATCCCTCAATTTAATCTCGCGAAAATCCCAAAAACTTGGCGATTAGTAAAAAAAATTAATTATTCGAACTACAGCGTCTCTTAATGGCACTTATTTTTTACTCACTCCATTCTTGATTTGATATTTACTGTACATCGTTCAAGATAGAGAGATAATTCTTATAATGCACTCATACATATGTATAAACTTATAAAATATAGAATTTATCACGATTCTTTTGGAAAATAATAAGCACGTTTATTTATTATTATTGTGAAATAAAAATTTGAGACAAAAATTTAAAATTTTTTTCTATAGAAACTATGATTGGGTTTGATTTTTCGAGCCAAAACTTTGTGGTTGGGATTGTTTTATAAATCAAAATAAAATTAAATTTTATTCATAAAATAAATTAAAACTTTCAGAAAAAAAAATCAACATTTTTGGAAAACCTCCTCCTCAGACCTTCCTCTCCCCAGTTTTATTTCTTCAAAGAAAAAAAGTATTTCTTCATTAATTCTTCTAAATGTAAATAATTTCGGAAAAAATTATTAATTTTAAGACTTGCGCACTTGAATCTTTGAAAAATGTATGCTTCAAGAATCGAAAAACTTAGTATCTTTAGTTCTCATATTCCAGCAGAATTCACGATGTTGCCCAGCATTTTATATATAAGCTAATTGGTGGTCGAATTTTTTTTTTTATATTTGGTAGGTATGAGAATAGGTCGTAGAGTATTTTTCACCCTCCTATGCAAAACGGGCGTGACCCATACAAGTCATATTTTCGATACAGAATAGTTAGACCCCTTTCACATTGGTCAAGAATTGAAAGCAATAAAAGTGAGAACAAAAGGGAACACGAAAAAATTGACGGTACAGAGTCATTGGTACCGTCAATTTTTCTCCCTTTCGTCGCTTCCAATTTGCGGCGAATTGCCCACAAACTCTGAAAATTGAATTCAATTTTTGACCAATGTGAAAGTGGTGCTATGTCAGTAAAAGTCACAGAACATTGAAATTCAGAATGGAGTTACCACTTGGTGATGTCTTTCTAATAGAAAACTTGGATGAACATTGGACAAGGGGGTGTGGGTTCACCCATATAAGCTTAATTTTTTAAATCGTGTAGCTTTGGAAGTAAAAATTACAGAACATTGAAACTCAAAATGGTGTAATTTTTTGGTGATGTCCTGCTACCGGGAAACTGGGACGGGCATTGGACGGCAATGAGCGTGGTGTTAAACAAAGGATCAAATAAAAGTTTTGAATATATTTATTATTTTCCAATATAGCTTGCCGGGTGTAGCAACGCACACCAGGCAAAAATTTCCATATAATGTTGTAAACATAAAAAGTTACACTGAATAGTTATGATCAGGGCTAAAATTTTTATCGCCTTTAAAACATCCAAAAATGACCTAAAAGAAATGGCATAATGCCCTAAAAAAGCATTAAATATTCTCTAAAAATCCCATTAAATTATTTTGAAAACTAAAATTAATACATTTTTAATTGATTTTTATTAATTTGTTTGCAACTGCATTTCGCTGCAATAAATTACAATGTTCATTTTGACATTACCAAATAAAACAACCATTTATTGTCGGTATTGGCTTATATATCGAAATACTTTTTTCCACTTCAGCACTCAGCACGCATATTAAAAAGATGAAATGTCGCTTATATTTAAATTTCCTTTCAGTTGCATATCTCCAAATTTTTTCACTAAATTTTTCACCTTCGCATCCAGAATTTTTTTTTTAATACTTGAAACTTTTTAATTACATTCTCATCAGCATTGCTGCACACAATGCTGAGCTTTTATTTTGTACCTTAAATTCCATTCATCAAAGTAATTTCAATTTTCAAAGTCAATGATGTTATACTCCAAAGTTTCTATGGCTCGTGGTATGGATTGAATATTACCTTTCTTTTTAAAATATTTTGAAAATTATACCCTTTATTTTATTGTTGATAAACAATATTTGAGCCTCTTCAAATGCTTTGGCTCGAAGGCTTTCAAAAAAATCTACATTTTTTACTGTCCCTAAAAATTCCTAAAATCCCTAAAAATGACCTTAAACTATGGAAAAGACTTAAAAATAGAAATGGATAAAAAGGATGAAAAAAAGCACGAAAAATGTTTGGTTACTGTCACTGGAGATTATTAACGGTGTTCGTGCATCACCAGAAAATGCCTATGTAAGAGCAGAAAAAAGTTGACATGTCAACAAAATCTGAGCCCCAGTTATGACTCTTTTTCGAGTCTTTCAATGTATTCTCCGAAATGGTTTAGTAAAGACGTACTTTTATTTGTTGTTTACTAGCACTACCCGAGTGCGTTGCTACACCTAGCAGCTATATTGGGCAATAATAAATAAACACTCAGTTCTGTTTTTACACGACTTTTTACACTAATTTGATTTAACACGAATTAAAAATAAATCTTTATTTTGTTTTTACACGCTTTATTTTGATTTAACACGATTGACCCAAATTCTGAAAATAACAATTTTAGTAAAAACAGTTTTCACCGCTATAAAATTTTTAATTTTTATTATACTCCCGTGCTGCCGCGTGTAAACATGCATGTCAACAGTCGTCCCTATTGTATTGTATGTGTACTATATTGTTTTTTTGCATTCTTTTCTAAGTTTCTGAAATTGTTTTTTCTTTGCATTCTTTTATAAGTTTATGAAATTGTTTTTTTTTTGCATTCTTTTATAAGTTTATGAAATAAGAATATACGCAAATATAAGCTATAACGCTCCAATATGAGTTTACAAATGGTTTATTGTATTATTTCTACAGATTTGTTAAATTTGGAACCAATCTTCTACTTTTCCATAAGTGCAATGCATTTGTTTACACGATTTTTTTTTGCACGAAATCTTTGGAAACGTATCTACCGTGTAAAAACAGACCTGAGTGTATTCAAAACTTTAACCAATTGCTCATTATCCAATGCTCGTTCTAGTTTCCCAGTAGCCGGACATATCACCAAATAGTAAAACCATTCCGAGCTCCAATGTTCTGTGACTTTTACTTCCGAAACTATTCGATATAAAAATGTGGCTTTTATGGAGCCAGCCCCCCTTGCCCAATGCTCGCCCCAGTTTTCTAGTAGAAGGTGAAACCAAGTGGTAACTCCATTCTGTGTTTCAATGTTCTGTATTTTTTTACTTTCATAGCTAGTCTGTATTGAAAATTTCATTTGTATGGACGGAGCCACGTTTTTTCCGTTTTGCAATGGCCGTACCAGTTTTCCTGTAGAAAGACCAGGCCAGTTAGTAACTCCATACTGAGTTGTATTGTTGTGCAACGTTTATTTCCAAAGCTATTTGATATTAAAAATTTTAATTATATTGTCCCTCCATTAGTCGAAGGACACGACTAAATATTAGGCTTGTACCGAGTTTCATGGATATAACATAGTTTGAAAGCTATACCGAAAATCTAAGCTGCTGATAAAGTGCCACGCCCCACGACTATCGCCCAAAAAATAATACCAGTAGAACGGCACGTATAAATTGAAGTCGAATACCGAATTCTGCGGCCTAAAATTCCAAAGCTATACGATATCATAAAGTTGTGTTGTATGGAAGGTGCCACGCCCCCTTGTTTATGTATATAGATGGGCTATAACAGTAGGCGTTGCACCAATTATATATAGAGTGACCGCCACTTGGACCCATAGCGCCAACATACCAAATTTCACTATCAAAACAAGTTGTACATATTTGATTTATAATTATCATATAAAAAAATAATGAAATATAATTTTATATTAACATTTTCTTTAACACAAACCTGGTTCTAACAATTATGAACACATAAAGAAAAATCAGCCAATTCGGTCGAGCCGTCCTCAGGTGATAATGGGTCGTACATGCAGAAATTTATTTTTATTTATGTAGATAAAAAAAAAAAATAATAAAACACAAAACGGTGCCTTTTATTTTTTTTTGTTTTTAAACTTATATTGTTATACGTGTATTAGTGAAATTTTGGAATGGAGTTTTTTACTTTTTGGATTCATTTTTGCAAACTTTTGCAATTCTTTAAAATACAATTAAAATTCTCAAATTAGATCATTTCACAAAAAATGGCAAAAATCAAAAAAATAGTTTTAAAATTCAATAAAAAAATTCAATAAACCCTGGCGAACTCTCTTTTGACTATTTTAATATTTGCTTAGAAACTTCAAAACAAATTCAATAAATAGATTCAATAAACCTTGGTGAACTCTCTTTGATTATCTTAAAATGGTGAAACACGTGTAATTTTTTGTCTATACTACGAAAATCCGTTGATTGAGTCTCAAATTTTGGAAAAAAATTGGAAATTGTCGTGCAGTGTTATCTGAGTAATTATGTCGTGCTCCGTATAGAGTTTCCATTGTCGATTGTATTTATATCAGTTCAGTAGTTAAACATATAAACAATTCGAATTACATGGACGGTTTCACGCTAACTTGTCCAATCCAATTATATTGCCTATACCAGAACTGGGTACTATTGAAGGACTTTATACAGCTGAGCTGATGTCGAGCTGAGCAAAAAATCGTATGGGAGGAGGGGGTGGGGGGGGGGGGGAAAAGTAAGATGTTTATTTTCACATTCTTAGGAGCTACAGGGTTAATTAATATTTCACGACTTTGATTCACGTTATTGTTTCTAGCAGAAAAACTAACTTGCAGAAAACTTTGCTATGCTCATTGCAAAGGCAATAAAATCGCCTTTCTAACGATATATCAACACACCCCACCGATTAACCGTTACCGAGCTGTGCTCGTGTGAAGATGAAATCAATCGGTTGAAACTACCAAATTTCAACTTTGAATGCAAATTTCTCAGAATTTAGCGGAATAAATGAAATTGTTTTCTATAATCAATTTTATAATTTATTTAATTCTCTTTCCGACTGTACTAAAAAAATTATACTATATAATTTATTCTAGTGCATAACTAATTGTAATGTAATTATTTATCATTATTTTCTAATAAGTATAATTTTTTTAGTACAGCCAACTTTTTTATTTTTTAAGATATGTTTATGTTTTTGGTGTCATTAAAAAAAGAATTGAATCAATTACAAAATCGATCATAAAAAAAATCTCAATTATTACGCAAAATTCTGAGAAATATGCACTCAAAGTTGAAATTTCGTAGTTTCAACCAATTGATTTCATCTTCATACGAGCACAGCTCGGTAATGGTTGAGTAGTTGGGGATTGTTGATATACCGTTGGAAAGATGATTTCATTTTCTTTACAATGAGCTATCAAAGTAAGTTTTCTGTAAGTTAGTTTTTCTGCAAGAAACAATAACGTGAAGCAAACTCGTGAAATATGAATTAACCCTGTATCTCCTAAAAATGTTAAAATATACCCCCTCCCATCCCCCCCCCCCCATACGAATTTTTGCTCAGCTCGACATAACCATTCATCTCCGTAAAAAGTTGCACTCAATTGCGGGACACCCTGTATATAAATAGCATATGTTTTAAATAACAAAATATTTTAAAAAAAAAACCATTTTCAGTTGAGATTTCTCTCTGAACTGTAGAGTTTTCTACCTGGGGCACGTTCTGCATATCTACATACTTTGCAAGAAACACTTATTTACTGCAGCAACACTTGTTTCAACAGCATTTTTTTTTGTGCCTCATCAACTAAGTATTTTAAGGTCATTTATAAGCTTAAGCTAAATTTGGGAAAAACAAATGTATGTATATTTATCTAAATTTTTAAATATATATGCATACATGTATAGAGGAGAGACAGATAGAGAGACAGACCAATGGCCAGCGGGCACACATCAATACATCAACTTCAAAGTGCACAAAGCCGACATAAACTGTCAATTAGTAGTTAACCACAAAACAACAAAAATGTTGTTATTGTGAATTTCACATTGGAAAACTGGTTGCTGATTATTCACAATAGACAACAGCATCTGTAGGCGTTCGAAATGTGTAAATTTGATTTAGCTACTACATGTTTTGAGTTATATGCATGTGCTTAATTAAATTTTAATTTATGCATGAATAACAAATAAAACTTTATATTAATCATCGACTTAACACTTTCATGCTTATTTTATAGTGAAAAGTACATGTTGGGGTACACCAACTGGTGACACGTAACAGCTTCACAGTAGATTTAAGTTATTTGTTAAAAAAACACTAAAAATTATTTCCTGTTGCAATTTTTCTTCACATTTCGTTTTCGAAATTTGTGAAAAAAATCACAAAAAAAAAAAAACAACAACAAAAAGTCAACTTGAAAAAAATTAAATACGCAATCCGCTTAACTAAGCTTACATAAAAGTTAAGAAAAGGCGGCCGACCCTTTAAAATGCAATTTATTAAATTATAGTTTAAACATGGAAATTGGTCAATTTTAGGATTTTTACTACATCGGTAGTATGTTTTTATTATATCGGTTGTAATAAAACAGATAATTGAAAAATTTCAAGTGAGCTCAACTTTATTATTATTTGTTATGGGGCTAAGTTTTGAATAAACGAAAAAAAACTATAGGTTTTTGAAATTGATAATTCTCTACATCATTACGAAATTGAAATTTTGTACATTTGACTTAAACGATTATCAATTCTATAAATGATTTTTTTTAGTATAACAAATCTGTTTATCAAGCCAACAAAGTAAGTTTGTAAATTATATTTATAAAAATTAGAAGAAATTTATTCCGACTGTAATACAAGGTGTCCCGCAATTGAGTGCAACTATTTACGGAGCTGAAAGGTTATGTTGAGCTGAGCAAAAAATCGTATAGGAAGGGCGGGTCTATTTTCACATTCTTAGGAGCTACAAGATTATTTAATATTTCACGACTTTGATTCACGTTATTGTTTCTAGCAGAAAAACTAACTTACATAAAACTTATTTTGATAGCTCATTATAAAGGCAATAAAATCACCTTTATAACAGCATATCAACAAACCTCACCAAGTTAACCGTTACCGAGCTGTGCTCGTGTGAAGATGAAATCAATCGATTGAAACTACCAAATTTCAATTTTGAGTGTAAATTTCTCAGAATTTCGCGTAATAAATGAAATTTTTTTTATGATCAATTTTGTAATTTATTCAATTTTCTTTTTATGACACCAAAAACATAAACATATCTTAAAAAATAAAAAAGTTGGCTGTACTAAAAAAACTATACTTATTAGAAAACAATGATATTATCTACTGCATAACTAATTGTAATGTCATTATTTATCATTATTTTCTGATAAGTATAATTTTTTTAGTACAGCCAACTTTTTTATTTTTGAAGTTATGTTTATGTTTTTTGTGTCGTTGAAAAGAAAATTGAATAAGTTACAAAATTGTTTCAAAGAAAAATTTCATTTATTACGCAAAATTCTGAGAAATTTGCACTCAAATTTGAAATTTGGTAATTTCAACCGATTGATTTCTTCTTCACACGACCACAGCTCGGTAACGGTTAAGGTGGTGGGGATTGTTGATATACCGTTGGAAAGGTGATTGAATTGCCTTTTAAATGAGCTATCAAGATAAGTTTCATGTATATATTAATTAATTAACCCTGTAGCTCCTAAGAATGTGAAAATAGACCCCCCTTCCCATACGATTTTTTGCTCAGTTCGACATAACATTTCAGCTCCGTAAATAGTTGCACTCAATTGCGGGACACCCTGTATAAGTTTATATCAAGCTAACAAAAGTATTTGAAGTATACTATGAAGTTTTTCCTAACCAATAATTTTAATTTAATGTTTTATTATAGTATTAATCAAAAATAAAGCATTTATTATTAAATTTAATCGATTGCGCAATTTGGTTTTGTTAAGGTTTAAGAATACCAAGAATACTTCTTTGAGTGCAATAAGAAAACAAAAATATCTTGTGGCCCATTTCATTGCTTGCAAGCTAAAGGTCCACAAGTACAAATGGTTTTACAACCGGACCAATAAATAGTAGTCAGGAAATCTCAAACTCTGAAATTTTAGATGACTGTACTAAACTATTTTTTACCATGAGCATAGTGCAGAAAATTCAATGTTGGTTTTGTTATATTGGGTATTTGAAAAGTTCGGTTAAAATTTGACCAAAAAGTAAACACTTTTTTCTTGTATTTGAAACAAGCTTTATTAAACCGAATATGTGCCGTTTTGATCGATAACCATTTGCCATTTTTGGGGTAAAAGCCATTATGTGTAGAACTTCTGGATTTTCAGAGCGAAAAACTGATCGAAGTGCGTTTTGCAGGTCTCCACAGAATTTAAATTTACACAATTAAGGGAGTATTCCTGGTTGGAAGGCTGTTTTTGGACCCTCTTTGAAAAACTTCTCATTTGAAAACGCAAAGAGTTATGTAAATTCTGTTTTTTTTTATTGTATTAAGAACATATTAAATTAAATAAATTTTTTTTTTCCTTTGTACGAGGGCTGTTTAAAAAGTTGTCATCCTTCAAAGTTGGGCGTCGAAAAAAAGGGTATGCTGCTTGCGGCCCGGATAACTCGACTTCGGATCATCTGAAATGGAAAAACTAAACAGCGTTAGATTCAGTACAGATGTAATTCTGGTCCCTACCTCAATTATAATTTTTTTTTTTTTGATTTTTTTTTACAAAATGGCTGTCTTTGAAAAATGAAAAACCGATTTTGGGTCTATTTTTTTGTAGTTTAGTGTAAAAAAAAAATATTAAAAAATTGTTTAAAATTGTCATTGAGTTAGGAACCAGAATGATGACATTTCTACGTAGATTGCACTTTGTTTCATCAAAATCGGTTCAGAACTACGGGCTGAATCTGGGCCGCAAGCTCGAAAAACGTGGTTTCATCAAAATCGGTTCAGTAGAACCGGAGAAAAGTGACTTCGAAGTTCAAAAACGTGAATTTCAAAATTTTAGGCAATAAAACATTTTTTTTTTGTAAAATACTTACTTATATCAATCTGCAATGCCAGCCCCATAAAGAACTCCTTCCTCTTCTTCAAAAAATGAGATCTCAGCGGCTCTTTGTGGTCTCGGGCAGTTCTATCTTCTTTTGATGCGGTTAGAGCTCTGGCTTCGGACCTTTTCAAACGTTCTTCGTTCCGAGACATGGCGAAATCATATGTTACGTTGCCAATCGGGATGATCATTAGGTTCATTATTTGAAGTATTGGCAAAAAACCTTCGCTAAATATAATAGTTGCAATATAATTGGCAATCTCAATAGTGCGTGTCCTCATCTCTTTCGTGTTGGTTACCACGAAAATGGCGTTTCAAGGGACGAGTTTTTCGATTGCTACCAGTTTTTCTTTTATTTTTATTTCTATTACTTTTTCTATCCATTGTCTTTAGCACAAACAAAAATTTTTATCAAAACTGTACTTTTCAAAACTGTATGCGCGCGCTCGTCCGGTTTATAACTCAATTCAAAATGAATTAAACGCTGCCAACATTCGAATACCTAAGCTCTAAAATGTGTATTCATTTATTTTTAAAATGCGTATACAAACAAGTTATTACCTACTAAAGAACGCGTTGAACGAAATTCGGTGTTTGCTTCAAACCGTTGCATTCAAGAAGTAGCCAAATTAAGCAAATCGCATTTTGGCGAGAACATTGCTGGACAAAAAAGGCCATATCTCCTAAAGTATTTTGAATTTCAAAAACCCCTTTTAGGACGATATTCTCAAATAAAAAAAAAAAGCTATAAAAATATGCAAAAAAATTTTGCCAACCAGGAATACTCCCTTAAGAGAGTTCCCTAGAGATCGAAACAAATAATAATCTGAAGGTGCAAGGTCTGAGTTATATGGTCCACACCATATAAAGCTCTGGCGTTGTCATGATGGAACACAACACCTTTTCTGTTGAACAATTCTGGCCGTTTTAATTGAACTGCTTGCTTCAATCTCGTTAAATGTTGACAGTAGAGAACAGAATCAATCGTTTGACCAGGTTGTAGAAGCTAATAATGAGCTATTCCCTTCCAAACCCACCAGACGCACAGCATAACCTTTTTTGGTGTCAATCCTGGCTTTGCCACCTTTTGTGAAACTTCACTTTGCATCGTCCATGATCTTTTTCGCACATTATTGTCGTACGTGATCCACTTTTCATCGCCCGTAATCATTCGCCTTAGCAGTGATTCACAATGGACATCTGGCCAGTTAAATTTTGCGCTGTTAATTCATGTGGCACCAAAAAAATCGAGCTCTTTGTGTATCAAGCTTTCTTTAAATGGTTGATAACTGTTTTGGTGATGAATGCCTAGTTCCCTAGCAACGTTCATGCTGCTTATGTGCCGGTCTTGCTCAATTTTTTCCATGATTCCATAGAGTGTTTCAGTTATTGGTCGACCAGAGCGAGATGCATCTTTTACATCAAAAATGATCAGATTGAAAACGAGCAAACCACTTCACTGCTGTTTTTCTCCATAAACATCGTCTCCGTAAACTTCACAACTGTTTTCAGCAGCCTGCGACGCATTCTTACCTTTTCTAATGTAAGATCATTTCTCGAATTATCACTCATTTTTAAACTTAGATAACTTTTCACAGAACAATGCGTTTTTAATCATGTCTTCTAACAAAATGAAGCTTAAATGTCACATTTCAAACAAGCCAGATGCAATTAATATTAACAGAGATATTACATTTTAGAGCCATCTAGCGACAATTTGTAACCGAACTTTTTCGAATACCCAATATTTTTAAAAATTAAGCATAAACTAAAGTCAAAATAAATTTCATAGAGGTAATCTGAGCACTTTTATATTAACCTTTATTTATAAAATGATAACACTATATTTTTGGACAGTTTCACATGAGCTTGCTCCATAATTTCCTTCAGTACAGAGGTGAACAGTCCAGATACCGTTACAAACACATTATCCGCATATACGTATGTCTTGAAACGGCTATTGTTAAGTAGATTCAACACGTCGTTTATAGTAATTAGGCAAAGAAGGTGATATATCACTCCTTCTTGAGGTTTATTCCTATTTCCGAATTTAGGTTGGTGGTTTCCAAGGTCCACTTAGAATATTGTTTCAATTTCTCTCAGCTGGTTCCACATACAGCTCGGTAAGAGAACCATGAATGGGAATGAGAATATCAAGAAAAGCAGCAAGATAACATTTTTTGATAAAGAGAGGTCTTTCGATGCTTGTATTTTCCATTAGGGTAGGAATGTCGGGATGTGGAAATGGATATTCTACTGAAAATGTCTCTTAGATGTATGTCTAGAATTTTCTCTAGTACGAACGATGAGAACCTAATTGTTCTGAAAGCCTTAGCGGATTTATGACCTCGCCCCCGACTTTCGGGATGAAGATTACCTTGACTCTTCTTCAACTCCCTGGAGTGCAGTTAAGACGTATACAATACGTGAAGATTGTCATGAGCAAGGGCGAAACTAGCTCTTTGAAGTTTCTGCAGCATTACTGGCAGTATGCCATGCGGGCCCGGAGATTTATAAGGTGCTAAAAAAAAAACGAGACGGCCATTTCAGCCCTTGAAAGTACTTTGACCGAGCTTCTTATGATCAATTGTGTTGTGCGTGTTGTGAAATATTTGAACACAAATGATCGAGAACTGGACCTACAAGTTTTTATGCACACTCCGAACGGGTTATGTTCTCAAGAAGCAGTTTTTTTCTTATTCATGGCAGTTTTTACTCTCTCTTAGGTTTGCTATTGTCTGCAGAGAAGTAACGGCCGAACAGAAAAATCAATTTAATTGAAAAAACATTCTGTGCCAGATCGGATTCGAACCTGGATTCTATCGCATACAATCCACGCACCTCAACCAGTATGCCACGGCCGCAAAGGTTTAGGAAAAAGAGTGAAAAGAGAAGCTGCAAAGCTTTTGGACTCAATCCTTTTCCCAACAATGAGGAATTTGTATCTACATCCTTGGACAATCCACAACTCAGAAACTACATTTTGTTTTGATTTCGCATCTGTTTTTTTTTCCTTACTACATTTCGTTACAAATTCCAAATGACATTTCTTCCAGATTTCGTAACTAAATTTCGTTTGAAATGACACTTCATTACGACACTTCGTTATGAAGTCGTTCCAAATATCTCCATAGGGTTTTCGTTACTACTTTGTAACGAAAGCAGATTTCGTAATAAGATTCTGAAATATTCTTATTCGAATTCGTTACGATTTTGGAAATTTTGGTTTGCTGGTCATGATTCTGGTTGACAATACGTCTTTTTGCTCAAGTTTCATCTTACATCCTATACAATTTCTGCAGGTCGGATGAAAATTTATGGAGATATGGGTGAATAACCAAAAATGGCTGTTTTGGAAGCAATGTATTCAAAATACATAGAAAAAAGTCTATGAGAAACTAGTTCAACCCTTTCAGAAAAAAGGTGACAAACAAGTTTCTCTAGGCAATAATTTTCAAAAATATACAAGATAAAAATCCCTCAATCGTCAGACAGTAGAAAAAAAAAATCTCTTCAAACACCCACACACTAAGCTCAAAACCAGCTAGCTTCCAAAGTAAAAAAAAATACACTACAAAAACAACAGGTGTTAGAATATGCATTCGAAAAAACACCGACCTCAAGTGCAAAGATAAGCAAGCTGCATACAAAAGAGACAACACCAACAACAAAACGGGAAAAAAAGTTTAAATGCCAAAAGCCACAAAGTGTACGCTAAGAAATACAATTAAAAAACAATGAAGAAAGTGTAAACGTTGCTAGACGACAAAAATAAACCCAAAGATAAAAAAAAAAGAATATCATTAAAGAAAAAATTTAAAATTCAAATTGAGCTGTACCTACATTTAATTTTCGAACATGTGTTCGAAATTTGTTACAACAAATAATGCAGTATTTCTAACTGACTTAACTACATTTCGATAGAACTCTTCAAAATGTTGATGATCAGCAAGCTTTTTTTCAAGACGTGGGCGACCAGAAGTTAAAGTTGCTCAAAAAAAAAAAAAAAACAACAAATACAATTTTTGGTAAAACTTATTCCCAGCTGTACAAACAGCAGCACTGATTGAGACAGACGATAATGTTTCGAAAAATCTTAAAGAGCTAATCTCGGTTGTTGAATTTTTGGAAAGAAAGACATATGCGGGTTCAGCTTAAATTAATATGTTTGTTGTTAGCTATATGTAGTTAAGATGCGTTCTTCTCGTACAACATAAAAACATACCTACATACTATAAAATTCTAAAGTCATAAATACTAACATTTACATTATTGAGCTTCCCACATATTTTTTAAATTTTTCCTATACTAGTTATTTGTTGCTTTTTTATATCCATTCGATTTTGTTCGTTAATTTCAAAGTCCAAGCAAGATCATTAGATCATAGCACTTCAAAGTTATTTCAACGACACCCAAAGAAAAATATTAAAAAATATGCCAAGAATAGCTGAAAAAACTAACTTTACTTAAGAAATAACGGTTGTGAAAAAGATAACTCAAGAATCAACTTAAAACTTCATAAAGTTTGATAAAACTTTAGTCAAATATTCTTAACTTAGCTTAGTATTTTTTCAACTGTGTATTTGGCAAACGTTAAATCCCACAATCATTCGCCGTATGATCGATCTTGTTGGAATTGAATTAGGTACGCCTTCGGTTTTCTATGCTTTAGCATTTAAACGGAGAAAAAAAAAAAATAATTTAAACGTTTCTGGCTACTCCCGCTTATCTTGATTCGTTCCGTTATATTTGTGCTATTTAGATCAGTGACTATGATTGTTCTATTTATGAGTTTGACATTTAAACTCATGATCGTTAAAGTGATGGTTGTGGGTCGTTTGTCTCTATCTCTTCATACACACACACACACACGCTTTTGACCCAGAACATTTTTTACTGTTGCCTTGCCTTTTTAACGAAATTGTATTTTGCATGACTTGAAGCAGATCGTTGCTATTCTTTTGACCCTTTCGTGCAGAGTAAGTTACCTTGAATCAGGTTTGATTTATAGGCAACACGTGTATTTTGAACATGTGCTTGAATATATAATGAACCTTAAATTGTTAAAAAATGTTTTAAGCAATTAACGGTAATTACTCAAGGCAATGATACGCATTGACGAAAGGGTAAATATCTCCATAAAACTATTAGCTATGTGGAAGAACCCTAATCCAAAAAAATTGGGTCCAAATTAATGTATAAGCATACACTTTTTATATGAAGGGCCTAGATCATAGGTTCCCAAACTTTTTAAGTCTATCGCCAAGTCTACCAAATTCTGGTCAAGGTCCGAAGCTGAAAACAATTTGCACAGCTGGCAGAAACCAGATCTTGAACAGAATGCTATGCCAACTTGCTTCCAGCCTTGCCAAACAGAAAACTATGTGTGACAAAACAATAAGTGAGAAAAAAAAACTATTGCGAAACTTCTAAAATTTGACAGACAAGTATCCAAAGTGAGAAATGCGGCTACGTGGCAGACATTTCAAAATAATGTGCCTTTACTTATATGCAAGAAATTTCCCTTAGTTTTTTTCTCATTTGTTTTGTTTTTGAAACAGTTATTTTATTTGGGTTTTTTGACAAATCAGCCCGAACCGGTTTCAACTTTTTCTGATTTGCCAACATTTATTCATTTCGTTTTACAATTAAAAAGCATCTAATAGACAGGGTGATTGAATCCCTTGTTTTTCTCTCCATGCTTAGAGTGCCAAACCACTGACGAAATTATTACATTGTAAAGTATTTGATATTCGGAAAAATTTTATTATTGTATGAATAGCTTAATTTAACATTTACCGAAACTATTTATTAAAATGAAAAGTTGTTTCCATCTATCTACCGCCCATTAGCAGCATTTCAGGGCCCTCCAAATTTCCGTGAGCTCAAAACTGCTCCCCAGAGCGCCTTCACCGCCCACAAGGGGGGGGGGGAGATAATGCCCATTTTGAGAACCTATGGTCTAGATCAAAAAATGAAGGGTCTAGATTCAAAATGTAAAAAGAAAAAAATTTTGTGTACATTTTTTTTCGACATTTTTTACATGTATACAACTTTTTTTGGTCAAGCAAAAAATAATTCATAATTTTTCCTTAAGAGTAAATTTGTTGAAACGTGGTAAAGTTAAGAAGTGGTGAAGTCCTATATGCTTAGGACTTTTCCGCACTTGGTCAACGCAATCCCAACGCAACTTCAACGCAACAGCGAAAAAGTTGAAAAGCAATGCAACTGTAAACCGAATGCATTCAGACTTGCTTCAAAAGTCGTGCAACATGTGTAATTATATAATTATTCATGTTATTCGCTTCTTACACTAATTTAATATTTAACACTTGCTCATTTATAGTGCAAACTATTTCTTCTTCTTCTAGGTTCTATTAATGAAAAAAGGAACTAATAAGTTACCTTATTCACCTTTATTAATGTATAGCGTACTGCACTACAAATAATTGAATTCACAAGTGGAAATAAATAAAAAAAATTTGTGCTCTCGGAATTTTACAAATTTGGTATCATTCAAAAGACAATGCTCCCATTAAGCTAAATCCAAATATTTTTGCTTAAAAATTGGAAATGTAGGCACGGCATCATATAAAACTTGTCTAAAATTTTAGTAATTTGCAAGGTAGTGTACGATGTGTTCTTGATTAATCATAGGAAAAAATTCTTTTAAAAATTCGTTTTTAATCCAAAATAAAAATAAAAAAAAGTTTTAAAAGAAATACTCTGCTCCATTTTTTGTTTTTTGAATTAAATTAAAAAATAGAATTTGATAAATTTTCAAAAAAAAAAAAAACTACCATAATCGACAAAAATTATAAAACCATGAATATTTTGACGGCGATTTCTTTTTAATTGATTACCTTACACCTTTTCCTTCAGTGTTATGAAAAGATAAACTCCACTTTGTTCCGCCTTTTTTGCAAAAATCCATTTTGAATAACCTCTAAATCAATAAATTGCTTGAAATTCTAAACGAAACTCTATATGTATAATGTATGTGAAGCACTTTTTATTGAGTTATTGTTTGTTTTTGTTTTGTATTGTTTCTGTTTACCGTAATTACACTTAGTACACATCTTTTACTCTTTTTATCAACTTTTCTGACCAAGTTTCGTTAAGATCGACGAACTTTTGTTTGTACCTCCCATACAAAATCATGTAAAAAATTGATATAGGTTCAAGGGAGGTACCCCTAAAAACAAATCGATTGGAAACATTTTAAGTATGCGTCTATTACTTTATATGCTTAGGGCGCGTTTATAGTGAACGCTTATTCCGAAGCTTATTAAAGCTTATTTGAGCTTATTGTGTCCATAGTTGACGCTTATTGCTTACAACTTAAAGTGACTAATTGAGCTTATTGGTGTTTATAGTAAACGCTTATTGCTTGAAGATTGAAGTAGCTTATTTATCTTATTGGTAAAAATTTTGAAGTGAGAAGAATGTGGAGAAGGAAGAGAAGAAAAAAGTAAGGAATTGCATTGATTATTATGAAAAAAAGTCATTGGGCTGCTAGTAGATTTTAAGATTCTGGTCTTTATTTGTACTCCATTTAAATTTCTATTTGAACAACAAAATGCACATGCAAAAACAATTATTTTTACAATGCAAATTTACAATGCGAAAATATGCAAACTGTGCGAACGATCGAGCGAGATAGAGATATAAGCGCCGAAAACCTCATGATAAGTCGCTTTAAGTTCGGAATAAGCTTGCACTATGGACACTTTTAGCTTTTTACATATGACTATACATGAAGCGTTTTTCAGCTTCAACAATAATCTTCGGCATAAGCACTCACTATAAACGCGCCCTTAGCCTTCTGGTAAAGTTTCAATAAGACCGGTCAACTTTATTGTCTACCCCCCCCCTTACAAAATTATATGAAAATTTAATATAGGTCCAAGGGAGGTACCCTAAGGACTGACAGATTTCAACCATTTTTGGTATTTTTGTTACATAGTTTGAGCTTACTAAGTATTCAAAATTTTATTATCATAGAAGCACTCCTTGTATTTATTTCCAAATTTGTATGAGCGCAAAGCACTGTGCGTCATGCTTTACGCAACTGGTAGTGCTTATAGTGCGCGCTTGCAGCCGCCGACTTGTTACCTCTGGTTTTTGACTCTTTTTTTTTTTTTTTTTTTTTTTTGCTATCGAAGAATCATAAAAGTCATAAAAGTCACCATCTATTTTGATGTTAAATTTGGTGAAGAATCTGATTCTGGACTTGGAATAACCGAATAATTTAGTCCGTTGCCACTAAACTCACTGAAAACTGAGATTTTCGGTTATTTTCATACTATTTTTTTCATGTTTACCCATTAGGTCGATCCTGATGCTTTTTTTTTTGTTTTTTTCTTTAGTTACTATGTACACATAAAGGCCTCTCATATTGCATAAAAAGTTTTTGAAAAAAACTAAGCACGAAAAAAACAAAATAGTTAAAATATTTGAAGCCAGTTGCGAGATCAAGTGGCTCTATGCGGCTTGAAGTGCATTCCAGCTGAAACATAGAATCGAATTATCTTAAATCAGCAGTTGATGTACGTTTATTTAATGTGCGTTCTTTCTACGCACTTCTGTTTTGTTAAAAAAAAAAAAGATCAAATACAAGTAAAAACGCTGCAACAAGGCATAAAAAAAAAAAAAACAGCAAAAACAATGTCAAAACAGTCGAAACAAGTTGGATAGCACCTGACTTGAGGCGACTTAAAAATGGTTGAAAGTGCGTTTCAGCAGCGTTTTTTCGCATTTTTGTCTTTTCACTTGCTGTCCGCTGGCTTGAAGAAAGCAAAAAGTGTACACGAAATCACATGGACGATTTTCACTGAGTTCGAAATTAGTTTTATTTTATTTTTATACTAAGCTAACAGAAAATCTTGGAATTTACAAAATCCCGCAGCTATTTTATTTTATTTTACTTTACATGAACAACTATCTTATTACGATAGATTCACAGTATTTGAAGCTACCTGTAACCAAGTCATGTTAATTAGAAAACATAACAACATAGACAAAAAACGCATAAAATTTAACATCATTATGACAATGACTAACAGTAAAAAACACAGAGCTTTTTTTTTTTTGTAAATATTTACATTCAACTGGCAGCAGCTACAAAAACGTCTCAAACATCCTGCATACGCTTAACTACTTGTTTCGTACGAGCTTCCACAAAGGCAAGCATTTCAATATTTTCATCAAATTAGCACCTTTCATCTAGTAGAAGGCTGTATTTTTCCATATCGCTTGAGTAAGATTGAGTTCCAGTTGAACTAAACTCAGTAGAAGATTTTTGTCCAGTCAGCTTAAGCTTGACTTGAGGTTGAAACATTTGCTAGCACCAGCAGCAACACTTTCTACTTTATTGCTACTTGCTGAAATTAAAGTTTGGCCGTTTTTTTGCTTATTTTTTCAATTTCGAAACTTTTGATTTACAACACGTTCCTTGTCAGTCATACTTGCTTTGTTTTATTACCTTTTTTCCTATATGTGTTGGCATTCTAGTCATCAAATATATCTACATATGTAGAGTTCCACATGTTCTTCGTATACATCTGTATCCTTGGAAGTAACCCTTTTTTTTTTACTTTCTGCAGCATCTTTAGTTTTATGCATACGTATGTAAATGTAACAGCACCAACTTCAGGCTACGAACAACAGATCCAACAGATCATTGACTGATAGATGATGAATGCACCAGCACCCAGCATTCGTAATGCACCAACATCGACTGGTTGTCGAGTGCGTATTTCACAAAAATGTTAACCCTTTTAGTGTGTTAAACTTTTCTGTTTTCTTTGGTTCTTTAGATTGAATTTCTATTGAAACGTACTTGTTGTTCGTTTAGCTGGATGGTGTTCCATCTTTATGGTTATCATAAATTTTCTTGTTGTTAAATTTTAATGGTTTCATCTCTTGGTATTTTACGCGATTCTTCGTTGGATTGAAACAAGTGCACTTCTACTTCGAAATATTAATTTTTTTCATTTGTGTGTTCTCTTCTTATTCATGGCCGAGAAGATCTGCTGTGGTGCATTCAATATTTTATGACTTATTTGCGGCTTACTCCTGGGTTGGCTGGTCGGTATATCTGCATTGTTGTTGTATATATGAATCTATTTAATGACTTTTTTAATTAAGCCATGATAATGTTAGGAAGTCTTGTCTAGAAGTTTTAACCCGATTACGTCCAATGGGTCTTGATAAACTAACATTATACTGAGCATTTTTTTTACTCTCTTCTTGTATCTTGATATTCATCTTGATTTTTTATTACTTTCCAGATGATTTTGACTTTGAGTGGTTCTTTATTTTTCTTTCTTTCTTTTGACTTTTTTCGGAAGTGGCTTTGTTTTTCTTAACGCACCAATCATTGTTCTTTTTTGCCTCATAAAAATCATTCCTAACTGATTGTGTCTTTTAAGTTTTTGTTGTTGATCGCTATCCTTAAATTAAGAACATGCTCCATAGCAGGTAAAAACGGAAAAAGCTCACCAAATCCGGTTTTGGTTATACTTGTGGCATAATAAATTCTTAAAAAATATCTGCATACTTTGATATTCTGTTACCTGAATATTTGTCCATCGGCTTTCATTTATTTATTTTTTATTCTGACGGCAGACCATTGTTTTGTGGTTTTATTACTTGAAATAATTAGCTTAGCATTGTGTAAGCAGAAGTTAAGGCCGTAGTAGGGAAATATTGCTCGCAGAATTAGCTACCAAATTTTTTCCAAAATAAGATAATAGTAAAAGTATAAAAAAATAAAAATTTTATGGCGAGCTTTGAACTTAATTTTTTTCTATAAAAATATATTTGAAATTCTGCCATAAAAAATGTTTTCCTTGATATTCTTTAAGAAGGGGACAAAGTACTGCGAAATGTAATAGTTGGGATGAAATCTTGAGATTATATAGAAACAAATAACATAGCATATAAATGACTGATTATAGGTCAAAGCCTATAATAAATAGTAAATGACTCCAAGTTAATTGGAACGTTTCTTTTAAAAGTAAGATATACAACTTTATTTGATTAAAATGAAAACTAGTCATGAAATTTATATTAAGGCAGTATTATAGTATAGAATTTTGAAAAAATTTATTTTTTTGTATATTTTTGGAGTTTACAGCTTCAAGAATATGCGTTAGAATAACGAGTTAAAGTAATTTTAATGTTGCGGCATCTAATCTAGTACGGCCGAAACTCAAATCTTTAAAAGCGTTATTCTCGAAACTCCTTTTTCCAACACGTTTGACATTATATCTCAACTTCCAATGGACCGATATAGTGAAAATTTTGTGTGAACCTTTTTTTAATATATCCTTCTATGTCCCGGATTAGACATATTTTTTTCACAGTCGCCATTTCGCTAAGCAAAATTAATTTTTTCCCCGGGATATTCTTACCAATTAAGAATATTTTTTTTCAGATGACTTTTTTAGCACCCTCCCACTCTACCAGCCTGTAATTTCTTCAATTTTGATTTTTTTTGTTTTTAATTTTTTTGTGTATTATTGACATATTAATAAACATATAAAGGGTGATTCCATAAGATCTTCCTACTCTGTTTTCTAAATTAAAATACATAAAAATCAATGTATTGATGTAAATCTTTATTTGGAATGATAGTTAAGTTCCTACAAACCAATGTTTAAAAATTATTTCCTTCAAATGTTGCCCACGACTAACTTTTAAATGGACCATTCTGTGGGTTCAATTTTCGACAACTCTTTCGAGTATATCGGCCGGTATTCTTTGAATAACACGAGTTATGTTGGTTTTTAAAGCATCAGTAGTTTCGGGTTTGTCGACATAAAGAAGTGATTTAACATATCCCCAAAGAAAGTAATCCAATGGTGTCAAATCACATCGTGATGATGTTTCGAATAGTGCGCTCATTTGGACGCTCATAACGACCAAAATTATGTTGAAGAAAACTTTATAATATTCTCTAACTAATGCCTGATTTTGGTAGTAAGTTTCCACAGTTAATAAACTTGTTCAGTCTTAAGTCTATTCTTGATTGAGTCCTATTGAATACTGAACACAAATGTCATATTGACAAGCCATTTGACACAAAACAGCTGTCAAAACAACCCAGTTGAAAAAAGGACCTCATATTGTATCACTCTTTAGTAAAAAAATGGATAGAAAAAAATATTTGTAGTTTTTTTTTATTGAATTTTGAAAAACGCCTAATTTTTTTCCTTCTAGACTAGAAAACTGCCTTAAGGGGACGGCATATATTACGAAGTAAGGGTTAAATATATTGATTTAGAAATTTTTATATATTTTTAAAGAAGTATTTTTGTAAAAAAAAAAAAACATTTTTTTGTGACATCATTTCTTCGCAATAATAAAATCCATGAGGAACCAAGACAAAACCGACGGGAAGATTTCTCAAAAACTAATCAGCTGATAGACTTGAAATTTCTTGTGGGCCTTAAGCAACTTATTTTTCAGGAATTGACATCGAGTTTTTTTTAAGGTCTCTAAATTGTATGTACCTTCTTTTACCCTCAATTGTAAGCATTTTTTTAAATTTTGACTTCCGCGAGTTACCATATTTTTTTAAACCAAAAATTAAAAAAAAAACTCGATGTCAATTCGCACACCCAAAGAAAAAACCTTGACAGAAAGTTTTGTTAACTCCATACTTTCAAAAAATTTATCAACTCAACCTAGGAATTCGTCAATACGAGTAATATTTTTCATATTGACGAATTCCTAGGTTGAGTTGATACATTTTTTATCAGCATAGATTTTACCAAATTTTTTGTCAAGGTTTTTTTTTGTGCGTAGTCTTGTAGTTTTTGTGTGGCGGCCATGGCACCTCAAATCCCATCTGACACAGAATGTTTTTTCAATTGAATTCATTTTTCTGTTTGCTCATCACCTCTCTGCACTCAGAAAAAAGTTTCTCGAAACATAAGAAAACAAGCATCATATTTAGAGAACCAAAAATTCCCTGAAAATTATAGAAGCTTCCATGAAAAAAAAGAGAAATATTTTCTCATCAATAAAGACACCTTCTCTTTAATAGAAGAATATTTCTTTATTATATATAACAAAGAATATTTCTCGAAAACAGAGAAATATTTATTTAATTTTAATAAATCTTATCTTTAAATTGCGTTTATAGTTTCTCACAAAAAAAGAATAATTCCTTCAAAAGAGAGATATATTTTCTTAATATATTTTACATTTATATTTCCATTACAAATATATTTCCTTATTATGCACATTTTTCCTGTAAAACAGAGAAATATATCTGGAACTACAGTTAAAAATGTATTTTATTTGTATTGCGACGATGTATCGAGTATGCATATTGTAATAAAAAACAAATAATAATAGTAAGAATTTAATAACTTTAAAATTTAAAATTTTTTTTTTGTTTTTATTTATCATAGGCAAAAATAAAAGGCAATATTTTTCTGATATTCTACAATAAGATAAGAATGATACCTTCGAAAGAGCAGTACGACAACTTTTTTTATTATGTTATTTTGGTTTGAAAATTGAAAAATAATTATTATTAACAATCTCTGATTTAATGAAGTTACACTTCTTTTTTCTTTTTGTGGAGCATTTGCTTTAACTCAGTTTTACGCAAAGTAAAAGTATTAATATTGTAAAAATATTAGTTAAAAATATATTAAGAGGTACAGATAATAGAATAATTTTTGTTCTATTACTTTTCAGAACCCCTTATATATATTCCAGAAATTTTTTGTGAGAAACGATTTTATAAATGCATCCAAAGAATCCGTGGCTATAAACAACATTAACAAAAATCCCTTTGCAGGAAAAATCGTCATAATATGTAGAATATGCAAAACTTGCTTTTCACAACATCATTCACTCGCTCTCACGTTTTCTATTTCTTTTTCCGTACCTAATTCAATATAAGAAAAATGTATCGTTTTTAGAGAAAAAGACTTTTTTATTTTTCAGAAAGGATTTATTTTTATTGAAGAAAATATTTCGCATAGTGAATTGTTTATCAACAATAGAAAAAATTTTTCATTTTCTATAAATTTTTCTCTAAAACTGAGAGTTTTTTAGGGCGAGAAAAATACTTATCATTATTAGAGACATGAATTATTTTCATTTCCCACAAGTGAAGAAAAATTTTTTCGAGTATGTGGAATTTATTCTTATTGAAGAAATTTTTTTTTGAAATAAAGAAAATTGCTACTATCGAAAATAGAGAAATTTTTTATCACAAAAACATAGGTGTTTTTTTCTGAGTGTGCAGACCATGGCAAACCTCAGAGAGTAAAAACTGCAATGAAAAGCTTCTTGAGAACAAAAGCTGTTCGAAGTCGGCATAAAACTTTGTACGTCCAGTTCTCTATCATTTGTGTTTAAACATTTCACAGAACGCACAACACAATTGATCATAAGAAACTCGGTCAAAGTCCTTTCAATGGCTGAAATGGCCATTTCATTATTTTTCGTAGTCTTAAGCGTGTACTTTAACAGGATTTTTTTTTTGTTTTTTTTTGTCAGATTTTCCAAATCCGAAATATCCTGCCCGCTAAAAGACTCCTTTTTTCTCGGTGCCTCAGAGATTTTTTTATTAAGAAGAAATGACGTTACAAAAATTTTTTAAATGGAATAAAACATAAATAAATTTATGTCAATATCTTTAACCGTTATTTCGTAATCTTTTCATAAAACACACCTACATTTTTCACAAAAATATAGATATGACCTTTTCTACATTGGTCTTTCACTTGAAATTAATTTTTTCAGACTTTCTCTTTTGTTCACAAAAATTGGCGGTACCGTTAATTTTCGTTCCCCATCATCACTACCTACAAACACTGAACTCTGAAAATTGAATTCAATTCTTGATCAACGCGAAAAGAGTTCATAACTTAAAAAAAAGTTTAAATTTTAAAAGTTTATAATCTTATATATGGTATATGAAAAAATGCAAAAAAATTGCAGGCTAATTTACAGTAGACTACCCCTTAAGTTGTAACTTCCTTCTGCATATGATGATGATGTTGATAATTTGGTCGAATCATTGATCACATTTTTTGTTTTCATATCAAAAGGTAGAAAATAAAACAAAAAAAAAAATAATATTGCACATGCCTCGACTTCAATTTTCTCCCAGCTGAGTCACGCGTTATTTCTACGCTTCATGCTACTAATTGAGCGCAGCTCACAATCAGTGCTGCCTACTGTTACCCAGCCAGTGTTGCCTGTACACAGCGAATTGCTTCTTCGAGTAGGCAGTTTTACGCTTCATCTGATATTTAATTTATATGAGGAGATATTTTGTAGGTGCGAAAACTGATACTAGATTTATTTAACACTGGTTAGTGTTGTTGTTGGTTTTCATTAAGTCGGTGTGATTTTAGTTGTAGTTTTTTGTTGTTGCTCTCCTCCCCTTCTATGTTGTGAACATCAAAGCCATTAACCTTGTTTAGCTTGTTGATGCTTCTACTTTTCTCTGGGAACAACAGAAAAAACAATTCACTTTTGCATAACCGTATCTTATTTTAATATCTAGTATTTGGTAATATCTGACCAATGATCACTTGAAGCCAAGCAAGACAACGTTTGGAATCTATAATATTGTGATAATGAGTACAAATAGAATGTAGATTTTATGTTAATGTTAATTTTTATAATAAAAGTCTGAATATAAAGCGTAGATTTTAAGCTTGGTTGAGAAAGCTTAATTGCGAATCGTGCCCAGGTAGTGCTTGATTGATATTCTGAGAGCTAAGCTGATTTTTTTTTTTTTGTTTTAAATGGAATAACAATAGAGTTCAGCTACTACAGCTTTTTGAAGCTACAACCCAGAAATCATTGAAATATCGTAACGATATGGGTAAAAGTCGCTCAAAGCAAGGTAAAGTGGGAATAATTTACCCACCAAAGTATGGATTGGGCTCAATGACAACATAGACATAACAACTAACCATTCATATAAATTTAACCATTTTCATTGAGCAAATATTTCATCCACAATATTATAAAACGATTTCCCAATATTTACAAAATGGTCAGGTGTCAAAAATTGGTTTATAATGAAACCATTACTTTAATATCAAAACTCTTAAAAGATTTTGAACAATCAATTGACAAATATTAGCTTAAAGCTTTAGCGGTGGCCACGGTTGCACTTAAGGTGTGACCGCATAACGGTACATCTGCACTTTGGCATCATACTTTGACGCTTCAACTGACAGGCAACATTTTTTTATTATTAAAACTCATAACTTTGTTGTTATTGTGATGAAATGCAAGCAAACATTAAGCAATAACATGAGCTGGCTTTATTGTATTTTTTTTTTTATTTTGTTTTTTGGTTCGCTTTTCAGTTTTGTTAACTTTGGCTAATTAAAAACTGCTTTAAACTTTAACGAGCGCCGTTGTTGTTGTTATTTGTTATTTTTTGTTGATTTAACACACTTTTCCCGATTCTGGCACGTATTTTTTATCGAGAATTCAGGTTGTTTTGAAATGTTAAAAATAAAGATTTTTATGGTGAAAGTTTTTGAACTAGTTTTTTAATTTGCAACGCATTGCATTGATTAAATATTAAAATAATCTTGAATTTTTTATATATGCTTATTTTAATTAAAAAATGGCAGATAAATAATAAAACCTGTTCTATAACAAAGCAATAATAAAAAATATTCATAATGTAATTAAATTAATTGAAAATGAAGTTTAATGGGTTTAGGATCGAGAGTCTTATTTGAAGGTTTTTCAAATTCGAATAAGAATATTTGTATAACCGGGTACTTTTAGTATTCGTATCCGGCAGATATTTATAAAAAGCCGATAAATTCGCTGCATTGATGCAAAATTTAATGCTCTCTTATTTAACCACAAATAGTGTTTTCTGTAGAATGAATGGCTTTTGAGTTATTTGCTAAAATATTAAAAATGTCCGGAAATTTCGAAGTTTTTACGAACTTTTTTCTATTATAATTCGGATACTATTGGAGTAGTTTTGAAGTTCTGAAACTTATCTGGCGTGGAACTGTATGGTCTTTAATTTTTCATAGAAAATTCTCCATAGTAAGATGAATGGAGTAATTAAACTAAAAAACCGACAAATTAAACTATTATGTGGACGTGGCACTGAAGCTCACTGCACCGAGAAAAAAAGCTTATGTTAAATTAACAAAAAACCTAGTATAATTTATAAGCTGGCTTTGGCAGCTTGCAGCCACCCATGTTCTTCATTAAAACGCGTGAATTTTACATGTAAACTTGCCAATTTTTATTTGGGCGATAAATCAACTAAATATTTGTTAATGTATACATTATTTAAAAAACAAAAGTTAAGTTTTCTTACGAGTTTTGGTATTTTTATTTTTTTGTTTTTGCAGAAAATAGCCCAAAACCATGCTTAAGCCATCCATGTAGTTTTTTTTTTTTTAAATTTTGTTTTTTTTTTTTAGCTTTGCGGACTTTTTCGGTAAAATACTCAAACTCCAGGTTATTAAACGGAATTATTCAACATAATTGCACAATTTTATGCACCGTTCTTAAGTTTTTTTTTGTGGAATTATTCATACAGTAATCTCATATCATATATCATGAAGAATCTATGTATAATAACGCAAATGGCTTCGGTGATAAATTATTTCCACATCATTTTGGTAAAGTGTCGAATTTTCGGTGGCTTACCTACAATATTGGTTAATATTATATACATGGCTTAGGTGAATTATATACATTTTTTTTTTTTTTTGGCAGGGTATCGGAGTTTCTCATACGCCATAGAAACCAGGTTCGAATCCCCCATCTGACACAGAAAGTTTTTTCAGTTTCTGTTTGGCCGTCACCTTCTGCAGACAATGTCAAACCTCAGAGAATAAAAACTGCCATTAAAAGCTTCTTGAGAACATAACCCATTCGGAGTCGGCATAAAGCTGGTAGGTCCAGTTCTCGATCATTTGTGTTTAAACATTTCACAAGACCCACAACACAAATGATCTTAAGAAGCTCGGTCATAGTCCTTTCAAGGGCTGAAATGGCCATTTGGTTTTTTTTTTCGAATTATGTGTTTTCAAAGCAGTGCATTAAACAATAAATTGCTTGGGTGAATAAGCATAAGTTTATAATTCCCATACAATTCTCTCTACTCAAGCCGACTTAGTGGTTTAACTATTGCTTTTTTTCTCGTCGTATGTAGAATGAGAAAAACTTCATATCACTTCATTTATGTCCTAATGAAGCGATTAAGTTTTCTAAAAAGTTACGGGTTTTTTACTAATATCGAAATTTTTTGATTTCGTAATTCTATATCGTTGCGGTATAGTAGAGAAAATCTTTTGAAGGGGTTGACACGATTTCGTAACGTAGTTACTATATTGTTACTATATTGTTACTATTTCGTGCACGAAATCGGAACGAAATGCCATTTCGAAGTCGTAATGAAATGTAGTTGCACTATTTTAAACGCGTAAGCTGAGTATTTACAGATTACTCAGGGATTTTTGATGTGGAGGCGTAACTCGTAAATTCAGTATAGGATCGTGGAAATGGTTTAAACTAGAGGTGTGGAACTTTTTTTAAAAAGCGTTAACTCAGTAAATATTAAAGCTAAGTCAAAGAATGTTGGTATAAGAGTACATTGGGTCTATTAAAAGCACCATGTAAAAAGTGGACGGGACAAATGTATAATAAGACTGAGACAGCTCCCATTATTTAAAAAAAAAACCACTTTCTTTTTGAATAACCTAATATAATGATTGTGACCTTTATAAGGAAAGTTAAACTTTCCTCTAGTAAAACAATTTTTCATTGCTTAAGGGATTTTTTTTTCAATTTGTATTGAAATCAATTTTACATCAATATCTCAATCTTCCTTAAAAAGAATATATCAAGTCTTGAAAAGTCGCATTTATATTATGTTTGTTCATATCCTATGGACCTTATGGATGGGGGAGAGGGTGTTTGAATCCCGGAAATCTCCCATGGCTACGGACTTAACCGTGATCAACTCCGACCAAAACTTTACAAATTGAAAATTTTTCGTAGAATATGGTTTCAAAAAATAATATATCAAATAATATTTGAAATGTCATCATTGATGACAAAATGTTTTGTAATTTTGCGAACTGCTTTAATACGTCAATGTTTAATAGTCAGTTTCAAACAGGCAACGAAAACAGACGCTAAACGTAGCGTATGTAAGGGTACTGTAGCGTGCACTTAGAGAACAGTGTAGCGTAGGTGACTTCACTCATTATTCTTTGAGAGACAAAAGAGAGCGAAAACAGGCTTAACATTTAAAACTAAATAACTCGACGAATTTTTAAATGATTTCAATGATGCAAAAGTTGTTCACACATTCAAACACACAAAAACAAAAAAAAAAATTTTTGTTGTGCCTTGATAGCTGATCATAAAAAGAGAAGAGTAGAGAGCAATATTGAGCTTATTAAAACTCACAACACAAACGCGTGAAAAGAAAACGATCAAGCAATGCGTGGCATCGGTGATGATACCATACAAATCTTTATATTTAATTAAATACACTTACTTTTCAAATTTGGAAAGGAAATTACACCTTTACTGTGCTGTGCTGTGCACAAATGAGATAATTTAAGTACTTGTTGCCCAGTACCTTTGGAATTTTACAAAAATTTGTACTTCATTTAAAAAAATTTTAAAATTTTATTTTTCAGAAAAAGTTTTGTGGCAATTACGGCAACATAACACGCGAGCTCGCTTCAGTCGGTTGCCAGCGTACATATTGTGCGTGTCTTGTAAATTTGTCGTTACAAGGTAAACAGACAACAGTGTTCAACGCCGGTAACAAAATAACCGCTTTCAAAAGAAACTTAGATTTTTGGAATATACCCAGTCGGAAATTAGACAAACACTTCTCTAAAGTGATCTATCTTTTCTTATTGCGTCAAGTATTGAAAAATGGCACTAATAACTTAGGAGATGAACACGGCAGCTGCAAAGCGATGTGTTGGAAAGAAAATGCGTAAAATGCTAAAGTAAAAACAAAACAAATTTAAGAATTAAATCTATATTCATATCGACATCCGTGTCCTTCCTTCATTGCCAAAATAAGGTACTCGGAGTCTTGACTTATCACTTCTTACTTGTTCGTAGAAGTGACCCCTTACTTAGCAGCTCCATACAAAAAAAGACATGGCATTTAGAAGTGAAGGGGTATGATCACCGAATCTTAAAGGATGTGCCAAGAAGCCATCTTGGAATGATCGCTTTTCCTACTGGGTGTGTCTTGGCAAGAGAGAAATGGAAAGCTTTGCATCGCTCAGTGAGTTCGTTAGTGACTCAGAAACGTTTCAAAATGATATCGCACTATATCTACAAAACAGACCCAAGTCAAAATTTACAAATTTTTACTTTTCAATGTTAAACTATTCGTAGTAATTACCTCCATCAACTATCAAAATTGTTCACTCACCTTCTTACTCTTTAATTAAAAAAAAAATCATTTTGGTTCTTTGTTTTGTATGGAGTCCTTTGAAAAAATGGATTTTGCTTCTCTTGAAATTTTTAAAATTTTGAGTTATGCCTCTTTTGTACATAGGGTGCGATAAGTTTTGTAGAATTGGTCTAAGATATCAATGATGTGCTCGCAGGTTTTGAGATATATTTTCCCGAAGAACAGATTACAAAAATTAAAATGCATTTATGAATTCAAAATTCTTTTGTACGCAACTTGCAAAAGCCCGAAATATGTCAAACGATATATAAGTATGAATCATTTTTAGAAATGTCATTTAGAAATGTTCGAAACAATGACTCTGAATGATTTTTGTTGCAAGATCTATGATGAATATTCACTGCTTTTCACAAAGGCCCTGAGTATTCTTCTCCCGTTCTCAACAACTTACTTGTGCGAAACAGGATTCTCAAACTATGCAGGTACAAAAACAAAATACCGCAATATACTGGATGCTGAACCTGATATGAGCCTTCAACAATCTTCTATCAGGCCTGAGATGAAACAGATATTTAATTATTTTGTAATGTTTTTTAGTAAAGTGAGCAAATAATATTTTGTTTTTGGTTAAGTAAATTTATTTTCTTTAAATAAATTTATTTAAAAATAAATTTGATTTGATTCGAAAAATAAATTGATAAAGCAGTTTTTAATTATTTTAGGGCTTCTTTAAATATTTCGCTTTCTAAAAGGCTTCCGTCGACAAAAAAGTTTGGAACCCGCTGATTTAATGTTTCTCACCTACCCCCTATATATTACCCTTCTTTGAGTCTCCATACAAAAACACACAAAAACTGTGGAAAATAGTTTGTATCTCTCGCAAATGGACTCCTAGAAGGATCAAACATATGAGCTGGTCCTATTATTTTTGCCCCTCAACTTTTCTTCTGAACACACCTACCCAGTATATCCCACACTAAAAGTTACCGTATACCGTTTGTGTTAAGTACTGATAACGCAAATTCTTCTAACATTACCATATGTTTTCCTGTCGAATCCCTATAGGAACAAACTAACTTGTTTTTAAAAACAACTAATTAAAAAACTAATTTAAAATAAACCAGTATGTGAACTACTTTGAATTATATTAAGGCGGCAACTACTCTGATTTTGACATGTTTTAATTGCAAATTTTTATTAGATTACAAGTTTATATATATTTAACCATGTTATTTCATCAACTATTATATTTAGGCCATCAGTAATAGTTTTCAATTGGCTATTTTAAAGTAATTACAAAAATATTTTAAATATAACTAATTTAACAAGTATTTGAAAATATATGTAGACGAAAGTCAATTGACTTATTTAGCGGACATCACCATACAAAATATGTTAGTTCGTTCTATGGAAAGAAGTCAGAATTTCAACTAGTTGTGGTTGACAAAAAACTACTTTTTCAACTACTTTTAAATTAGTTGATTTTCCTACAGGGATGGTACTAAATGATTATGTTTGTGTTTATTTTTTTATGCCACCGTAGTGTAGTGTATATACGCAATGGAATGATGAGTCATGCTTTCTACGGAACACTAAAATAACGTTACGTTTATTTTCATTCTCTAGTTTCAAACAATAAAGTTAGAATATAAGCGTAAATGTAAGTTAAATATTTGGAGTGATCTTGCGTTGAAGTACTTTTGATTACTTTAGCAAAAATTAGCAAACTGTTTGAAGTGCGTTTTTGCAGTTCTGATCAGTAAACTTATATTTTCTTCGTTGAACTTTTTGACTTAAGCAACTTGAACCCAACCATCTGTGATGACTAAAGCCAAAATATAAACATACATTTATCTCAGCTATAGCTGGGTCCACGACTGCAACCAACCGTTTGTATGTTTGTTTCTCTGTTCGTCCGATCGTTTGTCGTGTCTGCGATTTTTAGCAAATTTGTTTCGTTCAGTTGTTAAAAATACTTTCAACATTTAGATTGTATCTAGCGGTGGTTGTCTTTCCCAATAAATCCCAAAGGAAAGTGCAGATACTTGTTGCAAGACAAACACAATCTTAATTTTGTCTGTGATACCGATCCTCCGCTGCGGTACGATCGTTTTACAGAGGAGCAGGCATTGTTTTAACAAACAGCTATATTGTGTTTGTTGTTGTTGTGATTCTTCTACTAAGCATTTCACCATTACGAAACGTTTGAATTTGTACCGCATGCAAAGAAACCAGTTTAATATAGTTCGGGCCAAAACAAAGCACGCTAAAAGACCATTGAAACCATTAAAAAATGAACCTGGTTGAATGGAACATCTTTTTAAGCTATTTAGTTAGAATGAAGCGACAGCAGCTTAGCTCAAAAAGTGAAGTTATAGAATTTTTTATTTTTGCTTATGCTGTGGACTGTTTTGCGAAAAAAGGCCAATAAAATAGAACGACAACGATGCTATAAACGGTAAAGTAAGAAGTTGGCTGAAAAGGCAAACAATAAAGAGAGGGAGGGGGGAGCGGAACACAAAACTAAAGCTTTAAGATGGCAACAACAAGATAAATTGGACGTACATGCGAAGTTTTTCGTTTCACCAACAACAACAACAATTCAAGCTACAATGAAGCACAAAATTTTATGAACCATTCTTTTGCAGAATTCTGTGAAAAATCCAAGGTATACAAATATAAACATATTTTCAAAGGCTTCAAAGTGAAGAAGAGGAAGTCAAACTAAAGTCTCCTTCAAAACTTGAAGCAACTTGAAGATCAACTCATCATGAATTCAGCTCATGTTTAATTAATTAAAAGCGACAACTTTGCCCTCTGCAGAAAGAGCAGCAATAATATCGTTGCATGTGGCACCAACAAATGATGCAAATGTTGCAAATGAACTTTGAACCGCTATGTAGAGAGAAATGCAAAACAACATAAAAAAAAAAACAGAAATTCTAAGAAGAGAAGAAGAGTGTTTTAACAATGTGATGAAGGATGCGATCGCAATTGCAACGCCACAAGGAAGTAAATAAAATCACAACAACAACTATAACAAAAGTCAACTGCATGCGGCATTTGCTACATGTGACAACGACTGACGACTGTATGTTGTTAGCTTGTAACCACCAACAAACAACAAAAGAGATCAATGACTTCAGATCTTAACAGAGATGGGCACAAACAAGAAGCCGCTCGCGTTCGAGCTAAGATCAAACTTCCAAGAGTCACATCTTGCAACTAAAATAAAGAAAAAAAAAAAAAAAGAAGTAAATGCCACCATCAACAACAACAAGTGTTGACTTTGCGTTATTTGTGGTGATGAAAGATTTTTATTCCCAGTGGTAAATGGACAAATGATGTGACCAGCTATTTCTTAAATAGGATGTAGTTGCGAGACCTTCAACGCCTGTCAGGCCCGTAGACAAGGGAGAGTTTTAGGTGTTCAAACCCCCCTTAAGGGTCCAGAAAGTATAAAAAAATAACACAAATGAGACTATTAAATTCAAAATGTGATTTTTTTTTTAGATAAACTGTAATAATGATGTTAATTTTCTTGAAAACTTCACTTAATAATTGAAAAATTTTTTGGCCCAAAAAAGATTAACTTTGCTTATAAGAGTCATAATCATAATATTGGAATTCATCTCCAAGGAGTTTGTATATTAAAAAATCAGTTTCAATGCTCAAAAAGTCCTTGATATCCAGTAAAATATACAGGGTGTCCCGCAATTGAGTGCAACTATTTGAGGCAACTTTGAGGTCAAATTTCTCAGAATTTCCCGTAATAAATGAAATTTTTTTTAAATCAATTTTGTAATTTATTCAATTTTCTTTTCAATGACACTAAAAACAGAAACATATCTTTAAAAATAAAAAAGTTGGATGCACTAAAAAAATTATATTTATTAGAAAACAATGATATTATATACTGCATAACTAGTTGCAAAGTCATTATTTATCATTATTTTCAAATAAGCATAATTTTTTTAGTACAGCCAACTTTTTCATTTTTTAAGATATGTTAATGTTTTTTATGTAATTGGAGAGGAAATTGAATAAATTACAAAATTGATTTAACAAAAAAATTTTATTTATTACGCGAAATTCTGAGACATTTGCACTCAAAGTTGAAATTTGGTAGTTTCAACCGATTGATTTCATCTTCAAACGGGTTTGTTGATATACCGTTAGGTGATTTCATTGCCTTTAAAATAATTTATCAAAATAAGTTTTTGTAAGTTAATTTTTGTGCTAGAAACAATAACGTGAATCAAAGTCGTGAAATATTAATTAACCCTGTAGCTCCTAAGAATGTGAAAATAGATCCCTCCCTCCCATACGATTTTTTGCTCAGCTTGACATAACCTTTCGTTCCGAAATCGTAAAGAATATCGTATAAAGCGGTTGACGCAACTTCGTAAGGAAATGTATTAATGATTTCGTAACGAGTCTTAACGAAAATGTTACGAAAAAGTTACGATTTTGTCAAGGCAGTTCGAAAGAAAGGAAATTTTACTTTGCATTTTAATATGTTTAACAAATAGTCGCATAACGAAATTCTATATAAATTCGTTTAAAAAGTGAAACTGTTCCGATATATGCGTAACAAAATTGTAACGATTTCTTTAAGACAGCTCGAAATAGTTATGAATTAGTCGGAATTTCGACAAAGCTAACTATGGTTTGAAAAAACTATTTAAATTTGTAGATAAAGCATTCATTTGAATGGGTTTTTTTTTTTAATTTTTAAAAGTGTAAAAATTACATGAACCAAGAAATTTATCACATTATGGGGTATTCCACTTAAAGCGAATGACTAAAAAGTTTTTTTAGTCTCAAAATCTCAAAATAAAAAACTATTTTATTTTGTTGTTTTCTTTGTATATAAGACATCTAAAATTTCCAAATTTGTCAGAAAAATTTAGCTCTGAGCGACGTCTTTTCGTAATAATAGGTTTCGGAAAATCACCTTAAATCTAAATATGCTTTATTTCGAAAAAAAATTCTAAATAGAAAAAATGTTTGTAAAACATTTTATTATACAGTCCAGTTCTATAGTGATTTGTTGATTTTTTAATCATGTTACCAAATTTTCATAAAAAAAATAACGATTACAGTTTTTTAAGCTTCAGCATTATTTATTATATGAAAAAATTAAAAAACAATTTGGAAGTTCAAAATATTTTGGTTTTAGTTTTTTAATTTGTAAATAATTTTAATATAAATCCACGACCGATTAAATTTTTTAATATCCTAAAAAGTTACAGTTTCATTCTTTTTATAAAAATTTATCTATCTGAGTAATTATTTTAATATTAACATCAACTTATTTTCATGTGATATCTGATATAATAAGTTGGGTATAAGATACTGGTGCAGTGCAAAAACCAGTTTTCGATATACGGATTAGTCTGAAATTTAAATATGACTTTTATCGGAGTCGATTCCTCTTCTCAGAAAATTTTATTAAAAAATATATATAGTTATTGTTATTAGAATTGAATCATAAGAAAATGAAACTGTTAAATTTTTAAAGATCTTAAAATGTTTTCTTTTGAATATTATTTAAATTGTCGAAATCGTTTTCGAGAACAGTAATATTTTAGCCCTTAACGATAACTCGAACTAGGGTTCACACAGATTCAAATAGTTGTACACAAGCTGGGGATCAATAAAAGCGTAAGATAGCCAAAAAGAAACCAAAGCTAAAGACTAAATTTTTTTTCTTCCGTTTATGTGAAATGTCCATGAAAGTTGTAAATACAGCTTCATCAGCTGAACTTATTAAAAAATGTTCATGTAAACTGCAAAAAATCGAACTTTACCGTTCACACTAATATTTTTGAATTAGTAAAATTTTGTCACATACATTTTTACTTTTTGTGCTAATTTTCGGAATAATACTCTTTAAAAAAATTAAAAATTCTCAATTTGGACCATTTTTCAACAAACCACAGGCAAAAATCAAACAACTTAGTACTCAATATTGATTTGTAAGAAAAAAAAAAGAAAATTAAATAAATTCTTCTCATCTCTATTATGGTCACTTAAAAACAGGCATATTCACAAATAGTCTTAAAAGAAAACGGATTTGCTTAAAAATTTGTATATCCTTTCTTTCAGTTATTACTGGTATCTACTTATAAATTTTTTATCAAAATCCCCCCCTAAGGTAAATCCTGGCTACGAGCCTGACGCCTGTTTACAATTCTTTATTAGATTTGTTTGAACGTGGTCACTTAAACACTGATGACACCTACTTTACATAGTAAGCGGTCATGAGGTATGCTGCTTACAACGCACAAGATTGAAGGGAACACAAAAAATTTAACGAAATTCCTCTCCAAAATAAAACGCAACGAAAACGAAAGATAACACACTGCAAAGAAGCAAATGACGCCAGACATTAATTTTTGCATTAACTTCTACGATTTAATGAAGAAATCTTTTGCCTTTTTCGCTAGCTTTCTAAAACTTATATCTGATAAGCCTTTATTTAGTTTCTATAAAAAATTTTTATTTTTGTTAATTAATTGCGACCTCTTTTCATAAGTTTTATGTTATGTGGTTTTATAACTTTAATAATTTTTCAATTATTAATTAAGAGTTATATTATGAGCTATGGTCAAGGTCTATGTTGCTTTCTGAAGAAAATTTTCTGAGAAACTTTCTGAAAATTTTTATTCAGGTTCAAACATAAACAATAATAATTTTCACGAGCATTTACACTCCAATACAAAATTTTCTGTTAGAAAATACGATATAGCTACGCAGACAAATGAAGTCAAACCATTGCGTTAACAATGAAAAAAAAACTAATGACACTTAACAATGCAGTGAACAGTTTTTGTCACATCCCGCTTACAGTGATTGCTTACAATGTCATTAGCGACAAACTTTTACCAGCGGGTTATTGCCTGCCTGCCTTCCAGCCTGGCTGTTTGAATATTTTTTTGACTGACTGACTGTTCGTATGTGGCATCTTATGTTGCGCCTCATCGAACAAAGCTACGAGAATAAAATATACTCCTCGGTCGTACTTAGAAATTTTCATAAAATACAGCAACAACAGCAACGAAAAATCATCATAAAACAAAAAATAATAGTTAAACATACATTCGTCATGTTTGCGCCTTCATCATCTCTACCAGATAACAACAATTCTTGTCAGCTTACAACTGACAACATGTTGCTCGTGTGTGTGTGTGTGTGTGTGTGTATGTGTGTGTGTGTGTGTTTGTGTTAACAACCTGCGGCATTGTTGCCGCAGCACGCGGCTTTGCCAGCAAAGCGACAAAGCTTTGTGAACGCATGAATGGACGGTATAGGATGGGAGGAAATGGAATGAATGTATATATGACAAAACTAACCCAGTGGGCAAAAGCAGGTCTTTGAAGCGCTACTAGCAGGGCTTCTAATGGATTTCGTAGTCCTTCCACGCTCATATCCAAGCCCATATACTTTTTTATATGAAATGGCCAAATTTTTCAGGCCTTTCGCTCTCCTTACCTTAAAGAGGCCTGCTATAAGTACTTCTTTAGAATGGCTTAAAGCAGTGGTTAACTAAAACAATTAACACTAGTAAGGAATGGAGCTTCGGCAGGGTACCGAAGCTAAAATACCTCCCCGCGGCCATATTCAAGTATATTCGAAGTCTTTAGCTACGACATACACGATGATATTCAGTTTTATATATTCGAAAGTTTTCCAATTTTGATGACGTCACTTTGTATGGGAGGTAGGCGCGATTTTGATCCAATTTTGCCATTTATCATAGGGATGGTTGATATTATATATCAAAGCTAATGTGCAAAATTTCAAGACATTTCATTAATTTTTGTGGATTTTTAAGAGATTTTACGTTTAAAATAAAGCCACTTTGTATGGGAAGTGGGCGTGGTTTTCATCTGATTTTGCCATATATCATGCAGATGGTTTATATTAAATATCAAAGCTTATGTGCAAAATTTTAAAACATTTCTTTAATTTTTGCAGATTTTGAAGAGATTTTACGTTTAAAATAAGGCCAATTTGTATGGGAGGTAGGCGTGGTTTCCATCCGATTTTTCCAAATTTTATAGCCAGGATTAAGACCGAATTACATGCATTTCTTTATTTTTTGTGGATTTTAAAGACATTTTACGGTTAATATAAAGTCACTTTATATGGCAGGTAGGCGTGATTTTTAATCCGATTCAGCCCACTCTCGAACTTGATCTTCCTTTTTTAAAAATAAACTTATATTTTGAGTTTTCTGTGGTTAATTACACAAACAAAATGTAAGGAAATGTAAGATAGAAACCATATTTACCACAAATACAGAATACAAGAATAAATACACCACATTGTGAATACCCCTATTATTGTTATGTAATGTAAATGTTCATATTCTAAAAAATTATTTACAATTTGAAAGCTCTAAAAAGCTTAAAAAGTTCACCATGCTTGGTGAGAATGTGAAACTCACAGCATTCAAACTCCAACTGTTTTTTCGATGAAATTTTATTTGTTTATAATATCAGCAAGCAAAGAAATGCAAGAAAATGCAAAGAATTAAGTAATATCGAGAAATTTTTTTTTTTTTAAAACACAAATTTACATTTTTTTAATAGCCAAACAAAGTTTGAGTGAACGCAGGCGCAGGAGCAGGAGCAGCTCTTATTTTATATACAATTTTTGCCGACAGCACCCTCAACTTTTGGCTGACATATGTATATTATTATATCTAGGTTTTTCATTTCGGTAATTAATTGCATTTAGAGTTGGATAGAAATAAAAAAAAATAGATAAAGTGATAGAATAAATTAATCATTCTCATTTCGAAGACATTTTAAACAGCGCCGTCGTTAAGTTTTTCCTTTCGTTGATCTTCTTATTATCAAAACTTAAAAGACGTAAAAATTCTTCCATTTTTCGCAGTCTTATTTATTTTAATTCAATATTATATTATAATTTATATTATTTTTATTGTTTGCACAACAATTTCCTAGCTTAACACAATAGTGTAAAGATTATGTTGTCGTTGTTAAGATACTTTCTGTAATTAACAAAATTGTAAAGAAAAGAGCTTTTAAATTTTCACCAGAATACGGAACATTAAAAAGTTGTTAATATTAACTATTTTGTTAATGTGGGGAGCTTTGCTAAGCTGGTAGAATAAGGCTGTAAGTCTGTATTAAGCACCAGTCTTTATTCAATATTTTGCTCATTTCTCCTCTATTATCCGATATGCACGAAAAATAGAGTTGTGCACCAAGATACATATTTGCTGGCCTTGAGACTATTATGCAGTTAGCGATTCCATTCATTCTTATAATCAATCCACATGTTAAATAAAACAGAAAAATAAATTAACAAAACAAAAGTACAAATTACATACATTAACAATTTCTTAGACCTGGTTATATATCTAAAGTCCATTTGGCTGAATGACGTGTGAGTGCTTATATCTAGAACAAAAATCTAGAATAAATAACTGCAAACTCAAATGGCAGAAATGCAGTGTTTTTTTTTCTACGCTCACCCAACAGATAGATACTTCATTAAAAACAATTTCATATTGATCAAGCACCGCGCAACAAGCATTAATGTATGACCAATAAAGTGTTTGGCACCACCAGCGCACCACAGCTGAACACCAACATGTTTGTGCGTCTGTCCGTGGATAAATATACAATTTTGTTGAATACGATTGTAGCGTATTATCGTGCAAGCACACGCTCGATCAATCGTTCATATATTATTGATTACTATTTGTATCTGTAATTTTTGCGCGCATCTGTGAAGTTGCTGCAACTTGGTCAGAAAAAAAACTGCTTTCAAATAATATTAATTTGAAGTAGGTTTTTGTCTTAATTTTCTTTTTAATATTTATTGCATTTTATTTCTTCCTGTTTATGTGTTTGATGTAAAAAAAAAAAAACACGCAATCAGCGCGATTTACGTGAATTTTGAAGGTCTTTAGTGAAATTTTTTTATTCTTTGTGTTGTAAGATCTTTTAATTTAATTTTTTTTTTTTAACTAATGTGTTGCAAAAATAACTCAGTCTTGTTAATATATTATTTCTTTTGTTTTTTTTTTTTTTTTTTTTTTTTTAATTTGGCGTTGCTATAAATCAATTTGTTTTCTGTTCTGTTTGCTCAAAGAATTCTTTACTGTATTATGTTTGTTTGTTCGTTTTGGTGAAGTGGTAATTTATGTGCTCTACCAAAACGCTCCGCATTAATTATGGCCTCAATTTAGATAATAAATAACCAAGTTTAAGTTTGAGTGCAGCAAAAATGATTACTGCGTTGGTTTAATTGATGGCTCAGTGATTAGTTCTTAGAATAATATATCGCACGTTTAAAACTAAAAGCGACTAGCTTTAATTTCTGAAAAGTATTAATAAATTCTGCATGCCGCAAAAAAAAAAACTGTCTTCTTCACCGCAAGCGAAACTTTGTCAAATAGTGAGAGTATTTAGAACATTTTCACTAAGGAGAAAGAGTAACAAATTATAACAGTTTATATAACTAAATCATAACCATACGCATACCCGTACCCATAACATACTGCTTTTACCATATCCATCATACCATCCATTACGAGATACCCATTATAATATACTATCTATTTTTCCAAACCCAGCACAACATTCTCTAGTCGCTAAGCTAGGGGGAGGGGGAGGAGAGGGGTAGGAAGAAGAGGTTCGGGAGCATTTTGGATCACAGCAAAACCTCTGAAATGTTATTTTTGTCATAAGTTATATTTTTATTAACGAAAAACTAAAGATACTTTCTTTGCAAAAGTTGTCTTATTTTTGATGACTTTAATTTGTAGTTAAAAAAATTATCAAAGTTTTGTAGGTCTATTGCGAAAACTAACTAAAAATTAGTAAAAGCACTTGACGGTAACCTCAGGGAACAATGACACTTAGCTTTTATTAATTTTGAGTTGGTTTCTGCAATATACCCCAAAATTTCGACATTATGTTTGCACTAAATTGAAGCTAATTAAAACGAATTTATTTATTCGTTTACAAAAAAGTTAGAGCCTAATGTTGATGTTGATTGAGAACAGTTGTACTGAAGTTTTTATTCGAAATAATTTTTTAGTAAGCAAACTAGAAAAAAACTTTCTTCACAATAGTTTTCTTATTTCTTGATAGCTTCTAGTTGATATAATTATAATGTTGAATTTCTAAGGTTTATATGAGAAAATCATAAAGAAAAATAGTAAAAACAATCGATGGTGACCTCGAAAAGAATTGTGACCTGCTGCAGGATTCCCAAGAAGTTAACGATAATAATAGTGTTCGTTATCGGTCATTGTACATGCACGGTTTCATAGTAAATGACAGTTTTCGCTAGTTAACTACAGCGACAATCGTCGTTAAGGCGTCCCGCAACTGGAGTCCTACTCTCTATTGCGATACGACAAAAAAAAAACCCCCGCAAAATTTATTTGATTGTACGGAGTTGACTTCCGAATGCAAATGCAATTTTTAGTGAAATTTTCATAGTTATAAAAAAAACCCAAGAACATAAAAGAATGAGGAATATTTGAGGATATCAAAATAGCGGTAATGAGAATTATAAGTTTCTGGGTTCACTCAAAAATTTTAAATTCGTCTGTTGCAATTAAATTGGGTAATTAAGTAACTAAGTAATTTAGTCATTAAGAAACAAATTTAATATATTGTTCTCTTCCAGCCGCAATCACTTCATTATTATTTTTAGCCAATAACTTCCATTTTTAATAAAACAAAAACATTTATGAAACATTTACTAAATATTTACTTAAAAACTGAGAAGCAAATATGCAAACTGAGCATATTGAGCAAATTAATTTTAAGCAAACTGAGAAGACGCCTCTCTAAGAGATATTTTTGGAGACATTTTCGGAGTTTTCGCACCATTACATATATAAAAACATCATTATTATGTTTATATTTATATTTTCCTTTGTTATCATAAAAATATTAAATTTCGTTATTGATTTTTCTTTAAGGGTTTACTTCGTTTTTGTACTTTTTCTTAATAAGTGTACTTCTTTGTAATTCTTTAAAATTTTGAAATCAGTTCGTGTACTTCTTTTTGTGTAAAAAATATTGGCCATTTTTTCATAAGCAAAAAATGATAATTTCCAAAATTTAAATGCAAACGAAACCAAATATCAAACTTAATGTTAAAAATTAAAATTAATAATTTGGAAAATTCTAAAAATTATCCCAGTGAACCAAAGCTACTTTTTTTTGAATTCATTTATGAACCCTTTCAGGTAGAAACGTTAATTTTAGGCACTCATAAATGAACCCTTTTTGTATCATTCGTCGGACTAAAATGCCTCTCAAAAATGAACCTTATTTTGTTCAAAATTGAGTTAAAAAAAGAACCATAAATTGTAATTTTTTTTGTACAAAATTTTAAATTCTTCCTTTTCTATCTCATTTTAGAATATAAAAAAGGACCATTTATGATTCATTTATGAACAAGAAATGGTTCGCTTTTAAGAAATTTTTTCCTACTGATATGATAAAATAATATAAATAAATAAAAGAAATATTTGTGAATTTTTTTCAGAACTCATTTATGAACAAAGAATGGTTCATTACGAGGAGTTTTAACCTAATAAAATGATAAAAAATTATTTTTTTTTACTGAAAATAAGTTTTTTATGAATTTCGCTAAAGGTGTACTATTTTAATCCATGGTAAAGTTTTCACGAATCTGCTATAGGAAGCAGAGAGTGGAAAAAACCGTACCTAATGCGTAGCGCTACATAAGCGATCAAAAACTTATTCTCTCTCCATTCCATTTGGAGCTCTTTGATTCAAACACAAGCACTACCACCATCCTGCAAAAATGAGTGACCGGAACAGAATGGTAACGTTGTGTTGTACGAGCATAACATATAATTTACTGTGTTGTGATTTTTGTTCACCATCGTAAACAAAAACCGTACCAAGTTCCAGTTCGTTTCTAAAATCATAGTTGTTCGTTGTTCGTTTAGGAATGTTATTGATTTTGTTATTGCTATTGTTACTGGCGCCAGAGTTTTTGAAAGAAAAACTGTGGCATGCGTCAATGAATTATTTTTAGCTGCCATTTTTGCAAATTATTTGATTTAAGTTATTTTCTTCAAAAAAACTATGTAGTAATGTATTTGTTGGTCGCGGCATGTTTCAACGTAATCAATCAAATCACTGAACAAGTAATTTGTTTTGCAAAAGAATCGCAATAACCTGCAAAACCAATGCAGAAACAAACGCTGAAACGAACGATATATTTGGTACGGTTTGGTTTTGGTTTACGATGGTGAGCAAAAAGCACAACAAAGCAAATAATGTTTTGTGCTTTTATAGCATAACTCTTCCATTCTGTTCCGCTCTTTTTTTTCTGTGTGTTAAAAGTAGTGTTTGTGATTGAGTCGAAGAGCGATACACAAATAAAGAAGAATAAAGGTAGCGCTCTTTAAAAAAAGCACAACAGATCAAAAACGAACCGATCGTTAAGGTTTTTTTACCCTTCTCTGATAGGAAGCACTTTTAAGCTACAAATAAAAAAAAAAAACAAAAATTAAAAAATTTCTACCCAAAACGTTCGTAAAACTCTCACCTTACGCAAAACCTTTGCTTATGGTTCAGTGGGATGGTTGCCAATTTATTAAGTATTTAGTGAAATGATCACATAAATTCCCGCATATTTTGGGCCCAGTATCCAAACCAATGATAGAACAAGGACGAATCTTATACCAAACTGAAGGTTTGGTATCAATCGGCCTCTAAATTGGTTTCCTTGGAAAAATTCTAAAAATAAGAGTCTAACGGCAGAACAGTTGCGAAAAATTTAAAAAATCAATAACAGAAATTTTAAAATTGAAAGTGTCCCTTGTTTTTTGTATGGCGTACCCTCTTATATGATGTTAAAATAAATGTAAATAAAATTTCGTGTACCTAGGATCACGAAAACTCGTGCCCGACTTGCATCGAAACATGTCAGTACTTGGCGATATGGAAAAATGTGCTCATTTTTTCAAAAAACCCAAGTAACTTTTGTATAAGTGTAAATTTTCAAAAAGCTGGTTCGCAGCTCGTTTTCTATTGAAGTTATCTTTGGAATAAGCTAGCAAACATGATGATTGGACAAAAATTATCAGAGCGGTGCTTTTTTACCTTTTGAAAAATAGTCCTTATTGCTCTTGTTGAATTTAAAAAATCGCAAAAAAAAAAACAAATTTTAAAATATTTAAATAAAATCTTGTGTAATTATTTTCTTAAACTATACCTAAGGGGCTGTTCATAAATTACGTAACAGGTTTTTGGCCAGTTTTTAGACCCCTCTCCACTCTCCCCCCACCCCCAACACCATCCGATGTAGCGTCACACTTTTACTTTTTTAAATTTTTTGAGTTCTTTTTTATAATTTAGCAGTTTGTTATGAAAGAAGCATAGAATACATGCTATTATAATGGAAATTAAAAGGAAATTTCACGTTGTTCTATTGCGTTTGACCAACAGTTTTATAAAAAATTTGTCCATGTGAACAGAGCTAAACACAAATTATAGCTTTTCTGAAGTTAACAAGAACATCAACCAGTTCTACGTTATATACGTTACAACTTGAATGTTCGATAATTGTGTAAATTGGTATGTTTGTTTTATTTTTTTTTAAATTTTCTGAAGTTTGCTTTGATTTTGAACTTATAACAGCTATTTTCGTTGCTTTAGAGTTAGAATTCACACTTCAGTTCAGCAAAAAAACTGTTTTTTAAAACTGCCACACTTGTTGAAACACCGTCAAGTACACCTTAGCTCGATTCGAACAAAGTTTTAGCTGTCTTTTTAGAATTGTGATCCGTTCATTTTAATAGGTGCCTCTTTTTATAGATTAAAAAGGAAAGCAATAATAACAACAAGATTAGATTTTAATAAAACTTAAAATTTTGGAAACTGAACTCAAAAATTTTTTTGTAACGTAACGCACGACTTTATCCCTTTTCCCTTCATGTCACACTTCGCCACAAATGTTCGAGCCTTTCTCCCTTCGCCCCTCTTCCCGCTCTTCCCTCCCCCAAAAGTGTTACGTAATTTATGAACAGCCTCTAATGCAGATACAAAAAAATTGTGTAATAATTTTATTAATTTTTTTTGGTAGAAGAGTCCCTTTTTGTAATTTAAGAGGTTGAGTATTTTTACTCAATCGGCAAAAATACAATATTAAAAAAAAAAATGGATGACTTAAGCATGGCCTTGACCTATTTTCTTTAAAAAAAATAAAAAAACTAAAATTCAGAAAAAAAAAACTAATAACTGTTGAAACTGGACCTTTTTTCAAATACTTAAATACTTAAAGTGCCCTTTTCTAGCATTTCGATCACAAAAATATTATAAAAATTCGAAAAACATATATTTCTCACTCGTAGTAAAGTAAATAATTTAAAAAAATATTTCTGATTTTTATTCGATTTTTTGTGGCGGCCGTGGCGTAGTGGGTAGAGTGTGTGACTCTTACGCTAGATAACCCAGGTTCGAATCCTCCATCTGACACAGAAAATTTTTTCAATTGAATAAATTGTTCGGCCTCTGCAGACAATGGCAAACCTCAGAGAGTAAAAGCTGCCATGAAAAACTTCTTGAGAACATTCGGAGTTCGGAGTCGGCGTAAAACATGTAGGTCCAGTTCTCGATCATTTGTGTGCAAACATTTCACATCACACACAACACAATTAATCGATCTTAAGAAGCTCGTTTTTTTTTTGTTTTTTTTTTTTTTTATTCGAAAAATTTTTGTATTGCAGAGTTGCCAACGAACCGTTTTTTTTCATTTCGTTTTTTTTAAGGTTAAATTTTTGTAATTTTTTTTGTGATCGAAATGCTAAAAGCAGTTTTTTTCCAAACGTAACAAATCACAACTTTGATAGTTTTCGTCCAATTTTTATGTTTGATAGCTTATTTCAAAGAAAAATGCGAACCAGTTTTTATACTTATACAAAAGTAATTTGGGTTTTTTTAAAAAATTGTAATTTTTTTCTATATCACCAATTACTGACATGTTTCGATGCAAGGTACACAAAATTTTATTTACATATATTTCAACTTTATACGAACAAATTTAGAGGGTATGCCTTAATAGGAAACAACTTTAACTTTTTTGGGACACCCTAAGGTATACACTCAAAAAAAGACGGTCTTCATTTTTGGAATCTACGCTCCAAAATATATAGAAAGAAGCCTATGAGAAACCTGTTCTCGGGATAATTCCCAAATTTGTAAGTCAGTGTTAACCATATATATCTAAGTAGTATAAAGCAAAGTAGCTTTTTATGTCTGTTTGTTTGTTCGGTTTTTACTATGCTGTAGGTCATTTCTGACGAAAGGTTATTGCAGAGAATGAATTCATATTAAATTCGATGAGTAATTTCGATGTTTGTAATCGATTTGTAAAAAGATGCTTCTACAGCATTTACATGGCTTACACACGGTTAATAATCTTGGAGTAATTTTTAAACCAATGGTTGAAATAATGTATTTTTTAAACCATTTTTTATTAAAATTAATACTTTTCAAAATACTAGAAATTGTTTTAGTCAAGGCTGTACTTAAATTTAATAAAGTTTGAATAAAATTTGAACTTTAGTACCTACCAGAGACCTGCATCAAGTACTTGAAAAATGAAGTTTTTTCAAGTTCTTGAAAATTCACTTGGTTTGAACTTAAAGAAAACCAAGCAAAGCAAGCTTCGTATCAAACTAATCAATCGCAAGCTTTACCGCTCTGCTGCGCACAAAAACTTGAAGCGCTTGAAATTTTCGGGAAAATACTGGAAAAGATTGATATGTTCGGCAAAAGCTTATAATCTTGCAAGTATCCAACTAGTTCAAATTGGCAAAGCTTGTTGTCTTGGGGGTCGCTGATTGCGATTCTGATGTCAGAATATAAAAAGTTGTTTGGACACTAGAGTGGACCGTAACAATACTTTTTTGTGATTTTGACAGATTTTGCACCTTTTTTTGCAATCTAAGTCGGATCAATTATTTGGATTCTGATGTTAGATGTTGTTCTGAGATTATAAAGTTCCATAGCTCGAAGGGGAAGCAAAATAGGTGAAATCTAATCATTTTTTGGGGGGTTACTTTAGGAGGAAGCATTTTTGAGATACATAAATAGGGGATCTATCACTCATCATTTTTAGGGGAAGACGTTGAAACACGTGTTTAACTCGCCACTGTAAGTCAAATTGTAAGTCATACACGTGTTTCGGTCTCTCCCTACAAATATGTGGATGGGGTCTAATAGACCCCCTCTTCGTGTGTCTCAAAAATGCTTCATCAAATAGGAACCCCCAAAAAATTGGTTAGATTTTACCTATTTTGCTTCCTCTTCGAGATATGGAACAACATAAAATCGAAAGATATCGAAAAATCCTCGAAAAATTTTCGAAAAAATAGAAAAAGTGCCATATCTCGAAGGGGAAGCAATAAAGATAAAAATTAACCATTTTTTGGGGGTTTCTAAGGGGAGAAGCATTTCTGAGACGCATTTTGCTTTTTTTTTTTTGCTTTTTGCACATTTTTAGGGGGGACGTCGAAACACATCAGATTCCAAATAATTGGCCCGGTTTACAGCACAAAATATTTAAAAAAAAAAGCACGAAGAAAACATTTTTGAGGACCACCTTTATCAGCGACCCATATTTTTCACAAAATATTTTTAAAACTATTTATTTGGGCACACCCTTGTGCCTTGTGAAACTTAACTATACTTGAGTATAGTAAACTATACGCAAGTAAGCCATGCGGGACAAAAATTTAGTTTTAGTATTTGGCGTAGTTTAAATTTTAATACAATTTCGGGGTCGTCATATATACAGTACAGGACATACTAAAATTTAGTCCAAGATTTTTAACCGTGCACTGACCAAATCATAAGGCATACATCTTATTAATGCACTACAGAATCTAAGGTCCTAAAAACACCTACATATCGCAATGGCGTTGGAATGGACCACGCATTGTTATATCTCCCATGCAAATATGGTATATTTATCAAAAAACGATATAGTAGTAATAAAATTGTTTATATGGTTTAATGCAATAAGAAAATAAATTAACTAAACAAATCTGAACGTAATAAAACGAATCGGACTTATACAAATTTTTAAAACTACCATAAATATTAACCGAAAAATAATATGAATGGGATTCGATATTGATATGAGTGGTGGCCGTGGCATACTGTTTAAGGTGCTTGGCTGGTATGCGGTAGAACCCAGTTCCGAGTCCCATCTGACAGAATGTTTGTCACCTCTCTGCAGACAATGGCAAATTGTGTCTCAGTGTGTTATAACTGCTATGTAAAGCTGCTTGAGGACATAAGCAGTTCGTAGTCGACATAATGCTTGTAGGTCCAGTTCTCGATCATTTGTGTTTAAACATTTCACAGCACGTACAACTTAATTGATCATAAAAAGCTCAGTCAAAGTCTTTTCAAGGGCTAAAATGGCCAATTCGTTTTCGTTTGGGATTGGATATTAACCGTACCACATTGAATTTATAAAACACACCTTAAGATGCAACACCAGACCCGAGTAACGCTGGGTATATCAACTAGTTTAGTATAAATAAGCTACTAACTCTACGATTTATATAGTAAATGAAGTTCAAGATCGACATTGTTTACTTATGACACATCACCATTCAAATTGCATCAAAGCAAAAATACACACAGCCAACTATTTACATGCTAGAAAAGAACGCTTAGATGATCATATCTAATACAAAAAACACCAATTGATTGCCTTTAACGAATTGCTTTTAGCCATTTTTTCAAACACTGTTAATAACATCATTATCATGATCATCATTTAATCAATATATGGTATTGAGTTAATGTAATTAAAAAAATACGCGCCATATTTGATGATTTAATATTGCGATGTTCATTTAAATTCAGCTAATGTCTGATATTAGCTACGCTTATTGAAATAGTTAAAATTTACTTAAATTTTTCACTGTTGTATGGAATTTTTAAGTTTTGAATTTACTTCGTTTTCTATTGCTTTGAAGAGTTTATGCATTATATTGAATATTAATGTCTTTCTTTCATTAAAAATAGGTGTGCTCTAATGCCTTCGCGATATTACTAATTGTAAGAGTCTATAGAATGAATTACGACTGATTAAAAGTATTGATCGTCAGAGACTAAAAAAAGGTTTGCATTATATATAAACATTTTAAACTTACAAAAAAGTTTTTTCAGAGTAAGTAATTAAATTATTCTTGAGGTTTACATGCGTTTAACTTTTCTTTTTTAAATTTTCAATGTAAATAGCATATTGGACATAAAATTGATTAAATAGCACAAAACTCAACTTCAAAACTTTTATAATTAAAATATCTTTCAGAAAAGTGTGGCTAATTCGACATTGATAAAACTTTTCAAATGCAAACTGGTTCAAGCCACATAGGAGTACACAAAAAAAAAAAAAAAGCAGGCAAATTGATTGGAAAATTTAAAAAATTTCTCGCTGCCGCACTGTTTGACTGAGCCCACAGAAAAGTTGGGCAAAAGGAGAAGGACTGCTTTAATGATAATGAAATAATTAGTTTGTAGAAGCTACACCAAGAAAATAGACTATGTTAAATTGAAAAAAATCTAGTATAATTTATACGATGGCTTTGGCAGTTTTCAGTCACCCAAGTACTTTATCAAAACTCCTAAGTTTTACATGTTGAATTGCAAATTTTTATGGGATGATAAATTAGCCAAGTATTTGGTAATTTTTTATGCACTACTTTAAAAAAAAATTGAATTTTTTAAAAATACATATAAATAAATGTATATATACAGGGTGTCCCAGACTAAGAGTACTATAATGTGGGGGCTGATTCCTCGTGATGAGACGAGCAAAAAATCGTATAGGTGGGGGTGGTCGCAAATGCCCCCCTAGGGGGCTAGGAGGGAAAAACAAAAAAATAGGTGTCGTAACGTTTTAATCCATAGCTAACATATCTCTGCAACGATTAAAAAAAAACATAACTTTTTGAAAAGAAAATTAAATTTGCTTTAAATTTTTTTTGCAAAAGTTTTCCATAAAGTCATAAACAAAAAATGTATAAGCACCTGAAGTCAAAAAATTGGTTTTTTTCTTTAAAAATTCAACTTTCAAGGCAATTTTCTCAGAAAAAAACCAAATGTTTTATTATTTTTTATGACGCAGTTTTTTTCCTTGGTCAATTCTCTAAAAATTTTCTAAAACCGTAACAAAAAATAATGTCTGCGTACTCTGAGTTGGAAAACATTATAACTCTACGATCGGTGAAAGAATGTGTCGATTCAGGCATGTGATGCACTTAATAATGAGAAATTGCTTTTTTTTCTTAATTCCGTTAAATCTAACTGTTTTACTAGTTATTGTAAGCAACAAAAAAACAAAGTCGCCTTGCTTGCATTAAGTACCCCAGTGGGAGGAAAAAGTGGTAGAATCGGAAAATAGATATTATACGAAAAATATTATCTCTGAGGTATAAACAATGTATGATGGATTTTTAGAGAATTGACCAAGGAAAAAATTTACGTCATAAAAAATAATAAAACATTTGGTTTTTTTCTGAGAAAATCGCCTTGAAAGTTGAATTTTTAAAGAAAAAAACCTATTTTTTGACTTCAGGTGCTTATACATTTTTTGTTTATGACTTTATGGAAAAATTTTGCAAAAGTAATTTAAAGCAAATTTAATTTTCTTTTCAAAAAAGTATGGTTTTTTTTTAATCGTTGCAGAGATATGTTAGCTATGGATTAAAACGTAACGACACCTAATTTTTTGTTTTTCCCTCCTAGCCCCCTAGGGGGGCATTTGCGACCACCCCACCCATACAATTTTTTGCTCGTCTCATCACGAGGAATCAGCCCCCACATTATAGTACTCTAAGTCTGGGACACCCTGTATACATATATATATATAATATAAAAAATGTGATTTGCTTGACTAAAATCGGCAAGAACACAAATTTTTCTTTTATCAACACCGTTTTTTCTTACAAATTAATGATTTCTCGACTTTCCTTGCAGAACATTAAATTAAATATCAAATACAAAAATCTTACCTTCGCATGCCGTTGAGATTCGAACCCACACCCATTGATACCACTGTGTATGAAGTCACTACACAAGCATCGAGCCAAACTCCTTCGTTATGCTGAGTGATTTATTCAATATTAATTACAACTGAAGTTATGCTGCAGCATAACACAATAATCTATTTTTGTTGTATGGCTATCAACAGAATACTGCGACATACTGCTTCCGTTAATACAGCATATGTTAACATAGCTGCAGTTATGTCAGCAAACAGCAGCAAGGCTGCTTGGATCAGTTGGTAGAGCGATGGACTGGCACCAAAAGTTCCAGGATCGATTCCGTGGCGGGCAAAGACATTTTTTTTTATTTTCTTTTTGTTGATAAAATGTAATAAAATTTACTGGTGTGAATATTAACGTGTGTTTTTAAATTTACTTTATGTTATTTTTAAATTTAAAAGTGATTTTATAAAAAAAAACAAACCATTAAATTATCAAATCAAGATCAAGAAAATAGCTCAAAACTATGCTTAATCCATTCATGCTAGTTGTTTTTTAATTTTGAATTTCTGGCTTTTGGGCTTAGATGAATCAAATATTTTTTTTTGGTAAGGTATCGAAGTATGTGCTTTCAAAGCAATGTATTAAACAATTAATTGCTTAGGTGAATAAGCATAAGCTTATAATTCCCATACAATTCTCTTTACCCAAGCCGACCTATTGTTTCTTTATCTCGGTGTACTTAAGAAAAATTTTCAAAATATTTTATGTCGGTCATTCCCGAGGGGTGTCTCCCTTTGACCTATTAGTCAGTCCATATGAAGTGATCCAAAAAATCGAAAGTTGGTTGCTCGACCATTTTTAAAAAAGTTGATATTTTTATTAAAAGTTGTCCAGTAAATTTGGATTTCAAAACTGCTTTAAAAAAATGTCTACTTTCAAAATGGCGGCCATATTTTCTTTGCTACATATAGAGATATAGGCGTTTGTGGTAACATGTATTACTCAGCTCCTATTATATAAAGAATGAGGAATTAAAAATCATAATATGAACACACTTTGACCTTTAAGGCGGTCTCTCATTCAAAACCCGTTTTTTGGACCCTTTTTAAAAAAATTCTTATTTGAAAACGCAAAGAATAATTGAAAACTTTTTTTATTTATTGTATTACAAAAGGTTCAAAGTAAATAAAAAAATTTTTTTTGCCTCGATACGTGGACTGTTCAAAAAGTAATGAGACTTCAAAGTTGGTGGTGAAAAAAAAGGTGTCGTCACGGCGGCCACGATTCCGGGTCTCCGGAGCGTCTGAAATGAAAAAAAAAACGGGGTTATAATCAGTATAGATGTAATTCTCGGGTGAACCTCAAGCTTAATTTTGTGATTTTTTTTGACAAAATGGCGGCCATTCAAAAAAAAAATTTCAATTTCGGGTTTTTTTTGTGTAGTTTAGAGTAAAAAAAAAATAGTAAAAAATTTTTTAAAATTATGGTCGAGGTTCACCCGAGAATGGTGACAATTTTGCGTCGATTCCATTTTGTTTCATGAAAATCGGTTCAGTTGAACTGGTGATATCATGGCCGCCAGTTCGAAAAACGTGGGTTCGAGATAAACGCGTTTAAAGTTTGAAGTAATTTTTTTGGGAAAAAAAAAAAAAATCAAAAATGTTTAAATGCAGTTTTAAAGAGCTGACAATTTTTACTTACAAATATTAGTCGGCGATGCCAGCTCCATACAGGCCACCTTCCTCTTTTTCGTAGAAACTGCTTTCTGCTGCCCTCTCTGCTCTGCGAGCCGTTCTGCCAGCTTTTGATGATGCCGCAGCTCGAGTCTCTGATCGGTTCAATCTGTCTTCATTGCGAGATAGTGCGTATTCGTATGCGTTTTTGCCAATCGCAATACCCATCAAACCCATAATTTTAAGTATGGGTATAAAACCGTCGTTGAAGAGGCACGTTGCAATGAAATTGGCCACTTCGATGGTGCGTGCGCCTGAGTTGATGTGTTTGGGCGAAAGTGACCAAAGAACAGAATTGTAGGACTCATTGGAATTCTGAGTTTCAGATCCAAGGCATCTTTCAAGCAAATTATCTGCCGACAGCGCTTCGTAAGCTGGTTTTATTACCTCCATCACCTTCTTGTCCATCAGACCTTGCTTCACAAAAAAGGCTGTATACGTATCTTCTAAAGTATTTCGAATTTCTAAAAATCCTTTTAGGGGCATATTCACAACTACCCAAGCTATAAATAAATGCAAAAAAAAAGTTGAAAAAAAAAGTTGCTCAATGAGAAGACCCCCTTAATCTGACATTTAAAAAATGCTTATGAAATAGTTTCTTCATATTAAAACAATTATTACATTTTTTTGTTCAAAACGTGATATTTTGCAACATTAAGAATTTTTTTATAGAAAAGAAAACAGTGAGTTGCATTCATAAATTTTTTTTTCTAGAGTACATTTAAACTTGTTTAAACATACATTTTTTTAACATTCCGTCTCATCAACTTTTTTGTTTACAGCCTCTTAAATATTTGAATTTTCAGAAATTTGCTTTATTTTGCTGACTTTGGGGTCAAATATTTCTGTTGGGCACGGGTTAAAAAATTTGAAATTTATTTACAATGAAGTACATAATAGCATCATACTGCAATTAAAATTTTAAGTTTAATATTTGCTTCGTTTCTAATAGTATGAGTTAGAGTGGTCGTTAGATGGCTTTTTCAAATTTCAATGATTATTCATTACTTCTTAATTACTTTTCAATTCCAATTGCTCGGAATTAGGAATTGGTAATTGGTCATCTCAGTTCCTCAGGAATGGAATTGGAAAAAAATCGTTAAATCCATTACAGGAATTATTATTGGTAATTGAATATTTCAATTTCTCAGGAATGGAATTGGAAAAATCATCAATTCCATTACAGGAATTGTATTTGGTAATAAAATTTTTCAATTCCTTAGGAATGGAATTGGAAAAAAGGTCAATTCCATTACGGAATTCTCAATTCCTCAGGAATTGAAATTTTCAATTCCATTACATGAAGTGTAATTGGAGGTTACTGTATTTCAATTACAATTACAGTAATCCAATTACAATTACAGTAACCTTCAATTACAATTTCTGTAATTTAATTGAAAATTTCAATTCCTGAGGAATTGATGTTTGGATCTATCATAGTTGGGTCATTGGATCTTTTTTTGCTTAGTAGACTATTTTGGACAAAAATTTGGAATTTTGAATTTTGATTTCTCAGAATTTTGATTTTGACCCTTTGACAAATAGGTTCCACTCGGACAAATCAGTTTCACTTGCAATATTCTTGGAACTAGTTGGACCATTCAATATTTTTGTGTTTAGTTTACTTCTTATACAAAAATCTTGGGATTTTTTGGCCAATAGGTTTCTTTTTGGAAACAGATTCCACTTGCAATATTTTTGGAACTAATTGCGTTCTTGTAATTGCGTTTGTTGTACTACTTGGACTCATCCTTGGATAAAAATATCAATTTTTGGAAAACAGGTTCCACTTAGAAAATAGGTTCCATATGCAATATTTGTGGAACTAGTTGAGTCATTGCAACAGTACTAATTGGTGGAAAAATCTTGGTTTTTTTGATTCAAGATTATTTGCCACCTGTATTATTTTTGGAACTATTTTTGGAACAAAACGAAATACCTGGTATCAGAAAAACATGCAGTCCCAACGTCTTAAAATCCACGTCACTGTTGACAATGCCTTAAACGAAGAATTAATCTTGCCAACTGCTGTTACTACGGGCTCAGTATTCAACCGAGAAGCAGAACTTTCTCTCGTAGAGCAAAAGTCGCGCTCTTTATTAGTCACTTATCATGCCCGCCCTGTTATATGTTTCACAAATTTGCACGCTGAGCACTTCTGATGGAAAAAACTTTGGGAACCTATGAGAGAAAGATCCTTCGCAATATGTATGGGCCGATCTGGGTCAGTAATGAGTTCCGAATACGATAGAACGATGTCAAGCTCATAAAAATCGACCGACTTTGCCGAAAATATTGAATTCGGTACGGAGCGGCGGTCAACACAGAAAATGACGATCGCATCTCCGTTGGAAGGAACAAGTGGAGGACAATCTGACGAAACTTTGAGTTGAAGCAATCGCAGAACAAAAATGGCTGGCACAAATTCTTAAATGAGGCCAAAACCGACTTACGGTTGTGGCGTCACCTAAGTAAGTAAGTTGGGCCATGAGAAAGGTAGTGAATATACGAGTAGAACAAGTGAAGTGGATAACGAGATAAGATGTTTGTTACTCTCGATACTGGATACTATTTAAAATATGTTTAAAATACATATTTTTTGCATATTCTAATACATTTACATATTCTAAAAATTCTAAAAACTCGTATCTTTTAACGGGTGTTGAAAATTTAAAATCAACTTTATTGCTTGAACCAAGTTTAATTCAATTTAAGTTATTATAACTTAGTGCTTATTTTTAAATTGATGTCAACCAGTTTAATTGATGACATTTACAATAAATTGATTTTATTAACTCGATGAACTCAATTAAAGCATTATTGAATGTGTGGGTGGTGTTCGGCAGGCAGGCACATACATAGACATATTTTGTCATAAAACTCGGGGTCAAAAGTGTTCGTACAGTGGCAAGCGAAGGTAAAACAATAAAAGTTAAATATGTAAATATAAAGCGATTTAACAGTTTACTGGTGCCAAGTTTATGAGTTGTATTTTGTAATGATTCCTTGAAAACATTGAGCTGATTATTTACTGATCATTATAAATAATTTAGTTTTACATTTTTTCTTTGCAGGTACGTTCTGAAAATACAAATACAAAAAGAGAGACAGAGAGAGAGAGAGAGTGAGGGAGGGACAAAATTATAAACGTAAGTAATCGTTTATTTTTTACAAATAGCTGGGAAATAGTTATGCGAAACACGTTTGAATGAGCCCATAAAAACAGTTGTACAGCTGTGAGGAGTCGCCGCTATAACGATGGCATTCAATAAACGCATTCCGTTGATCAAACATGTGCGATCGAAATATTTAATGAATTAGATACTTAGGAAAAATCAGTACAAAAGTCAAATGCAGACAATAAGCTCAATCAATGAGTGTGAATTATTAAGAGATTAAAAAACATCTAATGACAACATTCTGTATGTCTTCAAATGTGTACTTTGACTTGTGTTTAGCAGAGGGCGTTGCCAATGTAAATAGAAAAAAAGGCAACTCCAATAATAATTTGGAAATGGCATTAAATTCTATGTTCCAATATAAATATCTGACAAATGCGGCTTAATGTCATTCATTGTCACTTCGAACAAAAGAAAAACATAGCAGCGATTAAAAAAAAAAAAATATGCCTCGTATATAATTTTTATTGTTGGCAAATGAATGATTGATCTTTTCTGATTGACTTAAAATGTTGGCAATGCAAACGGATTTTTGAATATTGAGCATGTGTTTTTATGGTTAAAAAAGAAAAAACAAGGCAAAACAATAATTAAATCCATAGCTGGCAGCTTGCTAGTTGCAGCAGCCAATTTCCGCCGTGCTGCCAACACGACCTGGTCATAAAAAAGCAACTACTTCTGTTACTCCAAAATGACTTTGAGAATATTTATATCGCAACTTTTACAGTTGAACCAATTTATTCAGTATGTCATTTGGTGATGTTGTTTTTTTTTTCCTCTTTTTATTGCAGCGTCATTTGAACCAGGCAAGTGTTCAGTTTACGCGTAGGCGTTAGCATTTTAACCAACGTTTGCAACAATTTTGCTTTGTGTCCGCGTTGTGTTAAGCCTTAAAATCGCTTTATTGCCAGCTTTACTGCTTGATTTTTTTAGAAATTAAAAATGTCGCAACAGCGCTTTGAGTAATGAATGTTAATTTTTATTATTATTTTTTATGTATGAGAGGGTTAACAAGTTGTGGTGGGGAAAGGAAAAAAAAACAATTTTTTAAATATTATCAACTGGAAATAAAGTCTAAATTGTATTTAAAAGCAGCGGTCTAGCAACAGAGGCGGATCTGAAAAATCTTGGAGGAGGGGTTAAATATCAAGGACACTCATTTTATATTTGCAGGAAAATTTGTCTATTTACAAGTCGTCTGGTTAAAATTCGTGTAAAACAATTCGTCTAGAAACTATTACTTTTCAAACAATTCGTCTGAGACTCTATCCCTTAAAATACAAATTAAAGTTTGCCAATTGAGCCGACTCCAGTAGAAAATTCGACTCGCGGACGATGATAGGTGCAGTAATTAGTCGACTTGTTTTTGACGAATTTTTCGCAGACGCATATTTCCACATTTATTTATTTCTTCCTTTGGAATATACACATAGTAAAAAGCTATTAAAAATTTTTGAATTTATACTGCTTTAAAAACCATTACACTTTCAATTGTGTATTATAGAAAAAGCGTAGTCTTTTTTTTAATACAAAAAATATAAAAGCAATTTTAAATTAATACTTATGGAAATGAATATTTCTGGAAAAAGAAACGAACATTACAAAAGGTGTACTGGTGATTAATTTTATAAAGAAAATAAAAATAATAGAACAAAATCATCATGCCCTTCTTTTTTGTGACATGGTGTAAAAATTGTCTGTCTTTCGTTGCACTTTATTTTTCTGATTCATTTACTCAACGTGTTGAGTAATTACAGTTACAAATTTGACATTTTTTTAATTAGTGTTCTTTTATAACAAATTAAATAAATAACGCAAAATAAAGCGAGAAAACACAAATTGTCCTTTATTTGATCAGTTTGAAAACAATTGTATTAACAGAAAATTAATCATAAACTAATCGAAGGATCATAATCTAATAACTAGTGTCCGACCCAATATTCGGTGTCGGCCAATTTCGGCTATTCGGCATCAATATGGCCGTAACCGAAACTGAATATTCAATAACAACTACTATTTTTGACATTTGGTTCTTAATAAAACAAGGTACTTAAAGAACGTTTAAGCAGGTCAATAAACAATCGATTCGCGAACATAAAAACACGTTCTGAACTTCTAGTTTCTATGTTACTCGATCGACGCTTTACTGTTCGACCAGAATCATGTCGTTGTCGTGTCGGCAGGCAGAGCGCTGGCAGAAACAATGAAAACCTTATGGGAGACAATTGTGGCAGAAAACGACAACGAAAATATCAAGATAGAAATATTTCTAATTCAATTTTTCTTTGTCGTTTATTTGAAAGCTCTCTCTCGCCGCTCTCTTAAAATGTTGCCGTATTTTTATTAAAATTATACACATTGGAAGCTTAATACCAGGAAACCAGTGTTTGCTTTTCTTCTTATTCTAAAAGCAACAGAATCTAAAGGGCTGCATGAACGTGTTTGATACGATAAAGTGCATCGAGCATTTTACTGTCTTGTTCTCTATTTACTTACTTACTTACTTAGGTGGTCGTAACAACCCGTGTCCGGATTTCGACCGACCTCATCAGCTCTCGCCAGGCGCCTTTGCTTTGCGCGCGCCTTCTCCAATCGGATACACCAAGTGCGGTTCGGGCTTCCTCAGCCTGGTCCATCCATCGGAGGCATGGTCTCCCTCGTCGTCGTTGACCAGCGACCCTCGCCTCGAGCACCTTTTTCGCTGGAGCTTCGTCGTCCATACGATGGACATGACCCAACCAGCGTAGTCGCTGCACAGTTATACGCCGAACTACGTCAATGTCGTCGTAGAGCTCATACAGCTCGTGGTTCATTCGAATGCGATAGTCATCGCCGACTCGAACAGGACCGAAGATTTTGCGAAGAACTTTTCTCTCGAACACCCCCACCAGAGCGGCTGCGTCAGTTTGCGAAACTACCCATGCCTCAGCGCCATAAAACAGCACAGGTAGAACGAGCATCTTGTAGAGTGTTAGTTTTGTCGATCGAGAGAGGGCTCTGGAACTTAGTTGCTTACTGAGCCCGTAGTAGCACCTATTAGCAATTATTGTTCTTGCCTTATCTCCGGATGAAACGTGGGAGTCTTAACGCCGCGCTCCCTTGTTTGTAGACAGCATATACTTCGTTTTGCCCTCATTTATCGTCAAACCCACTTTGGCTGATTCCTTTTCGATAGCGGCGAAAGCAGCGGTAACATCTCTCTTGGTTCTGCCGACAATATCAATATCATCAGCGTACGCAAGGAGCTGGACGCCTTTGTAGAAAATGGTGCCATTACGATGCACACCGTCCTTTTGTACGATCCCCTCCATGATGATGTTAAAGAGATCGCAAGACAGTGGATCGCCTTGCCTGAAACCTCTTTTCGGTATTGAAGGTTTCGGAGAGGTCATTTCCTACCTTGACGGAGCTGCGTGTGTTGCTCAACGTCATTCTGCAAAGTCTTATCAACTTTGCAGGTATACCGAACTCAGACATTGTTGCGTATAGGCAATCCCTTCTCGGGCTATCGAACGCAGCTTTAAAATCGACAAAGAGATGGTGTGTGTCAATTTGATTTTCGTGGGGTTTCTCCAGGATTTGTCGTAGCGTGAAAATCTGGTCTATGGTGGACTTACCAGGTCGATAGCCAAACTGATAAGGTCCAATCAGTGTTTTTGTAATCGGCTTTAATCTTTCACACAGTACGCTTGAGAGAACCTTATATGCGATGAAAATAATTGTTCTCTATTTACTTTATTCTTTAAAGAATAAGCAAATATAATACAGCATTCTCTCACCAAAAAAGTACTCACTCTACAGCATTTGTTTGCCTCTCACCAATATATGCACTTTCTCATTATTTCTAAATGCTCTTTATATTCGATACGATCAAATAGAGATAACCAAATCAATGCTAAAAACAACGAGCACACCAAATATGTTATTGAGAAATAACTGCATCCGATGTGATTTTTTTTGCTCTGATATGAAGCAGAAAAACTTTTTGAACACAAAACAATAACAACATACATTATTTGTTGACAATTTATTGTTTTTTCGTTAATTTAATATTCGTTTTATGATTTTTACTTATTATTTTTCATTGTATCATAATTTTCTAAAGTAAGAATAAAATAACCAAGAACTCAGTGTTCAACAATGAGCATTTCAACACATTTCAATTTTACTTTATAAGCTTGCTTTGATAAAGTGATCGTTTTTCTTATTTTCGTTATGCTTTAAGGCAGTCTTCTCATTGAGCAACTTTATTTTTTTGCATTTATTTATAGCTTGGGTAGTTGTGAATATGCCCCTAAAAGGATTTTTAGAAATTCGAAATACTTTAGAAGATACAGCCTTTTTTGTGAAGCAAGGTCTTCGTCAAAATCAGCTATAAAAAAATTACTTCAAACTTTAAACGCGTTTATCTCGAACCCACGTTTTTCGAACTGGCGGCCATGATATCTCCAGTTCAACTGAACCGATTTTCATGAAACAAAGTGGAATCGACGCAGAATTGTCACCATTCTCGGGTGAACCTCGACCATAGTTTTAAAAAATTTTGTACTACTTTTTTTTTACACTAAACTACAAAAAAAAAACCCGAAATTGAAATTTTTTTTTGAATGGCCGCCATTTTGTCAAAAAAAAATCACAAAATTAAGCTTGAAGTTCACCCGAGAATTACATCTATACTGATTATAACCCCGTTTTTTTTTTCATTTCAGACGCTCCGGAGACCCGGAATCGTGGCCGCCGTGACGACACCTTTTTTTTTCACCACCAACTTTGAAGTCTCATTACTTTTTGAACAGCCCACGTATCGAGGCAAAAAAATTTTTTAATTTACTTTGAACCTTTTGTAATACAATAAATAAAAAAAGTTTTCAATTATTCTTTGCGTTTTCAAATAAGAATTTTTTTAAAAAGGGTAAAAAAAACGGGTTTTGAATGAGAAGACCGCCTTAAGCTCTTTTGTTCTTGGTCTCTATAGGCCCAACCCATGGTAGAATTATTAGGTAAGTGCAATTCGGAGAGCAAATGACGACATAGAAAAACATTGGCGTAGGTATAATGTCACTTTTGACATTTGCCGTTTACTCGTTCGGCCATAGGAATGTATAATTTGCTTGTAACCGTATATCTCAATTGAGTACCCAGATTTTATGTGAGAAAATGTAAGAAAAGTGAGTAAACACCATAAAAAGTTAATAAAACTAGCCGTGTTATTTTATATACAATACAAAATTAATTGTATTTTGGTTTTAAATGAAGCAAATACAAGTTAGCTTCTAATATAATTTGAACTCGACTACTTACTTCGATTGTTCGGTAACCGATTTATTTACATCGCTTCGTACGGCTGCTTTCAACTGTCAAAATATATTTTGATAAAGTAAATTGCAGCTGGTAAAATTAAAATATGTTCTTTTAAATAAAGCTGCAAGTAAGTGTTTATTTTATTTAACATACTCGTGCCAATCATTAACATGATAAAATATTTACAAAGCCTCAAAGAAATTACCATGGATGTGCCCAAACATTTGTGCCCAGCAATTTCATAGGTTTATGAATGCAAATAAATAAAAATAAACTTATAAGTAAAATTATGCCATCGACTGAAGGTTTTACATTTCCATAAGGTTTTAAGGTTTTTTAAAAAACTTCGGATGTCACAAGCTGCGTTCCTCTTCGTAATTTTAAATTTATTTACATGCGTCAAGTTACCTCAGTAGTTTGAAATGAAGTTTCTTGCTAGTTTGTTTAAGTCACAAACCATAATTCTGTAAAGTATATATCCTGCATATAGGAGGCATGCAAGCATCAAAGCATCTGACGTTTCTGTTAAACACATGTTAGGTGATGGGATAACTCGCATACAAAAAAGTGTGAATCATGCACGCATTAAGCATGATCCCATAAGCTTAATTGTGTTTAACAAAAACGTCAGATGCTTTGATGTATGCATGCCTTCTGTGTGTTATGGGCTTAAAAAGTGAAAGCTTTACGTGTTTTCGTACTATTTTAGCTGAGACTGAATTTATCAGTTTTGTAGCCCAAGGGGGGGCTAAAACGGCTTTTAAGGCTTATTTTCATTATTTTCCCATACGAAAAATTCTCCAAGGGGAAAGGGGCTAAAGCTCTTTCAGCCCGTATGTATAACCGCCACTGCATGTGAATACCAGCGCAAATACACGTTACTTGGCACTTCTAAATTGGCCTCTTATCATGAAATGCAACACAAGTGTTTAACCACTATATTGAAAAAGCATCCTACTTCGGATTGACTGCCATTCAAATATATTTAATGATTACTTTTCTAAAAATGTGGGTTACAAACCTTTTATTCGAATAGCAGTTCTTCTACCACAACACCACGCAACAGCTTCTTTGGAGCATGTTGCATATACATATATCTATATTGTTGTTGTTGTTGTTGATGTTGTTAGCCGTTTAAAGTGTTGGACTTGACATGCAATATTCAAAATTAATGGCCAATGCAAGCGTTATTTTGACGCACAACAAACACCTAACGAACAATATCAGCGAAGAGAGCCCATTGTTGTTGCAATGGCCTACATTTAGGTTCTTCAAAATAGTTGACTTCAAAATTGGTCGAGACTTAAATATGCAGTAGCTTCTTTTTAATTTTGTTTGGTTTTTATGATGAAATTTTCACCCTTTCACAACACATAACAAGATATAAAAAATAAGTTAAACCGTTTTCTACTTGCGTTTTAGACGGATGTTGGTTGCAGCGTATAGCTTCAAATTTTATCAGAAAAATGAAAAAAAAAACCTTGACGCATCATTAATGACAGCTAAGAGCAGCACATATTAAATACTAGTAATAACGAACTTTCACTGACTCAAATGTTTCACTTAACTTAACCGACGATTAAAAGAAAACACATAAATGTGCTTACAAGAAAAGCTTGCTTCAATTAGAAATGCTTTCTTTCTGAAGTTAAGAGCTGGTTTGTAACAATCGTTTTGTGTTTGCATTGTTGTCTCTTAAATGTTATAATTGCTGTGATAAGCGCATAATAATACTTCACAACATGTGCAACGGAGCGTTTAAAATTGTCACCAGGTGGTTGAATACAAGAAAAATTATAACATTAATGGCAAAGTTGAAGAGATTGTTACATGAAGCCATTTGCGAACGATGCAGATTATATTATTCCCATTCATACTTCTTGCAATAATTGTAAAAATTCATATTAATTTTCACTATTTGATAAATACTAAATTTTGTAATTTCGATTAAATATAGAAAAGTATCTATTGTTATTTATGTCATAACTAATCTATCCACAAGTTTTAGCGCAACATTTTGACATTTATTTATTGACAATTTAACGCTTCTCCATTACTGCAATAACTCAATGTATCGGCCAACATTTAATGCTCACTTAAATGTTGCACAAGGCGATGATACGTATTTGTCGTATGCCGCAAACGAGTTGCAACAGTAAATGCTGCAGGCAAGGCTCTGGAGTTGTGGTTGTCATTGATGCAGTTGTAATTGTTTATAATTGAACAGCAATAGTTGTTGCGCTATAGTCCTCTTGCACCAAGTAATCTCAAGAACTTCGCATGCAACATGTGGCAGCATCCACTGCGTGAGCCAACTGAGGACTAGGGGTGGTAATATCTGGGCTTTATCAAATCCCGGAGTTTCCGAGATTTCCAAAATTAATCCCTGCAAAAATATGCCCTTATTAAGTTTTATTGTAGATACTCCAAATATACTCCAATTATGAAATTTTAAAATAAATTAAACAAAGTTTAAGATATACAATTTTTTAAAATTGCGTAAGTTTTATAAGCTTCTGTTGCTTCCGGTGGCGGAGACCTATTAGGTGTAAAGAACTTCTCTGTAAATTCCTTTATTGATATTTCCTGCTCTGCTAATATCGAACTCATATGCGCTAAAGTTATAAATTGTAGTTCTAATGTATGTACAGTTATGTTCACAAAAATAGCAGCATTATGACTCATAATAAGGTATGTTTCATAAATATAACGCCACTGCGAAATTTGAAATATTTTTGTAACGGCCAGTTTAAACAATAGATAATGTTTTGCGAATTTGGTCATCTATGCACAACAACAATAGTGAGCAAAAGTGAACTCTTTTCTAATAACGGTACATTGTTTATTGCTTAATATCACTTTTGATGCTGTCTCATATATATAACGCCATTTCAAAATTTTTAATAAAACCGATTTTTATTGAATTTATAAAAAAGAAATATATTAAATTACTGTTCTATTGGCTTCAATAATATTGTAAATGCGATTTGGCATACTTGCAATTCATTTTTTTAATGTGTTTGAATCAATTTTACTCCATTCTTCGAAACTTACGAAACTTATTTCCGCTCTTTCACGTTGCCAAATTGTCTGTTATTTTTATACACCTGGTGTACAAGTACTCCCCATAAATTCTCGATGGGATTACAATCTGACGATTACGCCGGCTACTCCAATAAATCAATGTTATTGGCCTGAAACCATCTCGATTTATGTAGATTGCCGCATTATCTTGCTGGAAAACTAGTTGTGTCTGTCCGTTTTTTTTCCAAAAGTGGAGTCAAACTGCTCTCCAGCACACGAGTGTAGTCAGCGCTCTTTACGCTTGTACTTTCAATTTCAGAAAAACCACCCCACAACATCACTTTCTCTCCACCAAAACTTTTTTTGAAAACGGAAGTGGTTCGCGGCGTATGTCGTATTTATAATGTCAAATCCATCCTGGCCATCAAGATTTCATTTTTTCTCATCGTAAGACCCTTTTTTAAAACATTATTGAAAAGCTGACTGGTAGTCAATTTGTTCCTATGTTCCTTCTTGCAAATTCCAAGCTCGTTCTCTTATGTTTGCTAGCAAGAGCAGAAACACACTTCATAAGTTCAATACGGATATATTTACACTGATGTAGCACTCTCCATACCGGTGTTCGGGAAACTTTTTCAAAAACAAAACTCCCCAACTACTTTATACTGTGTGTAGTGTTGCTCATAGCTCGGATTATTTTCCGCTGATCGCGGTAAGAGGACTTTTTTTTTGCCCGAACATTTTGTTTTGCCGTAATTTTGAGGTTTGTTAAAAAATGTTGAATCACTCTATGGCTGCGATTAATTCTACGCCCGATTTCCTGAATTCCATAGCCTTCTTCTTTAAGAATTTTTCTTTTTCCCATTTTTTCACAAGTACGTTGGGTTGCACGAGGTATTCCGGTCTAAATTTTTTTCTATTGTTAAGGTCTTGAAAACTAACTACACAATTTTATTATTCTCTACACTTCGAACGCAGCAGAAGGAATAATTGCAAGTGGCGTTATAAATATGAAACAACATTTAAAGTAATATTTAGCAATAAACAATCTACCGTTATTAAAATAGACATTGGTCTTGCTCACTATTGTTGTTGTGCATAGATGACCAAATTCGCAAAACATTCTCTTTTGTTTAAGCTGGCCGTTACTAAAATATTTAAAATTTCGAAGTGGCGTTATACATATGAAACACACCTTATAAGGTTGTCAATATTACTTATTAATATTATTTTACAAGAGTCATAACTTTTTTTTGACTACACAAAAATAACGTTATAACGGTGTGTTGCAATCGTTCTCCTAACAAGTGTTTTTTTTTTCAAGAGATCATTTGATAGTGCACGTGGTAGTGGAACTGTTCATAATAATTGCAGCAGTATAACATCTACTTCTTTGCTGTGAAATTAATCGCATTTTTTTCCGAAAGGTTAGTAAAAAGCTGTTTAAAAATATTTTAGTTTATAATTTTATTCAATGCAAAATGGGTCGATCTAAACACTGTTCCGAAGAAAACCGAAATTTAATAAAAAAAGTTGCGAAATGACGGAAAAACATACCGGGATATTGAAAAAATCGTCGGTTGCTTCTCAAAAATGATATCAAATGCCTTAAAATGGAAAAATAAATGCGAAACACGTGGACAAAAAGGTGTAACTTCCATCCGCACTGACCGAAAAATAGTGCTAATGGCAAAGCAAGATCCACAAATCAGCTCCCGAAAAATAAAACAAGATCTTAAGGTATCAATTAGCTTCGTAACGGTAAGAAAACGTTTGCTAGAGACCTAACTCACCGCTAGAAGCCCCCGAAAAGTACCTTTACTAAGCAAAAAACATGTTGCTAGACGATTAGAGTTCGCTAAAGCGCACGTGACGTGGCCTCTGGAAAAATGGCGAAATATTCTTTGGAGCGATGAAACTAAAATTGTTCTCTATGGAACTAAAGGTCGTCGAAAGTACGTGGGAAGACCAATTAACGCTGCCTATGACCCAAAGTACAAAACTGTCATACATGGTGGAGGTAAGCTTATGGCTTGGGCATGTTTCTCATACTATGATGTTGGGTCCATATATCCGATAATTGAAATAATGGATCAGTTTGTGCAAATAAAAATACTCGAGGAAAGTATGCTTCCTTATGACGAGTACAATATGCCTCTGGAATGGGTCTATCAGCAGGATAATGACCCGAAGCATACCAGTAAGCGGGCCCGTACCTGGTTTAGAGAAAACAAAATCAACTTAATGGAGTGGCCGGCGCAGTCTCCGGATGTGAACCCCATAGAATATCTTTGGACTGACGTCAAAGAGGTAGTAAACGCTGCAAATCCCAAAAACACCAAGAAACTATGGAAAAAAGTTCGTGAGCCCTGGTATGCAATACCCACTGAGAGATGCCAGAACTTGGTCAATTCCATGCAACGCAGATATGCCGCTGTCTTCTGAAATGGAGGCCATGCTACGAAATATTATATTTCTAATTGTGTTTTTAAAGTTTTTTTGTGTATTTGAAAGTGCTGCTATTTTTCTGAATAACATGGATTTTTATTTTTTGTTTACGACAACTGTAATTAATGAAAATGTAAGATTTTGTTTTTTTCTAAGAGTATTAAGGCTGGATGCCAGTTGATTTCTATTAATTGTTTCAATAAAAATATAAAAAATAGAGAAATCGTTTGAATTTTATTATTGTATTAAAAGTGCTGCTATTTTTGTGAACACAACTGTATTTGTTACTATACAGTTATCGCTTTGCCTGCGATAAGAATACTATATATTATATTCCATAAAAATTTGAAATATTAAAAGTAATGTATTTAGTTGTATCTTCAAATTCAAAATATAAAAATAATTGTATAAATAAATGGTATAAATATTAAAAAACACAGGTGCGTCGTTGGACACACGAGAGAAACGAAGCTTAATATTTTTTCTTTTTGATAAATTAACTTTTAAATTCAAAAATTTAAAATAACATAAAATAAATTATATTTATACAGAAAACATATTTACTGCTTATTTTTTTACTGTTGAATGTCAAATTTCCACGCCAATTACATGTATACGGGCATATAATGCCAGCGACTCTCCATTTTAACTCTCCACACATGGTTGTGAACTTGGCTGCACTGAACAAATTTTTTCCTTCAACAGCGTACTACGTAGCGAAAAAATCTGTCGAAAATTTTTCAGATTTCACTCCAAGCAAATCACAGAACGAGGAGTAAAAAACTTCGCTTCAAAAATGTATATTAAAGAACGCACACGAAACAAAATTTAACAAACATTAAATGCGTTTGTTAATTCCATATTTATTGATATCATCTATTTTTTTGACACTTAAAAACGCACTTGTCAACGCACTTGTGGGCATTGTTAATTTTCTTCGTACCAACAACACCACAAACGCATTCACAATACAAACACACCGATGCTGGAGACACTTTGTGGCAAATAAACAATCCTCTGTCTATTGATAGATGGTGACGATATACTGCAGCATAGCTTCTGTTATAACTAACATTAAATTAACAACTGTTTCTCACAAGTCTTTGTGGCCTGGTGGATAGTGTGTTGGGCTATCATTTAAGATGACACGGGTTCGATCCTCACGGGCGGGTCACAAAATATTTTTAGTATATAATTAAAGATTACATTTTCTTGTTGTAATAAGCGCTAGCAACAAAGAAACCATAACATTTCCAAGAAAAAATCTTTCGAAAATTTTTCAGATTTCACTCCAAGCAAATCCCAGAATGAGGAGTAAAAAGCTTCGCTTCAAAAATTAACATATTTATATTGGATGGCCATGTTACAATACTTAAACCAACAAAATATTATTTCGTTTTTTTAAGTGAAGCAATTAAAATGTATATCCAATCTATTTTAATAGAATTTTTTTTTTAATTGTAGTATACAAATACCTTGAGTAGTTCCGTTTCAAAACTTCTCTTATCCACTCTAAATTAGTTGGTAATGAGAAATCGTTGTGAGCCCTACAAATCTGATATATAAAAACTTGCCTTATGTCTAAGTTATAAGACGGCAAAAAATAGCTTTCAAACAACCCTTATCTTCGCATACTGTCAGTTCAAAACTTGGCTTATCCATAAAATCAAAACAATACGAGTTTTGATCCAGGCTGAAGGGAAGGTTCTCATTCAACTCGACCAAAAAACTCATTTCTCTGGTATTGCATTTTTCGATAGTTTATGATATGCTACATATTTTCCTAAAGCGGTTAGGCCGATAACGAATGCATAAAAAAGTTATCGTATAAGAAAGGAATCCATCTTTTTCACGAAAATTCAGAAAAATGATTTTGTATGGTAATGAGTATCTTACATCAATCTCTCTGAAATGCACGTTTATATTCCCTACCATACTGTGAAAAGAATATTTATCAGATGACACAGTCTCAAATCTAAATGCATTAGATGTCAAGAACTGGAGATCTGTAATATCAAGTATCTTGAAACCTACAACATCATGGCACTTCAAATTTAATCAAATGAAAAGATTCAAAGAGAGGTAATAACGGTACACTCAGAGATGTGAACAAGTTTCTAGAAAAGCATTTTGGGACAGATTGTGAAGTGAACTTGGACTTAAGTTTTCTTAAAGACCTTTCAATAAATCCGTTTGTGGCCGGAGGCCAACCTGAAGACCAATTTGAAACTCCTGCTGAAAATTCAGATATTTTAAGAATTTTATAAGGACTAGACTTAAGGCTTCTTTAATAAAGGTTTTAAACTATACTTTCGCATTATTTCTTATCTACAGCTATAGTAAGAATTTCCACAACTCGTTCATTGACAATTCAAAACTTATCTTATCCGTAGTGACGTTACAAAACTTGTCTATCCAAATTATTTCCTATTGCATCTCTCTTATTTTCCAATTTTGATTAATAGATGTTGGCAATAAAAAAATCATAGACAACGTAGTAGTATAATCTTAAAAAAATATCAACACTTCCTCAGCTTATACGTACTAATTAAAATAAAACAAACATTAATATCATAAAATTTCTTAAAAATATCTTGAAAACATTAATATTTTAAAATTTAAATAAAGGGATAAGACAACTTTTGAAAAGGAACGACTCACATACTTGCATATTTATAATAAGTTCAAGAACAATATGCGTCAATTTGAGGATCATATGAAATAACTGTAAAATCTACTATGGTTTCTGATAGCCATTGATCCATAAATACCGTCCTAGGGATTTTTCAGCTTTAGCTAAAAGACCCGATTTTTTTCAAGGTCACATTTTATACAAGGGGGCTGTAGCTTAAGACCTTCATTAAAATTGTTGTAAATTTAATTTCCTTTCAAATTAATTATTTCCCCCTTATATTCGCACAGGAGATCAAAAAAATCCCCTTTGTCAAACAAAATTGCCATCATTTTATCTATAACTTCGCAGAATATCTTTACACAAAATAACCTGCTCTTTTCCTTAAATGTTTCCAAAACAAAAATTATTATAACAATTTTTATTATAAAAATTTTTTTATATTTTTTTTTGTGCATTCTAAATTTTATTGTTTTGCATGCTTCATCTTCCATCTTGTTGGAAAGCGAAAACTGCTCAAACAACCAACAATTCAGTCAGTCCCGCCAACAAATTCAAACCAAAAGTCACTAACGCACAAAAATCGCGTAATCTGAACAAAAAAGCAGTAAAACCAAAATCGTTATTATAAACCCTACATTTTTCGATTTATTATAAACTATAACCTAAAAATTAATGCTTGTATTTACGAGCATTAAAGTTTCACTCATCACAGGGTTTTTTAAATTTCTTCTTTAACAAACTTTTGTCTTTTATTTTTTAAATTAAAATTTTTTATTAGAGAACGCAAAATATAGCCATCGTTATTCCTAAAAATCGCAAATAAGTTGTTTTGCATGGGTTTTTCTTAAAAAAATGATATTTATGAAAGTTATTTTACGTTCAATACTCTAAACCTAGCCTAAGGTTATCAGGTATGAAACTAAGGTATACAATAGCTAAGGTTATCTTTCTTCAATACTGTAATTCTATCAACGTTTTATGATTTCTTATAATGTTTTTTACCACATATTTATATGCACTGTATGAATCAGACAAATCATTTATTTATCTGAGTTTGTACAAATTAAGGATATGTGCATCAGTATATTCGTGCAAATAGCACGGCCGAAATTTAAAGTTTAAATTTTAAACATCAAGAGTTATGTATTTATGTATATTTATCCAAACTTTTATAAGTTTTGAAGTAAAACACTCTAGTTTGAAATAGAACATAAAAAATTGTTTAAACATCTACTAAACCATGAAGTTTACTTCACTTTTACTTTTACTTTTTGAACTTATACAGTTTAGGATGGAAAACCTTAGGTTTTGTTTTTAAACCAAAAAGATTACTTCAAAAGCCCCTGAGTTTACATTTTGAATTCTTTGGGGGTTTGGTTTTAAACCGCAAGTTTTGCCAAAAATCAAATTGGGGGTGCTCAAATCCTGGAATTGTAAATTTTTTGCACAAGGACTAAGAAAAACTAAAGGGTCCGCCATCTAACGTTTTCTTTTCAAGTAGTGCTTATTTCGTGAATGGTAATACTTAGCACATGTCTGATTTGACAGATAATTAGTTTTATCCTTCCGCTGAACGAATATGGTTGTGTATACGCTTGAACAAGCTGGGAAATATGGCCTGCGATCGACTTACAGAGGATGCCGATTTTGCCAAAAAAATCATCTTTTCATCAGATGAAGCTCATTTTGATCTTGGCGGGATGTAAAAAAGCATTTGGGGCACAGAAAACCCGCACGCATACATTGAAAAGCCGATGCACCCAAAACGAGTCACTGTTTGGTGCGGATTTTGGTCCAGAGGCATAATTGGGCCATTTTTCTTCGAAAATGAGCAAGGAGTGGCCGTTACAGTCAATGGCCATCGTTATCGGGCCATGTTGAACAAATTTTTGTTCACAAAAATTGAAGAGGAGGATATTGGCAACATTTGGTTTCAACAGGACGGCGCTACGTGCCACACAGCCGAAGCTACACTCGATGTTTTGCGCCCTGTTTTTGAAGATCGCATTATCAGCCGCAGAGCTGATGTCGTTTGACCACCTCGGAGCTGCGATTTAACACCGTTGGATTATTATTTGTGGGGTGCCCTCAAAGATAAGTGTTACGCCGAAAAGCCAGAGACAATTGACGCTTTAAAGGACAATATTCGTGAAGCCATTGGTGAAATACAGCTGCACACAATCGATAATGTGCTTAAAAATTGGACCGATCGTGTAGGCTACTGCATGGCCAGCCGAGACAGCCATTTGAATGAAATTATTTTCCATTATTAACCGGAAGGATTGTACATTCAAATAAAAAAAGAAATTTGAGAAAATATTCAGTAGTTTTTTTTTTGCATTTTAAAAAAAAAAAAAAGTTATTTGGCGGACCCTTTATATGTACACTTTTCCATCCACTGCTACATTATACATTTTTCGTGTTTTATTGTCACAAAAAATACATCTTTTAACTTCTTCGATTTTCTTTTTCATCCTTTAAGCTTTAAGATAAAAGATAGATAAAATCTTTGTAAAAAATTTTTCTGGTTTTATTCTCACAATGCATATACGTATATTAATAATAATTTGGACGAAGACGAATTTAAAATATTTTAAAAATCAACGTTGAAGTTTGAAAAAAAAAGATATTAACACAAAAATAGTTTTAAAAGTTAATAGTTTGAACTGAAACCGTGTGGGGGCAATGTTTTCGATGTCTGTCGCTTCAGAAAATGTTCGTTTTCGTCGCTTCGAATACTAAAACATATGCAAGAAGTAAAACTGTAGGAGAGAGGCTTAGTAGTCTAGCTCTCCTTAATGTTCACAGGGATGTGCAAGTGAAAACAGAAAAAAATAAAAGTTCAACTGCCGGAAAAAAATTTTACTTTTTATCATTACCTTTTACCCTCATTTTTATATTATCCATTTGGATAAAAAGGTGTGGCGGCCGTGGCGTAGTGGGTAGAGTGTGTGGCTCATACACCAGAGAACCCAGGTTCGAATCCCCCTCTGACACAGAAATTTTTTTCAATTGAATTAATTTTTCTGTTCGGCCGTCACCTCTCTGCAGATAATGGCAAGTCTCAGAGAGTAAAAACTGCCATGAAAAGCTTCTTGAGAATATAAGCCGTTTTCGATCATTTGTTTTCAAACATTTCACAACACACACAACACAATTGATCATAAGAAGCTCGGTCAAAGTCCTTTCCAGGGCTGAAATGGCCAATTCGTTTTATTTTTTTTTCATGTAAAAAAAAGAAATTATCCTCTAAAGTGTAGATATTGTAAAAGGTGTCCAAAAGTCACTGGCATTTTGATCGGCACTACTTTTTTGTGACAAGCGAAGAGTACTAAATATATGATGGTTGCCAACAGCAAGAGTGGAGGCTTAGTCATGGAGAAATTCACGATAGAACAACGCGTACAAATTGCTAAAATATTTTGCGGAGATGGTTCGCATAACCCACACTCTCCAGTCATCATATCGAAAGCACCATCTCGCACCACTGTGGTCAATTTAATCAATAAACTTGAGTCCACTGCCTCTGTTGTGAACGCGAAAAGTACTGGTCGTCCCCGTTGCGCCCGTTCGGACAAAAACAGAAATCCAAGTGGTCATTGCAGCAATTGATCCCGAATTATACCAGAATGTCATTGAAAATTTAATGAAAACGGCTTACGTATGCAAGTGAGGCCGATGCGGCCATTCGAAATGCGATTTATTAAAAAATTTAAATGTCAGTGACTTTTGGGACACCTTTTTTAAAAAAATTTGAAGAAATTTTTCTGGGTGCGCCCCTGTCAATTGTCTAAATTATTTTATTTCTGCAATGCTTAACTTTTACGATTATTAAAAGATATAAAATTGCAAGTAAATCTTCATACATATATTAAAGAGAGCATCACAAAAACCCATTAAAGCCAACTTAAATGACTCGTAAATAAATCTTAAATGAATTTCGCTTGAATCAAGCAGAGAAAAGTATAAATTCTCAATGACCAACAAGAAAAAGCTGCTGACTTATTTGCTATTGAGCACCTTTACAGTCAACGAGCCAGCCAGCATCTTTTGCACCGTTAAATAGTGACTCGAGTTCAATCTCCTCCATAGCTATGTGTTGCACATGGTTCCTAGTAGCCACTTACAAGGAACACTTTGCAATGTTGTTGCTTTTAAAAATGGAGTCAAATTCGTGGTTGCACTGAATCGAATGGCAAAAAAAAAAAAAAAAAAAAAACAAAAGTAAGTGGAACCTTTATTGGAAGCATGCAAAAGTATTCGTTGAGCATTTCCTGAACCTAGCTATGTGACAGGCTGTAGATAAGTGCCCAACTGCAACTGCTAGCAATTGAATTTACCGCAAAGTCAAGTCAAAACGGAGCATAGAACAAAAATGGCAGTAAAAAGATCGATGCAACTACTACTATAAATAAGCTTGGCACAATAGGCAGAAAATGCAGTTAGCTAACTGGCAAAAGAACCAGGAGGCAGTCACACGGATGCAAGCTATAAATACTAGACAGATAGTTGAAGAAAGAATAAAGACTGCGGTCTGGCTTAATACGTCGGTGCATAGTTGAGGTTAGATTGCTAGGCAAGGAATTAAATTCAGGAACGTACGATCAGTTTATGAATAAGAAAAACAAAGTTTTTTTGCCAAGTTTTAAGGCTCTATTTATTTGCTTTCATTTCTTCTCTTTTATAATCAATCTTTTTGTCATGTTTGAAAATCAGTTGAGGGCACGACCTAAAATATTTATTGCGGTGACAAGATTTAAACTTCAATTTGCCATTTTAAATGGAATGCGTTCCTTTTAACTTTTTTTATGCTTAATTCTTCATTATTCCGGAACCGAGATTTAATTAAATTTGCCTTAAGCCATATTTTTAAAAAACGGATTTTACTGCTACAAAGATCATTGAAGTCTGACAGCTTAAAAATTAAATTAAAATCAAACTTTTATCTGAAATGATTAGAAATTATTTAAATTATAGCCAATAGAGTCATTACTGCCATGGCACTTACCACAAAATCTGCGCAAATAAGTTTAACACAGAATCTCAGAAAAAGTTTTCAACATTTCAACCGCAGTTTCCGTGTGTGTGTCACTTAAGTCTGGCAATGTTTGATGCCAAATCATACACATTAATCAGTGTTTACAAGAAAATAGCAACAAGTCGCATGTGCTCACCCTGTAGGAAAATCAACTAATTTAAAAGTAGTTGATAAAGTAGTTTTTTGTCAACCACAACTAGTTGAAATTCTGACTTTTTCCCATAGAACGAACTAACATATTTTGTATGGTGATGTCCGCTAAATAAGTCAATTGACTTTCGTCTGCATATATTTTTAACTACTTGTTAAATTAGTTAAATTTAAATTAGTTTTTAACTACTTTAAAATAACCAATTGAAAACTATTACTGATGGCCTAAAGTTAATATTTGATGAAATATGATGGTTAAATATTTATATATAAACTTGTAGTCTAATAAAAATTTGCAATTAAATCATGTCAAAATCAGAGTAGTTGCCGCCTTAATAAAATTCAAAGTAGTTTATCAATCACTTGTTTTTAAGTAGTATTTCAATTATTTTATATATAATGCAAATAAAACTATTTACAATTGAAGTGGATGCCGCCTTAATATAATTCAAAGTAGTCAATATACTGGTTTATTTTAAATTAGTTTTTTAACTAGTTGTTTTTAAAAACAAGTTAGTTTGTTCCTATAGGGCAGTTAAAGCAATAACAACAACTTCAAACTTTCGTTAGCTGTCAATTAATAGAAAGAGCTGCCAGTCAACAATAAAAAATATAATTAAATAAAATTCAATATACATATGTACACTGAACTAATTATGTATATTATATGAATGAAAAAGTGTATTGATTTTAATGAATTATTGATTTAAATTGGTCCAATGAACTGAATCCATTGATTTTAATAAATTTTGTTCACACTAGTATGCATCGTTCATTGAAAGTTCGTTGATTTTCATTGAACTACATTGCATGTTCATTAAAATATTTAAAAATTAAAGATCTTTTCATTGAATTCAATGTATAATTCTTTGAACTCAATGAACAGTTCATTGAAATCAAAGAACACTTTATAGAATTTAATAGAGAGTTTGTTGAATTCAAGGCACTGTTTATTAAATTTAATAAACATTATGTTGAAATAAATGATTAACTCGTTTAATTCAAGGCAGAGTTCTTTGAATTTAATGGACAGTTCATTGAACTCAATGCATAGTTCATTGAATTTAATGGACATTTCCTTAATCTTGAAAGTTCATTGCACATTGACCTTGAAATTTTATTGAGCTTAATGAGCTATAGATTAAATTCAAAGAATTATTTATGGAGCTCTTTTAATGGTATGTTATTTTTATTAATTTTACTTTAAAGAATCTAGGTAGAAAAATATCACTAGTCTATAAGGTTTTTATCCAGAGGCCTGAAATACTTTTCTAAAATAACTTTTTGTGCTGATTCTACGTCTATACTCAGTTTTTCCCTAATAAGTCGAAGTTTTGAGATACAGGATGATTTGAATTTTTTAGACTTTGAGCCAGTTTTTCTACTCTAGATACTAAACTGTTTCATGTAAAGTAATCATTTGTATATCGTCTCACAGATAAATAGATAAAACTATTTGCATGTCATGCTTCTTCTCTAAGATATATAAGTCTAAAGTTCAAATTTTAATTTTTTGGTGATTTGAATTTGATATTTTGAACTTTGACCTGACCGTCTTTTCAATAATGGTTTAAACTATTTTTCAAATACGTTTTAATTTGATGTCTTTTTATATTTAATTCCCTTCATTAATGTGTCAATAACAATATGATAGAGTTCGGAAAAAACTTGCAAAAATTAAAACAAATTTTAAAACCATGTTGCTCAATCAATTTATTTGGAATAGGCTTGTGCTTAATCATTCCGGAGCTGAAATTAACATGGAATGATTCTTTCGTACAGTGGAACTAGTTACCGGAAACATGTCCGCGGAGCCATTTAGTTCCTTTGATCTGTAGAAGGGAAAAATGTGTTTGTGTACTATATTTATTTTTTATTTTTATTTTATTTTATTTTATTTTATTGGCCAAACAAGGCAAGGAAGGCAATTTACTTATTCTAACATTATTGTTTTTTTTTTTTTTTTCCTCTCTTGTTTTTGTGTTTGAAGATATGCAATTCGATGTGGGCGTAATCCGCCCACCTGAATGACATGATTTCAAAAACACGCCAAAAAGGTAGGAAGAAGGGAAAAGGAACTTATATACGAACATATTTTAAAGAATACTTAAAATACGCTAATATATCTTAAGTACTACTTTTAGGGGATGACGGAGGGGGACTAGACCAAGAAGCATAACTCTGTAGGGAGCAGTGCTTGAAAGGACAAATTATTCAGAGTCAAAGAGAGACTTTGAGAGGGTTCGCTTAAATGTGGATTTTGGTATGGATGGTGAATAGTGCTCGCTAATATTATTAAAAATTCTACAGCACCTACTAATAGGTTCATTATTTGCGTAAATAGTGTGGTGAATATATTCATTTAGGAGCCGCGTATGCCTAGTACGTCTCATTGGGTCATTTAGTGTAATTTTGCTGGAATAGCTCCGTTAATAACATCAAATGTGAAACATGAACTCAGTAAAGTTCTTCTTGATGATAGAGGCATCAGAGAGAGGAGCCTGAGTCTTTGTTTATACGGTGGCAAGTTGTTATAGTCACGGGGGTCAAAGATATCTCTTAACGCAAAAAGCAGGAATTGTTTTTGAATGGATTCGATTTTGTCGCTATGAGATTCAAAGGCTGGATTCCAAATGATGCAAGCATATTCAAGAAGTGGTCGCACTAAGGTACAGTATAACGTTTTGGTTACCCACACATTTTGGAATTCTTTAGCACGTCTTTTTATAAATCCCAGCTGTTTATTTGCCCTCGATAAGACTTTATCAAAATGTAGATTAAATCTCAGCTTATTATCTAGGACAACTCCAAGGTCTACAATATGGTTGGTTCTGCTCAGAACAATATTATTAAGGAGGTAACTGCATTCTGGTATCAAGTTCTTACGGGAAAAACTTATCATGCAACATTTCTTAACATTCAAGTGAAGTTTGTTTTGATTACACCATAACCATAAAACACCATTGTTTTGATTATAATATAACCAATCTGCTAAGGATATGATAATATAATGAACCTCATATGCACTCATATGTATAATATAATGAACAATATTCTACATTCTTTATATTAAATTTTATCCTATATATTTTAATTGTTTAAACATGTTCATACATAGTAGCTCTTTCGGAGCCAAAACATGTCCGGAGCTATCTAGTTCTGCCAGTTTGCATTTGCAACCAAATAACCGAAACAATGCAAATGACAAGAACGGCGATATATCTTGTAATAGTGTTATTTGTCATTTCTGTCATTATTTTTACCAAAGAAGGTGAGATATATATTTTATTTCTATCAGTTTTACAACCAACTCAGCCAAGCAGTAACAAGTACGAAAGAGATGTCGGTTCATATTGCTTAAGTAAAATAAAAAAAATCATTGCAACCGGAACTGTCTGGACATGTTAAGAATGGATCAAAGGAATGATTGGAACCATGTCCGACTGTGAACATGGCTCGATGAACTATGCATGTTGGGAGAAAGAAAATTTTGTTTTTGAAACAGCCAATTTTTCAGGTATTAAGAGAGTAAACCTTGTTTTAAACATTTCATGCCCGCATTAAAATGGTCGGGGCTGGCTAAACATTTTTTGAGGTTATGAGTTGCATGAGGTTGAGATATGAGTTAATATCGACTAATGAACTGACAAAATTTTCAAAGTCCTTGACAAGATTGCCAGTCAAAATTCGGAACAATTCCCACGGAAATTACCTTTTTCCCACGGTACCATAAATTAAATACCACCAAAATTACCACGGTCAAAATAAACAAAAAAATTCCCACCGCAATTAAAAAATACCACAAAAAGTCCCACGATCATTAAAAATTACCACAAAAATACCGCGCTTTTTAAAAATACCACCAAAAATTCCAAAAAATATCCCATAAGCATTAAAAAATACCACAATAAATCAAAATTTTCGGAAAATCTGGAGATGTTCAGAAAGCAGTTTTTAATAAGAACTAGGAAACGAACGAACAAGGTCATAACATTCCATTTACTCTAACCCTTAACAACTAAAAAAACAATGATATAATAGTGGCATTTAATGAACGCCGTATTTAGGATGTTCATAGCATAAGAGCGATTAATTTACAGAAGCGTATTTTGCAACAACAAAAATTCAAGGAATTTTAAAAAGGTAACTTACGATATAAAATCGTGGTTTAAACCGATCTTGGTGTAAATGCGTATAATTGCAATGATTTCATATAAAGTGTTTGCTTAATAAATGTGAAAAAAATTATTTGAAAAAAAAAATTCCCAAATTCCCACGGCAGTTAAGAAATACCACACTGAATTCCCACGCTAATTAAAAAATTCCACGCTGAATTAAAAATTACCATGGGAATTCCAAAAAAAAAAAAAAATCCCCAGGGGAAATAAAAATTACCATGAATGGGATTTTCCCCACATAACTGGCAATCTTGGTCCTTGATGTCTTAGTTCGTTAGTTACAGGATGCTTCCACAATACTTTTAAAAAAGTATTATAAACCAACTGGTTTATTGGTTTTACGTTGAAGCAATTATTTTAATGTTTTTAAACACTTTTTATATAAACACTTTTTTCGCTAAATGACGACGAACGAAAAATAGCCATCTCAGCCCTTGAAAGGACTTTGATCGAGCCTCTTATGATCAATTGCGTTGTGTGTGATGTGAAATGTTTGCACACAAATAATCGAGAACTGGACCTACATGTTTTACGCCGACTCCGAACGGCTTATGTTCTCAAGAAGCTTTTCATGGCAGTTTTTACTCTCTGAGGTTTGCCATTGTCTGCAGAGAGGTGACGGCCGAACAAAAAAATTAATTCAATTGAAAAAATTTTCTGTGTCAGATGGGGATTCGAACCTGGGTTCTCTGGCGTAAGAGTCACACACTCACCCACTACGCCACGGCCGCCACTGTCATTTCGCTAAATGATCTTGCCTAATCTCACTCTACGGTGAACGTCTACTGAATGAACACGTGCACAGCTTACAATAGGACAAATAGCTGTAAGCTTGCACAACACAGAAGGCTACATAATGCAGACAGATTGACAGGTAGGTAGACAGGGCTTATCTTTCTATATATAATTTAGTATTTCTTTTACTATTTAAAAATGTTGAAAAAATTTTGTAAAAGTGATTCTAATCATGCTATGTTTGTGGGCAACATATAATTGCAAAAAACAGAAAAGCTTAAATTGTCGTATCTAAACTATTTTGGGTATCCTGTCAAGAAACAAGACAAAGACTGACTACCAAAAAAGATTTGCCATAATTGCAGAAGTCGCTTTTATCAATGGCTAAATGGTAAAAAAAAATTATTTACCATATAAAGCTTAAGTAATTTGGAAAAAGTCGATAAATAAAAATATACTCTTAATATGTACCCACTTGCAAAAAAAATTTGCTTTTTTTTGCAAACAAAATGTTCTTTGGGATTCCATATAAATTGAGCACATGGCTTTAAAACTTGCTTTAATGTTTGTAATTTTGTTCCTACCTCTATCATATTGTTATTGGTATATTAGTGAAGGGAATTCAATATAGAAAAACATCAACTTAAAACATTTGAAAAATAGTTTAAACCATTTATTTACCAATTTTAAACCATCAAAGTTCAAAATTTTTAACCAAAAACTTAAAATTTGAACTTTAGGCTTAAATATCTCAGATAAAAAGCATGACATACAAATGGATAATTCAGTATTGGATAGCTTATTTAATTAGCTGTCAGATGACATGCAAATGATTGCTTTACATGAAACGGTTTAGTATCAAGTTTAGTAGAAATACTCCATCAATGTCTAAAAAATACAAATCACTCTGTATCTCAAAAAATAAGGGGAAAAACTGAGTAAAGACGTTGAATCAGCATAAAATGTTCTCCTAGAAAAGTATTTTAGGTCTCTGTATAAAAAATTTTCCTGAATTTGTAGACTAGTGTATTTTATATTTTTAAATTTATAAAATACAAAAACGAATATTAATGATCGAAAATGGTTTTATTGTTTTTCAAAATATTTTCCATGAAGATCAATACACTTTTACATACGTTTGAACTGTTTTAGGAGCACTTTTTCCACTCCGATTGAGATAACTCCAAAAGATGCCGTTCAGATTTCAAATTGACGTTCAGATCCAAATTGTTAGACCATACTGTACTTTCAGAGTATTGAACGAAAGACTCAATTCAATCATAAAAGAAAGAAAGAAAGAAGTACTGATTGTTGTATAACTGTTTAACGTAAGTATAAGCTAATCAAATAAATATGTCTGTGTGGCCTAGTGGTTAGAACAGCCGGCTATGGATTCAAACGTACTGTGTTCAATCCTCAGTGGAAGCAAAAATATAAAAAAAATTTTATATAGCAATTTTTTCGTTTTTATGCAAATAGTGCGGCATATTGCTGTATTGTTCTTTTCATAAAAACCATTTCGATATTTAGTTTTACCCCCCATCCAACTCGCCGTATTGTTGTGTACGCGGCTATAAATGTTTCACTTCAAAGCAAAGTCGTGAAAGTAAATAAAATGTACTTGGGAACACAGAGATTTATTTGTTACGGCAAAAACGCAGAATGTTACGAGTCCCAAAAAAAGATGCTTTAAACCTAAGATTTATTTTCTTGATTTTAAGTAAATATCTTTTTAATTGTAACATTCAAATTGCTATTTAAATTGTTTACTGAAAAAAACTACGCTGCAAATTTTTCAATGAAACCAAAACAAATTTGAGCAAACTTTATTTACGTGTCTTTTTTTACATCCTTGTTTGCTAGCATTTTTCAAAGATCACTGCACACTCTGCAATTCTTGGAAGTGCTTCCATATAATAAAAAAGAAAACACTGCACTTGATACAACTGACACTTGATTGCACTTAAAAAATAACTTTTTCACTTAATTCACACATTGATTCACTTTTTCACAACTAAATAGAAAAACTTATATGTTGGCAGGGGCAAAAATAAAGTGCTGCTGCGGCGAACTATTCAATGTTGGCACTCGCACACAATTTTCTTATTCTTCGTATACAAATATGATTTGAAAGTAACAGGCTTTGTCTTTGAAACAATGAAGTTTGTCCTAAAAAAAAAACATAGAAAAGTTGTTGGTTAATTCCTTGTTAAAGGCCTCTTTCCAGTTCTTAAGTAATGAGTCAAGTAAAAAGTTCTATATATTTCTTGAATAAAAAAGTAGTAAGAAAGTATTTTTGACAGCACACAAAAATAAAATAATTTTATTTGAATGAAATATATAATATTTCGTTGGAAAATCGAACTGCGGGGAAATTTCTCTCTGTCCTGTCTTCCAATCAGGTTTGGCTGGGACAAAAGCTGTTGCAATAGGATTAACCTTAAGGGGGTCTTCTCATTGAGCAACTTTTTTTTTCAACTTTTTTTTTTGCATTTATTTATAGCTTGGGTAGTTGTGAATATGCCCCTAAAAGGATTTTTAGAAATTCGAAATTCTTTAGAGATACAGCCTTTTTTGTGAAGCAAGGTCTGATGGACAAGAAGGTGATGGAGGTAATAAAACCAGCTTACGAAGCGCTGTCGGCAGATAATTTGCTTGAAAGATGCCTTGGATCTGAAACTCAGAATTCCAATGAGTCCTACAATTCTGTTCTTTGGTCACTTTCGCCCAAACACATCAACTCAGGCGCACGCACCATCGAAGTGGCCAATTTCATTGCAACGTGCCTCTTCAACGACGGTTTTATACCCATACTTAAAATTATGGGTTTGATGGGTATTGCGATTGGCAAAAACGCATACGAATACGCACTATCTCGCAATGAAGACAGATTGAACCGATCAGAGACTCGAGCTGCGGCATCATCAAAAGCTGGCAGAACGGCTCGCAGAGCAGAGAGGGCAGCAGAAAGCAGTTTCTACGAAAAAGAGGAAGGTGGCCTGTATGGAGCTGGCATCGCCGACTAATATTTGTAAGTAAAAATTGTCAGCTCTTTAAAACTGCATTTAAACATTTTTGATTTTTTTTTTTTTTTTCCCAAAAAAATTACTTCAAACTTTAAACGCGTTTATCTCGAACCCACGTTTTTCGAACTGGCGGCCATGATATCTGCAGTTCAACTGAACCGATTTTCATGAAACAAAATGGAATCGACGCAGAATTGTCACCATTCTCGGGTGAACCTCGACCATAATTATTATTAATATAATAATTAATATTAATAATATTAATTATTATTAATTAATAAAAAAACCACAAAATTAAGCTTGAGGTTCACCCGAGAATTACATCTATACTGATTATAACCCCGTTTTTTTTTTCATTTCAGACGCTCCGGAGACCCGGAATCGTGGCCGCCGTGACGACACCTTTTTTTTTCACCACCAACTTTGAAGTCTCATTACTTTTTGAACAGCCCACGTATCGAGGCAAAAAAAATTTTTTTATTTACTTTGAACCTTTTGAAATACAATAAATAAAAAAAGTTTTCAATTATTCTTTGCGTTTTCAAATAAGAATTTTTTTAAAAAGGGTCCAAAAAACGGGTTTTGAATGAGAAGACCGCCTTAACTAGCAGTGTCAGCTTTTCAGTCCGTATCTACGAGATACGCTTGATACGAAGTTTGGAAATGTGCTACGCTGCTCTGCCTCCGGTGAATTTCGGACTGCCCGTTAAAAACTCTGTGTAAATATATACCCAACGATACGTTCTTGCATTCTATATCCAGATTTACTTATGAATACTCCTTTTCAAGATTGGGTACAAATACAATTGACTAAAGGGCGAGTAAAGTATTTTGGATGGGAAAAGATTGATCAAATTGCAAAGTTGCATATACTTTTACCACAATACGACTTTGGTTCTGCCTGACAGTAGTTATCCTGTTATCCTTTTATTACACAGCCCAAAACGTGGTACTGATAGTTTCCTTATAAGCAATCGTCAGCTTGTTGAAAATGGTTATAAAACCGAATATTTTTTTGAGTATACTTTCCCTGCACTTGAGTGGACTAAGAGCTCCATCGATTTTCGTGAAGGACAACGTGAGTATACAGCAGTTAGTCATAGTAGAAATCAAACCATTCCTTAAACCCTAAAAAAATTGTTGAATAGGCCTATGAAGTTGTTGGTAACCATATTGTAACTTTAAGTAACCAAATTTACTTGAAGAAACAATATGAAGAGAATATAACTGTTTGTTGTTACTGATTATTGCCTTTGTTTGGGTGATTTAAACCAAGGATTATACGTTATTATTGGTTTTCACTTTTGCAATTTCTTGCACTTCTTGAGACAGTTTTCGGTGGATCAAAAAGTTTGGATCAAACGTCGCAAAGCCTTTACCAAGGCAATTTACGGTAACTTTCTTTAAAATCCACTTACTTTATGCTTACCGAAGTGTTTCACTTGCAGCGTAGCTTCCAATCTGTATCTTTTTTATATAATTGGAGTTATCTGTAAAAAAAATTATCGATCTTTCCAGAGGAGTATGAATTAATTAGAGAAAGATTAAAAATTAATTTTGTGTATCTTAGTGCTTTGATCTATTTTTATTTTAAACATACATATCTCGAAAGGATTTGACCTAATGTGAGAATTTTCGCAACAAGTTTTAGCAAAACATATTCTTTAGAAAACATATTATTTAGAAAACATATTTTCGTTCAAAACTTGCCTCAGACTGCAATAACGTTTCTATAATAAAGATAATTACAAGCACATTGTTTCTCACAAAACTTACTTTAAGAAACAATGTGACTACCTTATATTTCTTGATATTTAAAATGTTTCCGTGTTCGTTTTTCATCGAAAAAAAGTAGTTTAAAAAAATTTTTTTTTCTTCCGAGCTGGATTCACTTTTAAGTAATTTTTAAGAAAGAAAATTTCTTTTTGATTACTTTTCAGTATTTTTATATGAAATGAGATAAAAAAAAAACACAGGTGCGTCGTTAGACACACGAGAGAAGCGAAGCTTTTTATGTTACTGTCATTGTTATTTCAACGAACTTATGGGGAATTGTTAATTTTTTTTTTTCAAAAATATATAGATTTTGCAAATAGTGGGTGTTAAAAGTGGTTGAAACTAAAAAAGTGCTAGATTTACTACAATTGTGGAAAAGTGCCAATACTGATGATTCTTGTAGCAAGAGGTGTAGCAGCTACACAAACCATAAAAAATCTATTAATCAACTCATGTAGCAAGTGGTTAAGCAGCTACCCGAACCACACAAATATTTTAATAGATTATTGTATGTACTGCAACATAGCTTCAGTTACAGTTAATACTGAATCAATGCTTCAGTACAAAGGAGGTGTTTGGCTCAATGGATGGAGTATAGAACTTCCAAACAAAGGTTTACGTGTTCGAATCCCCACGGTAGGCGAAAGGATGTTTTTTTATATTTGTTATATTAAATTGTCTTGTTGTAAAAAACACAGAAACACAGAAACAAAGAAACCATATAAAATTCTAAGAAAAAAATCTGTCGAAAATTTTTCTGATTTCACTCCAAGCAAATCACAGAACGGGGCGTAAAAAGCTTCGCTTCAAAAAATAAAACATATGACTTATCATGTGTTGCGCTAAGTCGTCCTTCATTATATGAAAATGTGTGTCACGAAAATTCAAGTAAATTATTCAAGATTCAGCATTAACAGCAGATTGATGATGTTGATGGGATTGCTAAAGTGACTAAAGGCTTCTTTTACGCCATCATTTCAATGAACTTGACAAAAGATCAACGATTCAGAGGTATTCATCACCCTGCCTCTTTGAATAACTGTCAGTAAGACAGCTCTAGTGCGCCAAGCAGTGGCTCAGGGAATCAGTCAGTAAGTCATTGTGTCACAATAACTTGACCGAATTCCAAAGCAAAGTTATTTGTTTTACATGCACCGTGTCACCATAAACAATGTATAGTGCAGGCCAACGGCAACTCTGTTGGTCATGATTGCCATACAGTTCTTTTGTCTTGGCACCTTTCTAAAAAAACAAAAAAAAAAGTGTGCCTAACCGTACGTTACATTATAAAATAGGAGTGACTGTTGTTGGAATTTATGTATGTATTTGTTTACATATACTTTGTCAACTTTTGACCAAACTTCGGTCCGTTTGTCTATTTAAGTGAGTGCAAACATATTAAATTTGAATGCTTGAGTGTTTGAAAAATTTTTGAAATTCTTTTGATTGAAATTATTTAAAAATTTATTTGTTTTAATATTTAATAAATTGCTGCTGCTGTTGCTTTTTTTTTTTTGTATTAAGTGTGAATCCAACACGCATGCGTAACCGATTAAAATTAACATAAAATCAACAAAACAAGCGAACAAATTAAAATTTAAAAAAAAAAAACACACAAAAGGTTAAAAAATGCAGGATTAATCGACTGGCTGCCTGTCTACTTTGGCGACGGCGACTAGCTACTTATTTTTTTAATGAAGTCTTTTGAAATAACGCAGTCAATGAATTAGGAACATTTTTAGCCCAACGTGCTGCGCTTGCGCAATATATTTAATGCATTTAACTCACACAAACACACGTGTGCATTTATGTGTGCAATGCATATGCACTTTGTTGCCATTGCTTGTTTGTTTAATGTAATGTTGTACAACATGTTTTTATTTGTTGTTCATTATGTGCGGTACATAATAATAAAAAAGATATTTTTCGGAAGCGTGCCGCTGAAAATTGTCTTTTATAAGCTATTTGTTGTTGTTGTTATTGTAATTGTGTTGTTTTCACTTACAGTAGCAACTCTTTTGTTGTTAACTGTTAGTAAAAACATGTTGACAATTTATTTTCATCGATAACTTGAATTTATGCATCGATGCAACATTTTTTGACATTCACTGTAATGAGCCAAAATAATTAAATTTCGCACTTGACAAAAACATCAAAATTACTCGCGAAATACGTGTTGTTTTAAATGATTGCAATATTGAAAGCTTATACTTCTTTGATTTTTTAAATTAATTTTCAAAATATTAAAATTAATTCTTAATCCCAAATTGAATTCTTTCTCTTTAACAACTAGAAAATCAATTGTATTTCTTTTTTTTTTGTTTTCATTCAAACCTGTGTTTTTTTTCTATAATTTTTTCTATATCGCAACTGAGTAAAAGTATTTATACGCCTACACAAGCTACTACAACAACAACAAATAAACGTTAAGCTTCCACAACAACTCGATATGCAAAACAACCTCAAATCTATTCAACACAAATTATGTTAATTTTTGCCCCCCTCCAAATTGCTTGAAATAATTCAATTGTTGCTCTTTTAAAAAAATGTAATACTTGAAAACTTTATTGCCTCTAACAGCCAAATAGTTGAAAAAAAAGAAAAACATTGTGTGTGGGCCTTTTTTTTTTTGAGAGGGAGAGGGCAGGGTGAGTTTATTGCTTTCTACATTTGAATTCGTAGAAGCTGCAGTAAACACATAAAAAAGTGGTCGTAATCGTAAATGAATTTATGGAAATTTGTTCTATTGTATGTATATTAAGTACCAAGGCAGCTAGTAGGTCAGTCAGTGGTTTGTATTTTTTAATTTACATGCAATTCAAAAGCAATTTTTAGTTAATTTCAGAATTTTTAAGTAATATTGTCTAGATTAGCTTTTCCCACAGACTTTGGGAAAATATTGCTTATAATTATCTTTTAGAAGATTTAAGCTATAGGCTAAACTATGATTTATCATTGTTCAACAAACCGGCAAGTTGGTATTAACTTGCTTTTTATAAATCCTTTAAAATGTAAAGTATTGCCAATTGCTAGGGATGATTCTCGCTTTGTTGATATTCCACCTTTATTTATTGGAGCTGATAAACTCGAACTTGTTAGTAAAGTGAAAAACCTTGGCTATATTATAAATTCTAAGCTTACTTGCTGCGACCACATTAATAATACACTAACAAGGAAAGGTCCCCAGGTGTCACTCACCGATTTGAATAATTTTTGAATATGTGGTAGAGGACAAAAATCTAAGGTCGACGTATTTTTTATACGTGCTCAATCAATAGTTTACGGTTTCAAAATGACGTTTGAAAATCAGCGAAAATTTCGTTTTTTTGCCACAATTTCACTATTTTCCATAAAAATATATACAAATTTGGTATCAAACGAAAGGTATTTTAAAGCCACTCATGATGACATCCATTTTGGAGAAATAAATTTCATTGTATTTGTGTTGTTGTCATTTTTAACAGTATTTAGTCGATATCTTAAGGAGCGCATTTTCGAAATTGTTTCATTTTCATTTATATTTGATTTAAAAGAATTCTAAAAGTTACCTTTTTTTGTTTTTTTAAATTTTTAACTTTTTATATTAAAATTTTCTTTATTCAACTATGCATTTATTTTCTTAAAAAAATTTTTTTTACAGATGAAGACCACAAAATATGGGTATCAAAAATTTTGTTTTTCTCCAAATTTGCGTATGTGTAAATATTTGATCGGAAAAGTTTATATTTAACTTGTTTGTCCGAAGGAATGAGAAAAAACCATCAGAAATTTAAAAATATGACTTTCTATACAAATAACTCCATTAGTTTTTAACATATTTCACAAAATTTTTGTTTTTTTGTTATAAAGTTTAATAAAAGTACTTGCCAAAAAATATTTTAACAATACCAATTACTGTACATTTGTATTTTTAATATTTTTTTCAAAAAAAGCCCAAAATATTCAATGTTTCCTCAAAAAATTACGTAAAACTTGTTTTTGTTGTAAAAATAATTTAAACTAAAAATTGCATTTCAAACTCCCTTTCACATGGCATGACATTTATGAGCAAAAATGAATTCAGTTTTCAACAAAAATTTATTTACTATTTCTATCATAAAAAAACAAGTGTGATGAAATTAATTTTTTTAAAAATGTTCTTTTTATAATTTTTATAAAAGAGTATAACTTCAAAAATAATTTATTTGAAAAAAATATCAAAATATTCTCTTCCAATCAAAAGTAATTACTAAAAACCTATAAGAAACTTTTACATGAAAATGTTTAGATCTTTAAATTTCGAGGTTCTATATCATAGTGAAAGGATTAAAGTACCTCTAAACTTCCAATAGGCCAGCTTTCTGAAGAAGCTCAGGAAGCTGGAAATAAGGACACTAGGCGCTAAACCGAAACTAACGAAGATTTCTTGCACATACTCTTAATTTCTTTTGATCCATTTATAAATTCTTTGCGACAACCACCCAAATATAAACGGCTCCTGAGTTTTGTGTTAAAAATTCTGAATCAGATTTTCGATTTATCGCAGTTAATTTTTCTATAAATTACAAAAAAGCATACAAAAAAGTAAGTATAAAATCGTTTTTGTATGTATAAAAATGTCGTTATTACAAGACAAATTGAAGGTCAGGTAGGTGTGACAGTTGGCTGACCTTTTCGTTAAAAGTTGTTTAGTTGTAAGCTCATGACTCTGTAGATGAAATATTTTTTCGAAATTCTTTTTGCGTTGGACATTTTGAGTGACAAAGAGTCCGAAAATCGCATTTTTAAAATTTTTGTCTGTCTGTCTGTCTGTCTGTTAAAGCATCACGCGAAAACCACTGGGTGGATTTAAATGAAACTTAGGATCTAGGTTTCTTATATCCTCGGTTATAACATAGGCTTTTTTATCCAGTAAAAAAGGTTGGACCCGGTAGAGGGCGCTGCGATCGAATTCCAGTCATTCGTTTTTTCAGCTTATCTCCGAAACCGTTCATCCGATTTGCATGAAAATCTGTATGTAGAGGTTCTCGGATACGCTAGTTTAGTTTTTTTGACTTATCTACTCTCTTCCATCTTGAACACCAGAGGTCGCTGTAGTACAAATATTTTAAAAAACCTCGACAAACTCCTAAGCCGTGCATCTGATTTGCATGAAAATTGGAATATAAGGGTTTTATGATACAGTGAGTGTTTTGGACCTATCTTTTTTGTGCTATATTATCTCCGAAACCGTTCATCCGATTTGCATGAAAATTTGTAAATAGAGGTTTTCGGATATGGTGAGATTTTTGACTTATCTACTCTGTACTATTTTGAACACCAAAGGGCGCTGTGTACAAATATTTTAAAAAACTTTTAAGTTGTTTATCCGATTTTCATGAAGATTGGTTTATAGGGGTTTTTTAATATAGGGACTGTTTTGGACTTATCTTCTTTGTACTATATTGAACACCAGAGGGCGCTGTAGTACAAATCTCCTAAGAAATAGTGAAAAAGTAGAAATCCGCTCATCCGATTTGGATGAAAAATTTTATTAAAGGATTTTCGTGTACGGCAACTGTTTTGCCGTTATCTCTTTTGCTCTGTCTCGAAAAGTAGTGGGCGCTGTTGTACAATTTGTACGTGTGTATGTTATTAAGCTGTTCCTAAACGGCCTCACCGATTTTGATGAAATTTTTTGTGTGTGCTTAAGTGGATCCTTGGATAGTTCAGATTCGCAATTGGACCCAGTAAGTGGCGCTGCGATCGGGTTCCACTAATTTTGTTATTATAGTTTGCCTCCGAAACCATTCATCCGATTTACATGAAAATTTGTATTTAGGGGTTTTCGGGTACGGTCGTTTTTATGACTTATCTATTTTGTTCTATATTGAACACCAGAGGGCACTGCAGTACAAATGTTTAAAATATCTCGAAAAATTCCTAGCTGTACATCCGATTTGCTTGAACATTTGTGCATAAGAGTTTTCGGATACGGTGAGTATCTTGGACTTTTTTTTCTGCGCTATCTTAAACACCAGATGATGCTTTAGTTCAAATCACTTAAAAAATCGTGAAACACTCAAAAACCGCTCATCCGATTTAGATAAAAATTTGTATATCGGATATATAGGATTTGATCATCGAGTACGGAAAGGGCTTTAACGTTATTTTTTTATTCTATCTCGTAAACCAGAGGGCGCTGTTGTACAAATACCGCAAAAAACTCAAAACAACTCATCCGATAAGTATGATTTTTAAAGTTATTTTCGGGTGCGGTGAGTCTTTTGACGCTATGTATTTTGCTATATCTTGAACCCCAGAGGGCGCTATACTACAAAATACAGTAACGCGTAGCAATTGCCAAAAATTCATTTTTGCTCTGATTTTTTTCAAAAATGTGCAGTCTATTGAATACATTATAAAACTTGAAAATATATTTTTGCAAGCGAACGGCAGCACGCACACACAAATCACGATTTCCATAACTTTTTCTCATAATTTTCAGATGTTGAAGCTACATTTTGCTCATTTCGCCGAAGTTACCGGTTTGAAAGATGCACACAAAATTCCTTCTAAAGTTTGTGAAAAGTTTTTTCAAATCGACGAATGAAATCGAAAATTATTTATATCAACTCCCGAGCTAAGCCGGGTATTCAGCTAGTATATAAATATAGCTTGATTTAAATTGCAATAAAAGTGTACTAAACTACATCAAGATGATCATATATTAATTCAATTGCAAGTCTTGCGAATTTGTGGCTCTTTAATAAAACTCAAAACATAATTTTTATAAAGTTTTTATTAATGAAAAGGAATCAACAGAAACCTTAGAGCAAAATTAAAGATTATGCGGTATGGTGGGTGGCACGCCTATGTTACGGTAAATGTTGCAGGCTTGAATGTCCATTAAAACGTTAAGTACTTAAGACAGTAAAAAAAATTGCAATATAGCATTAACAAAAACAGTTAGGAAAATAATCACACTTCAATGATCTTTAAGCAATTTAGCGGCTCTTTTAAGCTATCGTTGTGAGTGGTAGAAACTGTTGTTGGTGTTGTTGTTGTTATAGCATGATCACAATAGTTTTTGTCTTTATGCAATGTTGTTAAGAAATTGAACATTTTTAAATTTGCCGCCGGACTGATATGGCGGCGATCAGTGAAGCCGGCCGCTAAAACCGGCAACATTAAACAAATTTTTAAACTGAAACTTGGTGTAAAATTTGTTCAGTATTAAAAAGCTGGCAAAATGCCCCAAAAAGTAAATTTACGACATTAATTTTAAATTTAACCAAAAAAAATTACTCTCAAAAGATCATCATGCTTACTATCATGTTGTGAGTTATTTAATAAAGACTTATTTTAAACATGCAATAAAGACTTATGCCGTGCAGAATTTAGATTTTTTTAATCACTTTTAAACTTAATGTCAACTAAATTCTTCCATTTCATCGAATACGTGTTGCAATACAATCAATTTTGATTAAGTTTGAAATAATTATAAGATCAAATTTCGTTCAATTATTACGTTATTTAATATTTTCTTTAATTCGCTGACAAGCTGACTTGCTGACCAGGCACATAGCCAGGCCCGGAAGCTTACAACGTGTCTTTAATGTGGACTCGGTAGACACGGACAACACGTACAACGAGCATACATAAATAAGCGAAGAAGCAATAAAAACATAAAATTACCACAACAAGTCTTTAATTGGTCGCCTTTAATTTCGTCAGAGTTGGTTACTGGAATATATCGATGATTGAATTATAGTAGATCATATTTGCAAAGTTACCCAGTTGGCAAAAACTGCCCACATATGTGAGCTGCAGTCACTCACAGTTATTTTTTATTTCTACTTAAACTATGACAATAGCGCTTAATTAATTCAACATCCAAGTACTTAATTGAAATAGAAATCGACCTTGAGCAGATTGACGATAATCAAATCATTTATGCATAAAGTTAGAAATACAAATTAGTTAATTAAGAATACTGTGAAGAAATAAATTTCGATTTTATAATTTTAATATAAAACTAGGGTGCTGAAGCTAAAATACCCCCCGCGGCCGGAGTCTTTAGCCGTATATAAAATGTTTATGTATAATCTGCAAAAATATTTGTATCATACGCTTAATTTTATTTTACCCTTAGGTGCCTTATAGAGTAATTTGTAGACTGCTTATTAGGTTAAAGAAAATATGTGAAAAATTTTATTGATATGTGCAAAATTTGATTGATATGTGCAAATTCATAACAACGGTGTAAAATAATTTCGCTTGAAATTAAAGTGCCACGTCCCCCGTCCAATTCCACCCAACTATCTAGACTAATTACTGCTCATTATTCCAAAGAATATAGGAAATTTGGAAAAATCGGTCAAAAGCTGTAGAAGGAGTTCGATTTAAATTGAAGTTTAAATTGAAGTCCCTTGTCTATTTCCGCCCAATTTTTGAGACTAATCACTGCCCATTATTCCAAAGAATATATTTCCAAAATTTGGTTGAAATCAGAAAAACAGTGTAGAAAAAGTTCGATTAGAGTTAAATTGACACGCCCCTTGTTCAATTCCACCCACTTTTGTAGGCTTAAAATTACAATTAATTATACTGAAGAATATATGTCCGAAATTTGACTGAAATCGAAGAAACGAAGTAGATGAAAATAGCGCCCCCCTGTCTTGTAGCGCCCACTTTTATAAACTTCAAACTGATCCTTGTGCCAAGTAAGATGCGTGCAAAATTTGGTTTAAGTTGGACAAACAGTGTAGAGGAAGTTCGATTAGAATTAAATAGACACGCCCCTTGTCCAATCACACCCAATTTTGTAGCCTTAAAACTTTTCGTTATACTAAAGAATATATGTGCGAAATTTGGTTGAAATCATAGAAACGGTGTGGATGAAAATAGATTAAAAGTAGAGTGCTGATCCTTATGCAAAATAATATGTGTGCAAAATTTGGTTTAAGTCGGACAAACGGATTAGAGGGAGTTCGAATAAAATTAAATTGATACGCCCCTTGTTCAATCCCACCCAGTTTTGTAAGAATGTAAGAAATTTCGTTTAAATCGGACAAACGGTGTAGATGGAGCTAGTTAAAAAATTTAGTGCCACCCCCCCCGTCTAGTACCGCCCAATTTCATAAACTTAAAATTGCTCAAATTACCAAGGATTATATGTGCAAAATTTGATTGAAGTCAGACACATGTTGAAACAGAAGTTCCATTAAAAGTAAAATGCCACAACCACTTTTCTAGCTTAAAGACTCCACATTATAGTAGATACAATATGTTCGTTCTGGGGCAGGTGGCTCGGTGGCTCAAGCCGATGACGTCACTCCGGTCCAGCGCCATCTAGTGGGGGCTTTTTTTGCTAAAAATTGGCAAGTTTGGTGTATGTCTTTGCTTTAAGCTTTTAAAATTTGCAAGTTTGGTGTATGTCTTTGCTTTAAACTTTTAAAATTGGCAAGTTTGTGGTATGTCATTGCTTTAAACTTTTCAATTAGCAAGTTTGAGTATGTCTTTGCTTTAAACTTTTAAATTGGCAAGTTTGGGGTATGTCTTTGCTTTTAAGCGTTGATCATAAGTTTATACACTACATTATCGGTATGGTAGTCAAGCGAGTTCTTATCAGTGTTTGCATGTTTTGTTTTTTCTTAACCCTCGAATTCGTTATAGCAATGACTCAAACTCTGCTGGTTGACTTTTGCTGAAATGATATGACTTGCTTTATGAAAATATATGCATTAATATGGGTTGAAGCAATTTAGGTACGGCGAAGGTTGAAGGGTTAAATAAATGTTTATAAATTTATCATAATGATGCTAAGTATTAGGTGCGTGTATTAGATTTGCATAAACCAAGTTTAATAATTGGTTGAAAACCATTTAAAACATAGGCGTATATAAATATCTATTCGTCAGTTGGGGAACATCGGGGTAACAACCGCCGGCCAAGTCGCTTATACCCAGCAACTTCTCCGCCGCTGTATTTTATTTTAACTAAAAGAAATACACCGCACCCAAGAAGAGTCAAGAAGTTTCTAGAAGCTTCGAGATGCAGAACCTTTAAGAACATTTTAGAAGCCGATGTCGCTATAAAAAATAATTCAAGGTTAAAGTGATAAGAGCCAAGCTTCATAAAAAGCATAGTAAGTGTACTCAAAAAAAACCGCATGTTCAAGACAAGGGAGTAGTGTAGACGTTTAACGCTAAAATAAACGAATGTTTGTGGTGAAATTCTGATAAAAATTGAATTACATTTTTCTTTATTACTATTATTATTATTATTTTGTATATATATATATATATATAACAAATTTTATAATTTTATTAATGGAAAAAAGTGATTTTATGGTTAATTAATTTTTTCTGATTTCATATGTTAGAGGTGAATATTCAATTAATCGATCATGAATTACTAAACAGTGGGCTGAGGTTCTATCTGGAATCGGTTTATTTGCTTCGGGTTTAAATTCAATTCGTACATCAATAGGTTCAACTTTAATTGCTTCAATTTGGCGTGTTACATCAACAACAATAAGTGGTGCAATAGCCTTAAATCCAACGACATCTAGCAATGGTTTAGGTTCCCGCATATAATAACTTTGTTGAAATTTTGCATACATATCATATAGCATACTGTCCCATTTCAAAGCGACTATTTAAATCATCATAGGGATATGATTCAGAGTTATATATATATACTTTTAAATTAGATATATTACAATGATCAAATATATTTCCTTCCTGTTTACTTTTTTCTCTTTGTAAGCCGATTATATGAAATCGTGGTCTTTAATTTTGCGGTGAAAGCTTTACATTCCATAAAACTTTTGTTTCCTTTGGTAGTATAGGATTTATATGATAGTCCCAACTCCTAAACGCCATTGGTATTGCCAAATTTTCGTTTTTAATTATCTTGTACATTTCCAATTTAAGTAACCCAAACAGCGTTTCTTAATGCGCCACTTTCTTGGCGCATTTCTCTAACTTGGTGAGACAAAGAGATCCTGATTCGAATGTGTATACGAATATCATCGTTATTTTTAAACGATTTTTGGTATGGATAGTAAGTATGATAGTCTCTTTTTATAATACTCTCGTCGTACATAGGTTGTTGAAGTACATTGAGTATTTCATTCATATTGAATTATTGGTTGATTGACTATCGATATTATGATTGATTGATTGATTATCGATCAGTTTAAGCCGTTAGCTGTTGAACAGTACAGATCAGTTTTAGCAGTTTGCTGTTGAACAGTACAGAGCAGCTTAGCAGATAACTGCTAAAACTTTAAAGTTTAGCAGTTATCTAGATTGTTAATATAACTGTTATATTAACTGACTGTTAATATAATATGGGAGGTAGGCGTGGTTTTCATCCGATTTTTTCAAAGTTCATAGTCAGGATATTGAAGATAAAAGCTGACGTGCAAAATTTCAAGGCATTTCATTAATTTATATGGGTTTTTTAGAGATTTTACGGTTAAAATAAAGTCACTTTGTATGGGAGGTAGGCGTGGTTTTCATCCGATTGAGCTCATTCCCAAACTTTATCTCCATTTTTTAGAGAGAAGCTTATATTTTAAATTTCATTATGATAGCTTTGAAATTACCGCTGTAATCGTGATCACAGACGGACAGATAGATGGACACAAGGAAATCGACCCAGCTGGTGATGCTGATCAAAAATATATATACTTTTCTATACCTAACACGCCTCCTTATTGGCGTTACAAACGGAATGACAAAGTTAATATACCCCTTACGCAGTACGCGTTGGGATAGAAAAATTATTTCAACTGAATAAATTTAAAATGTACAGTGCCGTTAAAATAATATTACCGTGACCAGACCTGTAGCCGATATTTTACCATGAGTGTGTGACTTTCATTACAAAGCGTTTATAAAATTTATTTTTCTTCGAGAGTACAATAAAAGAAGTACCCAAGAAGCATTTTATATTGTTGATTTATCAAGTAGTTTTTTAAGAGAGGCCTGGTTTATTTTCTTTGAACTGTACTTAATACCCAATGCCCACAAATATCAATGAAAACGCTATATTTCAAACGATTTTTTTTCGTATTAGACTTTGATTTTTTAATTCAGTTCGTAAATCTGAACCATATTTCAGATGGTTTTGCACGTTTTAGACTTTAATATTATGATTGAGTTCATATGGTAACTATCGCCAAATGTTCCAAAAATGGGCGTGGTCAAATTATAGATACACCCCCACTTTTTCAGAAATCATTAAATTGTTTCTTTGTGAAAATTTTATTCGAGTACGGGTATAGTTTAGAAAAAAATTGCCACATGCGTTTTCTAAAAAAGTGGACGTAAAAAATTAAGATGGTATGCCACAAACAAAAAACAAGTTCTACTTTTTTGGGACATGCAAATGTAGATATAGATAACATTGTGTCTTTTTCGACTGTATCAACAAGTAATGTATTCTACATTTTTTTTACCTTCAGTTACCTAACTTAAAGACGAATCCATCATTGTGTCTCTTATTGTAAATTTATTTCATGAATGATGATCGAGAGACGATACTCGTATCATTATTGTTCTCAAATATTTATTAAAAATTTATTGATTTTTTCACACAAAGCCTCTAATTCATACCATAAAAGCACTTAAAATGCTTTTAATGTGGGTCAATAACTGGAGTTGGTACTCTTAATGATTTTCTGTTCTTAAAATACTCCATGTCAGTTCTATAGTACATACATATCTTGTACAATTATTTACCTAGAGCCAAAGTCTTTTTATTAAATTGAAAAAAAAAAACAATGTTTAATCATTTCATCGCACATCCGCTTAAATATCTTAGAAAATAATTAATATGGTTAACGTTGCATTAACATTGGTGCAACTTTTCCCACTTCTTTCCCACAATAAGCTTAACTTTCTGCTTAAATATTCAAAACCACAAACATAACGTGCTTGCATATAATTTGTCAATATTTTTTGATTTAACGATATTCGGTGCTTTATTTAAAGAGGTTTTATTAACGTTTTTACCTCGAACATCCGGTCGATTGTTGTGTTTGTCACGATTTTCATTGCAATTTGCAGACTGATATATAATTTTTTTTTTTTTTTTTTATAGTATTTATTTGATTTTTTGGCAGCAATATTAAATTTATTAGCTTAAATGCTATTTAGCCCTGAAAATTCAGCAAAACTGCTTGATACACATTTCATGAAACTTGTAAAATAATTGTTAGCTTGAATTGATTGAACGGTTTTTTTACAAATTATTATTATTTAATTGGTATAAAGTTAAAAGTTAATAGAAACTTAAAAACTAAGGTTAATCAGTTAAAAAAAAATAGTGTTAGCAAGTTTTTTAGTTTCTTCACTTTATTTAAATACTTTCAAAACTTTAATTTTTATAGCATAAACAGATGATTTTTTTATTTTTTTATGGTTCGCTGTCTGCTGACAATTGCTGCATGCCTACATAATTTTATTTATATTTTCGTTAGTAAATCGTAGTTAATTTGACATTCTTTATATGGTATTTTTCTTACCTGATGTCGGACATTCTATAAAGAAATTGGTAACAAAAATTAATATTTGGAAAATATAATATTGTGCAAACAACCTGTTCGCAGTGACAAATGTTTGTCTCGTTATAACGCTTCTATAGCACATGGTACTATTTCTAGTTACTCGAAATCTCTGATATTCTTGAGATATTTATGCAAAAGCCGTAAGTTGAAGAACTTACAAAACAAAAGTTATTTTGAATACGATCGAACCCTTCTTCCACTGCCAAGTCACTCACCTTCCTCTCATTACCTCAACTCAGATCACCCACTGTGTGTAGGATTGCTAGAAATAAGATTTCCAAATCGTTCCAAGCTTTTTTTAAAATAACTATTCTAATGCTTAAATCGTCATTTCGTCATTTACATTTGCAGACGAGTTTGAGAGACACATAAGTGAAGCAACAAATTTTGATAGAGTTGGGAAAAAGTGTTATCAGGATGCTTTGTATTTGATAAAAAAAAAATTCCAAAATATGACGGCTGGATTTTTTCATGAGTATCAAACATATTTTTAAAATATCAAATTCTTAACTCCCATAAGTCATTGCAGGGCCGTAGCTAGAAAAATTTTGCTTTAAAAAATTTTTTTCAAAATTAGGAAACGGTAAAATAATAATAAAAATAAGAACTTTAAGGGGGAGGGGGGGCTTTCGAGTTAAATTTTTTTCTAAAATTATTTTAAGAGGTGAATTTGGGTAATTTTAAAAATATAAAAAAAAAATTTTTTTATGCATAATTTCGCGATAGTTTAGCTTCAAATAGACAAATTATTGATAAATATGCTTTTCCGAACGTCGACAAATTTTTTTTTTATGATTTTACGATGAGTTTTATAGACATAATTTTTGTTGAATGATCACAAAAATAATCTTAAAAAAAAATTGAGTTGAAAATCCCCCTCCCCCCCTTAAATTTTTATTATCATTTTAGTGTTTTTTAATTTTGAAAAAAATTTGTTAGTCCTGCGACCAATATTTCGCTACCTACGGCTCTGACTCATTGGGTCTAAAAATGAGAATGTTCTCAAGGATCGATCTGGCGAGATCAAACTCAAGCACTGAGTCACAAGAATTTTCTCAGTCTCAGAATTGTATGCATAAAAAATAGATGAAGCTCATTAAAAATTACTCTAAATCAGTGAGATCGATCTCAAAGCTCCTCTTGAATTTTTAAGGTAATTTGCACGAGTTGAAGTTTTTTACTTAGAAATAGAAAATAAAAAGGTCTCAAAACTTCACATACAACACGTATCTACCGTGTTCTTTTATTGAAAAGTTGAAGGAAGCCATCAAAGAATGAAGATTATTATAAAAAATGCTATTAAACATGACGTTGAGCAACACATGTAGCTCCGTCAAGGTAGGAAATGACCTCTCCGAAATCTTCAATACCGAAAGAGGTTTCAGACAAGGCAATCCACTGTCTTGCGATCTTTTCAACATCATCATGGAGGGAATCATACGAAAGGCCGTTGTGCATCTTAATGGCATCATTTTCCACAAAGGTGTCCAGCTCCTTGCGTACGCTAGTGATATTGATATTGTCAGCAGAAGCAAGAGAGATGTTACCGCTGCTTTCACCGCTATCGAAAAGGAATCAGCCAAAGTGGGTTTGACGATAAATTAGGGTAAAACAAAGTATATGTTTTCTACAAACAAGGGAGCGTGTCGTCTAGACTCCCACGTTTCATCCGGCAGCTATAACTATGAAGTAGTCAAGGAGTTTGTATACCTTAGCACCGCCATTAATAACAACAAGGAAGTCAGCCTGGAGATAATACGAGAACAATAATTGCTAATAGGTGCTACTAAGGGCTCAGTAAGCAACTAAGTTCCAGAGCCCTCTCTCGATCGACAAAACTAACACTTGACAAGACGTTCGTTCTACCTGTACTTCTTTATGGCGCTGAGGCATGGGTAGTTTCGCAAACTAACGCAGAGAGAAACACAGAGAGAAAACTTCTTTGCAAAATCTTCGGTCCTGTTCGAGTCGGCGATGACTATGGCATCCGATTGAATGAGCTGAGCTGTATGAGCTCTACGAAGACAATGATGTATTACAGCGTATAGCTGTTCATGTCCATCGTCATGTCCTGGGCTGGGTCATGTCCATCGTATGGACGACGAAGCTCCAGCGAAAAAGGTGCTTGAGGCGAGGGTCGATGGTCAACGACGACAAGGGAGACCATGCTTCCGATGGATGGACCACGCCAAGGATGCTCTAATCGCACTTGGTGTATCCGATTGGAGAAGGCGCGCGCAAAGCATAGGCGCCTGGCAAGAGCTGATGAGGTCGACTGAAACCCGAAACCCACGGTTTGTTATGGCCACCTAAGTAAGTAAGTAAGTATTAGACATATGCTCGGTTTTCTTTTTTTAAGATTTGGCAAAAAACTTCATATGTTTTCAATTTATAACATATATAACAAAAGAAAAAACGCTAAATTTGTAAAAATATGAATTATTTATTATATTTATTAAAAATATGGTTATTACATAAATTTGTAAATTTTCAAAGAGTTCTTCAAACAGACAAGGCTTGTTTCAACTTTATCAGGTTTACTTTTTCATCATTAAGAACATTAGTTTGCTGGTCATATTGTAATTTGTCTCAATAGAGGTTCAAAAAATTGTCTTGGAAGAAAAGTGTAACGATTTCAGCAACAAAAGACGATGTAGAGTGAAGTATATGGGCATTTGAGAGAAACAAAACTTAAATTTTCTTGCGCTGCAACAAAATTTAAAACAAAAAAAAAAAAAAAAAAATTAAGTTACACTTATATATATGTATATAAGTTACACTTATATACACTTATTGTATTGCATTGATAAATAACAAATTGACACCAATCATGACTGGTAGACTCATAAATATTAGTTTTTGGGCCAAATGAAAAAATGTTCGAACAAACATTTGTTTTCACTCTTTGTTAAACTACTAGTCAATGCGATGGAAATTATCGTGCGAAATCAAAAAAATTAACTGGGTGGTAAAGTTATTTTAGATATATCAGGGCATGTTTTTTCTGAACTAACTAGAGGACCTTTTTTTTTGTGTAAATATAACAAAAACATCTGCAAGATTAATAAGTACATTATTTATTTCAAAATTAGTATTGAATCAAAAAATTAATGCATGAAACTCCCTGAGAAAGGCACATAATCTTTTAATCAGAACCAATATGAGAAAATAAATATTTTCCGGGTCTATCGAGTTACTACTTAAAAATTTGTGAGTTCATTGAATAGATGACTTAACATTTAAGGAGAAAATTCTCAGACAAGCGAGCTGCATATCAGGATTATGCATATCGATTTGAGAATTAACTCACTAAGAGCTTTTGTTTAAGGGGTTACATGACATTGGCAGTTTTTTGAAATCGATATTTCAAAAAAATCTTTTTTTTAATAATTTTGTATTTTAGTAAATATTCTTAAGATTCTAAGAATAATTAATTTAATGGAAAAATTCCTACGGGTTCAAAAGTTACAGCCGGATTAGTGAGAGCGCATTTTTAATTTTTGCGCTACCTACGTACGGCAGCTGGTATATATTTGTTTTACTTGCTACCTGCCTTTTGCTGGTTGTTATTTCGTACCTACTTGAAGGGTGAAGGGTGAAGGGTGAAGGGTGAAGGGTGAAGCCCGAATTGCTAAACGATTGCAAAAAACTATAAGAAACAGCACAACACAAGATAACAAAGGCATACAGTACGAAGCAGGCATGGCAGATTGAAGGTAACCTTTTTTCTTTGTTCACAAACTTTGAACGCGTTTATCTCGAAACCATGTTTTTCGTACTCGTTGCGGCACTAGCGGGTTCATTTTTTGACGAATTTTTTTAAACTTGATTCGCTATCATATGACACGAGCTTTTTTTTCGATTTCTTATGAATTTTTAAAGTCAATATTTTATTCGAAAAAACACACTTTCAAATTTGAAACATCACCAAAAATTGAAAAAAAAAAATTTTAAAAAAAACTCCTGTCATACGATAACCAATTTTTTTAAAATTTAAAAAAGTCATTTTTTTCCAGATCGGACAATTTTTGCAACTCCCAGCGCTGCAACCACGAGGCCCCGTTTTTTTCTCTGCCGCCAGTTTGGAGCTCTATAAAACCATGTTGGAGTGAAAAATATATTTTTTTAATTTTTTTTCTTGTAAATTGTTCAATTCTCTACAATAATAAAAAAAAAAAATTTTGGAAAAATGTTTGTTTTTGACTGAGTTATGAATTTTTAAAAAAATGTCTGTTTTCTCTGCAGCGAATGTCATGTTCCTCCTTAAAGAACTTTTTCAGGCCTTGATATCCATCTGGATGAACGAGCTCCTACTAACGAGTAAAAAAAAAAAATCTTCAACTTAAAAAATCGAATAAAAAATAATATCTCACTTTAATGCAAGAGAGCCGAACTAAATTCGAAAATGAACGAAAAGTATGCTGCATGGCTGAACTGGTTTTTGCTTTTATTGCATTTTTATAAGTGTACAATTTTTTAAACTCGGGCATTAAAGCCAAATCGCTTTTTTAATTGATTAATTTGTTTAACTCCTCAGATAACAATGCAAAGCTAGCAACTTTAGCCTTTGCATACTCGTATACTCCTAAAAAAATTCGTTGTTTTTTAAAAAGTGTTAATTTTTCTTGAAATCTATTTTAACAATGACTTTGGAAATATATTCAGGCCTTATGATATTCTGATATTTAACATAATAGATTTTTCAAAAATTCAAAATACAAATTTCAAGTCTTCAGGATTACAAAAAATTGAATACCAAAATAAATTTGAAACCGTTTTTTTGAATTGAACAATTGAACAATATTTACAATCGTCTTTGTGGAATCGGTTCGTCGCACACTGGGGCAGCATGTATTGGAGGCTTTGCCAAAAGTCATTTTAAAAAATGGGAATTTGGAAAATTTTTGATGCAGTTTTAATCTTGATTTAAACTTGATTAATCTTGAAAGTGACCCTATTTTGCGTATTTTTCAACACAAATTTATTTCTTTGAGAAGCTGGAGGATAAGATATTCAAATATATATTAATAAGTTGAATTTCGTAGACCGTTTCTTTTTTATTGAATAAAAAGTAAAGTAACTTTTTTTTTTAATTTCAAATTTTAAAATGTTTTTTTTTTTTAATTTGCGCAAAATGGTAATTCCAATTTTAGTAATAAAGTTAAATATAAACCATCAGTTTTAAGAAAATTTGGTCTGCTGAAATGCCATTTTGCGCAAATGCTAAAAAAAAGCTTTTTGAAAATTTCATGCCTAAAAAGAAAAATTGAGTTTTTTACATTTTTGACGATAACGTTGCCAAATTTAAGGAATAAATCTTGTTATTATTTAAGTCAATACCGCTTTAGTTTAGGTTTTAAGAAATTATAAAAAATTTTTAATTTTTTTATTAAAAAACTGCACAAAAAAAAAATTATTAAATTTGTTTAAATATAAAAAAGGTACTTTCTAATGTTGGTGAAAATATACCCTTACATTATAAATTTTCGCTTTCTACCAAATAATGCTAACCGAAAAAGTTTTTATCCGGAAGTTGGAAACATGGATAGTGATTCAGAAGCTTTAGATTAAAACTAATTGTATTATGGCATGTTAATGCTGTATCGATGTGAATTGTTACTAATAAAATAAAGTAAAATAATCTCTGCTTAAATTTAGCTCTATTCTGATGAAATTAGTAAAATACTTATATTTTCAACTTCGGTAGAACAAGGGTGCGATGCCTACTTGTGCAACGTTCACTTGTTCAATCATAGCCAAACTTATTCAGCTATTTTCAATAAATAATCTAAAGCAACATATGAAATTCCTTCGATGTTTCATTCTCAGTAGCTATTGAAATGTGTCAATATATAAATTTCGATTGCATGGGAGGTGCCACACCCTGTTGTTCGATCATTGCCACACTTACCTTGCTTATTTCAATAAATGATCTGAAGCAAAATGTAAAATTTTGTCGTTTATTCTCAGTAGTTATTAAAATATGTCAGTATTTAAATTTTGACTGTGTGAGAGATGCCACGCCCACTTATTCAATAATTGCCAAAATTACCCTACTATTTTCAATAAATAATCTAAAGCAAAAATGAAATTTCGTCGTTTTATTCTTAGTAGTTATTAAAATATGCCAATATTTAAATTTTGAAGGTATGGGAGGTACCACGCCCATCTATTAAATTTATTTTTTAACAAGCCCATAATTCTTACAAGGTGATAAAGTACCCGTGTACGAGAGAACTGCAACGTGTCTATGATTCGAACGAATGACTATAAATCATCCATCAAAAACCGAATGCGATTGCGTGCGGTTGGGTACAACAACCACCACTTCCACGCATTCCAAGCATTCTCATAACAGCGATAAGCGACGAGTTCCGCCGCTTTCACTCATCGCTCATAAGAATGCCGCTCAATGATTCTAATGATTTTAGAGTCATTCCTTATGATTCTAGAGTCATTAAGGGAAATGTTGCGTGCAGTGTTACCGCTGACATATTTTAGTATACATATAATATATAAATTTATTATTATATACATAAAATACTAGCGGACTCGGCAAATGATAAAAATAAATCTTAAAATAGTATTAATAAAGTATTTAAATGCATATACTTAATAAAAAAAAAAATTCAAAATATTATTGATAGAAATGAGTAAAAAATTGTGAAAATGTTATCGAAAAAAATATTAAAAATTTTTGCAAACATTTTTTAAGTATTAACAAAATTATAATAATTAAAGAATTAAGAATTATTATAATTAAAATATTAAATAAAATCATTTGATAATATGAATAAAGGTTCTCAGCAATTCATCATTACAAGTGTGAAAGTGATTTAAAAAATTGATTAAAAACAATACAATAACAACAAGAAACAAATAATAGACAACATACAAGTATAAAATAAGTTTGCTACAATTTAATCAACACGATCTTAATACGTAAAACACAAAACAAAAGTAAAACAAGGAAAACGCACGCCAATACTGAAATGCACGCAAATCATTCAATGGCTCTAGAGTCATTGAGGATGCTTAGAATCATATGCTTAGGATTTAGCAGTCTTTCTACTGAGCGATGAGTGAAAGCAGCGGCACTCGTCGCTCATCGCTGTTATGAGTGTGCTTCGCGTGGAAGTGGTTGTTGTTGTGCGCAACCGCACGCACTCGCACTCGGTTTTTGACGAGTGATTTAGAATCGTAAAAAAACGATTCGCTGCAGGTCTCTGCCGTGTACTAATTTTGGTGAAGTTTCAATTAGAATTGGAGTTTTGGCCAAGCGTCTCATACAAGCCGCCCCATAGTGCTTCATAACATGGACCCAAAAAATAGTCTAAATGACAACGGCCACGTCCATCTGGCAATGCTGCCCGTGTGGTCAAACTGGTTATTTTTCTCTTACTAACAGTTATAAAACAGTTCATTATAGATTTGCATATCGCACTGCAAACGGGCTGACTGCTTTCTGTTGGCTACTTTGTTTTGGCGTTCTGTAATGATTCAAAGCGATTGCTGTATCTGTTTAAATCTGTTCAACATTTTTTTTTGTTTGCTTTAATTTTGCGATTGCCTTTTAATTTGGTCAAAATATGTATTACCAACAACTTGTTTTTTTTTATGCTAGCCACAGTGTTGCCACTTTTGCCACTGCGTTTGGTTCAGTTTAGCAATTAATTTGTTGCTGTGTTATTTACTAGTTCGTGTCTAGTGTACTGTCAAGTTCAACACCGATTTAATCCATTGATTTGCGGTCTATTTATTTGATTATTTGCTACATTTGCTGCAAGCAGTTTCTTTAATCCACAGAACCCCAAACTAAAGTACATATAATGATAGTAAATGTAATAAATCATTAACTTGTTTTTTTGATTAGTTTGAGATAAAAATCATTAAGAACAGATGCATAAAATATAATTTAATTATTGGTTTTCAGAAGTCATTGCCTCATAGAACAAACGCACCAAAGGATTTTTCTGGGTTAGTTTAGTTGAATAATTATGGAGCAATGCATTTTTCAAACGCGCCGGAACGTAGTTTACAATGAACTACACACGATGTCTAGCGATTGAAAACTCATTTATCCGTAAGTACTCAAGTTTCCACGCTCAAAATTTTACCAATATTAACAAAAACTTTTTAGCTATTTTTTCGCAACAAAATAAAAAAAAAATAAAAATATCATGTCCAAGTGATTTATATTTTATATTTGGAATAATGCGTTAGAAACCAAGTTCGAATCCCATCTGAAACAGAATGTTTTTTCAATTGAATTAATTTTTCTGTTCGGACGTCACCTCTCTGTAGACAATGGCGAATCTCAAAGACTAAAAACTGCCATTTCGGAGTCGGCAAAAAGCTTGAAGGTCCAGTTCTCGATAATTTGTGTTCAAACATTTCACAACACAATTGATCATAAAAAGCTCGGCCAAAGGACCTTAAAAAAATTGTATTACAAAAAAAAATATGTGGAATGCCCATATGTATATAAAATAAACTAGTAAGGAATGAATTTCAACAGAGTCGAAGCGTAAATTTTTTAACCCCTCCCCCCTCCCCCCCCCCTCCCTCTTCGCGATCGTATTTAAGTATATTAGTATCGCCTGCTGCCGAAATTCGAAAATTTTTCTTTGGAATTTTTGCTGAAGACACCAACTCATAGCTTGAATGAATGGCATCAGCGGTCAGCGAAAGTCCCTCTCGCAGCGTCAGCTCGAAATAAAACCATCACCGTCCGTCAATGTTATTTTCGGACACATTCTTTGTTGAGAAGTATTGAACAAACTATACAACAATTATTTATGTCTTCGTATGTGTTATACGAAGCAAACGATAATTTGGCGTCAAGCGGCCAGCGAACAGCGGTTGGGGTTGCTTCAATACGTTTTTAGTAGGTTTTTTATGCTGATGCGGCGGCATCGAAAATCTACGCCACCTTGTTTCCGGTTCACACCTGCGAAGGAAAGTTTGGCTACGATCCACATCAAGGCAAAATTTTTCTTTATTAGCCTAATTGAGCGCATGCCCCGATGGAGCAAAAGGACGAAGCCGTCAAAGACGCGCTCTACGCTTATCTTGAGGAAGTATACGATCACCTTCCGGTCCATGACGTGAAAATAGTCCTCGGCGATTTTTAATGTGGTCAGTTTAGTCTTCATGAGACCTCCACGAACAAGCTGTCTAAGGCTGATCGACTTCACCGCTGCGCGAAACATGGTATTTAGTTACTTACTTACTTAGGTGGCCGTTACAACCCGTGTCCGGATTTCGACCGACCTCATCAGCTCTCGCCAGGCGCCTCTGCTTCGCGCGCGCCTTCTCCAATCGGATACACCAAGTGCGGTTAGGGTTTCCTCAGCCTGGTCCATCCATCGGAGGCATGGGAACAGGGGGCGAACCTTCACATGGCAACGTGTCTGACCGCCTCAACCTGGCGAGGCCAGCATTATCCATGTCGAAATCGTCTCAAGTCGACTCAAACCTCCAAGTGGTGTTCCCTGGGCAACGGCAAACTGGCATCCGTCAGTTTGACGGCTAATTTGAGCGGCGGGTCGATCCATAGACCTTAAACATGGAATGTGCGCAGGGTTTGGGTCCCGCCACATTACTACTGCCCAATGAAAACTAAACCAGCCTCGGATAAGAACCCCAATGGTATTTAGTAGCATTAGATATAAACACCTAGACATTCACAAGGCCATCTGGTTGTCCCCGAATCAAAAACCGCAAAACCAAATTGATCATGATGTAACCGACGGAAGGCATGCCTCTAATGTTCTTGATGTGCACACGTGTCGGGGGAGGATTCGTATCTAGGTACATTAACTCCGACCACTATCTTATTTCAGCCAAGATTAACATGCGATAATGCAATCCGAAGAACATACGCACAGGAATGCAACGAAAGCTAGATGTTGCTAAGCTGCAATCACAACGGACTGCCGAGGCCTACTCCGCTAAACTCCCGGTTAAGCTCAACCAACTAACCTCTGAACCCCCGACGACTACGGCAGACTTTGGGAGCATTTATCCCACTCCATGCGCGCTGTCGCTGACGAAGTCATTGGTTTCTAGCACCCGCAACCTCTGAACCAATGGTGCGATCAGAAGTGTCTCATCGCGACAACAGTTAAAAACGCCATTTTCAGAAAAACGCTGCAGCGCGAGCCGTGCGAGAAAACTACCGCGAAAAGAGGAAGGAAGAGAGGTACTTTTTCAGACCCATAAAAAGGGAGCAGGAAAAGCACGAACGTGAGGAACTCGAGGTGTACTAGGGAAAGAAGGATGCACGAAAGTTTCATCAACAGGTAAAGCGTCTAACCCAAGGTTTCAAGTCCGGAGCATCCACTTTTACATAGAGATGAAAATGGATATCTGGTTAGAGATAGGCAGTGTGAGCCTGAGACTGTGGAGCAGCATTTCTCCATCTACTTACTGACGACGATTCCACCAATGCCGCCTATGCAGAAAGCAGCCCAGCACTACCAATAAACGATGACGGAATGAAAGTACCACCGCCTAGTCATGAATAGGTGCGAGTTGCTATCCAACGACTTAAAAACAATAAAGCAGCGGGTGTTGACGGCCTGTCAGCTGAATTGTTTAAAATTGATAAGGTGTATGCATCAGGTCATCAGCAAAATATGGCTAGCGAAAAGCATGCCCGACGATTGGAATCGCAGCGTACATACTTTGCCCTATACTTAAAAAAGGAGACCCAACAATCTGCGCCAACTGTCGAGGAATCAGTAATATTTCCATCGCATATAAGGTTCTGTGATGCGTAGTGTGTAAAAGATTAAGGCTGATTACAAAAACACTGATTGGACCTTATCAGTGTGGTTTTCGACCTGGCAAAGCCACCATAGAACAGATTTTCACACTACGACAAATCCTGGGAAAAAAACCCACGAAACCAAATTGACACCCATCATCTCTTTGCCGATTATAAAGCTGCGTTCGATAGCCCGAGGAAGTTGGTAAGACTTTGCAGGATGACGTTGAGCAACATATGCAGCTCCGTCAAGTTAGGAAATGACCTCTCCGAAATCTTTAATACCAAAAGATGTTTCTGATTAAAGCGATCCACTATCTTGCGATCTCGTTTTTATGAAGTGGATCGTACGAAAGGCCGGTGTGCATCCTAATGGCACCATTTTCTACAAAGGTATCCAACTCCTTGCCTACGCTGATAATATTGACATTGGCGGCAGAACCAAGAGAGACGTTACCGCTGCTTTGACGATAAACGAGGGCAAAAAAAAGTACATGCTGTCTACAGCTATTACTTCGAAGTAGTCAAGGGTTTATATACCTTAGCACTGCGATTAGCAGCAACAATTATGTCAGCCTGAAGATAAAGTGAAGAACAACAGTTGCTAATAGGTTCTTCTACGGGCTCAGTAAGCAACTAAGTTCTAGAGCCCTCTCTCGATCGACAAAACGATCACTCTACAAGACGTTCGTTCTACCTGTGCTTCTTTATGGCACTGAAGCATGGGTAGTTTCGCAAACTGACGCAGCTGCTCTAGGGGTGCTCAAGAGAACACCCAAACTCTTCGGTCCTGTTCGAGTCGGCGATGACTATCGCATCGGAATGAACCACGAGCTGTATGAGCTCTACAAAGTCATTGACGTAGTTCAGCGTAATACTGTGCAGTGACTACGCTGGCTGGGTCATGTCCATCGTATGGACGATGAAGCTCCGATGAAGAAAAAGATGCTTGAGGCAAGGGTGGTTGTTCGACGATGAAGAGCGAGACCATGCCTCCGATGGATGGATCAGACCGAGGAAGACCTAACCGCACTTGGTGTATCCGATTGGAGATGATGCGCGCAAACCATAGGCGCCTGGTGAAAGCTGATGAGGTCAGCCAAAATCTGACCACGGGTTGTTATGGTCCCATAAGTAAGTAAGACGCGGCGGCAAGTTTATTCTGTTTAGGCTATCAGTGTGTTCGAGCAGAGAAAAATTAAGAAAATACAACAACAACTCTGCTACACAGCTCTATTGAAGCGCCTAAATCACTCTTGCATTGCCGCATGCCTCAATGCTGAGTCATTAGCGGCATTAGGAAGGATGAGGACACTAGCCAGTCAAATTTTGGAAGTTTCACCATCTTTTTTTTGCACACTTATAATTTTGTCCACGGTATGCTACACATAGTCTTCTGTTTGGCAAAGCTGAAGGTAACATTCTTTCCTCTGTTTTCTGTTCAAAACTTGTTTTCTGCAAGTTGTCCAAATTATTTTCAGTTTCGGACCGTGAACATAGTTTGTCGTGTTGCTTCACTCAAAAAAAAAAAAAAATATACCAAATTCTTGGAAAATTGCACTAAAGTCATTGAAACGAAAAAAAAAGAAAGGGCCATTTCAGCCCTTGGAAGAACTTTAACCGAGCTACTTATGTTCAATTGTGTTATGTGTGTTGTGAAATGTTTGAACACAAATGATCGAGAAGTGGGCCTACATGCTTTATGCCGACTCCGAACGGCTTATGTTCTCTCTGAGGCTTGCCATTGTCTGCAGAGAGGTGACGTGCGAACATTAAAATTAATTCAATTGAAAAAAACTTTCTGTGTCAATTGGGATTTGAACCAGGGTTCTCGGGTGTATGGGCCACACACTCTACCTACTGCGCCACGGCCGCCACACTAAAGTCATCATATCCTATATTAAAAGAAGGCGCTTTCCTTAGTTTAAGTAAGTTTGTATCCTAAAGCAGAGGATATTTCCTTTGATTAAAGAAATATTCCTGTGATAAAGGAAATATGCTCAGTTTTAGGATACAATCTTACTTAAACTAAGGAAAGTGCCATCTTTTTATGTAGAATATGATAGATTTAAGTATATTTTATTTTTAGTGTTGGAAGTTTTTTTATTAAAGAGAAGCTCTCTCAAATTCCGTTTGTTTTTTTTACCCCCGAAAACAACAATAAATTTTGGCGTTGTCGATAATGTAGCATGCACCTTAGCGAAGTTTTCATACTTGGGGAGTTTCTAAGTGGAGTATTATTTATAATTTTAATAATAATTTAACAATGATATAATTAATTTAATATTGTAATAAGCTGTTAATAATTAAAAAACGCTTCTTAATTTAAAAATTAATTTCCAAAATAAAAGCGAGGTTTCTTTTTTTTTATTTTGATGCGAAAAATTATACAAGTTACTTGTTAGCATCTGTAAATATATCGATAATTACATCAACACTAAGGTGGACCTTGAAATGAAATTTTTGCGATATTTTGGTAGATGAGGGCTCTATTCCGTGCCTTTTTGGAAAAAAATGACAATGCCGAAAAAAAAAATTAAAAAAAAAAAAAATTAGGGGTTGCGCACGAGCCGAGAAAAAGGTCCACTTTGCCAAAATTAGGGGGGAAATTGCCATAGGTCATCAGGGGTCACCCGTAGAGGGGAAGAATGTATGGCCGACCCCCATTTACTTTTTACCGCCAACATTTTCCCCCAAGACACCCACCCCCTATCTCCTCCCCTTAGGGGGGTCACCATACAAAAATGGAGGTTGCTCAGTATTTTCGAAAAACACCATAGGTCATCAGGGGTCACCCCTAGGGGGGCAAAATATATGACCGACCCCCATTAACTTTTCATCCCCAACATCTTTTCCGAACAAACTTACCCTCTATCTCCACTCCTTGAGGGACTCCCCATACAAAAATAAAAGAAGCTGTAATTGAGTAGTACTACTAAGCACTTTTAATATAATATAGTCAAATTAACATATTTTTGTTCGCTGATGGGTATTTCTTGCGGTAAGAATCGATAACATGTAGTAAATACTGTTTCTCTTCTTCGCCTTGACACAGTATTCTATTATAATCTTGTATCATTTTTACTCCTCTTTCGGCAGTGTCGTTCACAACGCGCAAGTTATTTACAATTCTACGACCTTCTTGATAGTCTGCGCGAGATTTCCAGGTTGCTGGATTTGCAAGAATGAAATCTTGCGATATTCCAAATCGTACAAATAAATTTTTGGTATTATGAGAGACGAAGTTGCTCAAGTCTTTAGCCAAGAATTCCTCATTCACATCTTTGAATTTCACCTCGATTTTTTTAACGCTGGTGCTTTTGATTACGACGCGAGGAGCTGGGGGAACCGGGTCGTCTTCTTCATCTTCTTCACCTTCTTCGTCTTCTTCATCTTCTTCACCTTCTTCGTCTTCTTCATCTTCTTCACCTTTGTCATTCTCATTTTCTAGCAATGCTTGGGCCATTTTGGCCTTCAACTCATTTGAAACCTTGTCATCGAAAAAGGCAAGGGCTATGTGCTCATCGGCGAGATACCATAGGTGACCGATAAATTTCTTTATCATTACCCGAGATAAATCCTGGTCAACGGACTTGTACTCGACGATGTCCTTCAAAAACTTCCAATCTTGATTCGGCGCCTCAGCTGCTCGAGAAGAACCAAACCATGCCTTGACGTAAAGTCGCACCACAAAAATACAAACGTGTCGAATACCATTCAATTCACATACAGATAAGTGAAAAGTTCTCCGAAACAAAAACATCTTGAGGCTGTAAATGGCTTTTGCCATCCATCGAGCATGGGAAACGGGTCCTGGAGGTCGGAAATGGTAATTCTCAAGTTTTTCACCCAGAAACAAAAGAATTAATTGTAGCATTTCTTTGTAGTCATCGCGAGGGTGTTTCTCCTTCAATTGATCTAAGCAAAACTCCTTTATGCCGACTTGCATTGCCACAGGAATTTTTCTGACGACTTGATCGTCTATCAAGCCAGAATGGAATGGTTTAACCTTTACAGCGTCCCATTCCTGTTTGAAACGGTCAAAGCAAGGAACGCCTGGTGCACTGGTCTTTCCCATTTTTGTCTCAAAAACTTCCCTTAGCACCAGTTCGTATACGTGGTGTCTGCAAGGTAAATATAAGATTTCTCTCTCCAACAGCCGCTCAAGAGCAACTGCGGCTTCGGAGAATGGGCCACTGTTCGTTGATGTCGTGTCGAAAGAAAGTCCTTGTATTCGATGTGTCATATGCCAAGATGCCAACAGTTGATAAACGGCATGTGCTATTCTCCGGCCTTTTCCTTTCCCATCTTCTACTTTGGGAACTCCAAGAAGTTGTTCTTTTTCTCCGTACGAGACAATTACCGGTAGACGGTCCACCTTCTTTGTACCCACAAAATCCAAAAGCATTTTGCCATCCCAATGGACTACGAAGGATTTAGCTGCGACAAGCTGGAGATAAATGAAACGCGTTGAAGAATAAGAATTCTGAATGAGAGCAAATAAATCTATGCGATCTTACTTCTGGATTGTCTTTCACATAACTCAGCATGTTCTCTCGATTTGAACGCCGACATCTCCGAAGCGACGTACGGTTTATTGTGTATTGTTGAGGATCGCGTCCAAATGCTTCTGCCGCCGCTATCATAATGCCGACCGCGTCTCGGTCAGTCACTTTGCACTTGTCCAAAGCTGATAGCACTCGTTCAGTAAAACATTGTTTGTAACCTCTTCTGTCACCAACATTTGATGGGCCAGCTTCTGCCGGGAAGTTTTCGTCCTGTCTCCCATTATCATCGCTTGAATCACTGCTTGAAAATTTAACCACTGCAATTGAAAGAATTTCATTTGAATATAAACATTGGACGAACACACAAAGCGCGAAATAGCTTACCGCCTTTAGCGAACTGATCTCTACTAGATTCCGTTGCACGTTTGCGTCGCAACTCTTCTTGTTCTTCGCGCTCAGCTTTTCTTTTCCTCGTTCGAGTATCAGTAGCGTCCACACCTCCCATAGTTCCTGGCCGGCCATCTTCTCTTTGCTTTAGCAGAAACTCAATGTCTTCGGTATTTGTCATTTTCTCAAGGGCGTTGGCGTGTGCGATGTCGAAAAGATTATCCAAGCTATCAGAAAATTTATTCTCTTTTTCTCTAGTGGACTCAGTCTTTCTGTGAGATGACTTTCTTAAAGCATCCCACTCATCGTGCAGCGCAGCTATTTTTCTTGTAACATCTCCTCTGGCTTTCGTCGGAATAGCTGCTTGGCTCCAAAAAATCATCACTGCGTCCGCGACTATAACCGCACTATTTTTCTTCGACATGTTTCGTTTGCGAATGTTGAAGAAATGCATTCTTAGCACTTGCTTCTTCGACGGTAATTTGTTCCCCGTAATATTCATGCTTGGATAACCAATCAAAAAAATATCGTCGCGCGATCTAAGTTGTGTTGTCATCTTAACTTTTAAAAAACGGGAGAAAAATCAATTTACTTTTCGCGGTCGTCGGCACTTGTTGAATGACAACAATCGATGAATGAACTGCTATTTATAACTACTACGTATTTTGCAATATTTTACTGCCAGGTACTGATGAATGGGGGCATCTGCTACGTGTGCGTTTCAAATTTTTCAAGACTTTCCAAACAATGACCACTCTTGAATATTGGTGGAATTTCTGTAAAAAAATCAAAAAAATCTCGATATTGTGCAACTGTAAATACATAGATTTTCAGTATTTTTGTATGGGGAGTCCCTCAAGGAGTGGAGATAGAGGGTAAGTTTGTTCGGAAAAGATGTTGGGGATGAAAAGTTAATGGGGGTCGGTCATATATTTTGCCCCCCTAGGGGTGACCCCTGATGACCTATGGTGTTTTTCGAAAATACTGAGCAACCTCCATTTTTGTATGGTGACCCCCCTAAGGGGAGGAGATAGGGGGTGGGTGTCTTGGGGGAAAATGTTGGCGGTAAAAAGTAAATGGGGGTCGGCCATACATTCTTCCCCTCTACGGGTGACCCCTGATGACCTATGGCAATTTCCCCCCTAATTTTGGCAAAGTGGACCTTTTTCTCGGCTCGTGCGCAACCCCTAATTTTTTTTTTTTTAAATTTTTTTTTTCGGCATTGTCATTTTTTTTCAAAAAGGCACGGAATAGAGCCCTCATCTACCAAAATATCGACACAAGGTCCACCCTAATCAACACATCAAGAGCTTATTGCTAACTTTCCTTTACTATTTTTCTCGGTGTAGCTAAATAAACGGAGCAGTTTTATTAGATTAAAGCTGCCAACTTCATGTCATTTCTAATAACACAGTATCTAATGCATGCATGTCCCGGTTTTGTCCGTCAAATCGTGCTATTATCAACGTATCAAAAAATAACGTAACATTTTCACATAATCTGCAAATAAATCACTAAAATTTATATCATTTTACTGCGTAACTCATACCACTTCGCCCTGCATCAAACTCAATCAAACTCAATATTCAATTAAGCCGGAATCCCTAGTCTTCCACTGTAATTGCAGCTGCGCTGATGAGCACTAAATCTGACTGATTGCTTTATAAACTAGTTAATTTCCATGTGTTGCTTGCCCTGCCTCGCACCTGCCTCTGCGCAAACTCAGAATGTTTCAGCGGGATGTGCATGAAAAAAAAACTTACCTGAGTGCATCATCGACACATGCGTCATGAAGATGCGCACTAATTTATATCTCTTTATCTCATGCAAGCACAACAAACAGACAGTCATGCGTACGTACGAGTACATACATTGCACAGGACAGACACTCAAGGAAGTATTGCGTCAAGCAGGAGACAATGCAAGAATTTTGCCGATTACTTGTGCGATTTCTTTGCTTTGGTAACGTGCTGGAATTTGCCGTATGGCCTGCTTTAGTTTTTTTCCGTTCTCACTCTTACTGCAAGCTCCATCAGCTGAGGACAGTGGTGCTGCGGCGGCCTTTGCTTTTTAAGATTTATCAGGTAAGCTAATGTTGCACACGCATATGCCCCAAGGCAGCTGCTGTAGTTATTGTAGTCGTATTTCAATGCGACTTTATCAAAAAAATTGTTTATATCATAAAGTAAAAAATTAATTGATTCAATTAAAATAAAAAAGTGGCAACATTACGTAAGTCTTTTGTAAATGCTCAACTTGTGTCTGCTGTCGCCAAACACATTCACATATGTACAGACTCAATATTGAAGTTTCCCACCTCAGAGAATCATCAAAGTGCCTACATTTTCTTGGAATTACCATCAATGGCGGCTGTTAAGCGGCAAGATCTTTAAAGCCTTTGTTGATTTTTCCGAGACGGTTGATGTGTGAACTTTGAGCATTTGTTGAAAAAGCTTCTAAAGTAAAATAAGCAAATTCGTCACACGGCTAAAAAGAACTCTTATTTTAGAAATTTACCAATAATCTGAAAATGAACTCATGTTTACTCAAACCTTTGTGAAGGGGCCCTTTTACGACCTTATTCTGGTGATTAACAATTGTAAATTTATTTGAAAATTTTTTCGGGCATATGCTGTGTTCTTTATAAAATGGAGTTGGAAAGTTAAAAAAAGAATTCATATACAGAGGCCAACAGTGAAATGGTCCACCTGTGGCCTACCATGAGATAATAATAAAAAAAAAAATTGATTGATTCCAATCTGGACAATATATTATTCTGAACAAAATGCGCCTTCGACTGCAACATAGAAAAGATAGACTGCAGAATTTAAAAGAGGTCTTAAAGCATTTTTGATGAGGAGCGCAGTGGACGTCCAATTGAGGCGGCTACTCTAGAAATGATCTGAAAATCCATGATATGGTTGTGGCAGATCATCGGATGTAGTGTGTGAGATAAAAGAGGCTATGTGATAGAATTACATGGCTTAGTGATTTAGATTTTCCAAAAAAGTTTGCATATGAAATTGAAGTACGCATCAAAACACGAGGCGTGCCACTTTAATTTTCCCCGAACTACTTCTACACCATTTATCCGACCTTAACCAAATTTTGCACACGTATACTTTGGTATAACAAGCATTCCATTTTTTAAAAAAGTGCGCGTGATTAGACATGGACCGCACACCGTTTGTGCAATTTCAACAAAATTTGACTTCGTAGTCTTGATTAGGGGGAATAAGACAAGGGGGCGAATCACTTTCATTTTCATACTTTATCTTAGTAAATACCTAGTAGGGACACAAATACTGTTACAACATTGAACGCACCCATTTCAATAGAAAAGTTGAACATACCGAGTTATTAGCTAGCTGAACCCACGCCCGCTTCGCCAGGCACTTTTTTCAACAGGCTTACATATATATATCTAGTTAGTTAGATAGTTAGTTAAGTGAAGAGGGAGCAAGTCGCCTAGTTACTGCGGCCTCAAGAGCCTATTGTAACAATCCTCTCTAAGTTATAGTTCATCCTTAATCGTTAGGTTCGTTAGGAACAGAGCGATGTCCTTGGGCAAACTATCCGCTATTAGATGCGGTTCTAGGTACAATGCACCTAAGTAACGAAGTCGGGTCCTGATTAGACCGTTACAGTGACACAAGATGTGCTCTGCTATTTCTTCATCTTCATTTCATAATCTACACAGATCTTTCTGGACTATGCCCATGGTTTATAAGTGTTTATTTACCTTACAATGTCCAGTTTGGAAACCTGTGACAAGTGTGATAGAACTTCCACTTAGAGTCAAGTATTGTTTCGTTCTTTGGAGCGAAGTGGTTGGCGTGAATGTCTTAGCCTATCTGTTAGCTTCAGTTTCCCTCCACATTTTAATGATATGGCGCATAGTGCCCCATGGTATCCCGCAGAATGGTTCTGGGCCTATAAAGGAACTTGCAGCCCATTTCCTGGCTAGTTCGTCCGCGATCTCGTTTCCTAAATAGCCGCTATGGCCTGGTACCCAAATGAGATGGACTCTGTAATGGGTAGATACCTTGATAAGCAGCTGTAGGCAATCCCATACGAGTTTGGACGTGATTTTATATGCGCTAAGTGCAAGTAAAGCTGCTTTACTGTCAGAGTGAATGTAAGTGTTTTTGTTCCTAGTGGGACTGTTTACATACTCTCATAGGCAGATCTCAATGGCATGGACTTCAGCTTGGAAGACAGAATTACCTGCGCCCATGCTGGTATATATAGATTTTCCCTGCCTTAAGCCAAAAACGCCAGCTCCCACACATTCATCTGTATTTGAGCCATCAGTATATCAGGCTTGAAAGTCACCAGTGAACAGTGGTCTCTCTTTTTCCCATGTGGTTCTGTTTGGGAAGGAGACTTGGAAGTTTTTGCAGAAGTTGAATTTTGGAAGGCGGAGATCGCTGGGTAATAACCTTAGATTATCGTCCTTAGTTATTTCGTCTAAAAGCGCAGAGTGAGTATTACTTGGTATAATCAAATTGTTGTCACTGATGAGCCTGACTGTAGAACTTCTTTTTTGACAAGAAGATGTAATGGTGATATACCAAGCAAAGTCTCCAAAGCAACAGTTGGAGCAGTACGCATCGCTCGTGTGATAAAAACACAAGCTAATCGTTGCAATTTGCTGAGCTTGGCTTGAGCTGTTTTTTGGATCGTTTTTCTCCACCATATTGGTGCAGCATATAAGACGATAGGTCTCGTGAGTTTGGGACTTAGGCCCCAGTTTTTACCTACAAAGCTTCTGCTGACCCATAATGAGGCTCTTGCTTTGTTTACGGTGTTGTTTAGGTGTGGGTTCCATGTGAGTTTGTCATCAAGCATCTCACACCTATGTATTTGGCTTCTTTTGAGAAGTTTATAGTTTCACCGAGAAGAACTAGAGTCGGTCGGTCTCCATATAAAAAAAAAAAAAGTTCGAAAAGTTTGCTCCTTATTTGAAAGCGATCGATCAACTGTGAAAGTGAAACTTTTATAGATAGATAGATAGATAGATATTTATTTATTAATCACTAGATACATAGAACTTTACAATTTTTGAAATATACTTATACAATACTGCAATCTGTTGTTCAATTTGAACAAGTGGCGAAAGCAGTTAACTTAATATTAGAACATTATTATTATTATTTTTTTATTAAGTCGTTTATTTTAGTTATTATAGCCGCGTATACAACAATACGGCGAGATAGATGGGGGCTAAGACCCATGTAACGAAATGGTTCTTAATGAAAACAACAACACAGCAATTCGCCGCAGTAGTTGTATAAAATCGAAAAAATTGCTATTTAAAATTTTTTTATATTTTTGCTTCCACTGAGGATTGTACACAGTACGTTTGTTTTCATAGCCGGTTGCTTTAGCCACTGGGCCAAGTAGACGTATTTATTTGAGTAGCTCATACTTATGTTAAATCAACAATTATTACTTCTCCCTTTCTCTTATGATTGAATTGAGTCTTTCGTTCAATACTCTGAAAGTACAGTACGGCCTAAAAATTTGAATCTGAGCGTAGTTTTTTTCAGAAAATTAGCATATTTTTAGGCATTTCTGAAATTGAGTTTTGATAAATTCAGATTGATTGCATTTATTGATTGAACCATTTGGTTGAACTGAAGGAGGGAATTTTAATAATTTTTGTTTATTAAGTAATTTTAATACTTCCAAGGCGAAACCATATTACTTTTTTAATGATTTTATTTAATTATAAAAAAAATTCATTTAGGAAGGTAGAAATTTGGGTAACTGAAATCACTTAACGAAGTTGATGTTGTAGGTCAATGACAAAACGGACAAAAACAACCAAAGTTATGACGATAAGTTGATTTTGGCGGTTCACACAGGGTGCCTACAACATTTTTTCATGTCGATTAAAACCTTTTAGGGTAAGGTAATAAGGGTTGAACTTTGCGAACCTTTTTTCATCGACCCGGTCGAGGGTACACATAGGAGTTAGTGACAATTTTAAAACTGTATAATACAGTTTGTGAAATCAAAGTGTAAAATTCCAAATACAATCATCAACGTTGTATCTTCGTATATTCTAAAATCGAAAGAAAAAATTTCAAATCAAATGGAAAGAATATTTATGTTTGAGAACAATTTGTATTTTATTCGTCTTTTTTATTCAATTCGTTTCTTCTTTCTAAACAAAATTTTCCAAATAATTTAAGTTAATTCAACTGTCTGAGCTACTGGGATATTAAAATAAACAATATTTTTTTTCCTTTCAGGATGTCCACCCACAACCAGCTCCCACTGTTTGCGTTGCAACAACGATGGCTGCATCAAGTGTCCGCTCTACCTGGTGACCGATACGCGGCAGTGTGTCGATCAGTGCCCCAGCAGCTACATTGATCAGTGGTCGGCACACACCGAATTCATGGGACGTGTCTGCGTCTCTACTGGCTATTCCGGTGCCATGATGGCAGCACTTGCTGGTCTTATAGGAGGTTTTCTAGTCTGCCTGTCACTGCTCGCTGTTGCCGTAATGATGATCAAGCGTCGACGAAGACGAAAGACAATCAAGCAGAAGCTGATTAATGAAAACACCATGGATCGCGCTGATTTTCTGCGTCAACTCAACGAGATGCGACCCAACGCTGAGTATTTCCTGGCAATGCTCAACGATACCCGACGTCAAATACGCAAACTATATCTGTCCGGCGAGGTGGCCGCAGCAAATTCCTATAGACCACTTGTGCGCGATCTAGCCAAGATACTGATCCTGCTGAATCGACCCATCGAGTTGATACCGGCGGTGCCACCGCATGATTGGAATCGGCTGCATGCGTGGTCGGAGCAGGCTCTAGAGCGCTACAAGCCGCAAGTGGGTCAACTGATTGACTTCTTTCAGACGTCATCGAATGGTGATGAGGGCTCACAGTTCGATGTGCATTTTCAGAAGAGTGGCAGCGGCGGCGGCGGTGCAGGTGGTGATGGTAATGTTGGCGTTCGCAGAGGCAATGCTGCTGGCTTTATATTCAAGCATGGACAAGCTGCTAGTAACATGCACAACGTGCACTCGACAACCGATCTAAGCTCGATCGGTGCTCAAACGACTGCGGCGCATAAGCTACATCTCTTCGGCTCGCTCATCAGCTTGCATGAGTTTGAGGAGCCACGCCCCTCTGATCCATTTGGCAGCAGTTTTAATACGCTCAAGGGTAACCTTATCACAGATCTCAATGCTAGCTCGCTGTGGCTTGAGGATGAGTTCTATAAACTGGGCTTTCGACCGCAGGATGTCATCACGACTGAGTTATAGGCTTGAAATCGCCAACAGCATGAAGTGTGACGAAATTAAATTTCGTTGCTCCATTATTGCTGTTATTAGCAATTTTTTAAGTGTCAATAGTTTAATGAATTATTTAGTTTTTATTTATTTAAAAAGAATTTTTAAAAAAAATGGAAAGCATAAAAGTATTTGTGAAGTTTACGAATAAAGGGCATTTAAATTAGTATGTAGAACATTTTTGCCAATACTCTGCTTAATGTGGAGTTTGAACAAAGTATTCGTTGTCATAATTGTAAAAAAAAAACAAAACACAAAAGATATGTACTCAAACATATTTGAGATAAGTTTATATTTGAGAGAGGCGTGGTAGGCAGTTACTGTTGTTTCAAACATCTGGTTGGAACTGATTTTTAAAATAAAATTTTATTTATTAAACAATTTATAAAATTTTATTCATTAGAGATAAAATTCAAAAGAGTCTGTACTGAGTATGTCCATAAAAAAAAGCAATATGTGCTGGAATGTGCCCGATGTGTGCTATCATGTGCCGCATTAATTAATTCTAAGGTTATCCGAAAATGTGCACGAGTTGTGCTGCAAAGTGGTGTAAAGAAATGAAATGAATTTGCATATTTGCGAATTTCAAGAGAAAAAAAAATACATAATTGAATAAAACATGAGTCGTGCGGTAACCTGCTAAGGTTCTAGCCATGCTTTGGCTAAAAAATTTCATAAAACTCATACCTTTGGAATTTTTTTTTTCAATGTACCAACCACTTCATAGCACACATCGGAAAGATTGCAGCACATGTCCTTTCTTTAGTTATAAATCAAAAAGTGCAGGACTAACCTTGATATAACAAAGAAGGTAAGTCGCTCACAAACAAGGCTGCAACCTGAACCTTTAGTGAAAATTCTCAAAAAAAAAAGCGACAAAAAGGGACAGAAAATTATTTGTATTGATTTTGACAGTTTCGACTCAGAGAGAGAGAGAGAGATAGATGATTTTCAGCCATGAAACTACCTTCTTTATTTTACCCATGACAGAATTATCAGGTAAGCTCAGATTAGAGTTATAATCTTATCATGATTTTACAATGGAACTAACTAAAAACTCATAGATTTATTTAAGAAAGTGGGTGATTGTATTTTGAAAACGTCAGATCAAGTTCAGAATAGAAAAAGTTATTTTTGAAAAAATTTCAGAAAAACCATTACCATTCCATAAATCAATAAAAGAAACTTAGAATTCATACTTTAAGCTCCTCTGCCCCATTTTAGACATGAGTAACGCAATGTTTTTTTTTTTTTTTGTTTTACATGATTATTTGACTTATTTTCCTTCAACAAAACTAAACTGAGCTTATTAGTTCCTCACTACATAACTCAATGCGCTGCTCAACTCACCGCAATTACAAAATTTGCCACATAACTCAACACGCTATCCAACTACAGGAATCGGCCTTTCAAACCACCTCATGGTGCAATTAACGCATTTCAATGAATCAGTTAACTGCACTTTAGTTGGTGTGTCAGCGCAGCATTTTTTGTTGAGTTACCCAGTTGCGTTACCCATCGGAATATTTATAAATAAACGTTTTTGAGAAATTTTTTCTTGTGATCCTAGATGAAGACAAATATTTTGAATACAATATTTTTTAAAAAAATAACAACCAAGACCATCTACGACGAATCAAAGCCATTTATAAACAAAGCTGAACATTCCAAAATATTAGCTAATAAAACAAAAAAGAAAAATATGAATTTAAATAATATTTGATTGCTTCATGGAGGTTAAATATGAAAGCATCTCAAAAATATTTTTTACAAATAAATAAAAATTGTTAATAAATAAATTTGTACAACTTTAGCAACTCTCAAAACTCCAAGATATTGCATGCTCAAATATTAAATAGAACGAATTTAAATTTAAATAAAAGAAAAAAATTAATATTATGGAAAATTTTTATTTAAACTAGTCAAATGAAACAATGAATGAAAATGTTGAGATTTAGCGTTAAACACAAAAAAATCACACAAATTTTAAAATTATGTACATATATAGCATAGTGGATACATAGATATTTAAGCATAGATAATAGAGAATAAAGTTTAAGAACAATAAATAGTGTTGCCAACAACAAGATATTTAGTGTTAATTAAAATAAATGCCAATAAACAAAACTATGTTTTGATTTAAACAAATTTTATACTTGATACTTTTCCTTTTATGATTTAGATACAGGTAAGTTATTATTTTTTAGTTTGAAAAATATTTTTTTTTTTTGTATTTTTGTTTTTTATTAAATTTAAAATAGTACAGTTTCTCTTAACAATTTATATGTGATTAATATTTGAATGTGCCAACATGTATGGTATGTATGGTATGTAAATCGTGTAAACTTATATTTAACATAATTATTATATTATCAGCATGAAAGCCAATTAATCAATCAATTTAACGCTACACAGGCGTGTTACAAAACAATAATAATAAAAAAAAAAAAAAAAATATGTATATGAATTCTTTTCTTTTGCTCACTTCAATCAATCGACGGCCTTAAAATCGTACAATAACGGTTCAAGTTTTATTGTATGTCACTCATCGTCCGATTGCACGTTCACGTGCTCCAAATAGACTGATTCGTCCATGAAAGGCTTCTCGTTAACCAACTTTGATAGCTCGGCAGCATCATAACCAATAAGCAGCTTTAGATCGCAATCGAATTTGTAGGCAAAACGTTTGCCAGATACCTTGGAAATCATGTCGCCATCGTAGTAGTAGCGTAGAGCACGCGATAGTTTTTCATAATTCATGGCTGGCTTGTTTTTCTTCTCACCCCAAAGACGTGCTACGCTCTCCGGATCGGTAAGCTTAAATTCACCATCGGTGCCAACCCATTGTATGATGTCTGTGTGCTCACGATCGGTAAGAATCTCTAGCAAAAATTGCCAGAGCTGTACCTGGCCATTGTTGCCAGATCCAATGTTATAGGGACTACCAGTGCTGCCGTTGCTGCCTAGACTATGTGTGGGTGAACCATCCGCCGCCATTAGCGCTACAAATGGCCCAGAAAATTTGAGAAATGTCTACATTATGTGTTTATATTATAACTTACTTAAGCCTTTGGTACTATTATGTAGCGCAGTTTTGCGCATAATTTTCTGCTCCTTGGGTCCTATTGGAATGCTGCCATGCAGCATTTTTGTGTTGTTAAATTTCTTGTTGGGATCTGCCATCATAACACTCTCAGCTGCCTTGTGTACTACGGATACAAATTTGCATTCCTTGAGTAGCTGCAAGTGTGTCCAGAAAACATTACCGGGATCGGCGGGCAACTTCTTGCGAAACTCTTCGTGCGAGAGCGAGCACAGCTCCTTGCCTGTGATAAACCAATCGCTGATAGTTACATCAGTCTATAAAAAGTATAAAAATTGTTCACAATTTGTATGTTATATTTGAAAAAAGGGGGGCGAATCATAAAATTATTGTCACACAAACACAATTAAGGGGCTTTATCTAGATTTTTAGATTAAAAACATTAACAAGAACATATTAGTTATAAACCGGTAAATTAAACCGGCGATTAAATTGCTCACTGGTATTTTTATTTTTGACCATGGGAAAAGCAACCGAAATGGACTTTTTATCACAGTCCGAAGCTCAAAACTTATATGTACCAGACAAAAGACTGGCTATATGTCCTGTTACAGTCTCATTGATCTCCGAAGTCATATTCTACAAGTTAGTACTAAAGTCTAAATGTAGTTTTCTATACAAGTCTATATTTCACTTCCGAGTGTAAGTGAAATCAAATCATTAATGAATTTAATTTCTTAATTTAATTTTTGTTTTTTTAACTTGACTCGAATATGAATCGAAAGAAATTAAATTAAAAAGTAAAAAAATTGATATGTATTAAAATAACAAAAATGTCGAACCTGCCCCAATTTAACTAACTAGGAAAGATCCCAGGTGTCACTCGCCGATTTGAATTATTTTTGGATATGTGGATATGTGAAACGTACACATATTTAGTACCAAAAGAAAGGGATTTATTTAAGAGCCACACATGATGGCATCTAATTTTTAAAAGTTCATATTATTGTTAAAAGTTTTAAACTGTATTAAGTCGATATCATGAGGTACACGCAATGGTTTAATTTTACCTTATGTTTAATTTAAGATAATTTTTAAAGTTACCTTTTCTTTTGTTTTTTATTTTTTATATTAAAATTGTCTTTATTGTCTTTTCTTAAAAATAAAATTGTTGTTAAAGATAACGACCACAATATGGGTATTTAAAATTTTGTTTTTCTTTTTGAACTTTCCGTACGGGTAGGCTTTTGATTCAAAAAGTTTATATTTGACAAACTGGGCTTTTTAATTGCTCGCCCGAAGAAATGAGGAAAAAATCCTTCGGAAATTTAAAGATATGATTTTCGATGCAAATACCTTCTGTTTTCTAATATATTCCTCACTTTTGTTTTGTCAAAAAGTTATATAAAATAACTTGATATAAAGTATTTCAACAATACCGATTGATGTGCATTTATATTTTTAATCCTTTTTTTTTAAATCCTGATAAATTCAATTAAAAAAAAAATTAATTTAAAAAGCTATTGTATGAAAATATCTAGATAATCATATTACAAGAATTTTGAAATTTTTAACACTTGCCAAATCAAACTGACGCACTGCCCACTGGAACCAGTGCTTCACTTGTGGCACAGTCCAATCGTTTGGGTCATCGGGAATCTTAAGACGAGCTTGTTCTTTCTTAAATCTGCTATCAAGCACCCAATTTAGGCACGGTTTATCTTTGCTGCTGTCTGTGGCAGTCTGTGTTGTTGACTTTACGTCTGCAATCGTACTATTTGAGTTCTGTGATTCTTCAGTCTCTCTGGGCATGGATTTCTTAATGGTCTCTTCGGCAGCTAAGGCAGCTACATAAAATTAAAAGAAAATATCATAGAAATGATTTTGCAATAACTTTAAAGTCATGGCTAACCTAGTGCAGCTTCTGTAGGCTTGAGCACATCCACAATGTTAATGCGTTGATTTGTGGTTTGTATCTGTACATTTATCTGTACAAGACCTTCACCCTTGACACATTGATCAACTAGATTCTTGTGTGGTTCCAACTTTGAAAATTGTAACATAAGATTTATAGCACTAACTCCCATAAAACTCTTTCCATTAAACTTCGGAACTTACCATTTGTGCATCCTGTAACCAGAAATCGAAACCCTTAAGATCAACGCCAATCTTCTGTTCTATAAGTTTTCTGTAAAAAATTGAATTGTATGCCGCCATAGCGGAAACAGCACTTCCTGCCATACTTACTGCAATGATCGTAGCGGCTCACGTATGTCCATATGTAGTATGATAACATCGTCCGGTTCGTTTTCTTCATCCTCTGCATCGTCCATGTAAAGATTACTCTGCTGAAAGATCTCGCTGGACATCATGCCCTCTGTGGAGTGGCATTTTTTCAATATTTAATTCATTTCACTTTTAGATAATTGCCACTCACCCAAATCGCCTCCACTTTCCAACCGTGATATAAGTTCCTCTGATAGATGCGTTGTTAAGTCATTAGCTTCCATTTTTATTTCCATTTTATGTTGCTGCAGCGTTTTCCAATAAATTTATTTATCTATAAATGCATTTTGTTTAAACAAATAAAGTAGATGCAGAAGAAAAACAATTGAAATGTTGAAGCAACAATTTTTAAACGTCAAGCGAAGCGATTGCGAGAGAGCGCAAGTGACGCAGTTTGACAGTTGTTTACAGGGCTGCTGTGATGGGCAGAAATGTTAAGGCTGCAATCTATTACAATTTATGTATCAGATGTTTTTACATCGTTTTAAACTGCGCAAAGTAATTCACAAATAGGTATTAACAAAAATTTAAATTAAATAACTTACAATAATGAACGAAAAAAATTAACGAGAATGTTACGTTTTTAATGCTAAAGATCAACAATATTGTTGGGGATCTGAAATATTAAAACAAAAAAAAAAACAAGCTAAGAGGAACTCATCAAATTTTAAATAAGTATATATTTTGAAAAACATGGCTTCTTAATATTGCGGCTCTGGTTTGCAATGAAAAAAAAAAAAAATTGGAATATATAAGTTTTAGATCAAATTTAGATTTAAGTCAAATGAAGTGTTTAATTAAAATATATCGGAATAATCACAGAATTCAATATTTGTTATCTTATAAAAATGAGCTGCTTTAAAAATGTATATAATAAAATAATAAATTTCAAGAACTAATGAAATTTTGTAATAACTAATAAGAGCCATGTTTTAACTACTTTATATAAAAATGTCAATTATGAAATGACTATTCTCTCCCACATTTGTACAACAAATATTTGATAGATATCTTTTGAAACATTATTTTAATATATGAAATATTTCACATAAGGCACAACGAAATAACAAAGCACTTTTAATGCTTATATTGAAAAATTTGCAGTACAACTGAGAAATGTCTGATCAAAAATTACTATATACATTTTTGAAAAATTCCTGTATTTAATTTTTTCGCTTCTTCGACATGAATTCAAATAGAACTGGTTAAAATTTTGCATAACATTGTAAATAACCATCGAAACATAACCTTGAAAGTACTGAGATAGGAGCCATTTCAGTTGAAAATATCTGATATATTTTTACCAATTTTTTCGATTTTTGCTCAGATCGAAATAACCTTTCAGCTCCGTAAATAGTTGCACTCAATTGCGGGACACCCTGTATATATATTTGCATCTTAACATTATTTAATTGTACCTTAGTACTTGTTGTTTGAATTTAAAAACAATATAATTTGTTTTAAAGAAAATATGTTTTCATATAAATGTATTGTAATTATAAATAGACTGAGAACACCTTTAGTCTATTACTATTTGCTTGCTTGGAAATATAATTTAGTCAAGAATAACATTAAATATTCACGGACAAATATATATTAATTGAAGAATACATAATTTAATTGCAGTCAAGCAATTACTTTCAAAACGAAAATTGAGAACAACATATTTACCGATGATTACACTATATTTACTTGGAAACATATTTTAGGAAAAGAAATGCCAACAGTTTTTCACTGTGATTACAAAATATTTGCATAGAAGTTATTGTTGGTTTGAAGCAAACAAAATATGTTTAGAAAACAGTAAATATGTTTTTCTCGGATTTTATTATGTTGAGAAGTAACCATATTATGTTTATCCGACATTACAATAATTGCCAGCGAAGCACCCGCTTTATTAGCAAAGTTGCTTCAAAACTTACCTATTTTTACTGCTGAACCGCCTTATCTTTCTTTTATTTCGTTTTTTATTTTATTAATTTGAAAACACAAACACTTTTAATTCAAACAAACATTTTCAGAAACATTTTTCACAAGAGCTAAAGTTTTCAACACGTTTGGCGCGGCTGCTTGAAACTTAAATTGCCGCCAAGACTTGGCAACTGTTAAAAGCTAGCGCATAAAGCAACTAGGTTTCCGCTATTTTTCGTGCAAGTGCAAAAGAAACAGATATATGTATGTCTAGGCGAAACACATAAAAGAAAGGAGTTCTGTTTGTTTTAAATTTGCAGTGTTCTGTTCTTTTTGAGTTTAACAGTGATGCAAATATATTTTTATTGGGTAGAAACACACAATTCTATTTTGTCACAAGCATATTAATGTAATCGTTAGTTTTTTAGCTAAGGCAATTATATTAATGTTGGACACAACTAATATCTCCTTATATCGAAAAATAATGCTATTGAAGGAAAGTTCTTAATCACTAGGTGGTTCCCTCTGAATATTTTGTTTTTGAAACCAAACATATATGAACATATTTTTTCTCTGCATATAGATATTATAGTTGTTATATACAACAATTTAATGATATGTTTGTTATTAAGTCTAAAGTCTGGTTTTCACTATGTCAGTTGTATGACGACATAAAACTTAATCAATTAAAATATCCCCTAAATTTGTGTATATACTTTTGTATGGAAATATGATCAATTCATATATGCCTACAAAATAATGAACATATTGAAACGATTCACTAATAATATTATATTTTTTTAAATTAACTCACATTGCAGCCGGTAGCTTACTCGATGTTAAGTAGACATGCTTTTGCGATTAGCTGATTAGCTGATTTAGAAAGAATACAATAGGGTTTCGTCGTTGTATTCTTGCTACAGGGTTGTATTTTGAACACTGTGTATTTTGTTTTTGTAATTTTGCAAAATTTACAACAAATATCAAATTTATCAAAAATACACAATACAAGGGCAAGTACACCACATCGTGAATACCCCTTATATTTTTTGTAAACATTTTAAATATTTAACTAATAGTTTTTACTTTAAAAATGTTATATTCGCTTCCAAAATTTTATTTAACTAACTGCCCACGCCGATAACACCTGTTACAGATATCAAAGGTCTTAATATAGATTTAGCTATAAAAATGCAATCAAGGAAAACAAATAAAATTAAATACCTTTAAAATATGTTGGCATAACAATACATAATAAAAACACTACAAAGTCATGAAAATTAGCTGTTGTTAACAGCTTTTGAAAATTAGACACAAAAACGGGGTAATAAAATGTTGCTATTAAAAGTGGTTATATATTTTGAGCGTGTAGTTTATTTGATATTAAAACTCAACTCCGTCTTAATGTGTCTTCGCTAATTTATATTATTTCTGAAATACTTGAATTATTTCGGAAATGCTGTGTGTTTGGCTGTCATAAAGTCATATTAAAATTATTTCTTGCTCAATAAAATTTAAAATCCATATAAATTATCTATTGAAAATCTTCAAAGGAGTCTGACTTGAAAAATGTGTAATTTATTAACTTGTTCTTACTAGTTGCGATTCTGTTTTATTTTCCTACTAGTATAAAAGCCCGTCCTACGACAGGTTGAAAGAATTAACGCTAAGCTGCCATTTTTTTTTGCCATTATTACAGTGCTTTTTCAACGTACTGTTTTGAAATATGTTCAGCCTGAAAGTATGCACGTCACTGATAAGTATCAAATACATTTTCTGTGCATACTTTCAGGCTGATCGCAAAAAAATAATTACAATTTGAACGATATTGGGTGCAGAGCAGCGTGCTTGCCTTTTATTTATTAGGATAGAAAGACAGTAATGCCTGCCACTTGCTTCACGAAAGGCTAAACATTTTCACGATTCTTTTAGTATTAAGTCATATATCCATCAATCAATAAACCAGTACGAGTATTATTTATTCAAAACGCATATACATAATTTTCTAAAAACTATAAAAAATCAAGATAATGTGCTTGATTGCAATTAATACTCGTATATATGCAAAATATTTTCTTTTTAACATATGGGAGGGAAATTTTTTATTACTTCTGATTGATTTATTTATCTGTCTTGTGTGTTTTTAAATGCATGCTTTATAAACAATTCATATGATGGCTGGTTAAAAGCAAATAAAAAATGATACACGGGCATTACGTCACTGTTCACATATACTCACGTGTAATGACTCAAATTTTGTGGTGATTGTTTTAATTATTTGGTTTTATTTTCATGTATAGCAAAAAATCATGAATTTGTCATTTGATGGGCTCATTCTTTCATTACAAAGCGATAGTAATAAAATATTTCCATATTACACCGTATTACAGCAATTTTAACACATAAAAAAAAATAATCAGAATGTATATAAAACTAGAGTTCAAGTATTGTAATACTGCATCTCAGTTTTTCTTTGGAATATCAGAATTTTATTTTATAAGTACATCGTATTTTCAAGAATTTAAATTTTTTAAAAATATTTTTAATACACAAGGTATCGTTGAAATATGATGGGTCAAATATGATATTATAGGTACGAGTATTGTATGAATCGCATAGGTCATAAAATGAAAAGTGTCAATGGGATGAGTCTAGGATTGCCATATGCTAAAAAGGCCTCGTCTGAATTTAGAAAAAATATTCGAATTTTTCAAATTGGACATTAAAAGGAAGGGTCTAACATTTTAAAGAAAATACGAAAGAATTAATTTTTCGTTGATTTATACAGACGACATTATGAAAAGCCTCTAGGTAATAATTACAGCAATTGCACAGTGTAACACACCCATATAAAAAGTGGTCAAAAATTTAAGAAGTTTCTGTAGAACTATCACATTTTTGCGAGAGTAAGTTTTAGAATTGTTCGCATGAAATTTTTTTCAAATCAGAAAAATTATACACTCATCTTCCATTTAACCGAAATCGGAAATCTAGTATATTTCCTAACAAAAAAATATTGCCAAGCAAAAGAATTTAGTATACGTAATTTTTTTATAGCAAGAAATAGTTGGTCTAAAGATAAATTAGAGGAGTTTATTACTTCCTTCATAATTTATAAAAATATAAAATTGCCAAAAAATGCTTATGGCAGTATACTATCACTCTTTTTTATACAACCGTTATAATCTGGCAATTCGTTTTCCGAAAATAAAGTTCTCCTCTTTTTTAACGTTCTGTCTGTCTGCTCTTTTTCAAAATATAACATAAAAAAAATGTTTTTAATACGTAGGCTTAAGAGAAGAGCATCGTATTACAAGCCAACTTTTCAACTTAAAATTTTTGATCACAGCGTCGACATATAATTCTTGGAAAGGCTTTTTGAGCATGTTGATTTTTTCAAGTGTAGAAAAGTATATCTTTTTTATTGATTATAATCAATCGATACCTTAGTGGTGGTTCTCAAACCTTTTCGGCTGGCGGGCAACCATTTCTTATCGTAATAGCTCCACGGTCCATCAGTCCATGGTGGAGTGAAAACCCTAATTTGTACCATATTCGAGTACAAAATCTGTCATCAAATATTGCAAATATATTACCATCAAATATAGCAATAATATCGAAAATAAATTCAGCTGACATTTTAACATAAGCATAAAATACTGGCATTAATTTTCAAGCAGCTTAAATGTATTTAAAAAATTCGATTTGAAATAATTGAAAAAAAAACGCTTGAAATTACAAAAAAATTGCAAAAACTGAATGATCTACTAGTAAAAATGTAATTTCGAAAGGTATTTTTCCAATCAATTCAAGTCGAATTTTTTGGAACATTTAAGGTGCTTAAAAATTAACACCAGTATTTAATGCTTATGTTAAATTAGCAGCTAAATTCATTTTGGAAATCAGATATTTGATAAATGTGAAATTGAAATCAACACTTCCCAAATTATAAATTTACTACTTTTTGCCATCATTTTTCAAATTGATTCGTTTCCCACGTACAAAAGAATTCACCATTTTTAAAATAAAATGCTGCAGGCAACTTAATGAAGTTTATATTAAAAATTAGAATCGGAATTTATTTGGACAAGAAATAATTCTTTTCTGTGAAGTCCATGTCCATATCCATATCCATATCCATATCCATATCCATATCCATATCCATATCCATATCCATATCCATATCCATATCCATATCCATATCCATATCCATATCCATATCCATATCCATATCCATATCCATACCCATATCCATATCCATATCCATATCCATATCCATATCCATATCCATATCCATATCCATATCCATACCCATATCCATATCCATATCCATATCCATATCCATATCCATATCCATATCCATATCCATATCCATATCCATATCCATATCCATATCCATATCCATATCCATATCCATATCCATATCCATATCCATATCCATATCCATATCCATATCCATATCCATATCCATATCCATATCCATATCCATATCCATATCCATATCCATATCCATATCCATATCCATATCCATATCCATATCCATATCCATATCCATATCCATATCCATATCCATATCCATATCCATATCCATATCCATATCCATATCCATATCCATATCCATATCCATATCCATATCCATATCCATATCCATATCCATATCCATATCCATATCCATATCCATATCCATATCCATATCCATATCCATATCCATATCCATATCCATATCCATACCCATATCTATATCCATATCCATATCCATATCCATATCCATATCCATATCCATATCCATATCCATATCCATATCCATATTCATGCCCATATCCATATCCATATCCATATCCATATCCATATCCATATCCATATCCATATCCATATCCATATCCATATCCATATCCATATCCATATTCATATCCATATATCCATATCCATATATCCATATCCATATATCCATATCAATATATCCATATCCATATATCCATATCCATATATCCATATCCATATATCCATATCCATATATCCATATCCATATATCCATATCCATATATCCATATCCATATATCCATATCCATATATCCATATCCATATATCCATATCCATATATCCATATCCATATCGATATCCATATCCATATCCAAGGGTAATGTGGTATACATAAATCTTACAATAAAGAAAGCTTGGAACAAGTCTAGTTTAATGAATCCGCTTAAATTTCAAAAAGTTGCTTAGTACAAGGCATGGCAGAGTTATAATTGAAAGAGATGCGTAACAAGGTAGCATTTTTTTCCTAGATTATAGTGGTATGGAAAAAAAATTCCACTATCCCTCCTGTGACCCAAGCAACCCCTTGAAAATCAGCAGGTTCATTAAAATAGACTTAAGCCGAAAGCTTTAATCTCATTCTCTTCAATTACCTGTAATGTCGTATAATGTACTATATTCGATATTTCTGTGAGCAATATATTTATTTCTGCGTTTTTCCCCCAGACTTATGTCTTTCTGTATATTGTCGGGCATTTTTGTCAACTTATCGAAAGTATAAACACTGAAAATATATGAAAACCCACTAACCACATTACCCAAATTCAAGTATACGTAGGGTGCCTTTTATATTTCGGGATTTGGCAACCCTGGTGTTGCAATCTGTCAACTGAAAGCTGTATCGCAAAGTTTGACATTTGTTGGCTTATACGTACTCAGAACGTTTTGACATACGAGCGCTATTTGTGTTGTTTATAGTAACTTAAAAGATTCATCTCGGTCTAAAAATGGAATTAAATCGTGAACATTTTTGTGCGATTATTTTTTACAACTTTCGACGTGAATTAACACAGCAACAGTGCATGGATGAAATTAATTCAATTTTTGGCGATGAAGCTCCATCAAGGACCAGTGTTTATCGATGGTATGGTGAATTCAATCGTGGTCGTAGTTCACTCCAAGACGAATTTCGTGAAGGTCGTCCGAAATCAGCTGTTGTTCCGAAAACCATTGATGCTGTGCGCGAACTGATATTGCAAGATCGTCATGTTACCTATCGTGAGATTGAGGCAACCTTAGGCATAAGTGGGACCAGCATACATTCAATATTGCATAAACATTTGACTGTCAAAAAAATTTGTTCGCGTTGGATCCCACACAATTTGTCAATCGCTCAAAAAAAGGCTCGTGTCGATTGGTCGAAGGAAATGCTCAAAAAATACGATCGCGGTGCTTCGAAACACGTCTATGACATCGTGACAGGTGATGAATCGTGGATTTACGCGTATGAGCCCGAAAGTAAACAGCAGTCGACTGTATGGGTGTTTCAAGATGAGCCAAATCCAACAAAAGTTGTTCGCGCACGAAGCACTTCCAAGCAAATGGTCGCCTGTTTTTTCGGAAAATATGGACATGTCGCAACCGTACCACTAGAACAACGCAGAACAGTCAACTCTGAGTGGTACACAACCATTTGTTTGCCAGTTGTCTTCCAAGAAATCAGGAAAACCAACCGCCGAAGACGGATCACTCTTCACCACGACAATGCGAGCTCTCACACATCGGCTCAAACAACTGCATTTTTGAGCACCCAAAACATCGATTTGATGGGTCATCCGCCGTATAGTCCTGACTTGGCACCGAATGACTTCTTTTTATTCCCAACCGTGAAGAATAAACTGCGTGGACAACGATTTTCGACGCCCGAAGAAGCGGTTGCGGCATTCAGAATGCATGTTTTGGAGATACCTCAATCAGAGTGGCAAAAGTGCTTCGACAATTGGTTCAAACGCATGCAAAAGTGTATAGATCTTAATGGAGAATATTTTGAAAAACAATAAAGTGATTTTCGATGATTAATATTTGTTTTTGTTCTCTAATCCCGAAATATAAAAGGCACCCCTCGTACCACATTAGACGACTTTCACTTTTTTTACAAAAATATTTTGTGGGAACATAATTTCATAATTCATAATTCAATCAAGCTACGTAGAAAACCATATTTATTTCTTATTAAAAAATTTTGTTTAATCGAATACTATTATTATGTCTTTCAATATTAATGTCTTTTCACTTTAAAAAATTAAATAAATAATAGTATTTTTTAGATTTTATTGAACTGCGAAAAAATTAAGGGGAAATTTATCAAGCAAAAACAAAAGAAATGTTTTTATCTGATTACACAACATGAAAGAAATACAATGTCGTAGAAGAATGCAATGGAGACGAGATAGAGCAATATACCAAATTGTCCGCCTATACCACAATACCCAAACTTAATCTTGTAAAATTTTCAAGATTCAATGTCAATTGATTCAATATTTCGAGGACAACATTCTTAAATTAAAACTAACAAGGAAAGGTCCCAAGGTGTCACACACCGATTTGAATAATTTTTGGATATGTGATAGAGGACAAAAATCTAAGGTCGACGTATTTTTTATACGTGCTCAATCGATAGTTTACGGTTTCAAAATGACGTTTTAAAATCAGCGAAAATTTCGTTTTTTTGCCACAATTTCACTATTTTCCATAGAAATATATACAAATTTGGTATCAAACGAAAGGCATTTTAAAGCCACACATGATGGCATCCATTTGTTGTCATTTTTAACAGTATTTAGTCGATTTCATAATGAGCGCATTTTCGGAATTGTTTCATTTTCATTTATATTTGATTTAAGAGAATTCAAAAAGTTACCTTTTTTTTTGTTTTTTTAAATTTTAACCTTTTTATATTAAAATTTTCTTTGTTAAAATATGCATTTATTTTCTTAAAAAATTTTTTTTTTAGAGATGAAGACCACAATATGGGTATCAAAAATTTAGTTTTTTCTCCAAATTTGCGTATGTGTAAATATGTGATCGGAAAAGTTTATATTTAACAGGGCTTCTATACAACTTTGTGCTTTTAACTTGTTTGCTCGAAGGAATGAGAAAAAATCATCGGAAATTTAAAAATATAACTTTCTATGTATATATCGCCGTTAGTTTCCAACATATTTCACAAAATATTTTGTTTCTTTATTTTGAAAACTTTAAAAGAAACAAATATATTTTATACTTTTTAGTTATTAACCCTTGGATAGTTGGGGTAATGAGTTACAATAGGGTGGAAGCTATATTACTGGAGCGAGGTGTGGCAGCCAAGGGTTTATAACTGAAAAGTATAAAAAATATTTGTTTCTTTTAAAAATTTCAAAATGAGCATGATTATTCTTAAAATGAGCATGGGAAGGATATAGAAACTTAATAACTAACAGAAAAGGAATTTTGTTAATACAGATCTACATGGTATGAAAATAGGTTTTTAGTAATAACTTTTGATTGGAAAAGAATATTGGAATATTTTTTCAAATAAATTATTTTTGATGCTATACTCTTTTATAAAAATTATAAAAATAACATTTTTAAAAAAATTCATTTCATCAATAAAATCGAAAGGGTACACCCTTGTTTTTTATGATAGAAATAGTAAATAAATTTTTGTTTAAAACTGAATCAATTTTTGCTAATAAATGTCATGCCATGTGAAAGGGAGTTTGAAATGCAATTTTTAATTGAAATTATTTTTACAACAAAAAAAAATTTTACGTAATTTTTTTAAGGAAACATTGAATATTTTGGGCTTTTTTTGAAAAAAATATTAAAAATACAAATGCACAGTAATTGGTATTGTTAAAATATTTTTTGGCAAGTACTTTTATTAAACTTTATAACAAAAAAAATTTTGTGAAATATGTTGAAAACTAACGGCGATATTTACATAGAAAGTCATATTTTTAAAATTCCCATGGTTTTTACTCATTCCTTCGGAGAAACAAGTTAAAGGCACAAAGTTGTATAGAAGCCCTGTTAAATATAAACTTTTCCGATGAAATATTTACACATACGGAAATTTGGAGAAAAAACAAAATTTTTGATAGCCATATTTTGTGGTCTTCATCTCTAGAAAAAATTTTTTTTAAGAAAATAAATGCATATTTGAATAAAGAAAATTTTGATATAAAAAGTTAAACATTTAAAAAAAACAAAAAAAAGGTAACTTTTAGAATTCTTTTAAAGTTCAAATATAAATGAAAATGAAACAATTTCGAAAATGCGCTCCTTATGATATCGACTAAATACTGTTAAAAATGACAACAACACAATTACAATGAAATTTATTTCTCCAACATGGATGTCATCATGTGTGGCTTTAAAATACCTTTCGTTTGATACCAAATTTGTATATATTTTTATGGAAAATAGTGAAATTGTGGCAAAAAAACGAAATTTTCGCTGATTTTAAAACGTCATTTTGAAACCGTAAACTATCGATTGAGCACGTATAAAAAAATACGTCGACCTTAGATTTTTGTCCTCTATCACATATCCAAAAATTATTCAAATCGGTGAGTGACACCTGGGGACCTTTCCTTGTAAGAGCGTTCATTTCTGTGTTTGTGGATGTGCCACGCTCATAACTGTGAACAACAACCTTTCTCTTAAGACTTCTTTTATATGGAAACTGAGGCAGTTTTAATACTGCAATTTCGAAAATAAAAATGCTAGTATTCCAAGTAAACAGATATTTTTTAACTTTTATTCAAATTCCCATTAAAACAGAATTTATTAAAAAAAAGAGATAAATAATATGGGGAATATATTGAGTTATCATTAAGGTACCCCTTTTTTTTGGCGCCAAAAGCGTGGTCCTGCCTCTAGGCGCGTTCTTGGGTTTCATACATATATATATATTCAAACCATAATTCCTATTAATCGTATCAAAACTAATAATAACCATTTGTTAAGTGCATAAAAACTCCACCATCAATTTTCAAACAGATGATGTAGTCACCAAAGCGCATTCACCCAAAATACAATGAGAGAAGGGATCTAAATATGACTCACTCTCTAAGATTCATGAAGCCTCAGATCCGTTGGAAGAAAAAAAGAAATAATCAACCAAAACTGTTTAGTCAGCAAGAATTAAACAAATTGGACAACATTTTTCGCAGAACATTTAATGAAAGCATGCATTTAAAATTATTATAAATAGTAAAAATATATTTTGAAGAATTAATGCTTGCTGACAAATGACGATCATGACAGATCGCATGGGTCATGGCTGGATACGTGATTTTTTGGTGGTTATTTTTCGATGCGCTAACCGCATAAAGTTTAATCTCAATTATTTTTTATTTAAAACTAGATGAACAAATCGCATGCATCACTCTTATTCTTATACTTGACTTAAATATATTTACTTGATATGCAAATTGAAAAAGTTTTGTAACAGTTGAAGTATAAATCTTCTAAGAATTTATGTGCATTTTTTTTGTATTTTTGTTCTGTCTTGGTCATAAAATATTGCTATAGATGAATTCGTAATGTTCCACTGACTCACTGACTCATGGCTTGAATGAGTACTCAAAACCCAACAGTTGTGTCAACAATGAGGTAATTGAATCCACAACTTAAGCAGCTCACACTTCAGTCGTCCACTCAACTACATTAATTGTGGCCGAGAGACAATCGCGCCTCTTTATGGCGAATGACAACAATTTTCACTTAACGGTGTTGATCAAAGCACAGTCAATTGTTCATAATGTATATTCACTTGTTGCTGGAATTAGTAGAAGATGAAAAAAAAAATCGTAGAAGAAGAAAAAGAAAGCGGAAAAGTGGATTAGATGCCAAGAAAGGGTGTCAACCTAGCAGTGAATACGGTGCCTGTGAGAGTAGGTCAACTCTGACGCCCTGCAAAGCTTTGCAATTCTTATCAGTTGATTTAACAACTTACAGCATTTGTTGGTGGTTATCTTCCGGATTGTTAGCATTCTGCCTTTATCTTTATAGCTAAGAATTGCTTTTTTGATTGAATAGAAAAGTAGAAAAATTGTACACCTTCAAGAGTCAGGAAAAACTTTTGAAACAGAAAGTATAGAACTAAAAAATAATATAATTTCAGCTACAAGCAGTTATTTCTCTAATAAAATGTTTGTTGTTGCACTAAAAAAAAAACAGTAATAATGTTTTTTTTATATAAAAAAATATAACCTTTTTTAAAAAAAATAGGATCTCATTAAAAATGTTTGAGGAAGGCCCTTTAAAGTAAGGTTAAAAAATAAAATCCAATTTTCCCTTGCCCCTATTTTAAAAGTTTTTTCCATATTTGTATATATTTTTATTTTTATTATACCAAATTTTCCGCATATAGTTTTAGAATAATGTGCAGTCCGTAGTCCAGAAAAGTAGGTGGGATTGGGCCACATGGGGTGTCAATGTATGAAAAATAATATTAAACTCGAGAAAATATTTTTGGCATTTGATGTCATGCAGACAAAAATCATGGTTTTCTTAACTTTTTTCTCATAAATAACAGGTCTGCAGAAGATTTTTAAGAAATCTAGATAAAATATGTTGAATAAATGGCAAAAAAGAAGAGTTGGTTCTTTCAATATTAAAAAGCCGCCAATGCCTTATAATTAATTGTTTTTAAAAAACGATTTTCAAATAGTTGCCTTTTTTAAATGAACGGTGCAAAATACACAAAGAAAAGTTATCAAATCTCTTGGAGTGTTATGGGTGTTATGGGTGGGTCAGATGATTATAAAAACTGTGGAAATCTATATTCAGGGTGCCCCGCAATTGAGTGCAACTATTTACGGAGCTGAAAGGTTATGTCGAGCTGAGCAAAAAATCGTATGGGATGGGAGGGTCTATGAATATTTCACGACTTTGGTTCACGTTATTGTTTCTAGTAGTAAAACTAACTTACGTAGAACTTATTTTGATAGCTCATTTTAAAGGCAATAAAATCATCTTTCCATGGATATACCAACAAACCCCACCAACTTAACCGTTACCGAGCTGTGATCGTGTGAAGATGAATCAATCGGTTGAAACTACCAAATTTCAACTTTGAGTGCAAATTTCTCAGAATTTCGCGTTATTAATGAAATTTTTTTGTATAGTCAATTTTGTACTTTATTTATTTTTCTTTCCAATGACACCAAAAACATAAACATATCTTTAAAAATAAAAAAGGTGATGTACTAAAAAAATTATACTTATTAGAAAATAGTGATAAATAATGACATTACAATTACTTATGCAGTAGATAATATCATTGTTTTCTAATAAGTATAATTTTTTTAGTACAGCCAACTTTTTAATTTTTTAAGATATGTTTATGTTTTTGGTGTCATTGAAAAGAAAATTGAACAAATTACAAAATTGATTACGAAAAAACATTTAATTTATTGCGCGAAATTCTGAGAAATTTGCACTCAAAGTTGAAATTTGGTAGTTTCAATCGATTGATTTCATTTTCACACGAGCACAACTCGGTAACGGTTAAGTTGGTGGGGTTTATTGACATGCAGTTAGAAAGGTGTTTTTATTGCCTTTATAATGAGCTATAAAAATAAGTTCTATGTAAGTCAGTTTTTCTGCTAGAAACAATAACGTAAACCAAAGTCGTGAAATACTAATTGACCCTGTAGCTCCTAAGAATGTGAAAATAGACCCCCCCCCCTCCCATACGATTTTTTGCTCAGCTCGACATAACCTTTCAGCTCCGTAAATAGTTGCACTCAATTGCGGGACACCCTGTACATATATATATAAATCTTATGGTGTCCGTATGTTACTCCATCACTTCTGCACCGTTTTAATGGTGTTGTTAAAATTTTAAGGGTGTGTTTGGTCATTCATGGCACGGGGTTTAAAACTTATTTGAGATATTGCAAAAATATTGGATCCCCTTTCGCCCATACGATATCTTATATAAAATTGCTAAACATCAGTTTTTCGTCCTTTTTTTAAATAAAAACGAGCTACGCCCACTTTTAGGGTATAAGCTAGTATTTTCTAAATGTATAAAGAAACAATTTTTATTTAAAATACTTTGGGAGTACTGTGGTAAATATATCCATTTCTATTTTTCTTATTCCTGTTTATATACTTCATATATAAAAATCGATTGGCTCCAGTGGCTACAGTCTACAAAAATTAAAGTTCAAGCTGAAAGTAAAAGTAATAATATTGAAAGTGGATCATTTGAACAAACATTTCGTAGCCATAATTTTTATTGCCAATTATTATCGCAACACGACAATGTTGAAGCCAATAAAAACAAGACAAGTTGAATAAACTGCCATGCCAGGAAAACTTATGTAACTAGAAACTTGTAGCAATAACAACAAGGATACGCGTCCTTAAGGCATTAGACCAGGGTAAAGTTTGTAAAAATATTAAAGCTTTTTAAGAATTTTTCTATCAAAAATGTACAACTTAATTTATTTATTGTAAAATTTTGTGCATTCATTACTTAAATCAATTTTTTTTAGAATTTTTCTACCAAAAATGGACAACCCCATTTATTTTTTGTAAAATTTTGTACATTCATTAATTGAAGCTTAAGGAATAGAAACACAATTTTTTTCTTCACCAATTATACAGCGATATCTGAAGACAATGGCCCTTAGTAATAAAGAAATTCTAAGTCGAATCTTTCTTAAACTCGACTTTGGCTTTCAATCAATCATAGGCTAAAAGTTGAGTTTAAGATAGATTCGACTTAGAATTTCTTTATTATTAAGGGCCATTGTCTTCAGATATCGCTGTATAATTGGTGAAGAAAAAATTGTGTTTCTATTCCTTAAGCTTCAATTAATGACGCTTTATTACAGGCTTTTACAAAATGTAATAATTTTTAATAATTTATAATTTTAATAATGGCTTTTAATAATGTTTTTCTTTTTAGTTTTATTATCATAAATATATTAATTTCTTGAAGAATACAAATGCTTTGAAGTTGGCGCTTCTGATTAAAAGTCTGATTATTTAGCGCCGACCTTAAAAGCGTTTGTATTCAGCAAGAAATTAATATATGTATGATAATAAAACAAATAAGAAAAAAAATCAAGATAATAAGATTTCATATATAATAATATGTTTAAATAAATTATCAAATATGACCAAGAAATTAAAAGGAAAAGTATTTTTAAAATTATTTTTTACTTTGTAGTGATTTTGTAGTCGGTTGTTTTGTTTTTTTTTTTTTTTCTTTCTGTATATTTTAATTTTTCAGATAGGTTTACGGCTTTTCTTTTATCAAGAAATAAAAGAAATAATAGAAATAAATAAAAAATTATATAAATTTTAGCATAATTAAAAGCTTTCGGAGGTATATTACTTGCTTAAAAGTAATAAAATACTATAAGAAGTACAAAAAATACTCAAAAATTACATTTTGATTTAAAATGAAAGTGTTTTTTTATGTAAAAATTGTGTAGGCAGTTTTGGAAAAATTCGTTTAAAATAGTAAGCATGAATTCTTCGACGGACAATTTTGAGAATGCATTAAGAATGAATGCCTGATGATGTTTAAAAACTCCAAAAAAATAGTCGTGCTGAACTTGAAAAATGTGAATGAAATTTTAAGTGCTCAAAAAACTTTAAATTTTTCAGTAATGTGTTGGTAAGAAACTGCACATTTATAAAATGTGGAATGTGAAAAAGATCTCTTAACCCTTTAACTGAACCGTCTGTAGACGGTTATTACATTTTCTTTAATTACAACTTTATTCTAAAGCGATTTCTTTTCAATTTTTTGAAATTGAATTCTGTTTAAAATGTGGTTTACCGTTATGCTCTCTGAATTTATATATCTCGCATTGTTTCTTTGCTATGCTCACTTTATTGTCAAAGTCAACGGTGCGTGCACGCAAAAATTATTTAAAAATAAGTTTTTTTTTGTCTCTTATAAAATTTGCTGGTGTACTTATACACGCAGTTCTGTTTTTACACGGTATATACGTTCCCAAAGATTTCGAGCAAAACAATCGTGTAAAAAAATGCATTGCACTTATGGAAAAGTAGAAGATTGGTTCCAAATTTAACAAATCTGTAGAAATAATACAATAAACCATTTTTAAACTCATATTGGAGCGTTATAGCTAATATTTGCGTATATTTTTATTTCAGAAACTTATAAAAGAATGCAAAAAAAAAAAAAATTTCAGAAACTTAGAAAAGAATGCAAAAAAACAATATAGTACTCACACAATACAATAGGGACGACTGTTAACATGCATGTTTACACGCGGCAACACGGGAGTATAATAAAAATTGAAAATTTTATAGCGGTGAAAACTGTTAGTACTAAAATTGTTATTTTCAGAATTTGGGTCAATCGTGTTAAATCAAAATAAAGCGTGTAAAAACAAAATAAAGATTTATTTTTAATTCGTGTTAAATCAAATTCGTGTAAAAAAACGTCGCGTAAAAACAGAACTGAGAGTATATTACAAAAAATTCTTATTGAAAACGTAAGTAAATATATTTTCGTTATTTATTGGAAGTTAAGGAAAAAAATAAAAATTATTACGATTTTTCTACCGAAAACCAATAACCGTCTGTAGACGGTCATTCCGGTTACCGTGAAGTTTTTTTGTTTGCTCTCAATAAAAAATACTGTAATTTTAGTATAGAAATGAGTGATCAACAACGGTAAAATAATGCTAATGAGTCCATCAAATCAACAAATAAAAAGTTCTAGTTTTCCAAGCTGTCGGATGAACAAATCCAAGAGCTAATGGACTCTGAAGGAACGGATTTTTCAGATGAGAGCGATGGCGACTTTGATAGTGATGACAGTATCGTGGATCAGGATTTTCACCTAGATGAAGCTGGCTTTCAATTGCCGGTTGAAGAATTTGAAAACAAAATAGCAAATTGTTTGGATCATTTGGCTGAATCAAGTGATCACTTTTGTTCTGAACTAAACACTTCTCTGAATGTTAGTAGTATAAGCTCAAATAACAGATGAGAGTTTTATCCCAATTTGCTTCAATTGATCTTCCTTCAACTGCATCAAGACGTTTTCAAACAAATACACTAAGACCGCCATTGCCAGAAGGAGAAAAAGATGGTTTTAATAAAATTCCTGGGCGAGGTGGTTTCACAGAGAAATGTTAGTATTATTAAAACATAGCAACTTAAAAATTGATGAGCAACTTAAAATTGGGTTTTTTTATTTTAAATTTATATTGCAGCTTTACAAAATATACAGGCAAAATCGAAAATCTTTAGCGGAATAACTTGGCGAAAAAAGGAAATGCAACTCGTTGCAGATGAAATCGCATTCATTGGTAACAGTAATTTAACAAATTCTCTCAGATCCCAGTCAACTCCGCTGGACTGCTTCAATAATTTTTTTACGGACGACATCATCAATCTGATTGTTGCAGAAACTAATCGAGCAGCTATACATAAAAATGTTAACACAAGCTTCAGAATGACAACTTCGTCAATATTTTGGAATTTTATTCTATATGTCAATCTATCGGTACCCACGGCTGAAAAGTTATTGGAGTAAGAATACATTCGAACCAATAAGCAGCACAATGACCAGTAAACAGTTTGAAAATATTAAAAAATTCATGTTTTGCAAATGAAAACGATCGGATACGAAAAGGTGCACTTGGTTATGATCCACTTTTTAGAATCAGAGCCAACATCGAAAAGCTCAACGAACGGTTTGATTCGATTCCCAACGCTCCCTGTTTATGCATGGATGAACAGATGTTCAATATATTACATTTAAAATATATAATGGAGCTGGTGATAATGTTTTGCTTTCTAATGCTCCAGATCTTGAACTACATCTAACGTAGTCATTCGACATTCACAAACCATTCTTTGTTAATCACATCATCTATTTTGATAACCTGTATACTTCTCTTCCTTTACTGGTATATCTCCGAGCATGGAGTTTATTCTTTGGGTACTATTCGCGCAAACAGAATTCCCCGATGTAAATTGTCTACAGATAAGCAATTGACAAAATTTGATCGTGGCTATTCTAAAGAATATACCGGAACAGCATATGGGGTAGAAATTGCAACTGTTCTATGGAAGGACACAAAAGTTGTTCGTCTAGCTTCTACTTACGTGGACACAAAGTTAGAAAAGGAACTCTTTATGACCGTAAACATAAAAAGTACATTGAAGTAGATTGCCCACATATAATAAAGGAATACAATCAACATATGGGTGGCGTTTGATGGGCAGATATCACATTCGATTGAAGGCACGCAATCCTATGATGCGAATTTTTTATCAACTCTTAGATATGTCAATGACGAATGCCTATCTTCTGTTCCGGCGTATTAACAATGATAAAATATCGAAATATTCTTTGACTGATTTTTGTGAGCCACTGAAGTAGTTGCGAATTTTTGCAAATATAAACACATCGATGCCGGCAGGCCATCTACAGCAACAGAAAAACGAAGCTCATCTCAAGTTGGAACATAGGCTAAAATACCATGTGAGGCCGAGCGATTTGATAATTATGGGCATAGTCCAGGAATGACAGATTCTAAAGGCAAAAAAAGATACAAATACTGCAAAAAATCTGATACTTAAGTGTATTGTATGAAGTGCTACTTTGATTTATGCCTTACACCAGCATAATATTGCTTCTACGACTTTTACCATCACAAGTTAAAACTTTTGATTTTCTTTATTTTTAGTTTTTGTACTTTTTATATTATCTGTAAACACAAGGAGTCAATAAAATATTACTTTTTAAAAGTTCAGGATACGATCAATATTATTTTTTTTTTTTTTTACCTTTAACCGGAATGACTGGCTCTAAACGGTCATTGTTATTTTGCAACTTTTGGCGTAACCATCAATGAAATCGAAAAAAGGACTTCAAATTCATGATTCTCGAGCCGAATTCACCCTAGTTTGATATTTTAAAATGTTTTGGAACCAATATTTCGTTCTACTTAAAGTTTTGAAAATTAGTTGTTTTCCTACATGTCCGAATGCACAAATTTTGGTTTTTTTTTTTTAATTTTCCACTGTGTAAAATTAAAAAAAAAAAAGTTTAAATAAATATAATAATAATTCTATTTTTTAAATACTGTTGACGTGCAAAATTTGAAAAAAATCGGTATCGTCAAAATCACTTTTTGGACAAAAAACGTTCGATTTGACATGGAATCACCGTTGTATAACTGTTTACAGCTAAGGGCGCGATATCGCAAAGAACATAAAAAAACAGGAACAGAACTGAAGTGTGAATATTTAAAATAAATTATCAAAAAATTGATGTTTTTCTTTTTAGTACCCTCAGACCACATAATAAACACTAGTACATCACATTTAAATACAGGTTCTCCGAGAATTTCGAGGGAAGGGGGTTTGAACCCCCAAAACGTTCTCTGAATTCGCGCCTGGTCCTATCCTATTTTTATTATTTGGGTTATTTAAAGCGCTACAATTGCTAGGCATTAAATTAAATATAATTAAATTAAATTTTAGTGCTCTAAGCCGCGTCTGACCTAAATAGTCTTTGAACCTAAAAACAACATCGTATACTTAGGAAATGTCCTTATTTCTGGTGTTGTTGTTGCTAAATTATTGATTTCTCTTTGGTGGCTTCAGTTTTGTGCGCACAATTTGGTTTTGTTGTTTTTACGTCTCTTCCCTATAGGAACAAACTAACTTGTTTTTAAAAACAACTAATTAAAAAACTAGTTTAAAATAAACTAGTATATGAACTACTTTGAATTATATTAAGGTGGCATCCACTTCAATTCTAAATAGTTTATATTGCATTATATATGAAGTAATTGAAATACTACTTAAAAACAAATAATCTTAATTTTAAAATTTTAATTTCGTTAAAGACTGAAAGCTTGAAAGAGATTTTATTTATTTTTTTAATATGCGTTATGCATTCACGTAATGAATTTATGTATATATTTTTCAAAACAGACTTTCTTTCAAACTTTTTTCAAAAGACTTTTTTTATTTAATTTTTTAATATGCGTTATGCATTCATTCACGCAATGAATTTATGTATTTTTTTTTTTTAAAACAGTCAAATAAATGATCTCTTTGATGTATAGAAATTTAAAATTTTTATGCATTTAAATTCATCTCCAGTAAGTGGAAAATTTAGGCATGTTCTGAAATCCGATCCACATCGGAATCGGATTTATTTCCAATAACATTTCATTGAAACTAAATCGGATTCCAAGATGAATCGGATTTCAGAACATGCCTGATTAACTAGTTTTCAATTGGTTATTTTAAAGTAATTAAAAAAATAGTTTAAATATAACTAATTTAACAAGTAGTTGAAAATATATGCAGACGAAAGTCAGTTGACTTATTTAGCGGACATCACCATACAAAATATGTTAGTTCGTTCTATGGAAAAAAGTCAGAATTTCAACTAGTTGTGGTTGACAAAAAACTACTTTTTCAACTACTTTTAAATTAGTTGATTTTCCTACAGGGTTATTATTGGCCCTACATAATATGCGTGAAAACGTATACTTAGTAAATCCATCCAAGCATTTTTGTTGGTTGCTATCTGTTTGTGTGTGTATGTGAGTATGAATTAAATATTTGTGTATTATTTCGGCTATTTCGGCGCCGCAGTGACTCTGCATAATTTTATTGAAAAATTTTTACTACATACTATTCTTTCGAGTCTATTTCGCTTGACTGTCGGTACAATTATGCCTGGAACTAAGTGCTGAAAGGATCATTAGGATTATGCATGCCGAATAATAATAGTTTGGTGCTGTCTTGTATATGTATACTTCAGAGTTTTTTTAAATTGGAATCTTTGTTCATGAAATATTTTTGTATGTTCTCGTATTAATAGTCTTTTCTTTTTTTAGGTATGCATTTTAGACAATTAAAGAAAATTGACAAAAATTCTATTCAATTGATGTCGTCATTAAGACATTAATGACAAAATTTAAACATTTGTCTAATATTATTGGAATTTAATTGATTCAATTGTATAAGTTTATAACTGGTGCATTGAAGTGGAACTCTTTTGGAAATTGTGAATAATGAACCGCCATGATGATGATGATTTATTTGACTGACCATAACTCAATCGTATTAAAGCGTGTCACAAAAAAAAAATGCCAATAAATCACATACGATGATTCCTCACCAGTAAATCAGTTACGCCGTCTGTAGGGAGTTTAATTAAAAAAATCCAAAGTATTCGTTTGTAGGGTGATTTTGATAAAAAGCATTACAGAGTATAAAAGTTTGTATACTTAAAAAAAAAAAAAAAATCAAAAATACATTTGCTTATATTAGTGTTATGTTTTCAATAATTAAAGTCGAAGACTGCCCGAACTTAGGTTTAAAATCGTGTTTAAAAATTAAGATTCCGTTGATTGAATAAAGATATATTGGGTTGTTCAAAAAGAAAGTGCATTTTTTTCAGGTAGGCATCACTGTTATCGTCCTAGGTCTGTCATATGTTGACGCATATGTCATTTTTTATGCTCAACTGCTTATTTATATGAAAAACAAATTAATTAATTCAGTTCCTTTGATAAAAAGATAACAGATAAAGAAGCTGGTTCAAGCAAAAACAAACATTCAACAGAAGCAGGTTATGCTCTCATTCTGGTGGGATTGAAACGGTCTTGTCTACTACAAGCCACTATAACAGGATAGACCCATAAATTCTGAAGTCTACTGTGGGCAACTACAGAAATTGAGCGATGCCCATCCAACAGAAACATCCTGAGCTGGTCAATCGGAAGCTCGAATTCGGATGGAATGCGTCCCCCATCCAGACCTTGCACCCTCGGACTACAATATTTTTCGGTCTAAGCAATACTCAGTGAATGGTAAAATCTTTCATAATGAGGGCCTTATTAAACAGCGCCTTGAAAGGTTATTTGCAGGGAAAAGTGGAGACTTCTACCTGCGCCGGAATAATGAAGCTACCACTGAGATACAGAGATGATAATCGAAGAAACTGCGAGTATATAATTGATTAATGTTGATTTTGTTTATAAAATAAATGAGTCTAAACTTTTTTTTTGACCTGACTTTTAAAATATCCCAATATCATTGAAAACGATATGTGTGAAAAACATTCTTGCAGTAAAATTAATAATTATTTAATAATTCTAAAGAAAGTGGAAAAAGAAATGCCAAGCATTTTTGTTGTTTTGGAAAATATTTATGTATAAATTTTAGTGAAAACTATTTTGAGTGCACAGATTTAATTTAAACGCCTGTAAATAAAACAAATTTACAGTAGTCGGCATAGTTATTTTGAGGAAAAGACTATGCAAATATTTTGAGTTTTTGAAATAGTTTGAGGAGACCCCAAATAATATATAGTTTGTCAAGGAAGTGTTTTTACATAGTTAAATAATTGTAATTTTTATTTTTGTCTTTAAAAAAACTATCATAATTTTTGTTTGGATTATTTTTGTTTATTGATTCAGTTTTATTAATTCAATGACAAAAATTTAGTGATGAAAAAAAAAAATCAGAAGCAAAAACAACAACAAAAACTGTAATCACTTCGAAATTTTACTGTCAAAAAAGTGATTTTACATTTCGCTCTCTTTCTATATCGAAGCTATTGAAAGGATTTACCGTTATTTGTTTTATTTTTTTCAAAGATGGGCTCATGTTTTAAAGCAAATCATTATTTGTTTTGTCTTTTATAGCGCTTGAGATATCGTGCTATTCAGTGGAAATTAATACGAATACAACTAAATACAAACGGAAATAAAAACGCCCGCTATAAGGACATCTTTTGATATAATTCAGTTATTTTATTATAATCATTCCATTGGAAGAACTGTTAATGAGCTATTTGAAATGTTTTCTGGTACAAGTCAAACAGTTAACATTATAAATGAGAAAGATTGCATCACCATCCATCAATCGGTCGTCCACGCATTTTTTCGGAAATAAGGTAAAAGTTATTGCATGATACAATTATAAGGTAAGCTCACATTATAAAGGTAACAACAACAATAAGAAAACTGAAATTCGACCAGCCAATTTTGACATACAGCTTTCTTTTCATTCCAACTTGAGCCTACCTTATAATTCTGCCATGGGTTCTTGACAAGAGCAGTGAACGACAACCCTAAAATATCTACAAGAGCTATTGCTATTATGTTTAAGAATGATTAAAGTGATGTTATTTCGCATGAGTGCTTGCATCCTCCTTGCTTAACGTGCTTCTTTTAATACTGTCATGTCCTAAGAAGGAAGCAGTTCGAAGTTAATTTCGAAAGAGAGAGAGAGCGGACAAAATTATATTGAGAAAATCGAAATCAGTTATGCCATATTTACAGTTAAAACTGTAAATTACAGTTTTTTAGACAAGCCCGCAATTTTTGAAATTGCCTCTTAGTGCAAACTACAGTTTTCTAAAAGTTTTACATTTGAAAGAATACATAAATTAAAAAAATTAAATTTAAGGAACTACTAAAAACATGATTCAGATTGCAATAAATGTCAAGTGTCGAATGAAATTTTCAAAAAAAAAATTGGCAAATCAATCTACCAAAAATAATGAAATTGTAATTTCAATAAAACTAATCAATACTATTATATAAAATTGAAGTGCAAATTTTTGATTGCAGATAAACTCCAAAAGTACCGGGCCGAATTTTATAAGTTTAAGATGTAATAAACTAGATGTAAGGCCGAAAATAAGTTTTAAAATGTAATTTTTTGTGCTACAGCACAGCAAAGGGTTATTTTTCTTTCGAAATATGAATAGTAAGCATATTTAATTAAATTGTCAAGTTTTTTATAAAACCATCCTCGATGCCATGCATTGCTTGATCCGTTTTATTTTCACGCGTTTGTGTTGCGAGAGTTTCAATTAACTTCATGTTGCTCTGTATACTTATCTTTTTGTGTTCAGCTAGCACAGCACAAAAAAAAAAACAGATGTGTCTCGAGCAAGGCGAAAGGTGAGATACATATACATGCAGTAATGCGGTGTAAAACAAAAGAAAACAAAAGAAGAAATGTGTTTTTTTTTATTTTACATGTATTGCCTTAAGGATAATTCACTGTCCACCTTCAGCGTATTTAGGATTTTTTTATATGATGTTTTTGCGCTCTGTCTCTCTCCACAGTCATTCAAAGACTTACAAAAACGTGTTAGAGCTCTTTATTGATACAGAGAAAATGTCCGTGGCGAAGCCGGGAACCACTGAGGCCTGCTAGTGTGATATAAATGTTCCATATTAAATATTATTTTTGTCTGTTTAGAAAATATTATTTAATAACTTTTAAATAAATTGTTTTTGTTTTGTATTTATGAGTAATAAAACTAGAAAACCTTTATATACAATGTTTTGCAGTTACTGTTTTTTTGTTGAAAATACAGTTTTTTTTTCTAAGTTAACAGTTTTTTAAAAAACAAATCTGGCAATACTGTTGTCCACTAAAGAGCAACAGAGAAAAGCTCAAAACTTGGACTCTGTGCATGCTTGCTTGGAGAGAAATGCAAAGAAAGACAGAAATTCGAAGAGTGTGTTCTTTCCTGGTAGACAAGCAACAGTGATGAAGCGCTTCCATCGTGATTCTATGTGAGCTGCTTCCATTTCGGACAGCTGGGAAGTAAGAAACCGAAGCTTATTATCGTTCGCGATGAGGTACATTTATATGCCAGAATCCTATTAGGATAATGTCATAATTTGTGTCGAGTCAAAAATGTTGTTATTTTATATTAGCAGGTCCAATAAAGTATGGCGTCATCCCTTAAAAGCATTGGTAAAACGAAATAATATTCCAAGAGTGAAATTTGGCCAACTATTTGTTATGGTATGGGGGAATATATCAAGTAGAGGGTTTGGCGATATTGTGTTTATTGAAGACACAATGACAGTGAAACAATATTTGAAGGTTTTAGAGATAAATTTAACTGACAGCGCTCGAAAATTTGGACTTAAAAAAAAATTTAAATTCTACTAGGACAATTATCCGAAATATAAGGAGCACACAGCGAAGTTGTGACTCCTTTTCAATTTTGATAAAGTGCTTAATACATCTGTCCAGAGGCCGGATCTTAACCCCATAGAAAATTTATAGGCGTATTTAAACAAAAAAGTTACCAAACGGCAGCCAAAAACACGTGCAGAGCTAAAAACTGCTATTGAAAAATAATGGAATAAAATTCCTATGGGATATGACGAAAAAAAGTTAATAAATTCTATTAGAAATAGGTTAGTAGCTGTAATTAACTCCACGAATGATCATACCAAATATTAAAAAAAAAAAAACGAAATGGTCATTTCAGCCCTTGAAAGGACTTTGACCGAGCTTCTTATGATCAATTGTGTTGTGTGTGTAATGTTTGAACACAAATGATCGAGAACTGGACCTACATGTTTTATGCCGACTCCGAACGGCTTATGTTCTCAGGAAGCTTTTCATGGCAGTTTTTACTCTCTGAGGTTTGCCAATGTCTGCAGAGAGATGACGGCCGAACAGAAAAATGAATTCAATTGAAAAACTTTCTAGCGCGGGATAGATGAGAGATATTGTCCAAAATTTTTTTTTATTATAAAGAGTAATTTTTCGCGGTTTACCTTATAGGTGGGTTTAGGATAGGTGAAACATCATTGGTGAAAATCTGAGTTTTTTTGTATCGAAAATTGCTCAGGAAAAGTGCTGCCACAAATGTGAAAATAGATAAAACAGAAAACGTGCAACTTTTCCACATAGTTTAAGGTGTCTTCTATGGATGCAAAAAAACCGACAGCGATTTTTCAACATTCTTGGAAATTTCACCTGCAATCTTACCCATGTCATATCTCGGGTGTGTGCTCAGGTAAAATTTTTTTATTTTTTCTATCAACTTCTATGGTCCCCCGGGCACATATTACAGAATTGCATCAAAATCGTACGAGCCGATCTATGGGCAGGCTTTAATGGGTTTATAAAAATAGACTTTAATGTAACAACACTTTCCTGACAGTAAAATTTCCACGTATTTTTGGAAATTTAGTTGTTGCTTTTGCTGCTGCTGTTCTTTTTCACTTTTTTCATCACTATCACTCTTTGTAATTAAATAAATCAAACTAAATCAATAAATGAAAACATCAAAACAAAAATTAAGATCTTTTTTTTTAAGACAAAAGTAAAATTACAATATTGTCACTATGTCAAAACACTTTCTTGGCAAACTGTATGTATTATAAAAGTTAATGAGTCAGAATGTAAAAAAGATTTGTGTTTAAACAAGTAGTTGAAATGTACTCTAGAAATAAAATTTATGACAGCAACTAACTGCTTTCTATAAAAAAAAATATTGTTAAAGTTGCAAGATTTCACGTTTTGAACAGAAAAGTGTAAACATTTTTATAACTAGTAAGGGTGGAGCTTCGGCAGGGTACCGAATCTTAAATACCCCCCGCGGCCATATTGAAGTATTTTCGAAGTCTTTAGCCATGACATACACGATGACATTCAGTTTTATATATTAACGAAAGTATTCCTATTTTGATGACGTCACTTTGTAAGGGAAGTAGGCGTGGTTTTGATCCGATTTTACCATATATCATACCGATGGTTTATATTAAATATCAAAGCTTATGTTCAAGATTTTTCAGTTCTTCAATTTTTGCAGATTTTGAAGAGATTTTACCTTTAAAATAAAGCCACTTTGTATGGGAGGTAGGCGTGGTTTTCATCCGATTTTTTCAAATTTCATAGCCAGGATTAAAACTGAAGAGCAAAGCTCACCTGCCAAATTTCAAGGCATTTCTTTAATTTTTGTGGATTTTAAAGACATTTTACGGTTAATTTAAAGTCACTTTGTATGGGAGGTAGGCGTGGTTTTCATCCGATTTGTCCCATTTTCGAACTTGATCTTCCTTTTTTAAAAATAAACTTATATTTTGAATTTCATCGCTATTGCTTTAAAATTGCGACTGTAATCGTGTCGACAGACGGACAGACAGACGGACACACGGAAATCGACTCAGGAGATGATGCTGATCAACAATATATATATACATATGTATCTATACTTGCCACGCCTCCTTCTTGGGTACGCATTACGCGTTGGGGTATAAATATGAAGAAATTATTTCTTATACGTCAGAAATATAATATGAGCCGAGAAAGAGAAGTTAACACAAACGCATGTATCGCTAAAGGTAGCACAAAAAATATGGCCGCCATTTTGAAAGTAGAAAACTTTTTTTTTTTTAAAGCAGTTCTGAGATATCTGAGAAAATATCAACTTTTTTAAGAATGGTCGAGCACCCAGTGTTGAATCATTTGATATGGACTAACTCAACTGAGCGTATCTACAATATTTTCCAAACGTTCAGGATGCGTAAAACGATGCACGATGGAAAAGCAAATCTTACTGAATATTTTGTCAGCTGGATGTCATTGGTAGCTTTAACAGCTCATTGCTATCATTGCTATCTGGTCAGCCTTTATTACTTTTGTAATAAAACGAATTGGCTACAGAAATGGACTGTGAATTGATGCCTTTAATCGATTTTTCAATGGTATTCATCCGTATCATATTTAGTTAAAAAAAGGATATTGATCTGTACTTAAATATATGTACCGATATGTTTTGTAAGTTAATAAAAATAAATTAAATTGAACTATTGAAACAAAAAAAAAATCTGTGTCAGATGGGATTTAACCTGGGATCTATCGAATACAAGCCACGCACCTCAGCAAGTATGCTACGGCCGCCACATAATTCAAGCAATTGATATATTACTGGAATTCACGATGTGATGTATTTGTGATAATTTTTTACAAAATTTACAATATTTACAACTTATTGTAAGCGAACCTCCCAAAAAGTCTTGTATTTTTTAAACCAGCTTATTTGTGTATCTACTTTTGTTTGAAATATGAATTAAAATGCCTTTAAAATAATAAACAAATTTGAGCAAAACACTAATAATATTAAATTTTTTAAATAAACTCACATCGCAGCCGGTAGCTTCCTCGATGTTGAGTAGAAATGCTTTTGCGATCAGCTGATCACATATACAACGAATACAAACATATTTTGAACACTGTGCATTTTGTTTTTTTAAATTTACTACAAATATCAAATTTATCCAAAATACACAACACAAGGGCATATATAACACATCGTGAATACCGCAATTGAAAGTATGTATTTACATATGACCATTTTCAGCCAAGGCAGAAATCAGGTTCATTCAAGGCCCAACCAAGGCTGATCAAAAGAATTTAAACAGATTCTTATGTATACCTGGGTGAGTAAGATTATGTCATAGTGGGTGGAGGAGGGTGATTGAATATAGTGTGTGTAATAATGTGGAAATTTTTGCTGTAGATGGATGCACTGCACCCACCTCATGACAAAAGTAATAACTCACACACGCATCAAAAAAGTTAACAGTTTGACAATTTGACATATTTTCTTTTAAAACTCTATTTGTAACAATTCTGGTATATACTTTAAATTTGGAACAGCATATAAAAATGTCTGCATAAATTCCCTCGCATACACACAACCATCAAAAATAATTGCTACCACAAAAAGCACAAACTGTTAAAACAGCTGATCGAACAATCGAATCAAATAGCAGACGCTAATCTTATCACTAGCCGTGGTTCGAAACTAAACAACAACAACAGCAGAAGCAAAACAAAAATGTTTGATGATGTCATCGTTAATGATTGTAAAGCGTTGCAGAGAAGGCGCAAAAGACGCTGATAAGAGCTGCAACATTTTTGAAATAACTGTTAATGGGTGCTAACAGCGCTCTGTTGTTGTACTGCAGAGCTGTTAAGCAAGTTCGATGCGAACAGCTGTTTGCCGGTACCCGCTAAACATGCTGCTACTGCGAATTCCCAATTTGAAATTGAATAAATGTTAGCCGCTAACGAACAGTCTGCAAAAGTATCTACAGTGTGTTGGTTGAGTGTGTGGAGTGTGTTCTAACCATCCAACGAATAAATAGAATTTAAATTAATATCTTATATCTATGGCAGAGTGATTAATATTTAAATCTTTAAAATTTACTTGCTGCTTGTCAATTAACAAAAATCTGGCCAAGCTGCTTGGTGAGAAAAAAAAGCTAGTTTTAGCGTGTAACTTTAATGGATTGAAGTGAAAAGTATCGATTAGATACGCGGTGTTTAATGTGTGTGGGCGCACGTGAATGTATCTGGCGAATAATATAAGCGTATTTTTTTATTTAGTTGGCTTTTTGAAAAAATAGTTCAACAGCGCGTAACGCGAGTGAAGCAGGTACTAAAAAACAACAACAATTACAATTTAACAAAAATACTAGATTAAAGCGTATTTTTTTTTAGAATTGAGACAATAAAAAAAGCAACCGAAAAAATCTACAAAAATCAGCGTTTGCAAATATTTGCATAACGTGTCCATGATTCATAATTTTTTCTTTCAAAAAAGTTGTACTTTTAATGGTTCTCAGTTAAAAATTTATAGCCTAATTCAAACCATCAAGTGTGTGGAATGCAGATACATTAAAATTTCAACAAATTAGGTAAGTTTAATAGTCGTAGATACAAGTTAAACACTAAGAGATACATTTTTTTTTTTTTTTAAAAAATACAAACACTTAGTTTTATAGAAATTTTAAAGTTATTCTATATCCTTTAAAGCAAGTCCAATATTTATCGATCCACCGCTGAAAACATAAAACCTCGACTGTGGTATTGAAACAACAACAACACCAACAACTTCACATTGTCAGATCCGCACAAGGACATGCTGCAGATGCTAGCTTTATTTCCTTATTTTTTTTTTTGTTATGTTTTTTTATGCAGCTCGTTAACAGAAAGCAGCAACAATAACAAAAACAACAACAATAAACAGGCACTCGTTAGCTGCACTCCACACTGAGTGGCCTCCAGTGAGCGACCCTCCGACCCCTGACACTTGTATCGCAAACCTATTCTGCGCGACGTGCGCTACTGGCAGTATTTCTATTTGTAACAACAACAACAACCACAACAACAACAGCTAAAATTGCAGCATGTAGAACACACACATTGACATCTAAATCAAGTGTCTGGAAATGTATGTTTGGCCTATTCAAGGGCCAGGCCGGCAACTTCGCGTTGTTGCAGTGGATGTTGCTGATGCGCTGGGAACCCCATCCGCCCTCTTCTTGTGCATCAACCTAGTCACTGTTTATTTTTCTTTGTATTCTGCTCCAGATTATTTGAAGTAATCCCTGAAGTCGTCTGCAGATCCAGTGAAAACTATTACAAATAGTTTTCGATTTAATTTTTTTTATGTGTTTCTAATGAGCTGTGAAAGCAATTAAGTTTTGACCTATTTCTAAATAATTTAATCTACTGCGAAAGAGAGGGTTGTGTTTATGTTGTTCCTATGAAGTTACTCCCCTTTTTTTTATTATTAAATTTTCTATGACGATCACCATTTATGTACACCTGATACGGTCGATTAAAATTAGAATTTTTTTAAAATGAAAATTTAAAAATAAAACAAGGTTTATTTGACGCATCTAAAATTTGTTGCAAAATCTGCATAACGAGATAATTTTTTTGTTTAAACATAATTGTTAACGTGATAAGAAAAGATAAGAATGATTGCTATTTCCTAGATACATTTGTTAAGTCATCTTCAAAAATTATGTTGAAAACAAAACCATCGGCATTCGATTAAATTGAAATATGACAATATTTTAAAAAATGCATAATTTGCCAACAATACACAGTATTTTGTTTAGTTCAACAAAATTCTTATTTTATGTTTTCTCATTAAAAAAAAAAAATTAAACAAAAAAACAAAATTTTTTCTCAAAAATGGAAAATCAGGAAAGATTGCTTATTTATTTTATTAACATTTCCTCCTTCAGTGCAACCAAATGGTTAAAAAGCAGTCTGCCTTCATATTAGTAGTAGTTCAAGAACTGTCTTTTTTTCATAAAGTCAACTAGTATTTCCAACATGGCGATGTCATGGTAAATATCAATTGTCCCTTTTATTTATTGACAGCAACTGAAAACTTCAATATTCACGTAAAGAATTCGATCGCAGTTTTTTTTCTTTCGTGAATCAGTTGGTTATCAAGAGGATTTATTATTTCAATTTGATGACTTAAGTAGTACCCAGGCCCGAACCTTATAGTACATACGACATATCTCGCGGTTTTATTTTTTGGTTAATTATATTTTAATTTATAAATAGTAAAAAGAAAAAATTTTTCGAGAACCTGTGTCGGGAATAATGCACTTTTCTCTTTCCGTACTCGCATCGAACCGCGTACAATTCGACTGCAAGTTGAACGTGCTACCATCGCACCATTGCCTCCCTTGCATCAAAGCGAACAAAATATGAACAAACCATATCATAGCAAGCGTAGTATACATCTTCCAATTTATTCCATAGGATTGATGCCAAAAATAATTTATTGTTTATCCAAAATAATCATCAATCGATTATATAATTTGGGCTTTATTTTTATAATTTATTTTCAATTTTTCTTAAAATTTCAAAGAAACTAATTTTGTTCGGCAGTCACCTCTCTGCAGACCTCAGAGAGTAAAAAACTGCCATGAAAAGCTTCTTGAGAACATAAGCCGTTCGGAGTCGGCATAAATCTGGCAGGTCCAGTACTCGATCATTTGTGTTCAAACATTTAACAACACACACAACACAATTGATCATAAGAAGCTCGGTCAAAGTCCTTTCAAGGGCTGAAATGGCCATTTCGTTTTTTTTTTTTTTTTTTAAATATGCATTTTAATTTTTTGAAAGGAAACAAAACAACAATTTGGCAGTAAATACTTAACACCAATTTATTTTCTATATCTTACCAACGCTAGCTAGATTTAAATCTAGCTTTTGTTGTAAACTATTTGCTTTTAGATTTAACTACTAATTTTGTTATGTTTTCTGCGCGTTTTTCATAGAATTGTAATCTTACATAAAAAAGTGCAATCGAATATTAAATTAAAAAACAAATTTAGCTCTATTATGAATGAAATTTCCCCCGGAATTGAAAAAGGGAACTTTCATATTTAAGACAAGCTTTTAAAGATTTTTTTTTTTTTGTGATCTTAAAAATTTATAATGAATGAATGAACATTGCTCTATCACTCTTACCTAATATCTTCAATAAATCACTTAATCAAGGTGTTTTTCCTTCTTATTGGAAAACAGCTCACCTCACACCAATATTCAATAATTGTGATAAAAGGTCCATCGAAAGCTATAGGGTAGTTGCCATTTTATCTGCTATCCCAAAACTGTTCGAAAAAATAATATGCGAAACACTGACAGGTAGAATAAACCCATTACTCAATGAACAGCAACATGGTTTCCGTAAAGGGAGATCAACTACCACAAATCTTATGGTTATGGTTTCTGATGGCTTAGGCTAAATGGAAAAAGGACATCGAGTTGATGCAATATACACTGACTTTAGTAAAGCCTTCGATCGCGTTGATTATAATATCCTAGCTTTCAAGCTAGAAAATGTTGCTATTTCTGGCTCTCTCCTAAATTGGCTTCAGTCTTATCTCCACGGTAGATCCCAATTTGTTAAATATCAAGGTATCCTATACAAAGAGATTTCTGTCACATCCGGAGTACCACAAGGAAGTTATCTTGGGCCACTTCTGTTCAATATTTTTATATCAGACATATCCGATGTTTTGTCTGATATCCCTCATCTATTATATGCAGATGATTTAAAAATGTACCATATAATTAATTCTGAACCTGATGTAACGTTTTTACAATCGAAACTACTTGCTTTAGAGCAGTGGTGCAATCAGAATAAACTATTTCTAAACGTGAACAAATGCTACTGAATAACTTTCTCCCGAAAAAATCTCATCGCGAATAGCATTTACTTACTCAATGGTAAAGAACTTAAAAATATTAATCATATCGTCGATCTTGGCGTCGTTTTAGACAATAAATTGCGATTTAATCTTCATTATGATAAAATCCTAACAAGAGCCGGTAAACAGCTCGGTTTCATAAAACGACGCGCAAAAGAGTTTAAAAATGTATGGGTACCAAAACGTTATATTGTTCTTTAGTACGCCCACTTCTAGAATATGGATGCATTATTTGGAATTTTGCTTTCGATGTACACTGTGAGAGACTGGAATCGTTTCAAAAGCATTTCCTGCTTTTTGCTCTAAGTTACACCTACAACCTCCGTGAATACAATACTCTACCATCCTATGAGTATAGGCTTAGCTGGCTTAATTTGATGCCTCTATCAACCAGAAGAAAATTACTCACCTCATGTTTTACATTTGACGTTCTCAACGGTTCTATTGACAGTGATTATATATCAAATAAGATAAAATTCAACGAATCCTCAAGACAAACTAGGCACACACGAATGTTATACGAGTATCAGCACCATACTATATATGCCAATAATGAGCCAATTAATAGGTGTTGCAAAGAATTTAATAGTATCAGCGTTAGCTATTCACCATCCATATCCAAATTCTCCTTAAAAAAAAATCTTTACAAACTCCTATTTCCGTCCTCATAACCTTCTCTGCCCTATAATTGTAATTATTAGTTCAGCTTTTCCTTAGACATGTAGGTGAAATCATGTCAACCGGTTAGGCGGACTAAGCCTAAACTGTTACACAAAAAAAAAAAAGAAAAAGAAAAAAAAATAAAAAATAAACATATAGGTTAAGGCAAAGGTTAAGACTAGAATTAAGATCATACCTTGCTTGGTTAAGAAATAAATAAATAAAAATACGAAAAATCCCTATTTTTATTCCGGATGATATTTTATTCACAATAGGGCTGATTAACTTTAAGACTTTTCTTAAACTCCATCCGTTTAAGTCGAGAGTATATAAAATTATTCAGTATATTGCTTATTACTGAAGTCCATGCAAATTTAATATACATTTAAACAATTTTAAGTTTTTTAACCCATGTTTAACCCAGTCACTCACTCACTCACTCGAATTTCGTATAAATGTTGTTAATCAACAAGTTCAAGTACCTTTTCAAAAGCAAAAACAAAAAGTAGTAGAAGAAGAACAACTAGCTAACAATCAACCATATGAGTAACACTTAGTTAAGCACATTAAAAAAGCCACTTCTAGCCCAATAAACAGCTACAATAAAAAAAAAAAGAAATATTTTATGTGCCAACTTTGGCTACTTACGTTGCTCTATTTTAGAAATAATCTCATTTTTATTTCTACAGGAAATTATTTTTTTTTCTTAATTTTTTGCATAAAGGTAGCTAAAGGCAAGAGCATTCTAAGCCTTAAGAAGAAAAACGCGTTTTTTTTTATGAGAATTTAATACTTTTCTGCTGCTGCGGGTCTTTTCTTAAACTCAGCGAATTTTAGAGCTGCATTCCAAGTTTTATTTTTTTTTTTTTTATAGAGGAATGTTTTACGCTAATTATAATTTTATGTCAAATGTTATTTGAGATTCCATATATGAGACGCATGTGACTTATGAGACGCATTTACACATTTTCCACTGATGCGTGGAAATTTCAGAGTTTTTGTACATGACAACATTTTCACAACTCTGAGTTAAAAATGTTTTTAGTTCTCTAACTAAAATTATCTTAAAAACAAATAATCACTACAACTTAAACGTAAAAATTATACGAATAGGTGGCCGCATCATGGAACTCACGCAAAATGCAATATTGTCGCTTGAGCGCCTAAAAGTCTGCATAAAAACATGCCAAACTCATACCTAGACTGCGACTGATAGCCAGAGCTTGGCTCCTGCTTGTCGCATTGTCATCAATATACAGCTTCATCAGTTCCCTCATCCGCCCGCCCCCTCCCCCCTTTTAATATTGGCATCCTTTGGAGTTGTTTGTTTTGAGTTTGAACTCAACTTGGTTGGCTTTCAATTGGCACGAGGGCAGCTGCAGCTAGAGAAACAGCTGCATTTTTTTCAAACCGTTATGGTTTTTGCAAATTGTTGTTCCATTCTTTACAAAACACCCCTCAACATCATTCGCAAAAGAGAACTTTAAACTGAAGTGGACGTTAAAGTGAATGTGGGAAAAATACATTTTCTACGTACGAGCATATTATCCAAAATAAAAACTACTGTTTTGTGTTAAATTTAGTTTTAGCCTTACTTTATATTTAGTTTTAAATACTATGTTTTTTATATTCAAAAACCTTAGGTATACATAATTATATGATACAAGCCTTTATGTACTTTGGACTCAATAACGTATCTGAAATGGTCTTAACGGCTTGCATAACCAACTCTGCAACTTTGAAATGTACGTTTCAACGCATTAAATAATACTAAAAATTACCTTTCCAACGGTTGTATTTTACTTGCATAAAAGCATAGAAAATATTTACAATACTCTGCGAAACAAATGGTATGATTGATCTATGCAAATATTGATTCTGAACACTCATTTGTATATTACAAAAAATATTCAAATGCTTAAGTTAGGGCAAGACTTGAAATACAATTTTAACACATGGGCTAAATTAGAAAATGTTACAGTTTTATTTTTTCAGTGGATTCGCTTATCTGATTTTGCTGTAAATATTGGTTAACATAGCTTTGTCATTAGCTGATAAAATGAAGCAGATAACGTAACCAATATAAATAGCTACAATGACGTGTGCAAAAATTACAACTCCATTTGACTGGAAAAACTATGACTTCCGGTTATACAAACTGCGATTAACTGCACATGTTGTAATAGTACTAAAATGAAACCTTTTCTATTTGTACAGTATTTGAGTGCAATTCAAATATTAGGGTTGCTTAATCAAAATCATTTCATCGATAAAAACTATTAAGAATGGTTTTGTAGAATCCATTTTATGAAGCCAAATATCACGTAGGTATAGTGTATTGAAATAATGAAGAGTATTTGAAAGATGGAGTTTTCATTAAAAACAATTAAGTATGTTTTTAGACAATAATTATGACAAAGTAACTATAATTTCACAAATACTGAACCAAGGTTTATTTATACGGTTGTCACAAGGGAGAGAGCGAGTACCCATAATTGTCAAATCGAAGTTGACAGCTCATAGAAAATCTGCAAGTGCTCTCTTTTATCATCGGTTTTTCTTTCGTAGTCATTCGCAAAATTGGCTGGTTTGGACAATTATGGGTACTGAGAAGAAAGTGCGATCAGCCCTGCGACAACCTTATAAATCAACCTTGTACTGAACTACTTTTCTTTACTTTAATTATTTATTGGACTTTTCTCTCAGAAACTAACAATAATTTATCAGAGCTTAACTTGAATAAATATACAATATTTATGTATAAAAATGTATAGTAAATGTATAGTATGCATAGTTGTGGCGGCTGTGGCGCAGTGGGTAGAGTATGTGGCCCATACGCCAGAGAACCCTGGTTCGAATCCCACCTGACACAGAAAGTTTTTGAATTTAATTATTTTTTCTGCTCGGCCGTCACCACTCTGCAGACAATGGCAAACTTCAGAGAGTTAAAACTGCCATGAAAAGATTCTTGAGAACATAAGCAGTTCGGAGTCGGCGTAAAACATGTAGTTCCAGTTCTCGATCATTTGTGTTCAAACATTTCACAACACACACAACACAATTGATCATAAGAAGCTCGGTCAAAGTCCTTTCAAGGGCTGAAATGGCCTTTTTCGTTTGTTTGTTCGTTCAAATGCATAGTATGCAAGTATATGCAAGTGGCGGCCGTAGAATACGGGTTGAGGTGCGTGGTTTGTAAGCGACTGAACCCAGGATCGAACCCCAATTAATAATGTTTTCTCAATTAAATTAATTTTTCTGTTGGACCATCACCTCTCTGCAGAGAATGCAAACCTCAGAGAGTAAAAACTGCCAAGAGAATATAAGCCATTCGGAGTCGGCATAAGGCTTGTAGGTCTAGTTCTCGATCATTTGTGTTTAAACATTCTACAATACGCACAACACAATTGATCATAAGAAGCTAGGTCAAAGTCCTTTTAAGGATTGAAATGGCCATTTCGTTTTTTCGTTTTTTTTTTTTGCAAGTATATAACAAAAAAAAATAATAGTTTTCATTTTGACAATCTTTTATCATAATTATAAAATTATCCAATTAAGATGCATGAGGTCTTGTTGGGTATACCTTTCTTGGTAATAAATAAGACGACTGATTACCAGGTGTTTGCATAAGCTATTTCCGGTTTGACTAAGAGATGGCGCTCGCGAAAAGTACGCAGCATATTCATTTGACATATACTTCAATTTGTTCGTCTGGCATTTCACAACAAACACACACAAGTTGAGTTCGCCAAAAGAAGCTTCTTTGTTTCATCGTTTAGTGATCATATCAAGTTGTGTGCCTAATGATTAACAATCATTAATTTCAAAAGAGAAAGGCTGCTAAAAATCATCGTTTTCTGTTAGAAACATAAGGTGAACACGCTCCATAAATTAGTGAGACATGGTTTCGACAATTGAAAGGTGGTGATTTCAATGTGAAAGACAGTGATCGCTGTGGCAGACCACAAAAATGTGAAGATGAGCAATTGCAGGAGTTAATGGATGATGACCCAACTCAAACTCAACTCCAATTGGCAGGAGCATTACATGTGTCACAAGAAACAATCAGCAGATGCTTACGAGCAATGGATAAGGTCAATAAACTCGGTAAATGGGTCCCATACATGTGCGTAGTGAGGGTAGGGTAAAGGGGAGGCTGTTTCCCACCTGAACATTGAACAAATAAAAATTTTAATATTAAATTAAGAAACTCAAAACATATTTTCTTAGAATTCAAAAGCATACAATTTATTAAGTTTTATTAAAGCCTAATTTATGCGCTTTTGTCCATGAATTGATTTTGACGATTACGATTTTTTTCAAATTTTGCACGTCATTAGAACTTAAAAAAATAGCAGTACTTGCATATTTTTTGCAAGTAATATAAAGTGGATAGTTAAAAAAAAATCAAAAATGGTCATTTGGGCATGTAGTTGAACAACTATATCCTCAAAACCATTAGTCCTACAAAAATTATATTCTTTGTGGTGCACAGTTTTACTATTACTGTTAGCAAAAATTTAAATTTTTTGGCCTCTAAAACTTATATTCATTTTTCAAGGTCCGCACCACTATTTATTTGGTGTTTTGAAAACATTGTCGAATTGAATTTTTAATGAATTCTTAAAATTTCATGTTGGAGAATCAGTGCTTACTTTTTTCAAAAACTGTCTACAAAATTTTTGCATACGAAATACTTGTATTGTTTATAAAAAATGGATTTTTAGTATTTTTTGTACTTCTTACTGTAATTGATATTTTTTTCAGCTAGTAATAACCTCCGAAAGCTTTTCCTTATGCTTAAAATTAAAAATTTTTTTTTTTATTTTTTTTTATTCCTGGATAAAGGAAAATCGGTCGGAGGTATACTACAAGCTACATGTTACAAAAACAACAAAATTGTATCGAAATTATCATATGTCGAAAGTACGAGTATTGCAACCAATTTCGACAAATTGCCGAAAATAGAATTTAAAGGAGTTATAACATGTCGCCACTGAGCTGTATAGTTCAATAGTGGGTTTGGTGCAAGAGAAAAAAGATAAGCTGAATGATGAAATATTAAACCGCTTTGCTGAAGATTCGCGCCGGTTAATACTTTGATATTAATTTTTTAAAATCGCGTTTAATTCAATATCGCTTCGAATTGAATTTATGTTTCTAAATAAAAGAATTGTTATTATAAAAAAAAATATATTTTATTTTTTATTTGGGTTTATTAAAAAAATATATTTTATTTTTCAGTCACATGAAAACAATAATTTACCGTCTCCCCCCTGAACACAATCCTGGCTACGCCCATGGTCCCACACGATTTGAATGAACGTCAAATGGAAAATTGCATTCAGGTGTGAAATGCAGCTTCAACGCCACGAAATAAAATCATTTTTGCAATGAATTCTGACGGATGACGAAAACTGGGCTTATGTATTTGAAAAACCCGAAGTGGAAAAAATCGTGGCTTCCAGCTGGCGAAACCGGTCCTTAGACCAGAACGGTATTGTACATTATGAACTCTTAAAGCCCGGCGAACCCGTTAATACACAACGTTATCGCCAGCAAATGATTAATTTAAACCACGCATTAATCGGAAGGCGGCCGGAATGGGCCAGAAGACATGGCATAGTAATTTTGTTACACGACAACGCGTCGTCTCTTGAAATCTCTTAGATGGGACATCCTTCTGCACCCTTTGTACTCTCAGACTTGACGCCATCTGACTATCACCTCTTCACATCAGCGCTCGCAGAGCAGCACTTGAGCGATTTCGAGGAAGTTGGAAAATAGCCAGATTTTCTGGCATGCTTTATTATATTAATATTGACCGATGGCCAATATTTTGATTAAAAAAAAAATATATAATTTTATTTTACCTTAAGTCGTGTAGATACCGTCAAAGACCTAGGTATATGTATATATTCTAAGCTATCGTTATTCATATATTCACATTGATTATATTTGTAAAAAAGCATCTTCAATGCTTGGATTTGTCAAACGATGGGCCAAAGAATTTAATATTATGATTACAACTACAACGTTGTATTATGCAATCATGCGTCCTCACTTAGAGTATGCAAGTCAAGTTTGGTCCCCAAGTTATAATGTACATCTTGGACATCAGCCTGTTCGGCGATAAGACTTAGAGAACTGGGAGTATGGAGAAGTATGACAACGGGTCACCCATCCATACTTAACAACTTCAACTTCATTCCATCAATAACTGATTACTGCAAGCCCTCGCTTTCCTTCAAAGGAAGGTATGGTACGCTTATTCCGCCTAGAACATACTGGGTCAATGGTGCACCATGGAAACGAGGGTGTCTGTATTTCTATACAGATGGATCAAAATTAAACGACAAGGTCGGGTACGGGGTCTACTCAAATGTGCTTAGCGTATCTCTGGCTCGTAGGCTTCCTGACCACTGTAGTGTGTTTCAAGCCGAAATGATGGCAATAGGGGAGGAAGCATCATGGCTTTCAAAAAACGTTGACTCTAAACGGGAAATTTATATCTTCTCTGATAGTCAGGCTGCGATAAAATCGTTGGATCAAGTAGCCACAAACTCTAAAGTAGCCAAAGAATGCCGTGCTTCATTAGGTGAAATGTCGAACTATTTCAGCATCAACCTAATATGGGTACCTGGACATAAAGGCATAAAAGGTAATGAAAAGGCAGATGAGCTCGCTAGAAATGGGTCACGAGCGCCACTAATCATGGTGAACCCACCGGGTATCCCGTTAGCGACTCTCAAGTTGCTAATCAGTAACAATATCATATCGGAAGCCAACACTAGGTGGGCTGAACTTTCGACATGCAGAGCATCTCGGGCGATCGAGAGCCCTTCACTCACTGGCAAGACCAGAACTAGCCACAATAGTGGCTGTCATCACAGGGCACTGCTTGATAGGCAGACTTGCCTACAGGTTTGGAGTTATCTCAAATGACTTCTGTAGAAGCTGCAGGGACGAGGAAGAGGAAGAAACCATCTTCCATCTTCTGTGCTCCTGTCCTGCGCTAGCCAGAAGAAGGCACAAATATTTAGGCTCTTTCTTCTTTCATGAGCTTGACGACCTGTCAACGACTGATGTCAGGCGTTTAAAAGGGTTTATCAGGAGCTCAAGGTGGTTCCATTATTAATAAAAGTCTGTGTGCAGCGGTATCACAATGGACCTATCTGGTCTAAGTGAGCTGGTGTATATATTTCATATACACCGGCTGCCGCCTCTACCTAACCTAACCTACAATGTACATGTTCATCGAATAGAAAGAATCCAAAAACGTTTTGTTCGGTTTGCTCTAAGGGGTTTAAGTGGAACGGACATATTAGACCTTCCTCCTTATGAGGATTGTTTTAAACTGTTAAAAATGCTGTCTTTAAGTGACCGAAGGAAATCTGCAGATATCGTATATTTACACCAACTCATAGCAGGTGTAATCGCTTCTCCAGAACTTCTTTCTCACATAAATTTCAACACTAACTTACAACTTAATTTATTTACCATTTAGTAGAACAAATTATATGGCTACTGCTCCTTTAAACCGCATGTGTTCCTTTGTTAACATTTGTAGCGTTTTTGATGTTAATTTGTCAAAAGGTCAACTCAAAAGTAGATTAAAAATAGTAATAGTAAAAATAGTAAACGCTTGGTTATTTGTTAAGTCTTGTGTTGTCCCTGAACCCAACCCATTCATTGGTGGGTAAATTTTTCCCACATTAACTTGTATGTGGTCACAGGTATCCATAACATTGATATTTTAACTGAATTTCTGGGTCGTGACTTTAAATGCGTTAATGCTGAGAAAGTGCGAAAATGCTGTAGTAGCTGAACTCTATTGTTATTGCATGATTAATTATTTTCCCCAGAAAATTACGTATTATTTTTACCAAAAACACTAGCATAAAGGTATACACCTGGTAAAGTGTTCTTGCTTTTTTTTTAAAAAAAAAAGTTTTCAAAGAAAGGATTAGTTGGAACTCCTTTAGAAAAACATAACAAAAAATTCTCAACAGTGTAGAGCAATAATTTGCTGCTATTTAATCTTGTTCAACCATTACGACTATGAAAACATTTCAAAAACTTATCTCCCTATCAATTTCTATCAGTGCTATTGCAAAAAAAAACGACTCGCAGTATTAAATTGCATACAATGGCTAATATTGCAACCATTACCAGCTGCTGTGATATTCAGTTTTATACAGTTGGTAAAACATTTTGAATGATTTTTCTGTCCTGTTTTAATCTTTTCTCTACCCTAAATATCTGGAGATTTATTTCAGTTCTTTGGAAAACGCACCTTTTTTTGCCTGAACATGAAACTATCGATTTCATTATTCATAATGTATATTTTTCCCAAAATATTTACCTACTTGCGCACAAACAGACAATCTAATATAAATTAAATATCCTTTTAAATGCTATCGATTGGTTTTGAGCCCCTTTCTTCAAGTAACTTTCTGTATATTTCATTCATTCATGTTCGATAGCTAACAATTTGTTGTGACAAACTGCAATAATCGACTCTATACCTTGTCCTTCTTTCATTGTCTAACATTATTTATGTCTTTATTTTTGAGCTTTAGTGTTGAACAGTAACATTGCTGCCAGTCACCTCATGGGCTATCCTTATTTACTCCTTTTGGCGGCTCTTTTAATACCCTCGTGCCATGTATGACGTGAAGGCGCACCCTTTTTTAAACATATATTTTCTTTTTTAGTTTTCTAGTGTGCAGTAGTTAATCCTTAAATTTATACTATACTTTGCTGTTTAAAGGATTTGTTTACACTTTGTTTGTAGTCTGAGAGTCCTTTGAGAGTGCAGATTGTTGAGTTTTATGAAAAAAGTGCCGACCACAGAAGCCACAAAGTGGCTTATCTAAAATGGAAATGAAGTGGGGAAAGGATTGCCATGTGAATTTAGAAAACTGTCAACTTTGTGGTGCGCTCTATTCTGAATACGTTTGTGTATTAATTTATGGGCATTTTTTTTTTATTTTTTATTCTTCGGCTTATACAAATCTTGAGGAAATATAAAGTTTAATTGTTGTTGACAGTTTTACGCAATGATGATTGATTAGTTATTTAAAAGAATAGATTTTTATGGCGTAACAGATGTTGCCATTAACGTCAACAGCATGCAGCCGAAAATAAATACATTTTATAGCCGCCAAAGTGAGCCAAAGTGATCAAGTGACCGACAACTCAGCAGGGATCATGTGCGTGAAAACATGCCACGGTTTATTTATCAAGTTTTGATCATTTATAATCAGAAACAGAAATATACGCATACTAATAGTCATGTGTTTTTTATTTTTTCTTTTTTTGTTTTGTCAAATGATTTTAAAAATTTTGACAGTTGTGTTACTTTGTTTTCCACTTATTATAAATAGTTAAAGGTTTGAATGAAAAACCATTTTTCCCAAATTATTTCAGTTCAGTTCCGTTGCCAGTTCGACAATAATTGCTACTTTCGAGCAGCTGCTGTTATTTAAATAAACAGTAGCTGTCAAATAATTATCATCAAAATTTGACGTTTTCATCACACAGCCAGAACAGCCAGGAAACAAAAAATACAACATAAGCAATAGTAAAAACAAACCATTTGTTTATCCATGCCAACTAGTGACCATTAGTAGCCACCTCAGAGGGTCTTCCTGCTACGCTTGCGTGCATTTTCTCAACTAACCTTTGACAGTTAAACGTCATTTGCTGTGGCAACATGCGATAATGACGGATTTTATAGAACTAAGAAACTTCAGACTATAGTAGAACAAAAAAAGAAAAAGGTGCGTACCGCGTTGCTAGTCTTAATAGCCTAGGTTACGGCAAGTGTTATAAAGTTAATTTTTCTTTTTTTCAAATTCATGCTGGAAAGCATTAGCAACACACGCAATGTCATAAAATGACGTTTTTAATGTGCAGTCATGAAAACTGTTTAAGACGAATCAAGTGGAATTGTATGCTCAAATCATCTAAACAAACTTTCGTAATTACTTAAAGAACAATACTTATTTTTGATTAATAATAAATTGCTGTGAGCAAGAATATAAACCCACAAATGGCGAATACATTTATAAAGAAAGAAAAAAAAAAAATATGTGTGTGACCGCCACACACACACAAAATTGAATTTCTGGGAAGATTGCTAATGTATTTTACTAACATTTCCTTCTTCAGTGCAACCAAATGGTTAAAAAGCAGTCTGCCTTCATACCAGTAGTAGTTCAAGAACTGTCTTTTTTCATAAAGCCAACTAGTATATTCAACATAGTGATATCATGGGAAATATCAATTGTGCCTTTTGTTTATGGACAGCTACTCAAAAGTTCAATATTCACGTACAGAATTAGATCACAGTTATTTTTACTTTCGTGACACAGTTGGTTATCAAGAGGATTTACTATTTTAATTTGATGACTTAAGTAGTACTCAGGCTCGATCTTCATAGAACATACGACAGATCTCGCGGTTTTATTTTTATGTTAATTATATTTTTATTTATAAATAGAAAAAAAAAAAATTTTTCGAGAAACCTGTGTCGGGAATAATGCACTTTTCTCTTTCCGTACTCGCATCGAACCGCATACACTACGACTGCAAGTTGAACGTGCTACCATCTCACCATTGCCTTCCTTGCATCAAAGCGAACAAAATACGAACAAACTTGAAAGCAAGCATAGCATGCATCTTCCAATTTATTTCATAGGATTGATGACAAAAAAAAATGTATTGTTTATCCAAAATAATCGATTATAACTCGGGCTTTATTTATAAATTCTATTTTCAATTATTCTTAAAAAAAACTAGAACTGCCAGTATAATTGTACATATTTTTAATTAAAAAAAAAATTACAAAATTTCAACAGAAAGGACCACTAAACCTTTGCTTCGTGGTCAGAAGCACTGACCTTATGCTCCCGCGTATACTTGTTTAGGTTTATTTTACCGTGCTTACACAGTAAAAATCTTGATGCGTTTTTCGTTATAAGATTTGCATCGTATTTTATATTGCATTTGCAATGATATTTAATGCTAAATGATGCAGACATGTATATATATATAGAACAAACTCCAACATTATCGCAAAAACTCTGCTTTTTCCCACACGGCACAAAATCCGACTTCGATATAGAAAATTTTAAAATTTACGAATAGTTCGCGATGATAACAATCGAATTCGATATCGATTACGATTAGAAAAAGATACGTTTGGTGGACGTAACGGTTACTTCGTAAACGAAGGTTCTCTTATGTTTTGAAAAATTATTCGTTTAAAATTCCAAAGCGATTAATTCTTCAACACAAATGCGAAGATAATTATATTTTCTACTTTTTTACTGTAAGGTGGATACTTTCGAATAACTTTTTTGGCACTTTCAGACTAACTTTTATTATTACTGAGGCGATAACACTGATATTAAATATCTTTCGAAAATTTTATAACTTAAATAACTTTAAATAACTTTTTAATGTTAATTTTGTTAATATTAATGTTAATTTTAATGTTAATGTTAATTTTGAAAATTAAATAACTTTCGAAAAATACGAAATTTTTCTTCAATAAAAGTTCATTGCAAACGAACTTTTGCCGGGTGGGTTACATATGCATTGACAATTGTTAATTTTCGGCACAATATTTTAGTAACATATCCTTCTTATGCTTTAGTTTCGATCAACATATAGTAGGTAATCTGACAGCTCAGTTGGTAATGGAAGAACTTGTAACCAGTATTTTGTGTGTTAAAATACCGCAACATGCGAATATTTTTTTATTTCGATATAAATGTGAGTTAAAAAACTACATTTGAATTATATGAAAGATACGATATTTATGTGGAAATTCACAGATCTAAGAATAAAACAAATTTTAGATTCAAAGTTGCATTCGTTAATATTGCAGCATGTGCTGTTTCCAAAGCAATCAATGCAATCAATCTGAATTTATCAAAACTTAATTTGAGAAATGCCTAAAAGTATGCTAATGTTCTGAAAAAAACTACGTTCATATTCAAATTTTTAGACCGTACTCTACTTTCAGAGTATTGAACGAAGGATTCAATTCAATCATAAAAGAAAGAGAGAAGTTCTGATTGTTGATTTAACATTAGTATGAGCTACTCAAAAAAATGTGTCTACGTGGCCGAGTGGTTAGAACAGTCGGATATGGATACAAACGTACTGTGTTCAATCCTCAGTGGAAGCCAAAATATAAAAAATTTAAAATAGCAATTTTTTGTTTTGATACAACTAGTGCGGCGAATTACTGTGTTGTTGTTTTCATAAGAACCATTTTGTTAAATTATTTTTATCCCCCATCTAGCTCCGCCGTATTGTTGTATACGCGACTATAAAAGTTTCACTCCAAAAAAAAAACTTAAATTAAAACTTACTGCATCGAAGCAGGTGCGCTTCGCTTCTCGGAATTCCAGAGTCAAAAAAACAGGAAATGGAGGTGGTGGGAAGAGGCCAAAAGGACGAGCCAAAAGACAAGAAAACTTTAGCCCCCTTTCAAAACTTACAAGACAGAGAGGTCGAGAAGGGGTGGATAAAGGAGATTGATAACAATTCAAAGTATACCCACGTACAAAATTGTATCCCGATCGGACGTCATTTACACTACCAACGATCTTTACCGTTATAGAGCAAGCACCTGCTCTATACTCAAGCAATAAACAATAAAAAAGAACATTTTTAAAAATAACTTAGAAGAATAAAAATTATTATGATTCAAGAATTCTTAAAAGCTTTGGCGCTCAACAGATGAAAATACATAATTGACTTCACACATTCATGAGAATGATAAAATTTCTCTCACCTACAGTGACAAATAAAAAAAAAAAAAAAAATAAAAAAAACGAAAACTAAAAAAAAAACACAAAATCAAAAATTAAACAATTTTTGAGAAGAATCTTATAAAAATACAATTTATACAAATGACTGAATGAATGCATTTCGTTCAAAAACAGATAAGTTTCCCTAAGTTTAACCTTCAAGATAACCTACAGTTTGGTGAAAAAAAAAAAACAAAGTCAATTCTATCAAAAAAAACATTTAAAAACTACACACACCATTATTAAAAAGTCAGCAAAATGACTCACAATCGAAGTTCAAAATTCTTTGGCGAAAAGTAGATGAATAAAAAGAAAAAAAAATGGCAACCTAGTACTAGATTTAGACATCATTTGATGGCGCTTGGCAGACAATCATTTAAATTGCTGTCATTCATAGCATGAGTATATTCAAAATATAAGAATACATACTCGTACATATATTGAAACAGCTCAAAAACTGGGTCACACGTCATCCAAGTACTGCCATTCAAACAAGTTTCGATGCTATTAATTTTATTTTTTATTTCCCCTTTGTTTTGCATTTTAACACATTCATTTTCATTATTTGCAAAATACATCCAACGAAAACAAAAAAAAAAAAAAAAAATTTAAAAAATATCAATGCAAATATAAAAAAAAACGAAAAAATATCAAAAACAATAAACACAAAAACCATAAAATATATTTAGAAAAGAGACAACGTTTTTTAGAAAAACATGTGTTGAAAAATAAGTAGCTCCGAGATTATCAAGATTTTTAAAGAAAAATTAGCGAACCAATGTTTTTGCTTTTTTTTTCCTACCGCTTGTCAACATTTTAGAAATTGGCTACATGACTTAAGTCACAAGTGGCTATAATAAAGATATTTATGTGTATATGTAAGAAGCTACTTATGCGTCAAAACTAGCGCGAAACACTTGTTGATTCGAGGCTTAATAATTGTACGTGTATTGTTGACAATGAATTGTTTCGTGCTGTTAGAAGTGTGAAAAACATGTGTTTTTGCTTGGGCTTGTTTTGTTTCATTAAAACAGTTTTTTTTAAATTCCTTCAGAAGAATGCCTGCAAAACGTTGAGTTGAATTTGAATTCTTTTTAATGTTCATAACTATTTTCTTTGTTTCAAATGTTTTTTGGTCAAGGTGTTTAGTAAAGCTAAATGTACTACTCATTTTCAAACGGAAAACAAATACATATTGCTAAGAACAATTTAAGTTTTTGTCAAGTATTTCGATCTACATAGTTTTTGACATGTGTTTCGATTTCGTTTTTTTAACGTGTGTTCTTGTATTTATGACTAGCAGCAGCAAAAACATCTCTTAGAAACTCAGAAAAATATAAAAATTAAAAAAATTTTAAAATGTTTGAAACTTCAAATAAAATTGCTTACTCAACAAAAGAGGCCATATTTCATAACTTCAAAAGTTAGAAAAAAAATACATACCTTTAACGCAGTACGCGTTGGGGTATAAAAATAATGGAAGAAACATAGGTTAGCTGTACCAAAAGACATGGCCGCTTATTTGCGTGTATACTAGAATTGCCAGATTCCGTATTTTCTATTAAACTTTGGACAAGATATAGCCCGTATTTTCAAAAATTTGATTTGCATGTGATTTTCGAAAAAAAACCCACATTTATATCTTTATATGATGCTTTTGGAAAGGTATTGATATTTGTGTGATTCAACGTTTTCGGGAAAAACATAATATTTAAAAGTTTTGGTTCTTCCTTACAAATATTTTCTCCGGGAAAAAAATCACATTTTGTTTTGATAAGTTTTCAGATTTATTTAATACAACTCAACAAATATTTTCTCTGGGGAAAATCATTATTTTTTTTTTTAATTAAAATCAACCAAAATTAAGGCATAAAGGCTATATTGTTTCCTCTACTTTTTCTGAATTCTTTTTTTTTAGTTCGTCACAAAATTTAAAAAATTGTAGATGTAAATTTTAATATTAAAGTTGATAACAATTTATGGCTTTAAAGTGTAATAAGAGATTTTTTATTTCATGAGATTTGCATATTTTTTTTAAATCGAGCAGAACCGGGCCGGTTTCGACAATTTTTGAAGTTTTAATAGCTCAAACTATTTCTTTCGCAACCATCGTTTACAATTCCGGGAACACCCAGGTTCCCAAATATTTAAGCGAATAACGTTGTAAGCGACAAATTAACCAAAAATGGTTTTTTTTTTGCATTATACCGTTAAAAATGCTCTGGCGTAAATATACAGGCAAATTTCTTTAAAACTCTTACACCAAAAAATTTGAAATCGAAATCTACTGGCTATAAGTGCGTCACAAATAACGTTTTTGTCAATTCCTGAAAATTTATAATTTGTCGCTTACAACGTTATTCGCGTCAACGCGTCATATCTAACGCAGTCTAATACAATATATAAATTTATAATATAAAAAATTTTTATTTTATTTGAAATACACTTTGCGGTGCTCCACTTTGGCGGTACGCCAAAACTAAAGATTTTACGAAAAAAAGTTTGGAAACAGCATATCGAAATCTATAAAAGTACCAATTTTCAAAAATCCCGGAAAACTTTCCAGGTAAAGCTATCAAATGACTGAACTAAATGGAGATTTACACATTTAGCTGATATTGAGAAATATAATACAATGAATTTTTAAGCTAATTATCTTAGATTTTCCAAACTTGGTAGAAGTTTCACTGAAAACATGAATTTCAGAGAATACTCATTTATTTTATTAACATTATTAACAAAGAACTTCTTTCCAGTACAGTCTATCAATGAATTAAAAACTATGGGAGCTGTAAGTAATTATTAAGCTCAAGTTATACAGTTTTCGATTAATTTCAACTGCAGAAAGGAACACTAAACCTTTGCTTAGTGGTCAGAAGCACTGACCTTATGCTACAGCGCATACTTATACTTGTTTGGGTTTATTTTACCGTGCCTACACAATTACAAATGTTGATGCGTTCTTCGGTGCAAGACTTGCATCTTATATTATGTTGCATTTGCGACGATATTTCCCAGTAGTCCAAGTCTTAAAGAATTGATAAACGAATCATGAACGATTTTTCTTCATCTCTGACGAAACATGCTGATTTAGCCATACATATTTCATTGACGAAAATCCCATATAAAATTCCCACTAATGCAATACGGAAATGTTGAGATTTTTCGTGCATGAATATATTATTAAATCGATGCGGAAATTTCGTCAACAAACAAGACAGAAATTGTTTTCCATTTTAATATATTCTTTGATTTTGCATGTGTTTTTGGATCAGTTTATTTTCGATTTGTAATCTTTGATATATCAGTCATGCACACCATTAATACACCACGTTTTTAAAATGATATATATTGTAACTTTTAACGAAAAAATTACCCCGAAATATAAGCCTTTGTAGGGAAAACATGAACGAACACAAAGCAGAAAGTTTGAAGAATTTTCGACAAATTTTTCGACAAAGAGATAAGAGTTATCGGTTAATCGCGTGTTCTACTGTTTTCGTTGTTTCCTTGTTCTGTTTGTTTTTTAATGTTGACGAAACCAATGCAGATGAGTTAAAGAATATTTTGCAAGTCTGTTATTGACAAATAAAAGCCAGACGCTTTAAATAATATTCTTCAAGTCTGGCGTATGCAGCAAGTTTCTTTAATGTATTTAAAAACAGAGTAGGTAGTCCGGTAACTCAGTTGATAATGGAAGAACTTGCAACCATTAGGTTGTGTGTTTAAATACCACAGCATGCGATTTTTTTTAAATTCCGGTATAAATGTGTGTTAAAAACTGCATTTGAATTATATGAAAGATATGGTATTTATATGAAAATTCACAGATCTAAGAATAACACAAATTTTAGATTCAAAATGGCATTCGTCAATATTGCAGCATGTGATGTTTCTAAATCAATTATCAAAACTCAATTTGAGAAATGCCTTAAAGTATGCTAATATTCTAAAAAAAAGGCACGTTCAGATTTAAAATTTTAAACCGTAATGTACGTTCAGAGTATTGATCGAAAGACTCAATTCAATCATAAAAGAAAGACGATTTTGAGATTATCAAGTGCACCTGCCGAAAGGCTTAAGCAACTTGGGTTATCCAAAACCTAGGGTAATAGTTCATGAAACAGACAACCATAAACTTTGTGTTGTACCACAACACGGACCCGTTTATATTTTAAACAAGTAAAACATACGGGGCATCCGGTATGGCAACACGAACATGGAAGCTACTTCACAAACACAAAGCATCTCCCAGTGCCCTGCTGATTAGGAGCATTATGTAATAAATTACATACTGCCCGTAATAGCAGTACCAGTTTAGACTTCCGTAGCGACGTACTTCCATCCATCTACTGGTGGAGACGAGACCTACCCAATCTCTTGATATTAAGACAGATATGCCAGCCCGGTCGTACCATTGCGCGACCCGGTCAATCTAGACCTGTGTATCATTCACACAACCACAACCAGTACGAGACTCCCCGAAGGGCCAGCCCACGACAGTCATCTGGGCAACTCGATCCCGTCAGATGAGGATCCACAACATCCCCGCAAAAAGACCAAGAATACACAAATGCAATTACGAAAAAGTGCATTCTTATACATGACTGTGCTCAATGAGCACTTAAAGGCTAGTCTAACAATTTGCAGTTGCCGACTCAGCTGGAAATTATTGCGCATGACCGGTACCTACTCTGGAGGACCTTTGCAATTGCCACTCTTACTCTGGCCGTTCGGATTTCAACATCCAGACATAGAGTATTGGCCATTGTTCTCAGGGACTGCCGTGCTCAGTATGAGAACCCTTAGTTTTACAACCATGTCAACACTTCCCTCAGTGACTGCCGTGCCAGTTTGAGGGTGCGAGTCAAACTCCTGACAAGCAACACTTCGGAAAGCCGAAGAGTTGACACTTTTATGCACGCATGCCAACACTTCACAACCATAGTTCCAGCCGAATTAAGGTCTCCATGCGGTGGATAGATAGGGTCTACCCCATCTGACGGGTAAAGACTGTCCCCGTACTAACAAGTTTTAAGGTCAATTGCTATACCTTCGCAGGCTTGTTTCATATCGATATACCGAATATGACCTGCTACCAAGATGGGCGCCACCCCGAGCTCTTGGTTGGCTCTATCAGTTTTTACATTTGCAGGACGTATCCTACAAACAACCCTCCTCCTTTATCCTGGCTTGGGACAGGCAGGCGCAAACCTGGCGGAGTACATAAAAGAAAGAAAAGAACTACTGATTGTAAAATTTAACATATGTAAGTATGAGCAACTCAAGTAGATATGTCTCCGTGGCCCAGTTGGTACAGCAGCCGACTATGGATCCAAGCGTAGTGTGTTCAATCCGCGGTGAAAGCAAAGATATGAAAAATTATTTAATCGCCATTTTTTCGTTTTTATACCACAGCAGTTTTGTTTTTATAAGAACCATTTCGTATTGTTGTATACGCGGCTATAAAAGTTTCACTTCAAAACTGTCAAAAATGCTTGTACTAAATTTAAAGTCACTTTTATTTTTTTTAGGATCATGGGCGTAGTCCTTTCCATAGTATTATAGCGTTTTTAAGTTTAATTTCTGGTTGCATTCGGCTACTTCCGTTTGCACCTACTGGAAAATGATAGAAGCTTACCTATTATACTGTCGTGCCAAACTTCATTATTCTATTTACCTCTAATGTGTACCGAATTTTAATCCTTTCAATATAATTATAGTTTTTTTTTTTTTACTTTCGGCTACTTCCTCCGGTTACGTCCATTGTGTGCCCAAATTTCTTCATTATAACATGAACGTTTACCGAATGATAGCCGAACGTACCTTTCTTTTATTTCCTCGGTATTTTTAAAAACTTAACAAAAACAAACTTTAATATTATTTTTAATGCCAAAGATACAAGCATTAAATTAACATAAATAATTAAAGTCGATTTTTTTATGGCTTCAAATGGTAAAATATAGGTCAAAAATTACTTGAGTGCTCATTGCTTTTCTTCATTAATATATAATACAGTGAAAAATTCCACATAGGCGCCAATTTTTTTTTTGTGTGCGTTCGTTTTTGTAACATTGTCGTTACAGTAGCTCCGGCACCACAATTATTAACAAAATTGCAAAATACGAAAATAATGTGAAAAATAATGATTTTTGTGACATCTTGACAGAAAAAAAAAAAAGAAAAACAATGATACGTGATGAAAGATACAATTCCTAGAATACACTTGAAGGTTTTTACTTTTGTTCGTACACTATTGTTGGTAGCTATTGTTTGGAAAGTTGGTAACTTTGAAATTTCATTGAAAATTCTTATACTTAATCACAAGATTTTGACATTCTAAACATATGCAATGAAATATAACTAAATATGTTCTGACATCATGTGGTCAAAAATAGACAAAATTTTTGTTGGGGGCAACAAAAATTAATCACATTAAATGACTTTAAATGTGTTTTTCTAAGGTTTTAACAGCTTGTCGCTTGGTCAGTACGTCGATATTTCGAGATATTCTTGCATATAAAATAAAAAGGATAATAAATATAGCAGAAAATCACTGTTAATAACAATTACTTATTGTCACGAAACTTTTGCAAAAAATCCACAGCTAGCCTACAATATTGTGTGTCATGCATTGGTATTGCATAAAGTCAAGACTGTTATAAGATTTTTTTTTGTTTTACCTTTTTTTACGCCGTGACTTTGACCTTAACGAATGTGAAATCTATACCAACACCATTCATGAATAACAGCTTAATTATACTCAATCAAAAAACAGCAAGCAATTTAATTTTTTCTTCTTCTCAATTAGAAATTGATAACATTTTAAATTTATGCTATTTATATAAATGACTATTTCAGCGAATAAGGTTTCTTGACCGCAGAAATATCTGTTTGTATTGCAGTTTGTAATCCAAGGTCAATTCATTTGAGACATATTTTTATAGAACTGAAACGTCATTTCACTGTCTGCGGATTTCTAATTTATTATTATTAAATAACCGTTATCGTTATCAACAATCGGATGCTCTATATTCTCAGAAAATTGCAGTTTCCGGAAATTAAGCGCTAATTTCTACAGTAAATCGTTTATATAGTTTTTTTTAAATATTTTTACTTCCTTCAAGCATAAAATACTTAACCGGAAAATTAAATTGGAGATATGATCAGATATGAAAAGTATGACATTTATTTTATTTTCTTTTATAATAGTTGCATGCAATTCTATAATTCTAAAGTAAAAAATAAATACATTTTGGCCATAGTTTTCATCAAGCATTCAACCCATCAAAATTAATTCAAAAGTTGATTCAATATTGTCCATTACTTCTTTATTGAAATGCTTCTTTTTATTGTCAAACAATAACATATATTTTAAGTATTCAATTAAACAATCAATATTTTTTGATTTTCACCTTCGGAACCTATTTTAAAATTTTATTTCAAAGCAATTGGGTGCACTTGTTTCACTCTTATTAATAACAGTCATAAGTTTTTACATTCTATTGTACACAAGGTTATCGCTACCATTAAAGGGTTGCCTAGAGTTCAAAATGATTAATCAAATTTCTATTTTATTTAATTGTGCCCAATTTATTTGTTTTTTCCTATTTTATTTTTTTTAAATGAGTCTACTCTAAAAAACGATATCATTTACAAATTTGTCTGGGCTCCAAAATATAATCGACGACGGCGGTGACATAAAATGTTTAACGCCTTCGTACTTTTGTCAGTGCTAAAGTAATTTTGCGCACAGTGGGTAATAACTTGCAAAACTATACACAAATTTTGTTTATTGCAAAAAAAAAAAAAAAAAATAAATAAACAAATAAATACAATACAATTATTTCAAACCAAATTAAAGCGTTCAAAATTTAAATAAAATTTGTTCAATAGAACAAGAATAAAATTCACGACACAAAATACAGTTTTTCTTTTATTTCATCATTTTCATGTTCTAGAAAAATGGTCATTCATATGAAATCATCTTTGATCTAATCTCCAAAGAGAAGTGTTAAGTTTATCAATTTTAAAAAGGTTTTGGAAAAACTTAACATGGCTAAAGAAACACGCTGATACACCAACTCAAGCGCAGTTTACTGTATCAAAAATGTAGTTTAAAATGCTATAAAAACGAAATGGTCATTTCAGCCCTTGAAAGGACTTTGACCGAGCTTCTTATGTTATGATCAATTGTGTGAACTGGACCTACAAGTTTTATGCTGACTCCGAATGGCTTATGTTCTCAAGAACATCTTCATGCCAGTTTTTACTCTCTGAGGCTTGCCATTGTCTGCAGAGAGCTGACGGTCGAACAGAAAAATTAATTTAATTGAAAAAACTTTCTGTGTGAGGTGGGAATTGAAACAGGGTTCTCTGGCGTATGAGCCATGCACTCTGCCAACTGCGCCACGGCCGCCACCTGTATCAACAGAACTTAATTTAACGCAATTTAATTTTCAATTAGATAACACGTTGCGGTCCACTTTTGAGTGTGCTTAGTTGGATAGCAAACTGAATTATTTGATGAAGTTAGCCTCATTTAAAAAATATATCAAAGTCCTGTAGCAATAGGATATATGTATAGAAAGTTATTATAATAAAGTAACATTGCACATAAATTCATTTAAAAGAAGTTATCAATAAGATATTAATACGAAGCAATTCTGAACGAAGCGCATAGCTAATAAGTAAAGGTCCGCAGGTGTCACTCGCCGATTTGAATGATTTTCGGATATATTATAGAGGAAAAAATCTAAGGTTGACGTATTTTTTTATACGTGCTCAATCGATGGTTAAGGGTCTTAAAATGGCGTTTCGAAATCAGCCGAAATTTAATTTGTTCGCCATAACTTCACTATTTTTCATGGAAACATATATAAATTTGGTATCAAACAATTGGTATTTAAAAGCCACACATGATTGCATCCAATTTGTAGAGATAAATGTTATTGCAATTTTGTTGATGTAATTTTTGAACGGTATTTAGTCAATATAATGAAGAGCCCGATCAATCCTTAATTGCTTCATTTTCACTTATGTTTGATATAGAAGAATTTTAAAAGTTACCTTTTTTGTATTTTTTTAAATTTTAACATTTTTGTATTGAAATTTCCTTTGCTAAATAATGCACTTACTTTCTAAATAAAAATACAATTTTTTTATCGATAAAGTTCACAATATGGGTTTCAAAAATTTTTTTTCTTACTGACGTTTCCATATAAGCAGATGTTTGACTAGACAAATTTATATATTATAAGGCTTTTCCATACCATGTCTGCTTTTAGTTCGTTTGTTTAAAAGAATGAGAAAACCCATCTGAATTTCTGAGGTTTAACTTTCAAAGCAAATATCTCCGTTTTTTTTTTTATATATTTCACTTAATTCTTTTTATCTTAAATATCAATAAAACTTCTGGATCAAAATGATTTGAACAGTAGCGTTAGCTGAGCATTTGTAGTTTTAATATTTTTTCAAAAAAGGTTCAAAATATCGAATTTTTTATCAAAAATTGGTATAAAAGTAATTTTTGTTTTAAAAATAATATAAATTCAAATTTTCTATTTTTACTACATGACACTCCCTAAGCACAGAAATTAATTAGCTGTTCCTTTTTTTTAAGGAAAATTTTTGACGAAGCCATTAATCTAATAAATTAGTGATAATAATATTATATAAAAAAGTAAAGCATTTTAACAGAAAACTGCAAACCAAATCGATATATTCATCGATAAAGAGCCTTAAGAGTAGTCTTTCGAGTCCTTGGTTATAAACATATGTATGACTGTCAGCAGGAAATGATAAATTCAATGCATACTCTCCGTTAAGGCTTGATAGAAGACAAATCAATGACACGGGACGAAATGGACATGATAGCAGGAAAAATACACTCTTTCAAAAAAAATATACTCAGACAGGCTGAATTTAAAAAAAATAATTTTATAAATGTCCTACAATTTTGAAATATAGAACTTTGCAACAGCAAAATCACATGACATGGCAAACAATTTTCCATCGCAGTTTCCTTAGTCACCATTTTTTTGAAAAAGCTCATCATTTTTGAGTTAGATTGTTGAAATTAAAAGAACGTATTATTTCTGTAGCCATTTTGCAACCGCCCTACATATCTTAACATTTATGAATCGAAAGCATGGATGTGTATATAACCGATTTCATAAAAAATTTGAGATTTAAAATTTTTTTCAGTGGAAAAAAGCACTTTTTTGCCAAAAAACTTTTAAAGACGTTTAAAAAAAAAAATCTAAAGCAATCATTTTAGATAAATTTTGACTCCACAGTCTAACAAAGCAATAAATTTTATATCTAAAATCATGTGTTGGAATTTATTTTTGGTACAAATAATAAGAAAAAAAAAAAAATGTAAGAAATTCATTTGAAAATTTATAACATTTGGAACTTAATGCGACTGAAGGCTACTTAAGACTAGAATGTAGCCTTTAGGCTTTGCTCTTTCCATGTATATGCAGAGAGGAATGATGCAAGAAAAATATCGTACATAAATCTGTCCAGGTGTGCAGGAATCTTCATACTCCCTCCATTATAAACATGCTCCAAATGTTTGTAATTTACCCTATATATTTCAATCAATAATAAAAAGTATTGATTATGCTGCATAATACTATAGTAATATGGTGGTTTTATACAAAATATAAGAAAATCAGGTTTTTAAAAATTTCCTTCTGTTTTAATAGATTTTTACGATTGTTCTATTTCTGTAGCCAATCAAAAATGTACCTGCATAGGCTTATATAACTTAAGTAAAACAAAATGGAGAAAAACTGTTAAAGTTTTTTCTTGTTCCAAAATTTTAATTTCAGCATGGGCTTCTTATATTGAAAAATCTTATAATATCAACAGAACTTATTTTAATGAGATCGATTTAAAATCATTTTATTAAATATTTAAAATGTGTGCATACTCTTTAGATCGGAAGGGAGTCCTTCGGGGATTGTGAAATCAAAAATGCCCCAAAAAAGCTCTAAAAGCCTCTAAATATCATCTCTGATACATAAACGTTACGTTTCTGGTCTTCAAATCCAGTAAGAAGTTGAATTCAAGTTTGCTTGCAATTTTGAAAACGAGCACGTTCGGAAAACATTACAAAGAAGAAGTAGCAAGAAACAATTTTTAGAAATGCGACATTGCGTTTCTTTTAATAAAAAAAGTGTGTATCAACGCAATAAAGCATTTAAGTGATTCAACTCAACAACGCAATGTAAAAATATGCGCTTTATTGTAAGCATATTTCATCCCACTGTGCGACGTTGAGAAGTTTTGAAGCTGCTGCTGCTGCTTCAATTACAATTTGTTCGTTCCGCTGACGTTTTTATTGTTGATCGTTCTCGTAGATCATTAGCTCAATTGGGCGTTATATACATATGAATGTATATGTATGCATATGTAACATACATATGTATATGACGCACAGCTTCTGTACCAACCCTATAGGAACAAACTAACTTGTTTTTAAAAACAACTAATTAAAAAACTAGTTTAAAATAAACTTGTATATGAACTAGTTTGAATTATATTAAGGCGGCAACTACTCTGATTTTGACATCTTTTAATTGCAAATTTTAATTAGATAACAAGTTTATATATATATTTAACCATGTTATTTCAGCAAATATTATTAACTTCAGACCATCAGTAATAGTTTTCAATTGGTTATTTTAAAGTAATTAAAAAAATAATTAAAATATAACTAATTTAACAAGTAGTTGAAAATATATGCAGACGAAAGTCAATTGACTTATTTAGCGGACATCACCATACAAAATATGTTAGTTCGTTCTATGGAAAAAAGTCAGAATTTCAACTAGTTGTGGTTGACAAAAAACTACTTTTTCAACAACTTTTTAACTAGTTGATTTTCCTACAGGGAAGTTCCTGTTCTGCGTCTGTCTGGCTGTGTGTCTATTTGGCTGTCTCCCCTAGCAATCGCAACTGTTTCTTTAATGTCACAAATTTTTTTAATTGCTTCTAAGATTCTAATCAAAAATCAAGTTTAAATTCATTGACGAATTTTTTTTTTTCCTTTATTTTTGGCATTCTCGATCATCTGAACGAGAGTATTTGAACAGTTTGTTTGTTGACAACTCGCTTGTTTTTTTAATTTTTTTTTTAATATTTTAAGTTTTCAAAGTTTTATTCTGTTGAGGCCTAACATTTTAAGTATTTTTTTTTTGTGTTATCAGTTTTAACGTGAGTTCGTACCGTGCGTGGTGAATCGCGGCTAATGAACGCTAATTTTTTTCGCGTTGTTGTAGTTGCTGTTGTTTGTGCAGAATAAGGTGAATAATTATAACGCCCTCGCTTTTTCTTTTATGTGATTTTTTATTAATTTGTGCCGGTCTTAACGCACACTAAGAATGATCCTCGAATGATCCTGTTCAAGCGCCTTAAGAATAGAGCTTGTAAACATTTGAATACTTCTTGACTAAGTGGACTTTTTTTTAAATAGATATAAAGTGTCGGTTTTTTTTTTTTATTTTATGGGGAATTTTTGAAAACTTGCTTAAGGGGTTAGGTCACTTTAGACGCCGGAAACTATGCTTTCCTTTGATTTTTTTTTTTTGGAAATACTACACAATATCGAGATTCGAAAAAGGGGTGTACATATCAGTGACTGTATACAATAATTTCCTTAAAGTGAGTAATTTCAAAATTGCAGCTGTTCAGCGAGTCTGCTTTTTTAGGATACACGGCCGGACAAACAGCTCCTGTAATTTTTGAATTGTAAAAAGTAAATGATGTTTTTTCGATTATATATAAAATCTGCTATAGAAGTACATAGGATATTTTTGATATATTGATTTTCGGCCAAGTGGCACACTTCAAAAATCATTAGATTATTGTTAATAACAAATTAGCTCTTAAATATAAAAAAACCCTACGTTCTTCTATACATAATATATTCTGGAAGATATATGTGTTCAAAATTTCAAGTGATCAACTTAAGTGAATCGGTTGAAAATTGTCCGAGTTAAGTTACCGGCAAACTTTAAAAATGCAGTTTTGAGATAAACGAGATTGAAGTTTTGAGTAGTAGAAAATTATGAATCAATTTGCAATGCCTTTAATCTTCTTAATTTTTGGCGGACGTGGCGCACCAGAGAACCCTGGTTCGAATCCCTCCTGACACAGAAAGTATTTTCAATTGAATTAATTTTTCTGTAGGGCCGTCACCTCTCTGCAGACAATGGCAAACCTCAGAGAGTAAAAACTGCCATGAAAAGCTTCTTGAGAACATAAGCTGTTCGGAGTCGGCATAAAATATATAGGTCCAGTTCTCGATCATTTGTGTTCAAACATTTCACAACACACACAACACAATTGATCATAAGAAGCTCGGTCAAAGTCCTTTCAAGGGCTGAAATGGCCATTTTCGTGCGTCGTCGTTCGTTTACTTAGAATTTTTCCCGTCCATAATCTTTTGAGAAATCATTTTTGAGGTCGCAAGAAAACATATAAAAAAAAATGATTTTTCGAAAATTCTAGAGTGGCCTAACCCCTTAATGATCATAACACCAAGATCAAATTTTTCAAAAGCTGAAGTCACTCTAAGAAGCTTCAAATATATTCTTTTTTTTATATTTTTATTCCTTTAAACATGCGAGATTTCAATGTCTTCTGAAGTTAATTTTTCAAGGCTACGATCGCTGTTAACACAAACTGTAAGCACACTGTTGAATTAACACATTCTTCAAAAGAAAAGTAAAAGTTTTCTAGAATTACGTCAGTTTGCCTATTTCATTCCTTATTTATTTTGAATATATTCCCTGATGCATAGCTTAATTTATTATATTTGCCTAATGCTTTAACAGATAATCATAAATTTAACAAATAAACACGGCATAATAGCAGTGATTTGTGCCAGTTCACTTTAATACACACAAATAAATAACAAATAAAACTCTCTCATGTTGAATTTTTCACTTTTTATCCATAAGATATATAGATAGAGATAAATTTTCATTAGTTTATAAAATATTATCACATGTTCTTTTCTTAACAAGTTGAGCTAAGTGGCTGTTAGTGACAAAATTTAATTTTGTTTTTTCTACAACAAAGACCCAATCATATTATTTAAGATCTTAAGAACACTTATCGTTCAAATTGTTTGATCGAGATCATAATAAAATAATAAAATTTTTAACTAAATTAATTTAATTGAAAAACAAAGAAGTAAGAAAAATTGCATAAACAATTTTTTTTGTTTGAAATGAAAATAAAAGAAAATTAATCATAGTTTTTGATTTCTACTGACAGTTCCTTGTTAAGTCATCAAATTGAGAATTTTTACTTTAATTTCCATTTTCATTAACATTTTGAAAATTATTTCTAGATCAGTAAAATTAAGTTACCCCAAAAGGCTCATATACTCGAAAAACTGAAAAATTTGACTCAAAAGTGGATCTTGACTAAAGCTCACTAGGTGGATTGGGAGCAAAAAAGTTAAATACCCTAATTTCAGTTCTAATAAAAGATTTCCAGCTTTTCGCCAATTATTTCCCTAATAGAAAAGCCCTATACTATCCTATTCTAAATTTTTTCTTGAGATTTTTTAAAATATAGGACCACAAACTTAATTTTATTATTTTCTTAAGGGCCTACTAAAGTTTTACGGCGACCAAAAATCAACTTTTTTTTTTCTTACATTTTTCGAAAGTATTACAACAGAATAAAAAAGTTTTGAGTCGATTAAATAAAAATTGTTGTAGTTATAAGCACAATCGTCCAAAGAGAAGACAATACACTAGCCTCAATGTACTCATACACTCAAGTGTATTTTTTTAAGCTAAGACACATTTGGTGCCACCGAAATTAAAAAAAAAAAATGTACAAAAAATGCACCAGGCACCAAACCTCATTTCTTTTGCTCCGAAATTTTTAAATTTAAACACAAGTGGAAAAAATTCATGTATACCTACCTAAATAAACTACTTCTAAAACTTTAAACTCGTTTTTCTCGAAAAGGCTGTTTAAAACCGTTGGACAGCATTACTCGAAAACTGTGCCAAGGATCGCCACCAAATTTATTTAACTTGTTATGCAAATATGATCGGTACTTTTGATCGTTCGATTTTTATATTAGAGAAATACTTCTTTTTTTATAACCTAAAAGCAATGACTTTTTTAATCAAAAATCAGTTTTTTTGCTGTCATTTTGGTAAAAATCACAAGTTTTTTAAAATCTTCGATCGAAAGCTCAAAAAGCCTTAACAGGAACGTAATCATTCTATTTTTTCTTTTTTAGATGAACAAGCTGTGAAAAATCGTGTCCACCGCATATTTAAGGCACCTTACTAAACCACGAATATTTGTTATCCAAAAATTCAAAAACTTTTCTTCAAAATATATATAATTATAATGTATAAACAAAATTTATCTAAAAAACCCGTAGATTAAATATAAAAAAAAAAAAAAACGAAATGGCCTTTTTAGCCCTTGAAAGGACTTTGATCGAGCTTCTTATGATCAATTGTGTTGTGTGTGATGTGAAATGTTTGCACACAAATGATCGAGAACTGGACCTACACGTTTTACGCCGACTCCGAACGGCTTATGTTCTCAAGAAGCTTTTCATGGCAGTTTTTACTCTCTGAGGTTTGTCATTGTCTGCAGATAGGTGACGGCCGAACAGAAAAATTAATTCAATTGAAAAAACTTTCTGTGTTGGATGGATGATTCGAACCTTGGTTCTCTGGCGTGAGAGTCACACACTCTACCCACTACGCCACGGCCGCCACTTGTAGATTAAATATAAAACTTTTAATACAGGGGTTTTTTCCGCTTAAAAAACTTTCGTAGGCCCTTAAATAATTTTTTACTTAATTTAGATCATAATACAAATTGTTGTCTATTACAATTTGTGTCAATTGAATTCTGAATCTTGCTATTTGTTTTAAATTTTTGAATGTTTCCACTACAATCTTACAAAATTGCTTCTGATTTCAAGATTTAGTTTATGATTTAATGATATGGGATGTAATGTTGTTATGAAAGGGATTGTCTCACATATCGAATTATTAGGTTATGAATGTTTAGGTTATGTTCGTTTGTAGTAAATAATAGTAAGAAATTCGAATATATGATAAAATATCTTCAAGAGATATTATAGCTCGATACAGTTTCTAACACAGCTTCTAACACATATTATTTAAAAGGGAGGAAAATCCTAAGGTTGCAGACCCATTGGCCAATTAGTCCATTTCAATTCTCTTTGTTTGTAGGCCATTTAGCACTTACTTGAAAAATGTACCTAAATCAACAGTGTTGGTTGAATCAGCCTGTGCTCTCCGTATACATCTAAATATCTACATCAATGAGACATCTTGAAACTTCTGCAGATTAAAAAATTCGCATAAAAGATGTTTGATGGTAAATATATCTTCGCCATTTCCACAGTTTCTGTCGAAATATTCTTCTAACCCGTTCAACAAGCCCTCTATAGATACCTCTATAGATTTCGATGTCGCCTGCGTTGCTATAACCTGGGACTCAGCAGATATTTTCTCTATGGAGATGACTAATTCCTATTATAGCTTATCAACAGTTCCAAGCAAATTTAGATATGACGTATAAAGAGGTATCGAGTGCTTTAATTGCAGAGCTGTCTACAAAGATCACGTGTGTACTCCTTAGCTTTAGGTTCTTAAGTGGGTTGCCAGAGCAGTAATCAAAAAGTCTCTATGACAGAGGCAGTCACTTAGACACGTGGAGAATTTTTGGGACTCAAACCCCCGTCTCCCATAGCGTGCAGAAAGTATGAATACATAATACAATTGAGATTTTTTAGATCAAAACGTGACATTTTTCTTTTTAAGAAAAATTAAGATAATGCCGTCAATTTAGCTGAGAAATCAAAAGTTGAAAAAATGGAACAAAATTCAAAAAATTCGCTTGAGCAATGAAAAATTGTTTGGCCAAAGGAAAGTTTAACTTTTCTTTAAAAACCACAAGTATTTTATTCGAATTATCTATAAGAAGTAGAAGTTTGCATGTTAAAGTATCATTTCCAACTATCAATGCTCAAAAAAGTCTGTTATCCGAAAAAAAGTTGTAAGAAATTATACCGTATATAATTTTATAAATTGCAGAATATTAGGTTGAATTTTTTTATTTAACTTGACAGCCCTTATAGAACCCCAATTCCTTAGAAAATATTCATTTAAATCAATTTTTTTTTAATTTTGAAAAGTTGTATAATCGAGGAAATACATGTCCATTAAATTAAAAAATTATTACGTTAAACAGTCAAATTTTATACTTTTGAACGTATTTATTCGGTGTTTAAGATCTCTTCGCTATCCAACCTGTGTGTAAAAATTTGATTCTATGCAAAGTGTTAATTTCTGAATTACGGGCCTCATAACATATCCTAAAATATAAATATGACTTTTTTTCGAAGAAGATTTCTTCTCAGTTGAAAAAAAAAAAATACTCAAGGAATTAAATTTTTCCAAGAAAAATCAACAAAATTATTCGACAAATTATTTTTTATTAGGTCAAAAAAAAAAAAAAAAAAATAAAAGTTGTCAAAGCTTAAGTAATTTAAACATTAAAATTAAATTGTGGCATTTTTTATATGATATTTAGTTTTTTTTGTTTTAATATTTAGTTTTAGTTTGTAATTTTTAAGAATTACATATGTGAGCTTTATGCCAAGTAATTCATGAAGCAACAGGTCGCCACAACAACAATGTTCTTTACAGAATGACCACCAGCAGACTAGAACGCAGTTTCGTTGGTCGCTACACCAACTCATCAGTAATATTCTGTGGGTTATGCAGTCCATTAAATTTGAAAATCTTATAAGCACACCTTCTGCTAAAACCAAAGCGGAATTGCATTTCAAATTAAAAAGCAATGTTTTTCTATTTCTTAGCACAAAGCAAAGGTTAAAAAAATTGGCTACATTAATTCTGCAAAGACTTGTTGTTGCGCTTTTTGTTTACTTCTTTTCACGATTGCATTCTTTGGCACCAACAATTCGTTGATATTAAACCATAGAAGGCGTGAAGAAGTTTATTTTTTAAAAAAAGATGATGCATCTTATTTTCTGAGGTTGGGGTTGTACCAATTTATACATGGAAGTAAAATTGTGGCATTTTTTATTTAATATTAACTTTTTGGCAATTCTTAACAATATAAATTTTTAAGAATTACATATCTGAGTTTTATGCCAAGTAATTCATGAAGCAACAGGTCGCCACAAAAACAATGTTCTTTACAGAACAACCACCAGCAGTCTAGACAGCTGTTTCGTTGGTCGCTACACCAAATTTAATTTATGTTTTTTATTTTGAATTCTTTTTTTGTAAAAATTCAAAATTTTAAAGCAGGACTAAGCAAACTAACAAATTTCCCCAAAAAGTAGCTGTTTCATCCTTTTTATTATTTTTTTTTTTTAGACTTTTTTTAGAGTGCTGGACTCATTGAATGCCCCCTATAAATGCGAAAGCATTGTGTTAATTCGGAAGACGGTGATAGTTAGTTGGAGGGTTGAAAGATGGAGTAGTGTCGATGAAGATTTGATTTAAATTTACACAGATTGAAACTGAAGGGAAACACGCTCGCAGGAAGTTTGCTCCGCAATTTTACTGAGCCACTGAAGAACGAATTATCTCGGTATAGCGCGCGCTTACCGCCGCTGACTTGTTGCAGCTGGTTTTTGACTATTTTGGATCTGTTTATATATATTAGGTTTTTTTTGATTGACAATTTTACTGAGCGACCAAAGAAAGAATTATCTCGGTAATGCGATGTTCTATTGGGCAAAGTTGCAATGGTAAAGGGATGGGCTTGGAGAGCTGAGAGTTGGTGGCGTCAGACCATGTATCTCCCTTGAACACTTCCCATGGTAGAACCTGTACAGAAGGCTTAGGCAACCAACATTGCGACGATGCCCAAAAGAGTTGAGCGAAGATGAAATATTTCCATCACCTATCAAATATATCGCACGTCTTTGAATCCGGTCCAGAAGCTCCAAATATGATCTTGAAGCCCCTTTATACAAATTTATTCAGCTGAAAAATCGTTGAACTAAATTAGGTCTTTATAACTCTCAAACTTGTGAACAAATTATTAGTTCTGTGCGAAGCCTAGCTTCTAAATACCGGTTTTTGCAAAATCACCTTAAATTTTAATCTTTATTCGAATCTAAAAATATTTGATAAAAAAATTGTATAAAGAAATTTTTAAGAACTTTTTTTTGGTAAATTTTCTCAAATTATGTAAAAAATATTAGAGTGAAAAAAAACATTATTTATATTTATTATAAAAACTTTTCTATTTGTATATAATTTGAATGAATTCGTTTTCAAAAAGGCCTTATTTTGAGTTTTGACGTTTTACGAAATCTAGTTTGGGTCATACAGGGCCAACATTTTTTACACAAGCTAGAGAATAATAGAGGTGTTCGACATTCAATGACGATTATTTTTTTTGTTCTCTTATTCTAAAATATCCCATATATATATTCTTAGTTCCTTACTTTAACCGGTGAATTGGTTAAAAAATTTCATATTTTCATTGTTAATTTTAATTTTGCTTTTAATAAGCTGCAAGAAACTGTTGCACAGTTTTAATTATATATAATTTTTTAAATCAAAAATTTAAATATTTATTTAGAAACTAATACATTTGTATTGTATTACCATTTTTCTTCTTAAATTTTTTTTTTTTTTTTTTTGTTTAAAGTTTATATTGTGAATTTTACTTTTGAGTTAATTTTCGCAATTTTAGTTTTTAAGACAATTGAGATTTCTCAGTTTTGCCCATTTTAAAAAAAAAAAAAAATTGTAGAGAAAAATCAAAAATTTGATTCTCAAAATTATTTCGATGAAAAAAATGCAATGACCGCCCCCCCCGGTGATGTATCTTTTTGTTATTAAAAAAAAAATCCACTTTCAAGAATAATTTTAGAAGTAAAGGATTTTGATTGAAAAAAACATTCCAAAACCTTGTGCTTAACTTATTATTGGTACTTCAAATTTTTAAGGTATTAAAGGTATTTGTGCTAAATTACAGTAGACTTCGGCTCCCGTGCAGTTCTTAAGTTTGAATTCGTCAGTAAAGATCTGGACGCCGCACAGTGGTTTGGCCCCATACAAAACATATCAATAAATAGAAATAATAGTCGTAGTGTAATAAAATTGTGCTTTTGAGTTAGATTTAAAAGTATAAAACCAAAAAGCAAAAAAAAAAAAATCAAGCCCGTCCACAACCACGCCCACCTTGCATACAATAAGAAAATTTAAAACGCCATATTTTCCTTCATATTATGCCGATTTCAAAATAATTCGGTACGAAGATATATATACTTTTGCGCAAAATCTTAAAAAATTATTTCGGTTACGCCCACCTCCCACATAAAATTTTCAAAAAAAAAAAAAAAAAATATCAGTAAAATTTGATTTTCTCATACAAAACGCACTTAGTTTTTCATTCAAAAAAAGTGTTTTGGCAAGTTTTGGCAGCTAATTTATTTTTTTAGTATTAATCCACTTATGATGCCAACCAAAACGAGCGGACACCGGTCGACGCCGGCAGATAATTATTCTCTGCCAAAAATTACATTGAACTGTTTGTGGAGTCTGAAATATAAAAAGTTATTTGGCTTAAAAAAAAAATACAACGAATTCTTAGTCTAACTATGCAAGTTTCTTATTTCATGTTATTTCTTTAAGACTAAAAAAACCAAATCACATTTTTTTTAGTGGTTGACATGTTATTTAATTTGAAATATACCTCTTGTAACCAATAATTTATTGCACGCAATTTAAATATAAAGATTTCGACAAGAACATTGGCCATAGGAACTCATAAATTGTCATATTTTTTCCACTTTTAAGCCATTGTGTGTCGTGCTCACTGAAAAGGTGACTTAATTTCCAATTTATTTTTTTCGGGGAGGAGATGGATAGGTTCTGTTGAAAATCAATGTTTTTTTTGGGTTATTGATATATAGAGATGGTATTAAGTTAGCCAGTCTTCTCTTTGACTATATTGATTATTGATATATAGAGCTACTATTAAGATAGCTAGTCTTCTCTGTGGCTTTCCACCATACAACCGATACATTGGCTAGAACGGGTCTAACGATAGCCGTATACATCCAAAGGATGATTTTCGGTTTCATTACCCATCTTGTACCGAATTTTTTTTTTGCGCGCTTAGAAGACAGACGGTTATTCGATTTACAAATTACACCTGCCGAAAGGCTTAAGCAACTTGGGTTATCCAAAACCTAGGGTAATAGTTCATGAAACAGACAACCATGAACTTTGTGTTGTACCACAACACGGACCCGTTTATGTTTTAAACAAGTAAAACATACGGGGCATCCGGTGTGGAAACACGAACATGGAAGCTGTTTCACAAACACAAAGCATCACCCAGTGCCCTGCTGATTAGGAGCATTATGTAATAAATTACATACTGGCCGTAATAGCAGTACCACTTTAGACTTCCGTAGCGACGTACTTCCATCCATCTACTGGTGGAGACGAGACCTACCCAATCTCTTGATATTAAGACAGATATGCCAGCCCGGTCGTACCATTGCGCGACCCCGCCGGTCAATCTAGACCTGTGTAGCATTCACACAACTTCAACCACTACGAGACTCCCCGAAGGGCCAGCCCACGACAGTCATCTGGTCAACTCGATCCCGCCAAGAACACACAAATGCAATTATGAAAAAGTGCATTCTTATTCATGACCGTGCTCAATGAGCACTTAAAGGGCTAGGCTAACAATTTTCAGGTGCCGACACAACTGGAAACTATTGCGCATGACTGGTACCTACTCTGGAGAACCTTTGCAAATGCCACTCTTACTCTGGCCGTTCGGATTTCAATATCCAGCCATAGAGTATTGGCCACTGTTCTCAGGGACTGCCGTGCCAGTTTGAGGGTGCGAGTCAAACACTTGACCAGCAAACCACTTTGGAAAGCCGAAGCGTCGACACTATTACGCACGCATGCCAAACACTTCACATCTGTTGCAACCAGCCGAATTAAGGTCTCAGTGTGGTGGATAGATAGGGTCTACCCCTCTTGACGCGTTAAGACTGTCCCCGTTCTAACAAGTTTTAAGGTCAATTGCTATACCTTCGCAGGCTTGTTTCATTTCGATATACCGAATATGACCTGCTACCAAGATGGGCGCCACCCCGAGCTCTTGGTTGGCCCTATCAGTTTTTACGTTTGCAGGATGTATCCTACAAGCAACCATCCTCCTTATCCTGGCTGTGGACAGGCAGGCGCAACTAAGTTGCTAACCTGGCGGAGTTGCGCTTAGAAGACGCTGACATTTCTTTATTTTATCTTCTGTATTGTTTTCTAAGAGCGCTTTCCAAGCAAAAAAAAACAACGCCCCTTGGCTGCCCTTGCTTCACATTGCTTACTTGTGGCCGCATCAAAATTGCACATGAAATCCAAATGTCAAGGGACTGAATGCAAAAAATTTAATGGCTGCTCAAAAGCATCAAGTTCTATTTAATCGCAAAATTATGCCAAAGTTTGCACTTGGTTGACGCGGTTTCGTGCATTTCCTCTTCAAATTTTGCAGCGCGCGCTTAATAAATCTCGCATTAAATGACATATTAACAAAGTGAACAAAGATACAAATAGACAGCTAGACAGTAATGTACACAGCTACAGACCGGCAGACAGACAGATAGATAGACCGACAGACTGATCAGAGCAGTAAGATCAGTCAGCAGTGTTTGGCATTAAAAGAATTATAATTAGTACGATTGCAAAATACTTGACTCACATTTTGCTCTAAAATTGTTGATGATGATATTGGGCGCAAAGTAAGGTGATCAGCATGTCATGCAAGATCACGACAAGATCAGGCAAATGACTTACATTTTAAATAAACAAAAATAAAAAATTGAAATTTTTAAACCAACATCCAAATTGTGTTATTTAATAATTTTTCTTTTCTTTTACAGATCGTTTGCGAGAGCTTTTGCCAAGATATCAACCCGAGATCACAAGGCAGCGATCACTATAACAGTCGGCTTAGGAAATCGAAGCGATCCGAACAAACAAGCAAATCGAAGTGAATAAATAAAAGCGAAATCTAACTTAAATAAATAAAGTGCATCCGCTCAAACAACAAAGATACACAAACTCCCAAGTCATATTCTTAAGATACTGTTTAAGTGCGGAAAGTCAAATATTGCCGCTATATTGAAAGTTTTCAAAAATAAAAAATATTTATAACTTCACCCTTTCTGCTTATTTTGTGAACGTAAAAAGAAAATTATTGCGAAATCATTTTTTTTTTTTTTTTGAGTTGTTACAGTACATGCGTTACAAACAACGCCGATCTCAAGTGTTGAAGCTCCTATTTTGTGTTAGTGTGTGCAGATCGTTCATCTTCCATTCTTGCTCTGTATTCTGAGTGCGCTCCATTTATTGTGGCTCGTATTGTTTAGCCAATCTTGTGGCGAGTTGCTGCAACAGTAATTTGTGGTATTCTTTTTGAAATTGTTGCAAAATAAACAGCCACACGTTGTATACTTTCGGCACCATGGAGGGAGGATATGTCAATGAAGGTGAGTTAAACTGGTTTTTATTGTAATTTATGTTAAACAGATAAAAACATTCCATACTTTTGTTTCAAATACATTTTAATTAAATTTTAATGTATTTTTCAAAAAGTTCGACCATTATTTAATCTATGCTATGAAAAATTCATAACTGAATTTCATGAAGGATGTTACTGAAACTCGGTTATCCGGTTATAACTGATTTTTTATTTCAAATACTTGAATAAAAAATCGTCATGTTTTTTGGTTCCAGTTGTCATTTGACAACACTCAGGCGCGCACACAGGGGGTTATAGGGGGTTAAGACCCCCCAAAATTAATGATTAAAAGTAAAAACATTATATCGCTCGTTTTTTTCAATAACGTCACAACTCGAAAAATCTGATTGCTCAGCTGCTCAGCTGAGCTGCTCAGAGCACAAGTGGCATAAGTCCACTTTTAGTAGTGTTGAGAAAATGGAATATTTAGAAAAATTCTTTTTAGAAATTCTATGTATAAAGAGCTCAGTTTTTCTTATAAGCTATGTCAAGAGCAAAAAAAGAGCTATTCATAACGTACGAAATTAACTGAGTAATAATGACGAATTTTGCATACTAAACTGAACCTTTTTTTGAAATTTCTTATTTCCGCTGTAGAAATCTAATATGAGATATTTTTAAGAATGTTTTGGTGAGGAATGATAGCATTTAGTTCCAGAAGTCGAACAAAAGTTTCTTCCAGAAATTATCTTCATTATTAAGGGAGATATAAAATGAATGGACCTTCGCCACTTCTCCTCTGAACTTTTTTAAAATTTTTCATTTCCGCTGTAGAAATATAATTCGAGATATTTTTAAGAATGTTTTGATGAGGAATGATAGCGTTTAGTTCCAGAAGTCGGACAAAAGTTTCCTGTAGTGATTATCTTCATTATTAAGGGAGATTTAAAATGAACGGACTTACGCCACTTATCATCTGAAAAAATGATATAATTTGTCAAACAATAACTAAGTATTGCATTTTATTCAGAGATTACGTAAGCTAGGAGTTTCAACCCCAGAGTCATCAATAGGTTACATATTCCTCTTCACTTCTATGTACTTAACTAAATTTCCTTAAGAAATGGACTTACGCCACATGTGCTCTGAGCAGCTCATATATTAAATATTTTGTTACTTCTGTATGGAACACATTGATGACGGCAACGGCTTTACTACACGACGATAGAGAGAAATGTAGTCATACCGATGACTACTTGATTATTTTGAAAGCGACGCAACAAAAAGCTTTCCCACACGCAAAGTCAAATTATTAAATGAATAAAGCTTTTTTGACATGCTCTATAAGCAATGAAAAAATAGCAAATTTTGTCGCCTGTCAAAATAGAAATAATTCTACACCGACGACATCAACAAGAGCGACAATGTCGTTGAGTCATATTCACCAAACTCACCTTCATAAGAAATACATGTAAAATAAATTTGACCGATGGCGTAACGTCGTTGCCGTCGTTAATGTGTTCCATGCATTACGCACTGGCACTGACAAATATTTAAAACTTAAGATTTTCTCATCTCATTTTTAATTTATATACGTATATTTTGTAAAATATATATATATTTATTTTACGTAATTTAAACATATATTGGTAGTTTCTGCGTAATTAACTCCATTTCAACGTTTTTTGGATTGTGACGTTATTGAAGAAAATGAGCGATGTATAAAAAAGAAATATATTTTACATTTTTTTTATTTTTCTTTTGTGTATTCTATATTTTATTGTTCTGCATGCTTCATCTCTCAGTAGTTGCTTGCTGGCAATCAAAACCTACCCTGTAGGAACAAACTAACTTGTTTTTAAAAACAACTAATTAAAAAACTAATTTAAAATAAACTAGTACATGAACTACTTTGAATTATATTAAGACGGCATTCACTTCAATTCTAAATAGTTTTTATTGCATTATATATGAAGTAATTGAAATACTACTTAAAAACAAGTGGTTGATAAACTACTTTGAATTATATTAAGGCGGCAACTACTCTGATTTTGACATGTTTTAGTTGCAAATTTTTATTGGACTATAAGTTTGTATATATTTAACCATGTTATTTCATCAAATATTATTAACTTTAGGCTTCACTAACATTTTGTTACAAAAAGACATATTTTTTTATTTACGACATTGAGTTGCAAGACAGACGTGGTAAGCACACTTTAAAACTGATAGACTGCCTCAAAACCCTGTGAAACGATTAAAAATTCTTTATTATTTAAGATATTCAAATTACAAACTGGTAGTGTTTAGCAAACATTGGACAATTTGGACTCTGTACGGAAATTGATGCATTGCTCAACCATTCAGCAAACACCTCATCACTTCAGTAGTAAAGACGCACGCCTTTTCCTACGTAGCGTCGAGTCTGCTCCATCTCTACATTGCGATTGACACTTAAAATAAGCACTAAGCAAAATATCGCTGTGTCCATCGACCATGATTGATGGTTGCAAAGCGTGGAAAATCCCGCCGACACGCTTGTTTACCTCATATTTTGAAATGAAGTATCAAAAAGCTGGCTCGTGTTAAATAACAGGCGCAGTATCCACACAATTCCGAACAATTGGATCGTCACCTTCGCTCATGTACCCAGTCGGTAGCGTGGCCGTTTTTGGAAACTGCTTCCGTAAACTGCATTCACGTAATGAATTTATGTATATATTTTTAATATATACTCTATTTGGCTGTGTGATCTCTTTGATGTATAGAAATTTAAATTTTTTATGCTTTTATATTCATCTTCAGTAAGTGGAGTATTCACTAGTTTTTACTTGATTTATTTTAAAGTAGTCAAAAAATAATTAAAATTTAACTAACTTAACAAGTGGTTGAAAATATATGAAAGTCAATTGACTTATTTAGCGGACGTCACCATACAAAATATGTTAGTTCGTTCAATGGAAAAAAGTCAGAATTTCAACTAGTTGTAGTTGACAAAAAACTACTTTTCCAACTACTTTTAAATTAGTTGATTTTCCTACAGGGTACTTAAACTAGAACTATTACCATCAAACGATACAAGAGCTCATTAGCTTGTAAGGCAGAAGGGCGAAGGGTAAACATTTTGTTGGTTGAACAATTGTACTGCCAGTCCAACTATTTCATACAAAAAGTCAGTAACGCACAAAAAAATGCATAGTTTAAACAAAAAAGCAGTAAAATAAAAATCTTTATTATAGATGCTACAGTTTCCGATATATTATTAAAAAAAACCCCAAAATTAATTCACGTATTTATGATAATATAATAATCTAAACACTTTCATTGATAACTAAGCGATTTTTAAATTTGTTCGTTATAAATTTTGGTCTTTTATTTTTTAAATTACATTATTTTATTAAATAACTCAAATTTTCCAACGTAATTCTTAAAACCAGCATATTAGTTCTTTTGTTTTTTTTTTTTTAAATACTATTTGCAAAAAAAAAGGAAAACATTTAAAAAAAAAATTGTGAAAATTTGACAACGGTTGACAAATCTCACGGCTTAGGATTAAAAGCCTTAGGTCTTGTTTTTCAAATTAAAAAGTTTATTTCACAAGCCCCCGAGCTTACATTTTGAACTCTTTGGAATTGGTACTTAAAATACAAGTTTTGCCAAAAGTCTGCTACGGGAAAAAGAAATCGGAGGAAAAAGTTTTAGTTTTCCCGCTAAATATTTAAATCCTAGTATTTCTAATTGCATGCACAAGGAAGGAATGACATAATTTACCCACTAAAGACTAAGAAAAACTATACTCTTCTCAATTCATCATTCCGCAGTTTGTAGTTTTAAGGGGATGGTACTGTTTTCCTGATGTTTTTTAGAGACATGAATAATGTTTGTGTATTTATTTCATATACATGTTATAGTTTGACTTCTGAAGTATATTTGGGGGGAAAAAAATTAAAAATTTCGATAAATAAAGTAAAAATTATCGATAAATAAATCCGTGACAGCGATTCTGCGGAGGTGCCTTGAAAAAAAATGTTGTTTTGCGGTCAACACCATTAGAGGTTAGCGGATCATTTGAAAAATTTTTACAAAATACTCATAAACTGTTGTACATTCAGAAAAAAAATATAAAAAAAATGTTCCAAAATAAACAGTTTGATCCCCTTAAACATTGTCACATTAATTTTGTTCGCCAATATCACATTATTTTAAATAATTTTTTCTACATTTTTTGATTTTGAAACTTATATGGGTAGTATTTTTTTGTTTTGACATTATGTACGCAGTTATAAAATGCAATTGTAAAATTTTATTTTCATTCTTGGGTCTAATTTTTCAAACCAGAATTTTAAAGTAAACAAATTATACATTTTTCATATATTATTGTCATTCCCCAGTTTACTTTCTCAACCCTAAAGTTATAAAAGATTTTAAGAAATAAAATCAAAATAATAAACTTTTCTGGTTTTATTCTCACATAGACATAAATTTTATAATTTTTTTTTTTTTTTACTTTTTTAAGCTCAAATTTAAAAATATTTGAATCGCTCGAAAGTAAACTTCGAAATATTTTAAAAATATACGTTGATGTTTGAATTGACACCCAAATAGTTTTAAAAGTTCATTATTTAAACTGAAATTTTCGACATCACAGAGATGTGGAATTGAAACAGAAGACTTTTAAAATTCAGCGGCCGAAAAAAGTAAAATAGACATTATCGTCTAAGTTTATTTTTTCGTATAAAGAATTTAAAGAAGTCTATAAATAAAAACCTTAAAATCTCTCCTTAAATTTTTTTTTTTTACTGTGCGCTCCTGACAACACTAGTCGTATGGTCTAGTGTTATTAGTCGTGTATCAAATTTGGTTGAAATCTGGCGATAGCCTTACTAAAGGATCGTAATATATATTCACCGTTTTCTTCGATCACCTCCCCCATCTCTGTGGTAGCCTTATATTCCGCGCTGGTAAAAGTTTCTTCTTTTCTCTGTCAAAAACCTCTCAAGGTGCGATTTGATAAGGCCTCAATTATCAAAGATTTTACCAATCAGAGATTTTTGGAGGGATAGAAAAATATGGTAATCCGAGGACGTAAAGTCTGGACTATAGAGTGAATGGGGCAAAACATTCCATCCAAACTCGAGCAATTTTCGACGAGTCTCCAAACTCGTCTGGGTTCTGACGTTATTGTAGTGAAGACCACGCCCTTCCGATTGACCAGTTCAGGGCGTTGCTGTTGGATGGCATCGTTCAATTTCTGTAATTGCCCACAGAATTTATGATTCTTTTCTGCGGAAGTAGCTCGTAGTAGACAGTCCCATTCTAATCCCACTAAATTGAGGGCATAATCATCACTTTTCGTCAACCGTAATCATACGCTAGAGAAATGGTTCTCTCTTTTCACGTTTAAATAGCCGATTGGAAATGTGAACTCGATTCACTTTGTGACTTTTTATAAATTCGTGCGGGACCCTAACATCAAATTTTTGGATGAGACCATTGGGCTTTAATTGACCGTGAACACTTCCAATGGACAAATTTAGAGCACTCGCAATTTCTCTGACTGTCTAATGTCGAATGTTTGGTACCAGAAGCATCTTGATTTGGTCGTCGTTAACTTTCGAGGGCGTTCCAGAAGGAGAAGCATCCATGATTGAAAAATTTACATCACAGAGAGGGCCAAATTACTTTTGACATAGACCCTAATAAATAAATATCAAGCAATTCCTTTTTCTTAAGATCTTCAAGCAATAGCTTAAATGTATTCACGTGTGTGTATCTATTTCTTGAAGGACAAGCGAGTTTTTATACATAAGCATTTCAAGAAAAAGCAATTGCTTATTTTTTATTCATCTGGCTCATTGTCTTTCTTTAATCACATCTTCGCCATAAACTTTTACTAATTTTTGTCTGGCTTCAGTTGCTTTTTGCCTCCAAAGTTCTCCATTTTTATAACACTCTTAAAACACGACTTCCAAAGAAAAGCAGGAAAAACTGAATCAATTTTTTTCAATGTAAATAAACAGCTGAGCACCCAAAACGACATATAGTACTCGTACGTCTACATATGATAGATCTTTGACGATAATAGTGATGCCTCCCTAGTAAAAACGCGCTTTGTTTTTGAACAACCCAATATAATAGACTTAACCAATAGTGGCGACCGTGGCGCAGTGAGTACTGTGCGTGGCCCATACGCCAGAGAACCCTAGTTCAATTCCCACCTGGCGCAGAAAGTTTTTTCAATTGAATTAATTTTTCTGTTCGGCCGTCACCTCTCTGCAGACAATGGTAAACCTCTCAGAATAAAAACTGCCATGAAAAGCTTCTTGAGAACATAAGCCGTTCGGAGTCGGCATTAAACTTGAAGGTCCAGTTCTCGATCATTTGTGTTCGATTTCACAACACGCACAACACAATTGATCATAAGAAGCTCGGTCAAAGTCCTTTCAAGGGCTGAAATGGCCATTTCGTTTTTTTTTTGTATCTTTTCTTTAACACGTTCAAGGTATTCAGTAAATTTTTGGCTACCTATTTTTAAAAAAATTCGTGTGTGTCAAATTAACATATTTTTTCTATTATGTTTTACTCTTCATTTAACATATTGTTTCGCTGCTAGTCTTGAAACTCAAGACTCAAGTGCAAAATTTTTAATAATTGTACAAAAAGAATTTTAAAGACAGCAGCTGAAGATTTTTTGTTTTATTTTGGTTATGTAGCACACCAAATTCTACTAAATTGCATCAAAACAGAAAATAAATGCATTTTTGAATGAAAATAAAAACTTTACAAATCATTATTTTTACCTACCCAAATACACTTTGTAGTTACACAAAACTTGGGAAATAAAAAAAAAATCCAAACAGATGTTGGCTCTGACGCACACATGTCACGCTCAACACTTTTCGTTTGTTGGTTGGCAACACGGCACCATAAATAACAACAACTATATTTTTACTTTTCTGTTTCAAAAATATAAAACATGCTGAAGAGATACTGCAAATTTTAAACATTTTTGTATTTTTGAATGAATGCAATATTTTTGTAAATGTGTAATTTTTATTTCTAGTTCTGACAAATGTGCATGCAACGATAATTTATTATCTAGATTTTAGATTGTGTGAGTTAGATTTTTATTTGAGCAAAAATTGCTCATTCTCTTTGTAACTACTTTCATTGCTTAATCATACATTTAACTTTCGCAAACTATTAAAAAATATTTGCATACTTATTTTGAGCTAACTGTTGCTACTTGCCTAACATGTGTCTTAATGTACATCTCTGATCTATCTATCTATCTTATATTCATGCTTACTCTTCTTCTTGGCTATCTGCAGAGGACTCGGATGCTATCATGGGAGTGGAGAGTCCAGGTAATTGTATTCACTTAGCTTTTAGAAATCTCTCTATTCTTTAGATTATTCAGAACTATATAATTTTACAGCTTTTGAAATGACGTTGAACCCCAGTTTAATGTTGCTATATCAGCAGCAATAATCGTCCATTTTAATGAACTTCAGCTTCATTTTATTATGATTTGAATTCAACAAATGTTGTTCATTCCATGTGCTAGCAACAAAGTAACCCACGAGTTTTAGTAGCATCCCATTGTCTGGTCGTTACGATCTTGCTTAAAAGCACTTCAGGCCTGTATTACTAACAATGCTTTCATATGTGCTGCGCGCCGCCTCTATTAACTCCGCGCCCACACTGGCTTGGCCTATAGACAGTGACACGCTTTGGCCAGTAGATATTCTGTGTATACACTTTTATTTCTTATTTTTATTGCATTTGAAATTTATGTCAAATGCAAACCTGCTCAACAAATGCATTACTTCTCCGTGGCAGGCGTTCCTCTACTATAATGAAGTCTGTTGTTGTTATGAATTTGATGTGCTTGAAGGTGTTAAAAATGCTGTGTAATTAATAACGTGCTTTGAATTTAATATATTTAGTTTAGTCATGCAAACAATTTGCTTTAATCACTAACAGATACACTGAAATGCATAACTGTGAGAAATTATTTTAAAGTTCCAGTAGAAGCAACTGTAAGCTGATTGTGCTCTTGTTTTTTTTTTTTTGAATGCCAGTAGTGAGATTCCGGTATTTACCAGTATTTTCGAGAAAAATTTTAAATTAGCACAAATGACTCCGGTGTAAAGGTAACCGAACAACATGTCTTAAAGCACTTCGAAAAAAAGTCACATATCCGCCATTCCATATTTTACGCATCAACAAATTTTTAATTGCGGGTTGATCTCCTCCGATTTTGCCTATATTATCAGAATGAAATCTTCTTCCGAAATAAAGCAATTAATTTAAATGTAAAAATTTTTTGAACTGTTCGCTAGTTTTAGTTAGTTTTTCTGCTAGAAACAATAACGTAAACCAGTCATGATTTATTAATTAACCCTGTAGCTCCTAAGAATGTGAAAATAGACCCCCCCACCCATACGAGTTTTTGCTCAGCTCGACATAACCTTTCAGCTCCGTAAATAGTTGCACTCGATTGCGGGACACCCTGTATATATATCAAAATCAAAATCCAAATTATAAATGGTCCACCCTTTACATATATATGCAAGCACAAGTGACCAAGTAAGTGTTCACACGTCAGTCAAATGATTGAAGTAAATCGCGATTTTGTACTCTCTTTTACTCTCTCTGAAAATTTTGATTGACGCTTGCTCACACGCGATTTTTTGATTGAAGCTCCGACGCAGGCATTTGTTACTTTTCTGCTGCCTACTATTTTGTGAATTCATATCGTGCTGTGTGCATCACTTTATTTGGGTGTTTCGTTAATTGAGTTGTTTTGTGTGCATAAAAATTTTACAAATTGGAAAACAATAGCGGAAATATAAGTGATATTTAAGGATTAAAATTGATCACATTAAAAAAATCAATACGCACGTCAAAAAAAAAAATAATAAAACAATAAAAACACAATATACAAACACCGATTTTAAATTTTCCAATAGAAACGTTGTGTTGCATTTCATTTTGTTCTCATGGGTTCTAGATTACCTCTTTTTCTCTTCTAAAAACTAGCGTTGTCTCCAGTTAACTACTTTACTTGATATAATTGCCTACTAAAAAACAGACTAGTAAAATAATGCAACCCTTTGACTGATTAATGCAGGTTTGGAGCTCAATAAAAATTTTAACTGGCGAGAGAAGATTTTGGAGTTAATTTTCGCTCTGAGATAAACTTAATTTTTTTTTTCATAGGAAAGCAACAACAAATTTTGATTGATTCAATCGTATGACTGACGTGTGAACACCTTCAAAGCGATATCACTTTGTTCAATTGTACGGCAGAGTTATTAAGTTCAGTTTTCATCCAAGACCATTCATTTCCATACAATTACATCTTAAACAAAAATAACTTTTCTGAACATAGTGTCATCACAAAAATAGTTTGGATTTTAACATACAACTCCTTTGAATGTGCTTAAAATGAATGCAATAAATGAATGCAATAAATATTGATATAGTCGTAGTTTTCAAAATCGCAACTTCTGATTGAAGAGAGAAATATTGAATAAATGCTTGACAGGTTATTTAATTAAAAATATTAACAAACAACACATAAACCTATGTAAATAGCTATAATTAATAATGCTAATTTACAATCCCAACGCTTTCATCCTGCTTGTATAAGTTTATCACACATCTGCTTAATCTGGCCAATTCAACTCTATCGCAATTGTCAAGGCAGAGACGATAAGCGTCAGACAGTCAATCAGGCGAAATTCACAAAAATTCATTCATATAACGCATTAAATAAACTTGACAGTTCCAGCTCCTAAAAATGGAACGTCTACATAACACTGCAGCAGATCATTTTTCCACTACATTGAGTGTGATATTGACAGCTAAGTTCTCTCCTAAATGATGTCATGTTCAAGGCAATAAAACGTGCAAGCTTCAATTTGAAACTCATTTAAAATTGTGACAATTTATGGACGAGTTTTTTATTGGCGGGTCTTCAGCGAAACTGTGTCAACGCGTCATGGAAGAGTTGTGTTTAATTGTTTAGCTGGGCTTATTTATTTATGTGCAGCTCGTTTTAAATGTTTTCACTGGAAACACAAAAAACCTTTAATGCGAAAACCAAAGACGAATTATGTAGTAGCAGCAAATTTTCGCTTAAAAAATGATCGCAAATATTTCTGAGAATTGAAGTGCTTCTATATCTTGCCTAACTTGACTACTTCTTTATGCTGCAGCATCAGTATATCTTTTTTTGTTTTTTTGGCTTATTTTCTTTTTGTCGGAATTGTAGAGTCATGAAATCATCATGGCATCAGGTTTTTGGTAACGTCATGATTTAGCTGGTATAAAAAATGACTTCGATTTTCAAGGACATTTCAAGGTTTTGTAGCACGATCACGTTTCTTGAATACACAAATCATTTGTATGCATTTATGGCGAATACTTAAAGGTTGGGCTGGTTCAGCTCTTGAATATCAGATTTCAAAAATTACCAAATTTGCAAAAGAAGGTAAACAAACATATATATTGTCGTGTTTATGGGTGGTCTTCAAAGTCTAAGAATAAAAGAAATGTATGCGAAAGACAACTCATTATTTATGAAATATATTTTCATCCTATACATAAACGCTGCCTTTCAAAATTTAATGATCTTTAAATTAAGCTCTATGCATTCGAACATTATATACTTCGAAATAGCTTTAATGTCATCCATAATACTGTTTATGAGGTTGAGCAGATATAAGTCGAATGTTCTCTATAAAATATAGAATATTTAAATTCTGAGAGAGGGTCTTAAGCAATATGAGTTCTTAATAGCTGAAATTATTAGCCTTAAGTATGTCCATTAAAGTTTTTACCAAGCCTTAAAAAATGTGTTCATTTTTTTTTTCTCTTTGATCCTTTAAGTATACATTTTGTAGTCATAAAATGACATTTCAATCATACCGCTAATACGCTTCATAGTTCACTCTTACACTTCATTCTCTTCCCTATATTTTATAAACCAGTTTCTACGATAAGCTTGACTGACCTTTAAGCCGCTTATGGCATTATTATAGCACCTTTGAAGCTGCTTGTTTTTATTTTTCTGTGTGGTGCAAACTACAAAAACTAAATGCCGCTGTCAAAGTGACAGGCTTGCAGCAGTAGTTGACAGCTTAGTGTCAAGCAATATGAGTTTTAATCAGTTGGGTCAGTTTTAATGCATTTATATCATACATTTATACAATATCAGACATTATTTGATGACTTAAACTGATGTTTTTTTCTTATTTGAAATTATGTAAAATTAGTTTATATTCATTCATTTAATTTTACAGGCATCATTTTTTCCTCTTCAATTAATTTTTAGTTTTCTATAACAAAGGGTCAACATATTGTAGAGCATCATGTTGCTAAAGTGGTAGAAAAATTATCATTATGCAAAACACATGTTCTAAGATCTGTCGAACACATGTCGGTGTCAAACCGCTAACACTTATTCGTAAATGTGCCCCAATGTTTTAAGCTCATTTCTTAAAGTAGCAAAAAGTATGTGTTTCCGGTGGTGGCTAAAATAAATTAAATTTTTTATATTACAGAACGAGAACTTGTCAATGGTGGATAAGATGAGATATTTGAGTATATTTAATTTTTCAAGTTTGCTCAGCAGACACATTGATGAAGGTCATAGACAGTTTGACAAATGTTTATAACGCATTAATTAAAAGTTCCCTGAGAAATAAAGCCACATGATAAATGAAAGATTATAGATGATAACCTTCAGAGTAAATTTCAACTATTACAAAAAAAAAAAATTCTTCGTTAAACTAAAGCGGTAAATAATGCTAGAAGGAACTCTCTCCAGTATCTTTTTGAAGTTCAACTCGAATTAGTTTTTACAATCGTTAGTACGAAAATTTCTGATTGTTAAGGAGAAAAGCTTAAAAATTCTTTTGTGAAATGTATTTGTTAACAGTATCGGAAATAGGTAGCCAGGATTTTCCAAGTGGAGGCTTTTGATAGAAAAAATTTGTATCAGTAAAAAATTAAAAACAAAGATATGGGAATTCTTCAAGCAAAATCGTGTGATTTATAAATTATTCTTGAATGTGCCTGCTTCTTTTTTTTTTAAATAACCAAAAATTAAATCACCAAAAATGAATCATATTGAATTCTTTTATCGAATTAATTTTAAGAACTAAATTTTTGATTTTTGCCTGTAATTTTTTGAGAAATGTTCCAAATGAAGATTATCTTTTGAAAAATATAATAGCGAAAATTAACACAAAAATAAAAATTTTCCCTCACTAAATTTCACTAATACAAAAAAATAATTAAAAAGATAAAGGTAATATAATATTTACTTAGAAATAAATATAATATTTTATTCTAATAAAAAAGAAAATATAAACAAATTTTGTCACGGGTTCTTGCAGCTTATTTTGCAAGATGAAAAATAAATTTTCTTTATTCAGTTCACCGGTTGAAGTTATGAACCAAGAATATACATATGGGGTGCATTTCACGTGAAGTAGATAACCAAAAAAATTGTATTCCATAGACTTTATTTATTTTTTGATATTTTACACCTCTATTAGTGCCTAGCTTGAGCACAACATTTTGGCCCTGAACAAAACCTAGTTCGGGTTTCGTAAAATCAAAAAAAGCCTAAAGTCAAAATATGACATTTTTTTCGAAACGATTTCGTGAATTCCAACTATATTCAAAGAAAAAAATTTTGAAATAATTGATTATTAAACATTTTTTTTTAACTTGAGCATCCATGAGAATTACTGTATAATAAAACTTTCTGTATAACAAATTCTGAAATGTTTTCTAATTAGAACGTATATTGAAATTTAAGCTGATTTTACAAAACACGTATTTGAAAATTAGGTTTCGCAAAGTATTTACATATATTTTATACACAAGTTTCAGTTCAAATTGGACTTTTTTTCTCCAATCTGATTTCTCAGCTTAATGCATTTTTTTAAAAAGTATTAAACATTAAAAAAAAAACAGTAAAAGTATTGAATCAAATATTTTCCAAAAGAAAAAATTTAAAAAGTATAAATTAATAAATTCAAATAATTTTCGAAAAAGAAAAATTTAAGAAAGTATAAGTTAATTTTGACATTAAAGAAAAAAATATAAAAATGTCGAAATTAAAAAAAAAAATGTATTGTTAATTTTTCTTATAAACATTTAATACTATGACAAAAAAAAACTCTTTCAATCACAATGTCTTAAAAACTATATTTATCAACTGAGAATCTTCTTCGAAAAAAGTTACCATATACTAACCGCTTCATTTTATATCACGAGAAAGCACACTAACGATGGGCAAGACACAAGAAGCAATAGATTTTTGTATGAAAATAGTATTGCTTCTCGTGTCTTGCCTATCGTTGGTGTGCTTGTTCATCATACAAAATGAAGGAGTTAGACTTTATGTAATTTTACGAAGCCCGTAATTCGGAAACTAGACTTAGCACAAAATCAAATTTTTGTAAAATTGAAGAGTTAAGAAGTCTAACATACTAAATAAGTATGTACGAATGGATAAAATTTTAAGTTGTACGCCTACGTGAAATACTCCAAAACTTTTTTTAATTTAGTGGTGCGCATAATGTATGAATTTCACAAATTAAACATTCCACAAATAAAAAAAAAGTCCATTCAACCGAATATTTTTTCAAATATTCGGTCCTTTAAGCTTACAAATTGCATAAAAAATTACATCCTAATATTCTACAATTTATAGAATTATATTCGTTCAAAGTATACTTTCTTTTATATATATTAAGGCGAGACAATTTGTATAGAAGGAAATTTTTGCCGGTCTGGCTGAGTGAAAATCGGGGAGATTATATGAGTTTAAGAAACTTTGTCCAAGAAAGCATATCTTTTTAGTGCCCTTTGGAAATTTCAAGAATATATCTTTTTCGATAGCTGCTTCTTTTATGTTTAAATACTCTTAATAATCTGAAAAAATTCTAGTAGAATAATGATCTGAGACTTGTATAAATATTTCAACCAGCTTTGAGGATTAGTTAACATATCTTATATTTTTGTGTACTTAAGTGGAGGTAAGAAAAGCTTAATTTGAAAAAATAGCTAAAAATATTGGAACATAATCAACAAAGAGAAAAAAGACTGGTTTAAAATTTCCGAAAGACTAAAATGAATTAAAAATGTTTCTTCCACAAAGGTTCTTAAAATCATCCAAACCTTAAGATTTTGACTGAGCCTAGCCGGTAAAAAATTTGACACGCTTTAATATGTATTTTTTTATTTATGTCAGAGACTTTTTCAGCATAGTCTTTTGTATGTTACTCTTATATCAGGCCCGTAGACAAGGGGAGTTTTAGGTGTTCAACCCTCCCCCCCCCCCCCTTGGGGTCCAAAGAGTATAAAGAAATAACACAAATGAGACTATTAAATTCAAAATGTAATTTTTTTTTTAAACTGTGATGATGTTAATTTTCTTGAAAACTTCACTTAATTATTGAAAAATTCTTTTGGCTAAGTGAAAGATCAACTTTGCTTATAAAAGTCATAAACGTTATATTGGAATTCATCTCCAAGGAGTTTGTATATTAAAAAAATCAGTTTCAATACTCAAAAATTCCCTGATATCCGGCAAGATATATATTGAAATTATACCTAGAATTAATATAATTTTGTAAATTGAATAAAATTAGCGTGACATTTTTTATGCCATGTCTAAGCTAAGGACTCAAAACTTTTGAAAATGCATTCATTTGAATGAGTTTATTTTTCAACTTTTAAAGTGTAAAAAATACATGAACCACGAAATTTAACACATTTAGGGTATTCCACGTAAAGCGAATGACTCAAAAGTTTGAGTTGTTTTCTTGGTATATAAGACATCTAAAATTTCCAACTTGGCAGAAAAATTTAGCCCTGTGCGAAGTATTTTCCAAATAACAGGTTTCGGAATATCACCTTAAAGATAAATATACCTTTTTTTTCGAAAAAAAAATTGTCAATAGAGAAAATGTTTGTAAAACTTTTTATATAGTCCAATTCTATAGTAATTTTATGATCATTTCATCATGTTCATTGGTCATTTGTAAAATTATTTTAAATATATTAAAAAATTAAAAAACAATTTGGAAGTTCAAAAAATTTAGTTTTTAGTTTTTTTAATTTGTAAATAATTTAAATATAAATCCACAACCGATTAAATTCTTTAATATGTAAAAAAGTTACTGTTTCATTCTTTTTATAAAAATTTATCTAGCTGAGTAATTATTTTAATATTAAGGTGGGCATGGCAGAGAAACAGACCTTTTTTTAAAAATTCATAACTCAGTCAAAAACAAACATTTTTTCAAAATTTTTGTAGAAATTATTCTAGAGAATTGAACAAATTACAAGAAAAAATATTCAAAAAAATATATTTTTCACTCCAACATGGTTTTATAGAACTCCAAACTGGCGGCAGAGAAACAAACGGGGCCTCGTGGTTGCAGCGCGGGGAGTTGCAAAAATTGTCCGATCTGGAAAAAAATTACTTTTTTAAATCTTAACAAAATTGGTTATCGTATGACACGAGCTTTTTTCAAAAAAAATCAAAAAAAATTTAAAAAAAAAGCTCGTGTCATACAATAGCGAATCAAGTTCAAAAAAATACAAAAAAAAAAAAATTTCGTCAAAAAATGAACCCGCTAGTGCCGCAACCAGTACGAAAAACATGGTTTCGAGATAAACGCGTTCAAAGTTTGTGAACAAAGAAAAAAAGGTTACCTTCAATCTGCCATGCCTGCTTCGTACTGTATGCCTTCGTTATCTAGTGTTGTGGTGTTTCTTATAGTTTTTTGCAATCGTTTAGCAATTCGGGCTTCACCCTTCAAGTAGGTACGAAATAACAACCGCCAAAAGTCAGGTAGCAAGTAAAACAAGTATATACCAGCTGCCGTACGTAGGTAGCGCAGAAATTAAAAATACGCTCTCACTAATCCGGCTGTAACTTTTGAACCCGTAGGAATTTTTCCATGAAATTTTTTTTCTTAGAATCTTAAGAATATTTACTAAAATACAAAAAAAAAAATACAAAAAAAATTATCGATTTCAAAAAACTGCCAATGTCATGTCCCCCCTTAACATGAACTTGTTTTCATGTGATATCTTATATAATAAATTGGGTATAAGATACTGGTACTGGTGCAAAAACCAGTTTTCAATTACGGTTTATGAAAAAAAAAATATATAAAGTAAAAAAAAATATATTAAATTTTTATTGGAATTGAATCATGAGCAATGAAACTGTTTTTAAAGATCTTATTTAAAAAATATTAAAATATTTTCTTTTCAATATTATTTAAATTGCTGAAATCGTTTTCGAGAACAGTAATATTTTAGCCCTTAACAATAACTCTAACTAGGGTTCACACAGGTTCAAATAGTTGTACACAAGCTGGGGATCAATAAAAGCGTAAGATAGCCAAAAGAAACCAAATCTAAAGACTAAAATTTTTTTTTTCCTTCCGTTTATGTGAAATGTCCATAAAAGTTGTGAATACAGCTTCACCAGGTGAACTTATTAAAAAATGTTTGCTTTTTCATAGCTGATTTTTATTTTAATTTTAATAAACTGGAAGAAATCTAACCTATTTATACCGTTCACACTAATATTGTTGAATTAGTAAAATTTTGTCACAGACATTTGCACAGACTTTTTGTGCTAATTTTCGGAATAATACTTTTTAAAAGAAATAAAAATTCTCAATTTACACCATTTTTCAACAAACCATAGATAAAAATCAAAAAACTTAGTACTCAAAATTGATTTGTAAGAAAAAATTAAATAAACTCTTCTCATCTCTCTTATGGTCATTTAAAAGCAGGCATATTCACAAATAGTCTTAAAAGAAAACGGATTTGCTTAAAAATTTTCATATCCTTCTTTTAGTTATTACTGGTATCTACTTATAGATTTTTTATCAAAACCCCCCCTAAGGTAAATCCTGGCTGAATAGTTAATTCACGTATACTAATTGTAACCTTTATAAGCTCAAACTTTTGCTTGGCCATTTTCAATGCTCTAGCGAATTTTATTTTGTATCTAAAATGATAACTTGCGTTTGATCAAAAAAATTCACATCATTATCTCAATGCTTATTAAAAAGGAAAATATCAAATTTTAATTTTAAAAGTCTCATTTTTACTATTTTTTTATACTTTTATAATTCACCCGTAGCTACAGGCCTGAATAGATATATTCAGTACATGCAGATATTACTTATTTCTTAGTATCAATCATATAATTTGGTGCCTTTTCTCAATTTAAGTTTAAGCAAAAAACTGGCCTTAAAGACGTATGAACAAAAAACTATTAATAAGGCAGGGGAAAAAAAGAATACCAACTATAATTGAAAAATACCTGTCTGTATATTAAAATTTTTTACTAAATAGTTTCTCGAATTAACGTGACAGGCCTCTTTGAATATATGGTTTCGAACAAATAAAGTTTTAAGTTCATCTTCAATGTTAAACAGTGTTTTTTTTTACAATTTATATCTGATCGACTTGAAACTTCAATATTTTTAGCCTTAACAATTACACTTTTAATTAAAAATTAAGTACGTTTTTGAAAATTAGAAAATGTATATAATTCTCGTTTCCTGTTAACGACATTAATGTATATTTGACATATTTGAGCCTATCCTAAGTCACATGCAATATTTTTTTATACAGTTTTGTAACATATTGGCCTAGTTTCAAAAATTTGAACATGCATATGTTGTTCTTAGCTGTAAGCAGGTTTCTGTTTTGAATTGGACCTTGTTTTTAATTGGTGGCACTGGAGTCGAGATATAGACAATCTTTTATTTCTCCAAGATCTAGGAACCAAATGAATGAAATTTTGTTGACATATTAGTCTAGCACTAATATACATTTTGGTAAATTTTGGACCCATCAGGTGACGCTGGAATCGAGATATTTGAAATAAACCATATATATGGGGGGATAAAGTAGTTCAAAAAAACCATATTTAGTAAAAAAGTCAAAACTTCCTAACCCTACATTTCCTAACTCAACATTTAGAATGAAAATTTGTACAAAAATGTCTTCAGGCGTTGTAAGTGTTTTGTCTATATCTATTTTGATCTTTCTTAAACGCTGTAGTGCACATATTTTAGGAAAAGCCAAAAACTACTAAACCGCTCATGCGATTAGCATAACAATTTGTATAAAAAAGTTTTTAGGTACACTAAGGGAAAAATACGTATTTTTCTTTTTTAATATGAAATCATTGAAAATAGTTTCATATATAAAAATATTAAAAAATAAGTTTTTCATAGAAATCTGATTGCATTTTTTTTTAATTTTAATTATGGCGGAATTGTTTGAATTATTAAAGTATTTCAATTTGAAAAATACATTCGATGAATTAAATGGTAAGTTGTGTATTACATTGACTTAAATTAAACCAATTTAAAACTCAATCTTTGCTAATCCAGCTGCCGGAATTTCACAATTGAACTCGCCAATATTTGAACGAAACGGATATAAGGGATGCTTAAAAAAATATTGGACATCAGGCTGAGTTCCGAGAGAAACTTTTTGCATGGAGAATATTTACGGTCAGTTTTTAATACTAATATCTATGGCTGCCATTTGGTGACTTATTCAACGGTCTGGTTGGGTTGACCCTAAAATGCTTTTTTAATACATTTTGTGCATGGCAGTCTTTGAGGGTCGCTGATTTTTAATCTCATCTTAGAATCTTGCAGTATTAGAAGGTCGCTAATATCGAATCTGATGTCAGAATTTAAAAAATTTTATTTTAAACTAGGGTGGACCCAAAAACGTTTTTTTTTTAATACATTTTGTACATGGCAGTATAAGAGGGGTGCTGGTTTCTAATCTGATGTCAGAATTTTAAACATTTTATTTGGCACTAGGGTGGACCCTAAAAATATGCTTTTCATTTTACACCTTTTGTACATGTTTCCAGTACAATAGAGCTTGTACACCTCATTCTAGTAATATAATAAATAGAATTATATTTATTTTAATTACTGTTTATTTTATTTATGTATTAAATTTAGTAATTTAATCTATGAATTGAAATTTTTTTTGAAACTTACCATTTTATGTTAATTTAATTTTAGCTAGCAAGAACATGTAAAAAATAATAAAAACAAATAATAAATAAAAACTTAATAAAAAAATGTTAAATGCTTAAATTCTGTTTCTCACTTTTATGTATTTGAATAGCCTTCAAATACAGGCAAATTCAAATACACTTTATTTAATAAAAACCATTGCAACTATGTAATAATTGAATTTGAATACATATTTCTGCATTCAAACTCGTTTCAAATATTTAATATTGTGTATCAATATTTTGTTAAATGAGTTAAATAGTTAAATGAGTTTTCGATGGACTCATTTTAAATTTTTAGTATTAACATTTTTAAGTTAACTTTTAATATGTGTATATTGCAATTTAATGTTTTTGTTGTTATTAGCGATAAAAAGGGACGGATTTCGCAGACCGATATTTGACACACTTTGCCTTGGTTCGAGAGGGTAGACCCAGACAATTTTCAATAGAAATAAATAAGCAATGAATCTTATAGTTGGATCACAGTGTGTTATCCAATATGTAAATATCCATAATTATGTAAATTTTTCAATATTACAGAAAATTTACATAATTATGGAGCCAAAGTTCCTTACGCTTGAGAGGCTGTATAAAAAAAAAAAAACGAAATGGCCTTGAAAGGACTTTGACCGAGCTTCTTATGATCAATTCTGTTGTGTGTGATGTGAAATGTTTGCACACAAAGGATCGAGAACTGGACCTACACGTTTTACGCCGACTCAGAACGGCTTATGTTCTCAAGAAGCTTTTCATGGCAGTTTTTACTCTCTGAGGTTTGCCATTGTCTGCAGAGAGGTGACGGCCGAACAGAAACATTAATTCAATTGAAAAAACTATCTGTTTCGGATGGAGGATTCGAACCTGGGTTCTCTGGCGTAAGAGTCACACACTCTACCCACTACGCCACAGCCGTGAGCGGTTGTATAAGAGGGAAAAAAACAATTTTTCACAAGATTGGAAGAGTCGTGCGATGCACGACGATAGCTGAAGGCTGTTTTCTCTTAGTACAAAAATACAAGTTCCAAAAAAGTTAATATTAAAAAAAGTACACTTCGGTACAAAAACTTGAAGCTTTATCGCATCCATGAAAAAGGCAATTACTTAATTTAAACAATTACATTTTAATGAGAAATTCAACTTATCAGATCCGATTCGTTTCAAAGGAAAAAAAAAATAATTTTACTGAGACCGTTTAGTGACGTCGACAGTTTTCTATATTCAAATCAGATTTAAATATTTTTGTATAACTCAATAATATTTCTGAGCATACTTCTGAATCAATTGTGTTATAAATATTTTTTAATACTGAATCATGCTATTTTACTTTTTTTTTTTTGCTCAGTGTATGATGAGTGTTATCCACCTTGAACACCAAAATATGTATAAAGAAGTTTTCAGGTACGAAGAGTATTTTGACGCATCTACGAGTATTTTGATACATCTTGAACCACCGAGGGCACTGTCGTACAAATTTCATTTGAATAACGGTTAACATTGGATATTTGGAATTTATTGTTATTATTTATATGTATCATTACAATAACTGTTTTAGTTACAATAAGTAATATTTTTATTTTTACCAAAAGTTTTTAATTTATTATCAATTTTATCATCAGAAAAATAGTTCATAAGATTTACATATACTTTGTTTTATTTCAAATGATAAAAATATTTAAAAATTCTCTCCCAGCTCCAGTTAATCACAAATTTATTTTGAAACAGTCGGAACAACGTTCGCCGGGCAAGCTAGTATAAACAAATAAAAATCTGCTGTTCATTTTCATGCAGAAATTCAAATCATACGGCAATAAGAGGCCCAAGCATCAAGGATGCTGTCGAGTTTCATGATTTATCAAATGATACAAATGGAAATAAAGAAGAAATAAATTCTTCTACAAATAAAAACTGCCAAGAATTGCAAATTGCTTACGAGGAGCAGCACATTGTGACGCCGACTTAAGGTGAAATATGAATAAATAAAAGACACTTGAAAAAAAAACAAATAACAGCCACAATATCTGAGAAACGACTAGATGGCAAAATTACAACAATGCAATTATTATGATTATAATAAAAAATGCCTGTTTGAGTTTAAGCTGACAGCCTGAAATACAGACAGATAGATAGCTATAGCTATATAGTAGATAAAAAGTTGTAATGATAGAGTGTAAACATATGGATTCACATATCGAGTCACAGATGCAAGACAAGATTTTGCGCATGCGTGCTGTAAAAATTTCCCATAACAGCGCCATTAAAAACACGCCCACATGCACATTTTGCAACTCCAATTCGAAGAACAGCAACAACAACAGCGACGACCTCATGCTGCGTAACGTGACAACTTGTTACTTTAACCATTACTGCGAACAACACATCTCTGCATGCGAAAACCTTGAAAATACGTCGCTATAACTCGTAATATGCAAAACTATAAAAAATTTTCTTTTTCATAGTGTAAAAACCTAAGTACGAAATTTTTTTATCATTTCTAAAGTAAAATACTATAAATCTCCGTCGTGATAATAAATAAATCTTAAATTTAAGATGATTAAGTATTGCTTGTTTTTAGTAAAATAACACAAATAGTTTCCAACATTTTTTTTAAGAACATGCTCGACAATATCCATATTAACGACACCCTCCATATTAACGACACCCTTTATATGAAAGCCATTGAGCAAATGTGTTTTTTCACATTCTTCTATTTTGATATGCAAATAATTGGACTCTGTGCGTCTATCTGTCTGTCACTTACTTGTATAGCACACACCGGAAATGTGTTGTTTTCGTTTTTTTGATTTGTATAGCTGCTATTGTACAGGTGACATCCACGTTGTTTAAGGTAAACAATACGTATTGCGTTGAAATGACTTCATGTTTTTAACGTTAAATTTAACACTCCGAATAAACATTATATTTTATATAATTATCTTAACCTAAATACGATAAGCAATCGCGTGTACACCAAGTGATAAAAAAACAAGTGTATATCTCGGACTCATTAACATAAATGTTATTCATTAGTAAAAATTTTGTATAATAAATATAATGATGTGTTTAATTTTAACAATAGTTTATCCCAGCTGAAAAAAAACCAATACTTCCGAATAAGTTCTACACCCTGGGAAAAAAAATCGTAAATCCAAAGAAAATGCACTTTGCCACAAAGACTTTTATTGGTTAGATTATGCCCTAAGACAAAACATCGTTACGGCAAAGACAGAAAGATTGTTAGATTCCCAAGAACAATACAGTTTGAATCAAAAACTTAAATTTTTGTAGCAAAGACGTACGTCTTTAAAAAAGCATGGAAAAGTCGTAAAAGTAAAGAAAATGTACTTTGGCACAAAGACTTTTATTCTTTACGGCAAGGACGCAGAATATTAGATTCTTGATTTTAAGTACATGGTTTCATGAAATTAATGGCTTCTCTAGGATTCTCTTTGCTGAATCTTACCTTCGCCCGCCGTTGAGATTTGAACCCACACCCACCGATACCACCGATTGAGAAGTCACTACACTACGCATCGAGCCAAACTCCTTCGTTACGCAGAGAGATTGATTCAATATTAATTACAACTGAAGCAACTTAAGCTGCAGCATAACACAATAATCTATAAATAGATTTTTGTTGTATAGCTATGAACAGTTTAGCAGCATTGATTTAGCTTCAAGGAACTTCAGTCTTTTGTGTCAATGATGCAGCACTTGAATAGTTAAAGGATAAATCATTATTGCAACGATCTTTTCATTGTGGTAAAGATATTTTGGTTACAGTTTTACAAGAACTTTTTTTCTTTGATTTTAAGGCATTAAATTTTCTCAGTGTAGAACTACTTTTTTCCTATCCACAAATGGTTTCAATTGTGATTCCGGCGAGTACTATTTTTGTAGGCAATATCTACAAAAAAAAATTCTCTTACTCTCGTTTCTATCGGAACCAAATTAGACCAACTTCTTATCCAACTGAAATGGAATCAAAACCAGAAGTAATTTCCTATTCGCTTGTATTGTATTCACTTATGAAGAAGAAGCGAATCAAGAATTCCTTTCGTTCTTACTTCTTTCTAAACGACCATATTACTACTTCCACATATTAGTTAATAAAAACAAGTGGAAAATAGATCAAAAAGTTAAATTAAAGAAACTCATTTTATGTTAAGAATGAATCTACATAAAGATTTAAACTATGTTATTGATTTAAGCAGATATTTAATTCCTTCAATAATTCAATCAAAAATATTATTAGATCATATTTTTTCACAGGTTTTTTTTTCATTGATGCCTCTTCAGTTAATTTCACATTAAAACAGCTTCTAAAAATACGAATTAGAGACAACACAAATACTTACTGAATAAAAGTATCAAAAGCTCTTTACTTAGTACATTTCACTCACAAAGTTAAATTATAACTAGACAAAATTACCAAACAATAAAGAAACAACGAAAATATGGCCCTCAAATTTTTCCTTTGATTTTTTTCAATTGTTAAATTGAAAAAAATCTATTGTTGAAATTCCAAATATATTTTGAGAGTAGCAAGAATAGAACTTATTCTGATGTAACTCCACGAGATGTGAGAGTGGAACCTATTTCACATTCCTAGGAAGTAGTTATGGAATAAGTTCTAAATTGAACTGATTCCTGATTTACTGTTGGGAACATCATATTTGACCCTTATATCGAGAATACAAATATTAATTAGAATCATAAGAAATAAGCAAGAATGCGCACAAAAGCAAAAGCCGACTAGTCATCAGATAATAAGAACAACAAAAACGGAAAAACTAGAACGATACATTCGAACAGATACTTCACCAACAGCTGTTGTTCTTTATGTAAGACAAACATGCACTGAGATCATGACCTCTAAAATAATTACAATTGTATTCAATGAATGGGGAAGGAATTTCAGCTGTCGTTTCATGAAAATTATTCAAAATCAAAATTGAATTTGAAATTCAATTGTTTGGAATTCAAGATACAATCGTCGAAATAACACATATGTTTATTTTTGTTTACAATATATATATTAGGACTGATAAAGTATCCAAAACAAACAGGTTTTTTCTTCCGCAAGGTGTTCAATAGTTTTTTTTTTTTTATTAATATTTTTTGATTTTTGCCTCGGCAACTGAAAATGAGACTTAAATTTTATATTTAAACCTAGAAAGGCGTTTTATGAGAAATATGAACTGTCAAATCTGCCACATTTTATTTCAATGTACCACACTTTTTGAGTCCAATCTGCCACTCAAAATTTTTTCAAGTCCATGCACTGCTTTGTAAACTCAGCATTACACTAGAACCCAAGAATCTAGGGTCAATACATAGCATCTTCCCCAAAATTCACTTGATTGTTTATTTCATCTTACACCCAGTACGTTTGATTTTCTGAGTATTATGAATTCTGGGTGTTAATGCAAATATGCTACTCATTTGCAAGTTTACTTTGATTACCAGTGAGTGCATGAGTAATATGAGTATTTTATTCTCGCAGCTAGAGTGCGTGTGTAAGGCTGCCAGCTGCTTCATAAACTGGAGGCTCCTTAGCCAAGGAGCTGAGTAGAATTAAGCCGTTCAAGAAAAGGAAATAAAGCGTTAAAAGCTTTCTGTTTTTTTTTTTCTTCCACACCCCACACCTGAAATTCTTGTCTCAAAGTAAAAAAAAAAAAAATAATAAACCGCATTTAAAACTTTTCTCTACGAAGAGATATTTATATTATTTTTAAACTCCTGTCAGCCCAACTCTCTGTTCAATTCGTTAATATTCATAATATCTGAATTTTGAATTCACGGCAGTTACAAGATTAGGTTTTTTTATAAAATTTGAATACAAAAAATTAAATTGATATGCTAAATTTGTTCCTTCCTAATATAGCTATCAATTGTCCTTCATACCGTTAAATAGCCAGAAAGGGAAGTACTTATTTCAGGAAAATATCCTGTAGTAGTAAATGAAAAATATTCCGATTATCCGTTTGATCGTAAAAATCGTCCTTTCTGTGGCGAATTTGCATCAACTAAGGCAATAGTTATTATAGACCTGCATGAATATATTCACCAAGCTAATATGCACTCCATCTCTGGTGTAGAAATAGACTACAAGCGGATAAATGCAAGCAACAGGTCGCGTAGGGCAGAGTAAATCCGAGCAAGAGATTATCCAAACACTCTTGCACTGAGTTGAGCTTGCAAGCTTCACGTTGTTTCAGTTTTTTTCTCTGAGTAATTTATAAACTACACGAATATTCAAGAATGTGATGCAGTGAACTGAATAACTATTAATATGTTTGTTTGTACAAGGTGATAAACAAGCATTTATGTAATTCTTTAATGCAAAATAATTTTAATTATGGATAGGGACGCGATTAAACTTATTTATTAAAAAAAAAAAAAAACAATAATCTCTTGCATAACAAGATATGTTTGCGATAAATAATAAAAATATGCGCAAAATATTCAGTGTATGAATACATAGTTGTGTTCTTTTTTATTGCTTTATTCACTTCCTGCTAGTGTAAGTAAAGCAACGTGTTCTTACCAGGCATGATATAGACTTAGTTGGAAAAGGGCCAGAATTCAAAGAAAAATTGGGCCATTTTGACGTAAACAGGGCTTTTAGTTTTAAAAAGTGGCCATTCAATATTGAAGACTTTCTATTTGGTCACACGGTCATGCCATGGTGTCACAAATAGCACACTTTTTAATTATCTCAACAAGGTCAGTTTATTTTTGGTAAAAATAGTTGAAATTTCGAATTAACAGTTTTGGGAAATCAAAAAAATTTTAACTTTTAAGTGTTTTATTTCGTTTTGTGCCATTTAAGCCGAACATGGAAGAAAGTTCTTGGTTGATCACAAAAATAGCACACTCCAATTTAAATGATTAAATTAAATCACTCTCCATTTTAATAGTGCTTAAGGTGATTCTTTCAAAAACATTTTATTTTACGCATTATTTGTGTCAACATTTTTTTAAGTCAAAAAATGGTAAAAACAATCTCTAGATATATTGTATTTCTGCAAAAAAATTTTAAGCAAAAAAAAGTCAAAGCATTTCCACATAAAACCGCAAATCGGTTATATCCACCTTAAAATAGTCGTAGAATGCCAGAAACTAATGAGCAATTTAATGTAGACTCTTCTCCATTAAGACTTGTAAGAAGACGAACCAACGAAGCGGAACGAAATTGAGTAGAAACAATTCACTCCTGTCAAAAAATATATTGAGGCATGGCTGAATTCAACAAAAAATATGTTAATAAATAACTACAATCGTGGCGGCCATGGCGTAGTGGGTAGAGTGTGTGACTATTACGCCAAAGAACCCAGGTTCGAATCCTCCATCCGACACAGAAAGTTTTTTCAATTGAATTAATTTTTCTGTTCGGCCGTCACCTCTCTGCAGACAATGGCAAACCTCAGAGAGTAAAAACTGCCATGAAAAGCTTCTTGAGAACATAAGCCGTTCGGAGTCGGCGTAAAACATGTAGGTCCAGTTCTCGATCATTTGTGTGCAAACATTTCACATCACACACAACACAATTGATCATAAGAAGCTCGATCAAAGTCCTTTCAAAGGCTAAAATGGCCATTTCGTTTTTTTTTTTTTTTTAAATAACTACAATTTTAGAATAAAGAATTTTGCAAGAAGAAAATTAAGTCAAATTACATCTGATAAGATGACAAAACAATCGCCAAGAAATAAGTTTGAAATTTGCCACCAAAACTTCATCAGGGTGTAGAGAGATTGTACTGGCCTGATTTTCGTAGCGTTGATATTAAATTGATAACAAAATGGATTAATTTGTATGTATATTAAGGCATTGTTAGGACTACGATGGAGCCTTTAGGGCTCGTTCTTTTCATATAACCTGGAAAACAAACTGAATTTGTAGTTGAGATTACTAAAAAGTATGCTTTTTATGTGATCATCGCTGTATATAACGGAACTTATTTTAATGAGAACATTTAAAAAGGCGATAGGAAATATAGACTTTAAAAAAAAAAATCACCTAAAATTTCTCCATACAAACCGCCAAAAAATTATGCGGTTTTGCACGTTTTTGGGCAAAATTTCGTTTTTTGGTTTGGATATTTGCCATACAAAAGTCACCCAATTTTTTAGAACTAAATTCCACTTTTTGTTTACGTGTGATAGTTTACATTGACTACTAGCAAAATGGTAATTAAAGCTATTACTATCACTCGATCATCATGTTTTTAAAAAAATTAAAAGTTTTTAGTTAAAATCGATCCCCGTCCCGCGGTAGACATACCTTTTGATTATTACTAATGAATAATATATATTTCTTTCTCCAGATATTTTCATTTATTTAATAAATTCAAGAGATCTTATTCTTGTCAAGCACTCCGACACCGCAAGATTGCATTTTAGGCAATTTTGTCAAATATTGGGCATATTTTCGTTTTTATTGGGTGATTTTTTTATATGTTTCTTTAATTTCTTTTTTTTTTTTTTTGGTAATTTTTCGTTTAAGTGGTTTTTAATTTAATACTTTGTGCGATTTTTCTGTGAACGATATTTCCCACCTCCATTTCCTACCTCCAAACTTAAAATTTTGTAGTACGATGGCATAAGTACACAAATGTTGTCAACATTTATCAACCGTTAAACTTTTCTTGTTAAAAATTGCGATAATTTTTTCGGCATACTCATGCAGGGCTCTTATAGATATGGGAAAATCCCAAAAATGGTCAACCTCAGATGAAAAATTAAAAGTTATTAAAAACCTTTAATTTTGGGATTTCATCTTGGAGAAATATTTAAATTATATTTATTTAAGCAATTTATACATTAATTCATTTACCATAATGATCAAATCGCCCGCAGTGTTTCACAAATGTAGTTATTCGTTTTGTAAATGTTTAGTAAGCGTTTCGTAAATGTTTTTGTTTTATTAAAAATGGAAGGTATTGGCTAAAAATAATAATGAAGTGGTTGAAGCAAGGAAAAATCAACATATTAAATTTGTTTCTTAATTACATAATTACTTAGTTACTTCATTACTTAATTACCCAATACATCCAAATGAAAAAATCTGAAACGTCCGACACTAAACGTCCGAACAAATAAAATAATTTACTGTAACCTCACTATGCCCTTAATAAAGACGATGAATGGTTTTTCTGAAAGCTTGTACAAATTCTTTTTTTTATATTTATAAATTAAAATATAATTAACAAAAAAATAAAACAACAAAATCTGTCGTCTGTGCTATGAGGATCGAGCCTGGGTACTACTTAAGTCATCAAATTAAATTAAAAAAAAATCCTCTTGATAACCAACTGTATCACGAAAGTAAAAAAGAACTGTGATCTAATTCTGTACGTGAATATTGAACTTTTCAGTAACTGTCAATAAATAAAAGGGACAATTGATATCTCCCATGATATCGCCATGTTGAAAATACTAGTTGGCTTTATGAAAAAAAGACAGTTCTTGAACTACTACTGGTATGAAAGCAGACTGCTATTTAACCAATTTGTTGGTTGCACTGAAGAAGGGAATGTTAATAAAATAATTTAGCAATCTTAACAGATATTCCATTTTTGGATAAAAGTTTCACTTCTACCGTGCGTGGCGGCCACACACATATTTTTTGTTAATACAACTTCTGCAATTGTATTGAAAAATTATTACTGTTCGATAATCGCTTAACTAATGTTATTTAAGTTATGTGTTATTTTAATAATAGCAGCTACAATAGATTTTGTGTAAACTTTTTTATAGAAGAAATAACTATTCAAATATTTTAAACAATTAATACAGTGTAATTATACAAGTAACAAATGTTTTTGTATAAGCCCTCAATATCTAACTTTATTTGCTGAATGTTTTTACAGTTGATTATATTGTAAATTACTCTTATAATAAAATTACTTCCTATCAGAAGGGCTAGTAAAAGCTTAATTCATTAAAATATACACTAAATCTCAAAATCGGAAGAAAATTTGTTACTTGGAACTAGATAAAAAGCTCTTTTTATTAGTCATATTTCGTTTTCACTTTTGAACTTATTTTGACTACATTCTTAATGAGCTTATGTAGCTTGTTTCTGAAATTTTTCAAAACTCGAAGGTTGTGATCCAGACATTCTTCTGGTGACTTATTACCTATCCTAATTTTTGAGACGTTTCTATCAATAATTATATGTGTACGCTGGTAACACCTTTGAAATCTACTTTAATTTCTATACCAAAACTAATATTGCTAGAGAGAATTACAGGTCAAATCTTTTAATAATTTTTCCTTACTGCTTTCTACACTAACAGACACAAATTAACGGTAGAAACTTCATTAATATTTATAAACTCATAGATGCATAAACATAATCAGTATCATGTTATTATCCGCACTCCGGAATTTGGAGTGAAAATTAAATTAATTCAATCTCCAGTCAAATTTCTAAAACTTAAACTACTTAATCGTTATACCTAAAACTTGTAGCCGCTTAAAGTGCTTAAAATATTATACAACTAATATTGTTATAAATTGTCTAAACAATGTTAAATGTATAACGATTTTTTTGAGTACATAAATTGAAATCTTGTGTGTGCTCAGCGTCAAAATGTGTCGTAATATTAACAGCTGATTAGAATTTCAAATAAGATTCGATAACAAAATAAGAAATTAACATAAACAAACTTTTTTTGTATACATATTTTTCTTCTAATTTTATAACTATAAAGTTTAAGTTACATGTATTCAGTGATAACTTTGCGCATGATTTTCATATGATATGAACCTGTCAAAACATTATTTATGGCCTTAATAATGAATTACCTTGAACATGGTCTCTCTAAGGATATGTTAAAAAAAATAAATCAAAGTTGTTAACTACTTTCCTTATTAAATAATAAGTGTCAATAATATAAACTCAACACATAAGTTTCGTAGAGAAAATAAAATAGTTTGCTCGTCCGTTTTTATATAAGCACTGAAGTTTCTGCATTTGAAAAAAACACTTTGTTAATTATGCCTGTTCGTGGTATCCGTTTTTGGGGTATCCGTAAAACACCAGGTGCATGTATCTGATACCCTTTGCTGATATTCTTGTTCTATTTTTGAAGTCATTAAATTATAAAAATCAGATTCTAGCAGCTATAAATCAAAGTCAATAAAATTATGTAGGTACACATAACATTTTGTCGATCAGGGATTGAAAAATACGCCTCCACCCAATTTAAAGCTCCCTCCATAATTTTTCTTTTATTAATGACTCTACTTAATTTTGAATTAAGAAACATCATTTTTCTTTATAATGTAGAAGTTTAGACAAAGAATAATTAAAGAATCCATTATTATCTCAAGATAAATGAATGAATATCGTTGAGCTAGCCAATTTCCAAAAGAAACCTTGCTTCAAGCGAACAGAATATCAGAAAAAAAATTATATATATATATACCTATATAAATCGTTCTACTCCACCGCTAGCTGGAGGGCAAAAATTCAATTAACATGCGTCAGCGTGGGCAACTGACCTAGACAAACAAAAAAAATTAAGTTTAAAAAATAAAAGAAAATAACAAAAAAAATGCTATAAATAAAAAAGACACCATAACTTTTTGTTGTGTGAAAAAAAAATAAAATTTTTACAAAACAAACATTTTCTTCAAAGTCGCTGACATTGAAATGAGCTTAATATATCACCCAATATAAATCATATCTTTTCGATGACATTAACTTTAATGAAAAATAAATAAAAAATTGCATTGTTATGTTACGTTTTACGTATGCTGTGTAAAAAAAGGTGACAGCATATTTTACAGTTGTGTGTTGAATTCACTTTTTAGTTTGGTTTATAGAAATAAGCACATGAATTGCTCTATTTCTCAATAAAACGAAAAATCATTGCCTTTTGTTGAAAACTATAACACTGAGTATCGAATAAAACGGTTTCGAAACAGTGAAACACTATAATGTATTTAATCGAAAATTTTAACAATATGTGAAACTGTGGCATTTTATTTGTTCATTACTTTTATTCAAATATGTTTCCTCAGGCCGGAATTGTAGCCAAAAAGATGGCCTTCGCACTAAAACTATATTGAGTACGTTTAAAAGCTTTCACATCTTAGCATGAGGAGCTTTTTAATCATTATCACCCAGTGACGAAAATTGTGTTCGAAGACGTTGTCTTTGAAGACGTCGTTGACGACAACGGAGTAACAATGCTGATGTTTTACTAGACATGTCGCTATTAAATCAGTTGTAACACAAAAAGTAGGAAATTTGTAGGAGAGAACATGAACGAAAAAAATCGTACAAAAAGAGCAGTAACTTGAAACGAATTCGGACACTTAGCAAGACATGTATCAGAGCCGTCTTCAAACATGTAACATAAAATTGTCTTGTAATACATTTCGAGAGCTAGAGCGGAATGAGAGAAAACACGAACGAGAAAAATCGTGCAACAAGAGCAGCAACTTTGAACGAATCCAGACACTTAGCAAGACGTGTATTGGAGCCGCCTTCGAACAGGTGACACACACTTGTCTTGCAAGCGTTTGGCTAATTTGTTTGAAATATTCTTCGGGCACAGCTATAGAATTGGAGCGATCTATCCTCGAAGACTGACAGCTGTCTGGAAAGTCGTCTTCGAAGACGGATGCATCCGTTCGCCACTGGGCAGTACCAGTATTAGTGTCAGTGTTAGTGTTAGTGTTAGTGTCAGTGTCAGTGTCAGTGTCAGTGTCAGTGTCAGTGTCAGTGTCAGTGTCAGTGTCAGTGTCAGTGTCAGTGTCAGTGTCAGTGTCAGTGTCAGTGTCAGTGTCAGTGTCAGTGTCAGTGTCAGTGTCAGTGTCAGTGTCAGTGTCAGTGTCAGTGTCAGTGTCAGTGTCAGTGTCAGTGTCAGTATCAGTGTCAGTGTCAGTGTCAGTGTCAGTGTCAGTGTCAGTGTCAGTGTCAGTGTCAGTGTCAGTGTCAGTGTCAGTGTCAGTGTCAGTGTCAGTGTCAGTGTCAGTGTCAGTGTCAGTGTCAGTGTCAGTGTCAGTGTCAGTGTCAGTGTCAGTGTCAGTGTCAGTGTCAGTGTCAGTGTCAGTGTCAGTGTCAGTGTCAGTGTCAGTGTCAGTGTCAGTGTCAGTGTCAGTGTCAGTGTCAGTGTCAGTGTCAGTGTCAGTGTAAGTGTCAGTGTCAGTATCAGTATCAGTATCAGTATCAGCATCAGTATCAGTAAGGTTGCGGTAAAAAAAACACAGCTATAGAATTGGAGCGATCTATCCTCGAAGACTGACAGCTGTCTGGAAAGTCATCTTCGAAGACGGATGCATCCGTTCGCCACTGGGCAGTACCAGTATTAGTGTCAGTGTTAGTGTTAGTGTTAGTGTCAGTGTCAGTGTCAGTGTCAGTGTCAGTGTCAGTGTCAGTGTCAGTGTCAGTGTCAGTGTCAGTGTCAGTGTCAGTGTCAGTGTCAGTGTCAGTGTCAGTGTCAGTGTCAGTGTCAGTGTCAGTGTCAGTGTCAGTGTCAGTGTCAGTGTAAGTGTCAGTGTCAGTGTCAGTGTCAGTATCAGTATCAGTATCAGCATCAGTATCAGTAAGGTTGCGGTAAAAAAATTTTGAAATGGCGTTATAAATATGAAATAGCATCAACAGTGATATTAAGCAATAAACAATGCATCGTTATTAGGAAAAACTTCACTTTTGCTCTCTATTGTTGTTATACATAGATGACGAAATTCGCAAAACATTATCTTTTGTTTAAGCTGGCCGTTGCAAACATATTTCAAATTTCGAAGTGACGTTATATATATGAAACATACCTAAGTAGGTCTCGATTTGCACCAAAACCTGACATGAAGATACTCAACTACTGGATGCTAATTGATACAAGCATGACCTGGCTTAGCTTCCTTTATGATTCTGTATTGTCTCGTGCTTTGATAATTGCATCAATATTGTCTGCGTACCCAGCTAGATATGTGTCATCTTGCTTCACAATAGAGAGAATTTCCTCGTAATTGATGCTTCGCAGATCTGGGCTTAGTATTGATCCTTATGATTTCCCTGACGTTATCGTTTTTTGTCTAGGATCAATGGGGGTCTCGTAAATGAATATGTAATCCTTGAGGTAGTTTCGCGTTATCTTTTTTAGATAGTATTTGAAAGCAATTTTCCAAAGTGGTGATCATATCTCTCCAGCTGGCACTGTTGAAGGTATTTTTCACGTCTAGGGACGCGAGTAAAATGATTCTTCTTCAACAGTGATTTCTTCTTTGTGCTGTTTTGAAGCTTAGCTGAACTTCTTGTATAACGCCAATTGTGCATAAACTGGGCCTAAAACATGATGTGAAACGTTTTCTTCTCCTTCATAATGCGTAGAAAAAAAGACGCTTACAATGTTTTCCATGGTGTCGGTTTCGAGCTCAGGTATCGGTGATTGGGGTAAGAGTTTTCACAATACAATTTTGTATCCAAGCCCACAGTAATCGTTATTATTTAGTTTCGAAGTTGCTTCCACCACTTATTTTATAAAATTGCTCGCAACTATAGCTTGTTCGAAATTGTTCTAAGCTGTTTTAACATGCACAGACATGCTTGGCTCAGCAGAGTTAATTCTTCCATCCACCAATAGATGTCCTTTTTTCCTTAATTATTCTAAATCTTTGCATCAACTTGTCACAAGCTCGATCATTTGTGGGGAATCGTATTAATAAATATCATTATCTTGTATTCACAACCGATATTTTATATCTTAAATCTTATATAATTATACCTTATATATTTTATCTTATATCATGTATTTCATATAATTTCATATCTTCTGAGCTTGTTTCTTTCTCTCTTGTTCTCCGAACACTTGTTAAAACTTGGTTCCCTCAACAAAAGTGGCTCATGTGGTGGTGTTTGTGGTTTAACCATTATTTTACTTAATTTCTAATGGATATACCAAAAATATACTCGTAGTTACAAAAATCTTTAGATTTAGAACCGTGTTTTCATCATCATCATCATCATTTGCTGATTTGCTACTATTATGAATCATTTTTCATTGCTTTTCGGCAAGCAAAATAAAAATAACAAAAATGTGCTAATTTCAGAATTTAAAATCTTTGTAATAAACAAAAACCGCAAATGAAAGATACACAAAAATGTGCATCATAAAAACTAGCGATCAATGTCACTGCTAAACAAAACATGGCAGTGGGCCAAACGAGTAGATCAAGCGACAAACGATCGCGACAAGTTCAAAAATAAAAAAAAAACAAAAATAAAAACCGAAAAGAAACACAACAGAATCATGAAAATGAAATAAAAACGACATTTTTATGAAAAATTAACATTAAAATTTACCTGATGTATAAGATAGCGAGGTAGCAAAACAACTACTATGCACAGTGGAGCAAATAGTTATTAGTTAAGCGACTTGTGTGTATTTCTCAATTTAGAAAATTTGTCTTAAGTATACATCAAATATAACTTATGACATATTTGCTTTGAGCTAATATTTATATTTACAATATCCATAATCAACTCAAACTTACAACCACCAAGTAAGCGATATTTGTTAAATACCATCGACAAACAAAGTAAGACGTCTCTTTACACACTTTAACTGTCGGCATTTAAAAACTATAAAATGTGCGAAATTCGTTGTTGAAATTGGTGTTTAACTGTTTAATTAATCACTCAATTGACCATACATTATTTAAGAATTGTTGGACTCCCCATACGGAGCATGAGAACGAGAATTAATTAAGTGCAGCTATAAAAAAAAACCGTTTAATAGACTCTAAGTAGAAAATTAATTGAATATTAAAGTTGAATATTAAAATAACGATTTTTTTCAATTTTTAATAAAAGCACCAAGACTTACTTACATACTTACTTAGGTGGCCGTAACAACCCGTGTCCGGGTTTCGGCCGACCTCATCAGCTCTCGCCAGGCGCCTCTGCTTTGCGCGCGTCTTCTCCAATCGGATACATCAAGTGCGGTTAGGGCTTCCTCAGCCTGGTCCATCCATCGGAGGCATGGTCTCCCTCGTCGTCGTTGACCAGCGACCCTCGCCTCTTCATTGAGCTTCATCGTCCATACGATGGACATGACCCAGCCAGCGTAGTTGCTGCACAGTTATACGCCGAACTACGTCAATGTCTTCGTAGAGCTCATACAGCTCGTGGTTCATTCGGATGCGATAGTCATCGCCGACTCGAACAGGACGGAAAATTTTGCGAAGAACTTTTCTTTCGAACACCCTCAGAGCGGCTGTGTCAGTTTGCGAAACTACCAATGCCTCAGCGCCATAAAGCAGCACAGTTAGAACGAGCGTCTTGTAGAGTGATCGTTTTGTCGATCGAGAGAGGGCTCCGAAACTTAGTTGCTTACTAAGCCCGTAGTAGCACCTATTATTGTTCTTCGCAACAAAGCAACAAGACAGCTTCAACTATTTAACTTTGTTTACATTTTGACAATTCCTGCTTTCTCATATCTTTCGCACAGCTTTGAGATTTTATATAAGTTCTCAACTTCGTTTTGCCATTCGCGGCAGTATGCTCTCATCTAGCGAGTTTACGTCTATAAGTATACCATGGTTTTAAGTTTTTCCTTTTATTTATTTTGAGGTTTCGAAATTTTTAAAATATTTTCGAATAATTTGAAAGTTTGTTGTTAAATGAGAAACATGATGAGAAATTAAATTAACGGCCTTACAAAATACATTCCAAACATGAAAAAGACGGCCAAAACCTCAGTTTTAAATAAGTTTGAAAAACATTTTTTACTTCAAACACCTATTTAAGATAGTTTTTTTAAATTTTTTTTTTATTGATTTTGAATGCCTTAAAAAATTCACAAGACTTTAACAAAAAAAAAACTGTCATATTTTAAGCAAAGTTTGTACATTTGTTATATTATTTGTATAAGTTATTTAAGATGTTTTATATTTTCATGTATTCGATCAAAACTTAAGTAATTAAAAAAAATAAAACTTAAAAATATATTTATACCAATTTTTTTAAAAAAATACAATGAAAATTTACATTTTTTTAAAAAATTTGACTCAGTTAAAATGGAAAAAACGACACTGTTTTCCCCTTTAGGAAGGTATTGGTTCCTTTGTATACTGAAAAAAAAAAAATGTGCCACTGTAGAAAAATTTAAAGAAAAACTAGAATGGTGTCGGAAACCCAATTTTTTTTTTTTTTTATTTTGTGGGAACCATTTATTTTTATTATTATTATTTTTATTTACTTGTATTGTTATTAAACATACTTAATAAGTTTAATGTTGATTGAAAATGTTTATTGTATATATGTATGTTCGTGGCAGCCAATTTAAATTTAGAAGTTATTATAAAAATCAGAATGTTCATTAGGCTGGGCCGATGCTATAACATGGGACGAAACGCAATCGAAACTAAAAGTTGCGTATTTTTACGTAGTTTCATAACACGCAAAGCATATTTTAATTCTATATAACTTTTGGCCCTCTACCAGAGCTTTTATGACTGAAACTTTTCTTATTTGCTAATCTTCTGTTAATTGTCTGTTTGCTAACATTTTTTCATACTTTTGAAACGCTCAGTCCGAAAATCATCATTTAAATGGTCTTTGCTTAAAAAAAAATACAATAAACAAAATAATTATACAAAAGAAACCACGATATGAAACAGAAATCACTCATTCGCCTCGAAAACAAAACATATCGGATTATGCAAAAACTGTGCTATTTATGTTTATTAATGAATTTTGTGACTCAAAATTAGCAAGTTGGCTACAAATATGTAATACAAATCTATTTCTATATATACGAAAAAGAGTAATGGCCATTTCAGCCCTTGAAACGACTTTTGCCGAGCTTCTTATGATCAATTGTGTTTTGCGTGTTGTGAAATGTTTGAACGCAAATAGTCCAGAACTGGACCAACAAGTTTTATGTCGAATCCGAACGGCTTATGTTTTCAAAAAGCTTTTCATGGCAGTTTTTACTCTCTGAAGCTTGCCATTGTCTGCAGAGAGGTGAAGGCCGCACAAGAAAATTAATTGAACTGAAAAAACTTTCAGTATCAGGTGGGAATTGAACATGGGCTCTCTGGTGTATGAGCCACGCACTCTATCCACTGCGCCCCGGCTGACACTATACATATTTATACATATATTTACTTTATAAAATACCTGAAAAAAACTGAAAAAAATTTCAATCAGAAAAGCTCTGGTAGAGAGCCAAAAGTTATATTCATTTCAAAAACGGTAAGCGAATTTTAAATCAGTGCAAAAACACGTTACTTTTGATACCTATTGCTTATTAAAATTTAAAAAAAAATATCGGAAAATATATGTACATGGCCGCCATTTTGAATATCAAATTTTTGACTTCAGATTCGTGATCAGCGACACCGAGAACTTTCGAGACACTAAAATCGAAATGCATAATAGAGTTATTATAAAAGTTAGCATGTTAATGGCCGCCAGTTTGAATTACGAGTTTTTGACTTTGGATTCGTCATCAGCGACCCAGAAAATTTTCGGTGCACCAAATTTGAAATGTATAATATAGTTACTATAAAAGTTAACATGTTCGTGGCCACCATTCTAAAGTCGCCATATTGAATTTCGTATTGTTGAAATCAGATTCGTGATCAGCGATCCCAAAAAAATTTTTATCAAGATTTTTATGCAGATTAGACAACTCCTTGAGGCTTTGGCCGCCTTTTTTCGATTTGAAACCATTGTGCGCCGGTGAGTTGGCTGCCGCCTCACCCCTGATACCAGGTAGATGCAAGGGAAAGAGCGTAGACAAAACTGTCATCGCTCAAAGAAATGAAAAAAAAACAGAATGTAAACGAACTGACAAAATTTTGAACGATTTTTAACTGTTATGGTTGACAAAAAAAGAGCACAAGCAGCCCTGCAGCTACATTACTCATTATATCATGGCCTCACTTTTGATTGATTCCTAAAAGATCTGACTCAGGATATAATAATCTATACGTAGTAGTGACAGTTTTTTTACCGACCATCATTTATCAAAAACGGAATGAAAAAGAGAAAATGAATTAGCAGAAAACAGATGACAGGTTCAACTTTGCATAGATTTTGAAAATTGATGATCGGTGCTCTGAGAAAATAGCCAGTTATCAAGGCTACCTGTCTAATTATATCATGGTATGACGATTTTCAAAATTAATCCTTACATATTCTCTCTTTCCTGCGTTGCCCTTCAAGATTAATTTTATTTTTTGAATATTTGTCTCAAATGAAAGAAATAATGGGAAAGCCCTACGACATATATTCTGATCACATAATATAATGTCATTCGCGGACTTTGATTTAAAATATTCCCATCCGTATTCTCATCTTTAAGTAGTAAGGATTATTGTAGATACGCATTCTAATTCGCATGCTCAAATTCGATACATCTAGTGTCCAATATATTATTCGGAAGCGGATCGGTATCGACACAAAATTCAAGCATCGGTATTGATTTAAAACTAAAGAATCGGTATCGGTTTAGTATCGACATCGAAATTTTAAAATCGGCATCTGTCTTGTATCAGCATTGGCCATCATTTAGGAATCTAGAAATTTAGGAATTGGTATAAGTTGCAAATTCACAAAATTTAAAAAATTTTTGAGTACTAAGTTCTAATATATGATTTGGAGGCTTACAACTTAGGCATAGAAACCTAGAATAAGTAAGGAAGCATAATTAAAATTGATAATAAAAAATGCATCGGTGTTGGTACTAACTACCCTATAGGAACAAACTAACTTGTTTTTAAAAACAACTAATTAAAAAACTAGTTTAAAATAAACCAGTATATGAACTACTTTGAATTACATTAAGGCGGCATCCACTTCAATATATGAAGTAATTGAAATACTACTTAAAAACCAGTGATTGATAAACTACTTTGAATTATATTAAGGCGGCAACTACTCTGATGTTGGCATGTTTTAATTGAAAATTTTTATTAGATTACAAGCTTATATATATTTAACCATGTTATTTCATCAAATATTATTAACTTTTGGCCATCAGTAATAGTTTTCAATTGGTTATTTTAAAGCAATTAAAAAAATAATTTAAATGTAACTAATTTAACAAGTAGTTGAAAATATATGCAGACGACACTCAATTGACTTATTTAGCGGACATCACCATACAAAATAAGTTAGTTCGTTCTATGGAAAAAAGTCAGAATTTCAACTAGTTGTGGTTGACAAAAAACTACTTTATCAACTACTTTTAAACTAGTTGATTTTCCTACAGGGTACAATCGGTATTGGCATAGGTATCGACAAAGGTATAAGTATCAGCCCAGGTATCTGTATCGAATTTGAAAATAGACTGAACATTGATATCGGCATCGGGTGCAATAAAATTACACCCAATAAAATATATCCCAAAATAAAAAATTAAAAGAAGCCCCAAAAACTTATTCAAAAGCGATAAACAAAACAATTTGGGGTGTTATTTCATATTTTGGAGTCACATTTCATTCATCTTCGGGGTGATTTTTCATAATGAAATTAAGTACCAAAAGGTTAGAAATCAGAAATGAAATAAGGCTCCAAAAAGCTTATATCTGGAGTTGTCAGAGGATAAATTTCCCTTGTATGAAATGAATTCGACTATAGAAATCAGAGAGCCATTTAATATCGAATCCACTTCAAATAAAAATTTATAAAAGCATTTCGTACAAGGAAAATTTTATTTTCTTTTATATTTTAGTTCTAGATTCGTTTAATGAATTCTTAATGAATTAATTCAGTTATGTTTACCAATAAAAATATTAACAAATTTTGGGTGCTTTTTCATTTTTTGGGGTGATTCTTCAAAAATTTTGGGATGTTGTTTCCATAAAATTTTCGTATCTTTTCACAATGAATTCCTACCCAAGTTTAGGGGCCTAATTTCATTTTAGGTTTTTCTCGCTACCTCGGCTTCACTCTAATAAACTGGAATCGGTCGAACACTAGTCACATTCCTAATCTATGGTAAAATCTATAGTAAAAGGTGTGCTATTGATACTGCCTTATTTTAACATAATCCATTTAATTTTTTCGTTAAATTCAATTCATTCTTGAGATACCTGAATAACTTATAAAAACATTGCAGATTTTTAATTCATGAACAAATTTACAAACAGTTTTTAGATACATGCATTATTTTTGAAGTAACTTTAGTTAAAATTTCGAAAAAAAAGTAAAATAGCCCTTAAAAATCTTTATTATATTCAAGTTGCTAGGCATTAAAACACTATCTTTGACCGCGTTGGTTCAGCAGAATGCTTTGGTTCGAAAATATATCAACATTATTTGGTCTAAACGTTACTTTTTGTGGTAGAAATGTTCCTAACAAATTAATTATAAAATCTATAAGAGAATATTTCAGTTATGTATCAACAAATCATCAATTGTCTTCACCGATAAGCTTGAACATTTATTTAACATTTCTTGTGAATATAGAAACAAATCTAATTGATTAATTAACATAGGAACACAGCAACAACAAAGACTGCCACTTATTATGGTAGCTACCGAACTCCAGCAACAATGAAGCGAAAAAAATTAGTATGCTGGCTGCATACTATTGTATCTATAGTATTGTTTGTTATTATTATTTTTGTTTTTATCTATTGAAGAATCTTTGTTTTCCCTTCACTCACTGTCATGCATTCAATCATAATGTCTGCAATATTAATTGTTGCTAAATCCAGTGACTGAGTGAGTGAATTGCTGCTTCTATGAATTGTTTGTTAGCGGCAAGCAAAATCATTTAAAGCCACTCAAGTAGATTCTTTAATAAACGGGCTTAATTTCTGTCTAAGCAATACGACAATTAAAACTTTAACGCCAATGGAAATAGTGGAAAAAATTCAAACGCCAACAAAAAATTCAATCAATTTATTTGCAACTTTTGACATTTTTATGAATGAAACTGCAATTTTAAGAATGTTGCCAACAATAATTTAACCACATGTTACTAAATATAGAAACAAAAAAGTAACAAAATAGCGCTGAAATTAAATTGAATTGCGTGAGACACGATAATTGTTAGCAAACAGCTCTAAAGTGGGCTCAAATAAGCTACGTTATAACTAAGCTAGAACTATTTAAGAACTACGCCAAACCCTTATTTAGTTCAGACACATGCCACATTAATTAGCTTAACGTCACTTAATTGGTTTTTTATTTGAAAATTTGCAGATTATTTGTTGACCCAAGCCAGTTTTTGTTGACCAACTGATGCAATTACGTCATTATTGTGTTGGCATTGGCAGCGAATGTGGTCAAAAGGCGTGACAACGAACAAAGTCGTCATCATTGTCGTTAACGTCACCTACACCGACTTCCATCGCCATCATCGATAATAAAGCCATTTTTTGCGCTGTCTTTAATGGTGTTTGAGTTTATTTACCTCTTGACAGCCCTGCTACCCACCCTGAAATGACATCCCTCCCCACACCTCTAAAGTTAGCCACACACAAACACGTTATAACTTTTGTTGTAAATTTTTTTTATAATTTTTATTACTGTTAACTTGATTATGTCTCTGAAGGCCAGCCAAGTGATTTGCATGCAAATCCATTCTATGCGAGTGTGTGGTTCGCTTAGTCAAAACAACAACAACAAATGCGTTACAAATCAAACTTCAGGCCAAGAGCACTCAGTCGGCCAGAAAAGTGTTGGGCATTAAATTCAGTTAATAGTCTTAACTTTGGCGCCTCACAAATTGAGCCTTAAGTCTGAAGTCTTGACAGATTTGGCATAAAAAATATATTTCTGGATTATTATTAAAAGTAGCTGAATTTTGTTAATTTTTTCGTTAACGTTAACAAATATAAAAGATTATGTGGCATAAAAGTCATTATTAAAATCAGTCAAATGCGGCCTAGCGAATAAGGTGCAGCGATAATAAGAGTCTTTAATTTTAGGTTAAACTAAATGCAGACCGTGCAACTTAAATCCTTGATAACTTTTAATAGTTATCATGTAATAAGATATTTAAGATAATTAAGCACTTCAGGCTATAGAAACACGTGTGACTTCCAGTACCAACATGGAGCGGCTAATAAAAACTTTAACTCCAAAAAAAAATGTTAACTTATTTTAGTCTACAGCTTGAATATTACTGTAATTTTCGACGATGAAAATAAATTTATAACGCAGTACTGTGACTGACATCACATGAAAAACAGCTTCTATCTAGTCTTATATCAACATTTTGTAGTTCGATCATACATAGAATTTTTAAAAACACAAATCCAACTACTAACTTATGTCAATAACAGAGGCCTACAAAATTCGATGAAACAATGAATTTTGTGGCCAGAATTTATTATCATTAAGTTTTTGCACACTAACTCTTACTACTATACTATACTGGTACTATTTACCATAAAGATGAATGACGACGGGCTTATTTCGTCGTTTTCGAGATACGATTTAATACTTTACCAACAGAGGTTGCATGCTTCCAAAGCCATGTAAATATACTTATAGTTCGAAAAACTATGCTGTTGCAAAGTAACCGCAGATTTTGTTTCGTTTTTAAAAGGAACTTAAAAATATAAAAAGTTTAATTATTCATGCATAAATCATTTAAAAAGTTTTTTAAAAAACCAAAGTCACTAACAATCTTATAACATTACAAGTGATTTCTCAACGCAGATACCCTATACATACTTCCTTCCCTATAGATACCCTATACTACTAAAGCATGCGCACCACGTTTACCATTTAAAATCTAGGTTTAGAAATATGTATGGAGCTATAAATCTGTTGAAGTCTGGGAGAAACTATTTTAAACTTCTAAGTGCGTTTTAGAAACGTGGTATATAAAAAAAGAAACAATATAGCGTGTATACAGTAAGGTAGTGAAACTTATTCTCTGTATACACTCTTTTTTTTCTGGAATAAAGAAGTTTTTAGTGTAAGTGACAAAAGAAAGGCAATACAAAATTCCATAAAAAATATTCCGTTTATTCAATACTTACAATATAATTGGTTTGAGTTTCAATTGGTAGTATTGATATTAATGGCTTGTGATTAATAAAATATAAGATATATGTTGAAATTAAATGGGCTATGGCCGTGTAAAAAAGAACAATAACTTTTTTAAATGTTTTTGGCTTTTATTATTTTTCCAATATTTCGGCACACTTTGTTTACCATTTAATTTCAACACAAAACAACAGAAGGCCGACAGTAAGTTAACATATAAGATATATGTCATCTATTTTAGTTCCAGGTTTTTGTTGTTGATTCGTTGGGACTGTTACTTATGTGCAATCCAGTTTTTTTGTGAATCAAAAGAATCATAGATCATGGATTACATGGATCTAATCTTCGCTTCTACCAAGGGCATCAACACCTATTTGACTTTAAATGAGTAGAGAACGATGTATGAAAAAAAAAAAAAAAACAAAATAAAGATGGATAGGACTGCCACCTGAATTTTTTGTATGCTTACGAAATCAGTGCTGGGACGAACGCCATGTAAAAATGGGTTGCTGAATTCAAATCCGTTGTCAGAATTTCAGAATTACAAGAATTCGTAAAAATACAATATATTATATCGTATTACATATATTATATATATCCTCAGATTCGAAAACAGATCCGTTGTCAAACTTTCAAAGTAACAAAAATTTTTAAAAATACAAAATAATATAGGTGGCAACCATATCCGCCATTTAGAATTTTAAGATTGTGGCATCAGATTTGAAATCAGAGACCCCCAAACACTGTTGGATAATGTTTAAAACTCTTAAAAATACATTTTGTTTGGTGGCATCTCTAGTGAAAAAATACACAATTTTGAAATTCCGGCAACGGATTCGGATTCAGTGACCCATTTTTACCGAGTGGTTGCTACAGCACGGTATGCACAATAATAAAGAGAACTTTAGGCGGCAACCATATCCGCCATCTTGAATTTTCAAACTATGATATCAGATTCTATGATATGATATGATATCAGATGTGCAGATTTGAAATCAGCTACTCCCTAAAAATGTTAGATGATGCTTAACCCCTTGAAGCCCCTTGTGACATTTCTGTAACAAACTAAAAAATACCCTACAAAGTCCATACGTATTGATTGCGTTTTAACTCATTGTTGAATCACTGCTGCATACCGCACTAAATATAGAGATAGCGCTACTAGTATGTTATTAAACGATTATTTTGAAAATTCAAAATTCGTAAGAAAATTGTTAGTTGTCCTAAATTGACACGGTTTTCAGTTACACTTCTGGGTAAGTACCTAAAATACATATTAGATTTCCACACACAACATAGAAAAAATATAATATAAGCTCAATGTCACAGATCTGTCATACCCCCTTTATTTTGAAATAAATCTATCTATCTATATTATTTTTACGCAAGCGCATTTTTTGTGGTGACTATCAAATCTATACTGTAGATGCGATTTTGATAAATAGGGTAGTAATTGAAAGGTCTTGCTCTGTAGATGTGCAATAAGGTCTTATTTTTTCTAAAATATTGTGTATTTTTTGAAAAAAGCTGAAACAATTTTCTATAAAAAAAAAAACAAATTTCTTTGTGATGCATAAAAGTATGTGATAGATTATTATTATAATGTTATGATAAGTAAAAACTGGGCTACTTAACAATTAAACAGAAACATGGAAAGTTTCTATCCTTGGTTCAAATCCTTGGTTCAGAGGTAAAAATAGTCCTTAATATAAAAAAAAATTACCTATAACTTGATATTTTTTATTTTGTGGCGTTTTATCGCCACACGTCACTACTAGTATAATACAAATATTGATTTTCTAAAAAATACGTGTTTTATTAATTTTAAAAACAAGTTTTGACTAGATTCGGATCCAGCAAGTTATTTTTTTTTTAGCATTAGCTCCAGCACCAAATTCGTACAAATAAAAAAATTTAGGTGGCAATCCTATTCGCCATATTGAATTTTAAAGCTGTGATATCAGATTCGAAATCTAATCCGTTGTCAGAATTTAAAAATTACAAGAACTCGCAAAAAAAAATCAATGTGGCAACTCTATCCTCCATCTTGAATTTTAACATCCTCACATCAGATTCAAAATCAACGTTCCCCTAAAACTACCAACCACGGAGCGTGCTTATATACAATGCTTACAAAAAAACGTTTCCACTGTTTTGTTAACTGTTTATAAACAAAAACGTTTCACTTTTTTGTTATATGTTTCTTAACATGTATACGTATTTTTTGAAATTTTTTCCTCAATAAAATTCATCACATGCCCGCATAAGTTTCACTTGAAAAAAAAAAATTTTTTAAAAAGTTTCTTTTTTAAAGGAAAAAAAAACTAGATTTTTTCAAAATTTTAAAGGGCTTCCTTCCCTTAATATAACATGATCATCCAGTACTAAGCTACGTTTAAAGTTTCAAGTCTCTAGCTCATCTTTAAGTCAGTTTAAAACTGATTGCAAAATTTGTACCGCACAAACAGACAGACAAGAAAGCGAACTAATAAAAACGTGTCAAAAAATCTCTACGTTTTTCTGTCGCTGACAACAACTCAAAGCTTTTTGAATTGACTTCAACAAATATTGTCTTAGCAATAAAGTCGAAGTTTATCACGCCCTGCAGCTTTTCCTTGCCGCTTACTCGTATCAGACTGTTTTCTCAAATTGAAACTTTTTATGGCTCACGGTGTATGATAATGAAACGGCAGTGAATTAAAACTGCCAAAGGTATGGCTTCATCTATACTGGGCAGATGAAACTTGGAATGTAAATTGATGGGCATATATCATAATTTCTGAGAATGTACTAATAAATTCAATTAAGGACTTTTTGTTCAGTTTCGTCTTTTTGAAGATTTTGAAATTTTGATGATGTATGGAAGGTGCCAGCCACCGACCGTTATTCAATCTCATTAATTTTTTTCAGTGATTATGTCTGATAATATTAACTCAAGTTCATTCTTTAAAAAAGTTAGCGCATTTAGCAATCTCGCTCATAAAGTTTGCAATGATTCTATTTGATAAAATCCGATTTCGTTCCCAATTTTAAAGCGCCTGCTTCTATATTTGCCGAACTATCGTATTTTAAAACTCACAATTTTATGAACTGCAGCTTCGAAACATTGCAAGTTATCCGATAATAAACTTGAGAGTTGTATAAGAGGGGAAACGCCCCGTTGTCGATATGATACTATATGATATGATATGATATGATAATATGACGGATGTGGTATAATGAGTGTGGTATAATGGTGTAGAATGGCTTTGGTATGATTGAAACATTATGAAGAATATAGGCGGTATGCGAATAGTAATGATTATTACAATTTACTCTTTTATTTAATGAAAGTTTGTGTTGCGTTTAAATTTGAGTATATGTAAAGTATTAAAGACTTTTTTTATGATATTAATACACATTGTAGAAAAAAAAATGTCTACTTACTTGTTACCACTTGTATTCTAACACCGATGTTTGTCCCAAGAGTTTTATGCATAAACATTTTTAGAAATTTTAACTCATATTTCAATCAGAACAAGCTAAAGCTCTTGCTGTACTATAATTCAACTTTAAATCTAAAGACTACAAAAACATTTTTGTTCTAAATAAACACCAATATATGCAAAAACAATAAAAGTGAAGTTTTATTAGTTTACAGAACCATTCAAAATAAATGCCATAAAGAAACCTTAGCCACATAAACAAAAATTTGTAGAATCGGTGTACTCGTAATCTTCTCCGCATATGAGAAGAAAAAAAAACATTACATGACAAAGTAATATGAAATAAATAAATACTGACATTTGAGTTGTGCAGACGTAAACTTTTTGAAACGAAAACAATTTAATCAAAATAGTTTATTTCGAATTTCAACGCTGTTGGTAAGAGTGCCACTTTAAATCTGGATTGCCTTTATTTTGAATCATAAAATTAATTCTATAGCTATGTAAACTACTCATAGGTTTGAAATTTCATGTTTATGGCGCTATAAAAGAAAACAAACAATCGATTGAAATGGTTTTGCTTTGCATGTATTGTACTTAAAAAATATACTCATTACTTGTAATTATTTTTGAGAAAAATAATGTTTCCGTAGTAAGCACATTCTTGACTAAATTAATGCGCACAACATGAAACTTTCGGAAATAAAATTTTAATGTGAGGAAAATTTAAGTGTTCAAGTAAATCAAACAATTTTGACCATATCAAAAAAAAATCAGTTATAGTGTTAGACATATTTTTGTTTCTTGTTTTAAAAATTCGTATTTAAGTTATTAAGTAATCAAACATTTAAATAAACATTGATGTTATGAATATTTTCGAAAATTAAAACCTAAACATGACAAGATTATTTGTCGATAAGATGTTATAAATAATTTATGCCAATTTATTGCTTTGAAATTTAAAAGCAGACATTATGTCTATCTTAATTTGTTGGAGATTGTTTATTTTGAGAGAAAATATAGCCAAATTTGCATGTATTAATATTTTCTAAATTTTATTTGACGAAAATGAACGAACGTTAGACCAATTTAAGCAAATCTTTTAACTGATCGCAAAACATTCACCCAACAATTGCCTTTTACTATGATCCTCAAGCTGCTTTTATACAAGCAAACAAACACTCTCAGTTATGCCGTAAAAATGCATTTTAAATCAACATTTTCATCATTAAAAGCACAGCCAATATAATAAAAAAAAGAAATGGATTTTTTATGCGAAAGCCTGCTCTTAACGTTATGCTGCTGATTCAAATTCAACTTAACTCCACTCTTAACTCCACTTTTGACTTCAACCGCAACAGCGAAAGCCACACAAAACGGCATAAATGTTTAATGTTTGCTGATATTGATCGTTGATTCTTGACTTGTGTGCTGCCGCAAGTTGCAGGAACTGCAAATTTTATCGCATATGTATGTGTGTGTGAGCTTGGAGTGCATTTTTATGGCAGTCGACTTCGAAATGCTCTGCCGCACAGTGAGTTTGTTCAATGCACAAAAAACCAAAAATTTTACTATTTAAGTATTTAAGTTTGGGTCTTTGGCAAAACAAGAGCACAAATACATATAAATATATTTCATAACTGTGATATTCTATTTGAAATTTTGTTTCATCCGCTACAAATTACAGTTTATTTTTGACTTAAAAAATATATACTAGTTTTAGTGCTATTTATATTCCAGACAACGCAAATAAAGTCGAAAATAAGCCTTAAATATGCTTAATATGTCAAAACAGGATCAATTGATAATACTGCAGTGCTTCGGTACAAAAAACCTTATATTTCATAGGTATTTCATTAAAATGTTAAGTTAAGTTAAGTTAAGTTGAGTTAAGTTATGTTAAGTTAAGTTAAGTTAAGTTGAGTTAAGTTAAGTTAAGTTAAGTTAAGTTAAGTTAAGTTAAGTTAAGTTAAGTTAAGTTAAGTTAAGTTAAGTTAAGTTAAGTTAAGTTAAGTTAAGTTAAGTTAAGTTAAGTTAAGTTAAGTTAAGTTAAGTTAAGTTAAGTTAAGTTAAGTTAAGTTAAATTAAGTTAAGTTAAGCTAAGTTAAATTAAGTTAAGTTAAGTTAAGTTAAGTTAAGTTAAGCTAAGTTAAATTAAGTTAAGTTAAGTTAAGTTAAGTTAAGTTAAGTTAAGTTAAGTTAAGTTAAGTTAAGTTAAGTTAAGTTAAGTTAAGTTAAGTTAAGTTAAGTTAAGTTAAGTTAAGTTAAGTTAAGTTAAGTTAAGTTAAGTTGTTAAGTTAAGTTGTTAAATTGAGTTAAGTTATGTTAAGTTAAGTTAAGTTAAGTTCAGTTAAGTTAAGTTGAGTTGAGTTAAGTTAAGTTAAGTTAAGTTAAGTTAAGTTAAGTTAAGTTAAGTTAAGTTAAGTTAAGTTAAGTTAAGTTAAGTTAAGTTAAGTTAAGTTAAGTTAAGTTAAGTTAAGTTAAGTTAAGTTAAGTTAAGTTAAGTTAAGTTAAGTTAAGTTAAGTTAAGTTAAGTTAAGTTAAGTTAAGTTAAGTTAAGTTAAGTTAAGTTGTTAAGTTAAGTTGTTAAGTTGAGTTAAGTTATGTTAAGTTAAGTTAAGTTAAGTTCAGTTAAGTTAAGTTGAGTTGAGTTAAGTTAAGTTAAGTTAAGTTAAGTTAAGTTAAGTTAAGTTAAGTTAAGTTAAGTTAAGTTAAGTTAAGTTAAGTTAAGTTGTTAAGTTAAGTTGTTAAGTTGAGTTAAGTTATGTTAAGTTAAGTTAAGTTAAGTTAAGTTAAGTTAAGTTGAGTTAAGTTAAGTTAAGTTAAGTTAAGTTAAGTTAAGTTAAGTTAAGTTAAGTTAAGTTAAGTTAAGTTAAGTTAAGTTAAGTTAAGTTAAGTTAAGTTAAGTTAAGTTAAGTTAAGTTAAGTTAAGTTAAGTTAAGTTAAGTTAAGTTAAGTTAAGTTAAGTTAAGTTAAGTTAAGTTAAGTTAAGTTAAGTTAAGTTGTTAAGTTAAGTTGTTAAGTTGAGTTAAGTTATGTTAAGTTAAGTTAAGTTAAGTTCAGTTAAGTTAAGTTGAGTTGAGTTAAGTTAAGTTAAGTTAAGTTAAGTTAAGTTAAGTTAAGTTAAGTTAAGTTAAGTTAAATTAAGTTAAGTTAAGCTAAGTTAAATTAAGTTAAGTTAAGTTAAGTTAAGTTAAGTTAAGCTAAGTTAAATTAAGTTAAGTTAAGTTAAGTTAAGTTAAGTTAAGTTAACATAAGTTAAGTTAAGTTAAATTAAGTTAATTAAGTTAAGTTAAGTTAAGTTAAGTTAAATCAAGTTAAGTTAAGTTAAGTTAAGTTAAGTTAAGTTAAGTTAAGCTAAATTAAGTTAAGTTAAGTTAAGTTAAGATAAGTTAAGTTAAGTTATGTTAAGTTAAGTTAAGTTAAGTTATGTTATGTTATGTTATGTTAAGTTAAGTTAAGTTAAGTTAAGTTAAGTTAAATTAAATTAAGTTAAGTTAAGTCAGTCAAGTTAAGTTAAGTCAGTCAAGTTGAGTTGGAATTGGGAATTTTTTCGAGCAAACTCAGATATTAAGCATTACGCCTTTGGGTTGATAAATCAATATGGTATTCACGATGTGGGATATTTGAAGTACTTTTAAAAACATAATATTGTACGTTATACTACATAGCCTATAGCCTATAGCCTTTCAACATAAGTGTAGTTAATTTTTGTATTTGTTCATATACACTCAACTCTCTTTTATCGCGGTCTTTTTTGCACGATTTTGAAATCATTTTTCGGTCTTACACGATTAAAAAATATTACTTTTCACCAACAATTTTCATAAATACTATTAAGTCTCCTCTTTTGGATACAACTCGACAGATGTGCAAGACTATCAGACGTGTCTGCTGATAATAGCATTTTTAATGAAATTTGTAACAAACGTTCACGCTTGTGAAAAGTTGTGAAATTGATTTGTATTCCTCATTTTGATTAAAATTTTTGTTGTACACTTACTTTACTTTTGACGTTGTACTCTTATATCCTTTTTGTTTACAAAAAAATAAAAATGAACTGTTTTTGGTTGATATTATTGTATTTTTTATTGAAATCATTACTTTTTTGCACGGTTTTGTGGGCAAAAAATTAAAAGTTTTCAAACTGACTCGATTTTTCCAAGTTTTGGAACACATCTCTATATTTACCAAAAATAAAAATTATTCGTCACAAAAATATTTGATTTCAAGAAAATACGTTTTTTACATACAATTAAATTTACTTTTAATATATTGAACTTTTCGTTTATCAACAATTGGACCGATTGATATAAATTTTTTTCTGACGTATAACGCTTTGCTGCATCACGATTAATAAAAGTGGAGCATGGCTAGTGATTATTTAACCAACCAAATATCACCAAAAATCTCCTTTATTGAGGTACTGAACTTGCTAGTCTTGAGCGGCTAGTTTTGATATAAAGAACCAATTTTTGATGTTAAATAACACTCTTTTACAATCTTTTATCTAAAAAAAAAGAATTCAGTATGAACATGGTGCTGTTTAGATAAAAAGTACGCCTACTTTCCATACAATGTATGTATCCCGTACTTTATTGAAATAGCAAAACCTTCATAAATTCCACTTTTTAATTTCCAATTTTTTAATTAAAATTTTAATCATTAGTATGCTTCTGATAAAATTAAAAAAAAAACTATTTTTCAAAAATCAAAAAATGAACTGATATCATAATTCAGAAATTGTAATACATATGGAACTAATGAAATTTAATTTAAATATTCAATTTCTGGGGAAAAAACAGGATTTTGATATTTTTTGAGCTCAGCAGTCTTTAATTACTTTAATTTATCCTTTTATTTTTGTCCACAGCTTATATGACGACAACTCACTGTGCGCCGCATCATAACAATTTTACGATTTTCTAATAAAATCTTTTTACTAAATTTTTTGTTTTTTACTTTGCAAATGTTTTTATTTTGAGGTGTTTGATGGATTTGCTTTGTTGAGCGTACATTTGAAAAAAAGTGCATCCGTTGTATGTGTTTTTTCTTAACTTCAATGCGCTGAAGTATTTCTTTTTGCAGTTGTTATTGTAGTTGTAGTTGTAGTTGTTGTGTTGTGTTATCGAAGCAAGATTCTAACAGCGATAAACATTAGTTTTATTCATGTACGTAGCTGCAAGGAATTTAAAGTGGAAATAATTCACCAGTCAGCGATTTGACGATATGTAGTGCTCAATAGATACGAGGTTATGGCTTCTAAAGAACGTCTAAAGTTTATTGGTTGAGGAGGGGATATTAAAGAGAGGGGTGCTAAAAAATTGCTGCTGTTCATACAATTTATTTATTATAACCTAGTTATTTTAAATAAATTTAGTTAATGCCACAGATTAACACTTAAAAAATTACGCAATAGTTTGCCTTATAGCACCCCAAAATGCTGACCCAGTTTATTTATATATAAATACCAATTTATGACTAAAAACTTTAATCTATACACTGAACCAAATATTGATCTGAAAATAAATATCAATATAATAAAAAAAAAAACGAAATTGTCAACAAATTCTTTTGTTCAAAAACAAACTCTTTCAGTTTCATTTATTATTCAGTTTTATTTATTAATGTACTGTGCATTGTTTGTAAGAATCTGCCGGCTGTTATTCAAATTTTTCTCTCATTTTCATTGACTTAAGACTTATTTTTCTTAAAACGTAAAAATGTATTCTTACTTCCAAAGAAATTTTTTTCTTTTTTGGATTAAATAACGTACTATACATTGACTTTCACTGACAATACATTGATTTCAATGTGCAATATATTAATTTCAATGAACAATTCTCATCGTTTATGATCTTGTTATGTTTAAGAAATGTTTAAAAAAAAACAAAATTTTCTTGAAAATTCTTGACCAGAAAGACCCCTTAAATGTAATTCCAATGTATTAGTTCTTTAAATTAAAAATTTTTTTACATTACTTCAATGTATCAGTTCTTTGTGGCAATGAGCCAGATGAATAAAAACTAAGCAATTGCTTTTTCTTTAAATGTTTATGAATACAAACTCAAGTAATTGCTTGTCCTTTAAGAAATAGGACATTTAAGCTATTGCTTGAAAATCTTAAGAAAAAGGAATTGCTTAATTTTTTCCCATCAGGGTCAATGAATTGTATACCTTTATTTCAGTGGTGTAGATACGATTTGGCAAAGACGGGCAGGATAAAATTTAAAAAATATCTAATTTTCTATTAGAGTGTATTTAATATAGTGGGATACTGGCGAACAATAATAAGTAAGTGTACGTTGCGTTATATATTCCGTCAAAAAAGTATTCCGGGAATTAGTCAATCAAACACAAAATATTTATTATTTATTCAAATTTATTGTATCAAAAACGGCACTTTTGAAATTTATACCTTCAAACACGGCCCTTTCCAAAATAATACACATATGGGTGACCTCTTGACTACGTTAAGAGGTTCTGGAGGTGACTAAATCAAAAACGATACATTAGTTAAAAATTTGTGGAAAACAACAAGCATACATAATAATAAACAACCTTTACTTTGTTACCAGTAAATTGCAATACCTAAATGAACATAGTTTAGTTATAATTGCATGTTAACCGTGAAAAAGTGTCTACCCTGGCCTGCCCCTTTACTATCTCGCAAAGAAGTCAGTGTTAAATTAAATACATTTCTAATTAATAAGACATTTAAGCATTATTTATTTCATAAAGCAGCATTAGTAATAAGAGTACATATTAAAAACAAAAAAATCAAATTACTTTTATTTTCTATTAAAAACAAAAACCGCATTTTTTGTCCATTTTGTACCATTTTAAGTCTCCTACCCTGGATGTTTTACGTTCGTTAAAAAATGTCGATAAAGTACTTGTCGTTACAATTTTAAATCTCAGAGCATTAACTTTGATGTGACTTTAACAACAAACTAAGCACAAGCAGTCGCGTGCTCTCATTGGCGGACAGTTCGATCACGCCACTCGGCATGTGCGAATGTGTCGGTGAATGCAGTATCTCCCCTGGTAAGTTTTATTTCTTTGTTATTCAAAGTATGACTTTGTTCGCAATGTGTAATAACTTTAATTTCTGGCTAGTTTATCGTGCTGCTTCATTTTTTCTTAACAATACATACTCTTCTGATTATGTTCGTTTTTTGGTAAAAATATCAGGGTAAAAACCATAAGTCCAGTTCAAGCGAGCAGAAATGTAATATACTGCGCATTTCATTTTTTTTTTTTGTGTTTTCTTTGAGTCTCTGGGCCTTCATGTCTCTACCCTGTATAGTATAGAGTATCTCCCCTGGTCCCATAAAAAAACACGTAAAAATGAATTAATTGACTGGCCATGTTAAAGTAGTATACAAAATACTTGATTGATGTATTTTCCCTGGACAAAGCTGTCCCTCAAAAGATTACCATTTCCAATATTCACCTTTTTTAAAATTGTCCTTGACAAAATTATTTCTTTATGAAATTTTCCTTCTACAAAAATGTTTTACGCGCGCTTCTTCACAGTATCAACATATTTTTTATAATTTATTTTTGTACAATTTTGTTTAGGTGAACATTTTGTGAGGGGGAAATTTTGTAAAGAACAATTTCAAAAAAGGACAATTTGAACCCCAATCCCCTTGTGACTATTATCTTTCGAAACTTGCCGAGCAGCACGTTTTAGGCCCAAAAAATCGTGTTCAGTGGTACGAATTGATTCGTCAGACACACAAAGTTCAGCGGCTATTTGTCTCAAACTTAAATGACGATTTTTCGTCATAATTTGCTTCACTTGAACTTTCACCTTAAACCTTCACTCATGTGAACTTTAGTTAAAGACGCTGAGGCCGACTAAAACAGGTTAAACCACATTTTGACCGATTTTGATGACAAATCGCGCTCAAACTCAAGTCACGGTAGAGGACAGTTGTACTTAGCGACAAAAAAATTTTTAAAAGCCCTTTAAGCGGGATTTCTTAAATGATAATTGCACGGTACTTTTCTCACAGGAGAGCGTACAAACAGTTAAACTGCTTCACAAAATGTTTCGTATAATAGTAAATAGAGTGTTATATACGTAAATATTTTGCACGAATATTAAACAAGCATTACTCAATTTTTTATTTTCCCCAATTTAGAAAGGCGTTTTTTAAAAAAAATCGACAAATTTGGTTTTGCCAAATTAATTTTTGGTTAAAAAGTATTTAAACTCTGCTTATGTCAAGACAAGTTGTTTTTTTTCAAAGTGGAAAATCATTTGAAAAGCCAACATCTTTTGGATTAAATTTTTCTGTTTTTTTTTTTTTTTTGTAAAAATTGATTTGACATAGCTTAGTGTTAAAGGGAGTTAGATTGTTTTGTCAAAAAACCATTTTAACATTATCCATAAAATTTTTGAAATTTTTCAATCTGCTTGAGAGAATCTGTTTTATCAAATGCAATTTTTAAAAAGCTTTTTCTGAACTAATAATCGTAAAAATACGATAATTATAACAAACGAAGTGCATTACAATTGTATATCTATACTATTAATAAATCTGTAGCCACTTTTTATGTTCACTCATCACGTTTAAACGACAACTGAGATTTTTATAAAATTTTGTACACATATTTATAGGTCAGCAGAGAGTGCAATAGGATACTTTATTTTAACCCATTAACAACCAATGTTACTATATGAAAACATATGCGTCTCGAATTTTCATTAAATACTGCATAATATTTCAAAAGTTTTAGTGCCAGTTTTTTAAAAAGAGTAAAATAAGCATGCAATAATAACTTATTTCTGCTCAATGGCATACATAGTTTTCACCAAAATGTTGCTTCAAGTCTAAAAATGTCTGTTTTTTATGGTTTTCTTTCGGCCCTAATGGATTAAAATGCACTTCGGTTAAACGAGAACAAAATCAATAAACGCTTTTAAATTTCCTTCAATTTGATACCAAAATCATGTATGTAGTTTGAAAACTGTGAAAAATTTTAGTACCAGATCTTTTTAGTATTAATTATAAGCTGAGAATGAGAGAAAAACGACTTGAAATTCACACTTTTAGCTTTGAAGGCAAATATTTCAGTCAGTTTGCAATGGATTTCAATAATTTTTTTTGAAAAATGTTGTTTGTTAAAATATCCTTCAAACATAAGTTGAAATTTTTACTAAACCAAAGTATTAATATTTTTAAAAATTTTTTTAAAAAATGTTCAAAAATTTTTAGTTTAAGCCAAAATATTGGATAAAAGTTGTTTTTGTTGTAAAAAAAATTAAATCCAAAATTTAGGCTTTCGATTTCCTATCAGATGATATAACAATCTTAAGGTAAATAATTTGTAGTATTACTTAAACAATAAAAAATCGTTTTGGTAGCGAAAAATCAAGCCTATCCACTATCAATTTTTGAATGAAAACTTTTTGAAAACCCGGCGAAGCGGCGGGTTTAAGCTAGTATATGATAAAATCATGAAAGACTCTCTTATCTCGAAGAGAAGTTGTTTTGTCAATTGTCCAGAGGATTGATTTTATAAAACCATTCGAAAACATATACGTTTTCAAAAACTTATCCGTACCTGCCCAAATGAATTTCTCAAGTATGTCGTACTTTTGGAAATCATATTTTTCAGCAATGTCTTTTTATTTAGAATAGTGTTCTTGGGGCAAATTCACTTCATCAATAACATTTTTGCCATCACTTCTAATTCATCTAGTTAAATTTTGTTTTTTCTCAACCCTTAAAATAGCATATTTTTTAAACCTATCAATGGACAATAGAAATGTATTTCTCCTTTATTCGCCCGTACCTATGCCAGTGTTTGATTCAATAAATAAGTTCCTTAAATGTTAGAACTTTTTCTTTAATTCAATGTGTCAGTTTTTTTTTTTTTTTTGGACAATGAACTTTATTCCTTAGGTCAAAGTATCTGTTCCTTGCGCTTATGAACTTTTTACATTGGTTCAATGAATATGTTGCTAAGATGCTAAGAACTATTTTCTTAATTTAAAAAAGACGATTTTTTGGCTGTTTCACATAAATCAATGAATGTATTTTTATTTTTTCAACAAAAAATTGCTTAATTTTAGGAAATAACTTATTGGCTTAAGAGTTTGTTTTTTAACTTAAGAACAGAGATTTATTGAAACAATGAACTTATTAAAATGAATTTTGAAGTGCATTTTTGGTTCAGTGTAATTTATTGAATTTTAGGATTTAAAAAAAAAAACAATTAACTAAAGTGCGTGAATGTTTTACTTTTTGTTCTTTTTTTTTGCATTTAATGTGAACATTATAATATTTTACTTTATTTATTGCTAATTGAAAAATAGAAAAATATTAATAATTTTTAAAAGCTATTTAATTAAATATAAGATGACGATGACTAGCTTAGGAGCACGCAGGCACAACACGCTTGACTGGCGCCAAGCACTTTGCTGCGCTTAAAACATACAAATTGCTGCAATTAATATATTTTGCAGCTGAAAGAGTATCGCTTGCGTAGTAATGTGTCAACAAAATTAAAGCACACTCAGGCAACAACAACCAGATAATGGACATCAGCAGTAGAGCTGCCAGATGTCATGGTTTTCTCCATTTATTAGAATTTTTCGCTTAAAGCAGGATGGCGGGGAAAACAGTGAAAAAATGGGGAAAATATAGAGCTAGTATAAACAAGTTTTTTAATTTTTTTTATCACTTTGCCAAACCAAAATATATCATATTCAATTTAAAATTCATTTAAATAGATTTGACGACCCAGATAATAGGAACTTCATTAAAATTTTTAATTTTATAGAACTAATATTTTTTAAAAAATAATATAAATATATAAATTAAATGATAAAAATAAAAAAAAAGAAAAAGAATAAAGAATATCTTAAAAAAATGTTAATTATTTTCAAATCAGGTGTTAATAACCGTTTAGGAATTTTGCTAAATAATTTTATGCATCATTGGTTCTGACGCTTTGTTAAAAACAAAAAAAAGTTTACTTTTTTGAGTAGAATTCTTATAAAAACTTTCATAAAATTTATATCTGAAAAGTCAATTCAAAAACACAATCAATATGATATTTATAGGAAAATGTTAACCATACGAGAAATTTGTCTCCTTTCAATGGAAAGCATTTCTTTGTGGCCGGTGAAAAACTTTAGCTAGCAATTGATTGCTACCGAATTTTCAGAACAGAGCTAATTTTCAATTAGTAGCAAATAACATATTTGAAAATTTTGAAACTGTTTTGAAATTAATATTAGTGCGAAATGTATATAACTATGAGGCCAATTTGAAAAGTCAGTGACTTTTGAAAAGTGAAAAAGCGTTTTATTTCTTAACATACAGTGGGTGGTCAAATTAATAGACCCACGTTACAAAATTTTCAAAAATATCGATTTTTTATCAATATGAAACTATAAACTCATTGAATTTTTTTATTTTCTATTAGATTATTATTGTTATATTAGTTTGACATAATGACAATTGGTCCCATTTTAGTTTGCGTTACATTTTTTTCTACCCATTCCTGAAATGATATAATTATTACATATCTTAATGAAGTTTTGAAATTTTCTTCAAAGGATACTTATTTTATTGTACATAATTTGTAAGCATTATCAATAGTTTTAGGACAATAAAAAAGTGTATTAAAACTTTTCAACAACTGTACACTATATTGCAGGTTATGATAATTTTTTATTTAACATTATATAAACACTAATATAAAAAATTTTGCCAACATAAAAATCAAGAAAGTATCTTAAGATGATTGCCAACCGTCTAATAAACAAAAAATCCGTGATTTTATATTTAAGACGATGGAAAAGAGATTTTTGAGAATTTTATAAAGTGGGTCTATTAATTTGGCCACCCACTGTAGTCTCCTTTTTGGTCGATACATATAGCTCAGCATTTTATCAGTTTTCTTATTCCTTCCAAACAAAAGGTTTTATCAAGGTCCCCAAAATAGACGTTTATTTTAGTTATGACCTCTTCATTCAATTCCTCAGTTTGGAAATAGAAAATAAATGCAAGGGCTTAATCTGGAAAATATGGTGCATGAGGTAGTAGCTCGTAACCCAATTTAGTTATGGATTTTTGACATGCTGAGTAGCCATGTGCACCAGTGCATTGCATGGTGGAACAGCACTTTTTTCTTCTACAAATGCAGTCGCTTTTTCTTTCAATCAATCTCACATCTGCCCAACACCTATGAATAATATGCGCCGGTAAACCTTTTACCCTTTTTACGATAATCGATGTGAATGATTCCGCGTATATCCCAAAAAATTGTAGTTATAACCTTATTGGTCGACAAACTCATCTTAGTCTTCTTTCGCCCCGGAGAAGTCCACTGCTTTGACTATTCCTTGAGTTTTGGTATATTATAAAGTATCCATGTTTCGTCCAAGGTTATGAAACGGTGCAAAAAGTACTTCGGATTACGGTTAAACATCTCCAAACAATTTTTTGAAGTGGTCACACGGTAGCGGTTATGGTCCAGTGTTAGTAATAGTGGCGCTCATCGCGCGGACATTTTTTTCATGACCAAATATTCATGTAACATATACGGTATCCACTCAGTTGAGATGCCTACAGCCTTAGGTCACTCATTGGCTTGTTGCTGAGCCGAGTCGAAATACACATTGAAGCAAAAGAGATGCATGACTTGGTTTCCTTATTGCTCCAATGAGTTTTTCGGCTCGGCTCAGCAACAAGCGTTCACTGTGTTCGCAACCTTAGCCACCTCATGCGCTTATTTTTTCCGATCGTCCAATATCATTTTATGCATTTTATCGACGATTTCTGACGAACCTAACGTTCGACGTCACTTGTGCTAGTACTACCACAATGGAATTCAGAAAAACCCTGTAGGAAAATCAACTAATTTAGGAGTAGTTAATAAAGTAGTTTTTTGTCAACCACAACTAGTTGAAATTCTGACTTTTTTCCATAGAACGAACTAACATATTTTGTATGGTGATGTCCGCTAAATAAGTCAATTGACTTTCGTCTGCATATATTTTCAACTACTTGTTCAATTAGTTATATTTAAATCATTTTTTTAATAACTCTAAAATAACCAATTGAAAACTATTACTGATGGCCTAAAGATGAAATAACATGGTTAAATACATATAAACTTGTAATCTAATAAAAATTTTGAAAACATGTCAAAATCAGAGTAGTTGCCGCCTTAATATAATTCAAAGTAGTTTATCAATCACTTGTTTTTAAGTAGTATTTCAATTACTTCATATATAATGCAATAAAAACTATTTAGAATTGAAGTGGGTGCCGCCTTAATATAATTCAAAGTAGTTCATATACAGGTTTATTTTAAACTAGTTTTTTAATTAGTTGTTTTTAAAAACAAGTTAGTTTGTTCCTATAGGGCCACTTCTAATGCAATGAAATTCATGGTGTAGAGTCCCCATAGTATTTATCAAGCCTTTCCTTGATTTCGGTTATGGTTTTTTTACGCAAAAAATAATGCTTGATGAGCACACGAAATTCACATTTTTTCATTTTCGTCGAAATTCACGAGCTTGTCAGCTTTCAATGACGCAGCTTGCTGAAATTTTGGCAGTTGTCTATTAACAGATGGTAGTAGGCAAGATTAATGTTGCATTAAAAGTTATTGCACGAGAAATTCAAAAAGTCACTCACTTCTCAAATTTCCCTAGCAAATATTATATTTAATTTTCTTGCAACGATAGATAAGATTGTGAGACAGATTAAAGATATTTTTTCGGAATATTGATATGAGTATGGCTGTAACTTACTGCTAAGTTATATTTTTTGTAGAAATACGCAGGCATTTGCTCTTTATATATTGCGTCTTTATATAGTAAAATTAAGTCAGTAGTAACATGAAGTCAAAGATACTTCAACTCGCCCTGTGCCAGTTGATCTAAATACGACCTCAGCTAAATTGTGTCTATAAAAAAGTGCTTCCTAAATAATTTAGGTAGATTTCGAGCTACCTAAATGCTTCCTAAAATGATGACATTTTCTACGAGAAAATAATATGTAATGACATTTCTTAACCTTAAAATTAAAATATCTTTGATTTCTTTAAATGGATTACGAAAATTTAGGAAGCACTGTTTTATCGACACAATTTAGTTTAGGTCGTATTTAGATCAACTCGCACAGGACCTAAGCATGAAGTCGAAAACGTGTAAAAAAACAGGGAAAGCAGGACTTAAAAACGGGAAAAATAATTACTTTTTGTTATGTAACAACAGGGCATTTTTCAACAACACCTGGCAGTACTGGTCAACACCATTACAGCAATTTGCAATTTACTGCGCATGCGCGACTGACCGAACGCAGCTTGCTGCTTTCAAATGTTTGCTTAACTCACTTCTATGATTTGTTGTTGGTCTTGTTGTTGCTAGTATTTTGAACCGAAGTTAAATGCATTTAACGTGTTTTATTAACCATTTGAAAAAGAATAGCTTTGCATATAGGTGCTGTTGTTATTGTTGTTGCTGTCGATGTTTAAGAATTAACAAAGTCAATGCAAACATTTAAATGCAAATCACATGTTGTCTTGTTTTTATATCTGTTGTTGTTATTGTTGCATTTACTGACATTTCAGTTTGCTACCGCTGTGCATTCATGTAGATAGTTTGTTGTTTTTATTGTTGTTGGTTTGGGCTAACCACCTGTTGATTCAACGGCTAAAATTGAATTAAATTCCAATTGGTTGCCATCATTCGATGACTTAATTTATTGAGTTCATTGAATACATTTAAGATTCGGTTAAAAACTAACTTATGTATGTACGGCTATAAAAAGGGACTTAAAAGTTCTTACAATTTCATTTAATATTGAGTTTAGAGTAAAAATAAGTCAAATGTGAAGTTATTGTTTGATTTTTTTACGTTTAATCCGAATCTACAAATAATATACTTAATAGGGACATAAACACACATTTTGTACTATAAAATGCCTTAGCGCTCAAAATGAGCTTATTTAAGATACTGATTTGAGCATGTTTTCCTTCTTTTTAGGGCACACTTTTCTGAGTCCAAATTTTTTTTATTTATAAGTCATAAAAGTGTTTTCAGATTTTTATAGGAATTATATTTAGAAGTATTTTCTGACTCATTAATTACAAAAATTATTATACTTTTTTTTTTACTTATATAAAACATAATAACTATTTTGAAAATATTTTATACGTAAGAGCCTTTCAAGATTCATATTTATGATCGTGCTTCCATTTCTGCAAAAGGACACATTGTCCTGAGCCCGAAATATGACTCCTGTTGGCGTTCGAATTATGTGCATTTTATGAATTCTTTTGGAATTTTTAAAAAGATTTTACACATTATGAAGTCGAACCGATAAAATTGCATAATTTGTTTTCGTTAAAGATAAACAAAATTATTAACGAAAAATTTTTGTTTGAATGTAGGCTTCGAACTCAAGACATCATCTATACAGGGTTGCTCATATTCGAAGCGCCCATTTTATTTTTAAATAAATCAAAGAAACCACAATTTTTTGTCTGTTCGTCATGAATATCATTTAATTGGGTTCAAGTAGATTTGCTTACATCATTTCTTGAATATGATATCTCGTAAATGGTCGCCATTGGCCTCTACGAAATATTGTGCCCGTTTTGCAGCATTTTCCATGGTTTTCTTCAACATTTCGATGGGAATGGCGGGTATTTCTTGACGGATGTTGGTTTTCAGCTCTTCTAGGGTCTTTGGCTTGTTGACGTAAACCTTTGATTTCAAATAACCCCACAAAAAGAAGTTTGGAGGCGTTAAATCTGGTGATCTTGGCGGCCAATCGAAATCACCATTTTTTGGCATCAAACGGCCAGGGAACAATTGCTTCAAAAAATCGATTGTAGTGCGGCTTGTGTGTGGTGGCGCGCCGTCTTGTTGAAACCAGTAGTGCCTGATACGCCTTCGACGAACGATTGGCATGAAAAAATTGTTTATCATATCGCGATAACGCTCCTGATTGACAGTAACTCTGTGGCCATTATCATCTTCGAAAAAGAACGGCCCAATGAGCATTTTAGCACAAACGCCGCACCAAACAGTGACTTTTGCATCGTGAGGTACCTCTTGAATCTCTTGTGGATTTTCAGTGGCATAAATACGGCAATTTTGTTTGTTTACCGTTCCGTTCAACTAAAAATGAGCTTCATCGCTCATGATAATTTTATGCCAAAATTGCTCGTCTTCTTCAGCCATTTCGATGACTCTTTGGGCCCATTCCAATCGACGTGGCTTATCGGTAGGCAACAATTTGTTTACCAATTGAATTTTGTACGGAAACAAATTCAAATCAACACGTAAAATGCGTTGTAAAGTGGATCGGGGAATGCCGAGCTGCTGAGAACGGCGATTTTGGGATGTTGTTGGTGACTGCTCAATACTGGCTCGTACGGCTGCAATATTCTCATCCGATCGCCTTGGTCGCTTTTTATTTGGCCTCTTTGGGTTACCAAGAGTATTACCAGTTGTAAATCTTTCATACAAACGATAAATTGTTTTCTTTGAAGGCGCACTTTTCACTTTATTTATTTTTTTGAAAGCACGTTGAGTTTTCACTATTGACTTGTTTTGTTGAATGTAAATTTCAACAATTTTAGAGCGTTCGCGTGGCGTGTACTGTTCCATTGTAAACATTTGCTTGGAATGACGCTTCAAACGCGGTATGTCATTAGTCGATTTGGCATCACTGCGGAAAGTTACAGTGTTGCCAGATGGGCGCTTCGAATAAGGGCTACCCTGTATATTAATACGCAAACAAAAAAGTTTGTGATCCCTTTTTACCTGTGTTAACTTCAACATATTCAGATAAAATTTACATATATCGAATGTGTACTCCGCTTTTAGTGTTTACTTTTATAATACGCGATGAACCATTTGTTCAAAATATAAAGAAAAACAGTAATGTTGCCAGAAATTAAAAACTTTAAACTTTATTTGGGTATATAAAACACAATAGTCAGAGCACAATTTAGAAAGCTACCATACTTCAAAATATAAAAAATTGTATTTTCAGAAAATGCAACTGTATATACAATATTACAAGCCCATCAGCAGAATAGTTCTGCCACATTTATTTTTATCTTGATTTGCACAAAGAAGCTCCAAAACATTATTGAAAAGGGGGAATTAAAAAAAGTTTTCCGCATCAACATTTGGGAACGAAACTTAACAAAATAAAAATATAAGAAGTTTGCATTTCACAAACACTCTTTAACTACGGCAAAAAAAAAACAAATATAAGACATCATTCAGAAAAGTTCGGCAACCTGAAAACTGAGTCGTAATAGTTCGCATCTGACCTATGGCTGCTGGGGTAAGGCGATGTATTATAACCACAAGTTCTTGGTAATGCTATGGAGCAATCGATTGCCAAATATCCTTTAATTTTTACTTTAAATCTCCTATACTCCTAGGAGCACTGCATTTCAACTTCCTTTTCATTTTTAAACACACTCTATTGGAGATGGGTTCGGAGTTCTTTTTTCCATCCTGCTGAAATTGATATTCACTTCCTCCAGTTTAAAGGCTGCAAATACACGGTAAAAGCTATGTATAGTATGTCCTTGTACTGAAAAGCGTTGATGATACCATCGACCATGCATAAACTACCAACTCCTCTCGCTCACGTGCACCCCCAAATCATAACACTAACATAACATTAATTAATTAATTAATTAATTCGTAACTAACACTAGAAGAAAACTTGAACAGATCAGTATAAAAAGTTTCTTTAAGCTATGGAAATCTTTGATCATGATAATTGGTTTGGTTTGGACGAATCAAGATTAGCGTTATGTCGAAGAGATCGTCGAAAATGAGTACTACATACGAATTTTATATGAAGCCTATCACTATGTTTGTTTGAAGAGATCTGTGAAGTTAACTGCTTCTCTTATGATTTGTAATATATGCCGGTCAGAAGATTTGATAATCGTCATTATACATGGCCGAAGGTATCATCCAAGCTTTCTAGTACCTAGACAAGCTGAACTTTTAGTTTTTACCGTGCATTTGCACCCTTTAAACTGCAGGAGGTGAATATTAATTTCAGCAGGATGGTTATATGTCATACAGCGAAAGCATAATCATCATCCCGTTGTTCCTAATCTTCCTATAGTCCGGACCATCTCCAATAGAGTTCTTGTGGGTAAAAAGAAAGAGGGCTTGAGACGCAATCCTGCTAGGAGTATAGCAGATTTAAGGCAAAATAAAAGGATATTTGTCGATCAATTTCTCCAGAGCATTACCAGGAACTTGTGGATACAATACCTTATCTTACCGCAGTAGTCATAGGTCAAAAATGAAACACTACAAAATGGTATATGGAATAGGCCGAACTATTATGACTCAGTTTTAAGGTGGCCGAACTTTTCTGAATAAAGTCTTATATTTCTTTTTTGTCCTAGTTAAAGAGTGTTTGGGAAATGCAAATTTTTTATATTATTATTTTGTTAAATTTTGTTTTTAAATGATGTTGTGGAAGAAGTTTTTTTTTTATTCACCCTTTTTTAATAATTTTTTGGAGATTATTTGCGCAAGTAAAGACAAAAATAAAGGTGGCCGAACTATTCTGACGATGGGCTCGTATGTATATAATGCAACTTTATAAAATCTATAATATTAAAAAAATTCCTTTTGTTTTTTTCATAAAATTTTGGATATATTCAAACATCGTAATTGTGGATTTTTAGACGCTTACGTTACACTGTGCGGCGTCAGCGCCAAAAACCGTTAAACTGCTGCTTTATAATTGTTTATCTTGTTCAATACTAGTTGGCTTATTTTGAGATGACGCTACGACAGAACTGACGCCGTTTATTCTGTTCAGGCTATGAGTTGATGTGTCCAGCAATAAAACAAAAGAAAAATCGATTTTGATATTTTCGTATTTCCTCCACATTCAATACTATTTGAAATTAAAGTCTATGTTTTCCTTCTGTGCCATATAATCACTTAACAATGTTTATCAAAAATTGTATAAAAAAGCTATGACCACCGAAAAAGTAACTCTAAATCATATCGATATGCACTCCTAAACTCCTCAAAATTATTCCTCAAAACATTCCTCAAAACACAGTCATTGAGTCAAGAGCCAGAATGATTTTAGAAGCGCTTTTAATTTGATCATTATAGAGTCTTAAATTACCGGCAATACAATTAGAGAAGAGTAAAACAGAGTGATATTGAGGTGATGGTCTTTAAGCTTTTTTAAAAATCAATTTCATTGAGATTGGTTAAAATGTTATTAAAAAAATGTTATTTTAAATATTGTTAGGATCGGTCAAGTAGTTTTTGAGCCAGGTTGCCCGCAGATTTGAATAACGTAGTTTTGAAAAAAAAACGACTTTAAAGTTATACGAAATAAATAAAACGAAAACGTTAGTGTTCAAAACTTAATTAAATCACTATATATCAGAGCTGTAAAAGAATGCAATCATTTGTGATTTGAAATCATGTGGTTTATGTTCAAAATGAATGCATTCATTTTTTCAAATCATTGAATGTGATTTAAAATTTCAAGTCCCAATCAATAATTTGAAAAAATTATTGCATTCATTTCTTCAAATGAATTCATTTTTTCAAATGATTGGAACTCTATGAATGCAATAGTTTCAAATTATTTATAGGGACTTGAAATTTCAAATCAAAATCAATGATTTGAAAAAATTATTGCAAAAAAATTTTTTAAAAAAATTATAGAATTATAGAAATTATAGAAAAAAAAAAATTTCTTTGCAAATTCAATTGCCAATTTAATATTCATCAGTTATATTACAATCAATGTGTTAAATTTAAAAAAATTTAAAGTCCCAATTAATGATTTGAAAAAATGAATGAAGCCAATAATTTTCAATCAATGACCTAAAAAAATTAAAGCATTCATTTTTTAAATCATTGATTGGGACTTAAAATTTAAAATCACAATCAATGATTTGAAAAAATTATTGCATTCATAGAATGTTAATCAATGATTTGTAAAAATGAATGCAATCATTGGGATTGGGACTTGAAATTTCATAACACATCATGATTTTAAATTACAAATTATTGCATTCCTTTACAGCTCTGCTATATATACACACAAAATAATTATTTTTAAAATTTCCTTGGAATGTTCCCCTTCACAAATATACTGGCTTGAGCAGATAAAATAAATGATATAATAAAATAGCAGCTGTACGAATAGCAACTTGATTATTATATAACATCGAACTCACATCGGTCTCTTTTCAAGCTTATAACTTTCTTAATATTCAAGATATCCTTATAAAATTGTTTTACATATTTTTGATGTTTTAAAATAAAAAAAAAATCGATTCTGGGATGCCTCTAAATGTATTGCAGTCCTTAATAATTATGAGCGCTCATAAAACCTTCACAATTAAGACTCTTTTTGGAGTCATAATTATGAGCGCACATAAAGCCTTTATAATTAAGACTCTGACTCAAAATGATTGCTATGATTGCTCATAAGACCTTTATAGGTGGGACTCTTTACCGACTAGTAATTATGAGCGCTCATAATAGTAATGTTTAATGTCAACTAATTCATTTCTTACTGATATCACATATTAAGTATAACTTTTTATATTAAAAAATTTTGAATTATTTAACAAAAATTTTTATTATTTTTTCTTTGCAGGTAATAAAGACATTTCATATAAGTTCAAAACTGTAAGTTTTTTATAAATTTTTGATATTATAGACAAAAAATAGACATAAACAAACAAGATTTGAGAACGAAAAAAAAAAAAATTTTTGACAAAAATGTTATCATCTACAATATCATTAACAGTGAATATATTAATTCAAGCATGTATTTTAAACAAACGTTGCTTGTTTTACTAACACAAGCATTTTGATTGGATTTGATAAAGAAAACAAATATAAACAAAAAACTTATCCCAGTGAACTAAAATCTGAGCGTTCAGAGGCATGATTCTTGAAGTTAAAACAAATTAAGAGCCATACGGAAATAAAGTTTGCAGTAACGTTTTATGAAAAAAAATTATTGATATATTGTAGATTTTATATGAATTCTACATTGAGATGACATAACGTCCAAGGACATAACTTCGTGAACCTTAGTCTACTTTGCAAGCGAACAAAAAGTTCATGGATCTTATGTCTGAATTGAAATTTTTTTTTATGATTAAATGGTTTCCCCTTGCACGGAATTTTAAAAACAACATGTTAAAAACAGAATTCCGTACAAGGCCAAATCTTTTCATCATAAAAAAACACCATTTAAACTTACTTACTTACTTAGGTGGTCGTAACAACCCGTGTCCGGGTATCAGCCGACCTCTTCAGCTCTCGCCAGGCTCCTCTGCTTTGCGCGCGCCTTCTCCAATCGGATACACCTAGTGCGGTTAGGGCTTCCTCAGCCTGGTTCATCCATCGGAGGCATGGTCTCCCTCGTCGTCGTTGACCAGCGACCCTCGCCTCGAGCACCTTTTTCGCTGGAGCTTCGTCGTTCATACGATGGACATGACCCAGCTAGCGTAGTCGCTGTACAGTTATACGCCGAACTACGTCAATGTCATCGTAGAGCTCATACAGCTCGTGGTTCATTCGGATGCGATAGTCATCGCCGACTCGAACAGGACCGAAGATTTTGCGAAGAACTTTTCTCTCGAACACCCCCAGAGCGGCTGCGTCAGTTTGCGAAACTACCCATGCCTCAGCGCCATAAAGCAGCACAGGTAGAACGAGCGTCTTGTAGAGTGTTAGTTTTGTCGATCGAGAGAGGTCTCTGGAACTTAGTTGCTTACTGAGCCCGTAGTAGCACCTATTAGCAATTATTGTTCTTCGCTTTATCTCCAGGCTGATTTCGTTTTTGGTATTAATGGCGGTGCCAAGGTAAACGATCTCCTTGACTACTTCAAAGTTATAGCTGCCGGATGAAACGTGGGAGTCTAAACGCCGAGCTCCATTGTTTGTTGACAGCATATATTTTGTTTTGCCCTCATTTATCGTCAAACCCACTTTGGCTGATTCCTTTTCGATAGCGGCGAAAGCAGCGGTAACATCTCTCTTGGTTCTGCCGACAATATCAATATCATCAGCGTACGCAAGGAGCTGGACGCCTTTGTAGAAAATGGTGCCATTACGATGCACACCGGCCTTTCGTACGATCCCCTCCATGATGATGTTGAAGAGATCGCAAGACAGTGGATCGCCTTACCTGAAACCTCTTTCGGTATTGAAGGTTTCGGAGAGGTCATTTCCTACCTTGACGGAGCTGCGTGTGTTGCTCAACGTCATTCTGCAAAGTCTTATCAACTTTGCAGGTATACCGAACTCAGACATTGCTGCGTATAGGCAATCCCTTCTCGGGCTATCAAACGCAGCTTTAAAATTGACAAAGAGATGGTGTGTGTCAATTTGATTTTCGTGGGTTTTCTCCAGGATTTGTCGTAGCGTGAATATCTGGTCTATGGTGGACTTACCAGGTCGAAAGCCACACTGATAAGGTCCAATCAGTGTTTTTGTAATTGGCTTTAATCTTTCACACAGTACGCTTGAGAGAACCTTATATGCGATGGAAATAAGACTTATACCTCTATTGTTGGGTCTCCTTTCTTAAGTATAGGGCACAGTAATCGTCGGGCATGCTTTCTTCTAGCCATATTTTGCTGATGAGCTGATGCATGCGCCTTATCAATTCATCGCCGCAGGTTTTAAACAATTCCGCTGACAGGCCGTCAGCACCCGCTGCTTTATTGTTTTTGAGTCGTTGGATAGCAACTCGAACCTCTTCATGGCTAGGTGGTGATACTTCCACTCCGTCATCGTCGATTGGTGGCACTGAACTGCGCTCTCGATGGGCGGCATTGGTGGAATCGTCGCCAGTAAGTAAATTGGAGAAGTGTCGTCTCCACAATCTCAGCACACACTGCGTATCCGTATTCAGATCTCCATTTTCGTCTCTACAAGTGGATGCCATTTAAACCGTATACTGACAATCTTCATGGACTCTCTGTCCGTTATGTTTTGGACGTTATGTCAGTTTGTGAATTAGATAAAAAGTCCACGGACTTAGGTAATGACCGTTTGAAAAGTACATAATGTCCATTGACCTTATAGAAGTGGACGTTATGTCAGCCCAACAATTCAAGCTATATAATTCAAAATTAAATTTATTTTTACAATTTTTTCGGCTTCAAATGAAAGCTTTAAAAAAGTGTCGTTAATGATTCATAATGTTTGCTGTGCAAAAAAACGAACGTAGCTATACGAATATTTTATTTATATGTTAATTAAGACAAGCATTTTAATTCGTTAAATGATTATTGAGTGACATAATTTATGGAAATTATTGCATGTGTAACGCCCCGTTATTGTTGTTGTTATGAATTAACACAAATATCTAATTTAAAACTAAATTGAAATTAAGACGTCAAAATGTTAATGTAATAATATATCCATTGACGATTGCAACATGCGCTGCGACTATTGAACTTTTTGCACGGTTCTAAAAGCTTGATTTTTTTCCCCCATGCTATGCCTTCTATTTTTAACTTTTGCTAAGCTAAAAATACAAGCAAATTTAATTAGAGGTTTCAACATTATTTAATTTATCACTGAATTTCATGTATTTGTTTTTTCTGCCTGCGTCAATTTAATTGAATTCATTCAACAAGCAGAAAATTATTCACGTGACTGCAATTGAAACCTGATCGCAGCACTTATTTTTTCCACTTAATTAATTTTGTAGTAGGTATTTTTTTTTTCTCACATTAAAGGTTTTACTTCATGTCTGACATATGTATATAAAAATTTTTTTTTATTTTTAACTGACGCATATTTTTAAGTGTTGAACAGTGAAGTTGTTTCAATAAGCTTTTAGAAATAATATTTTGTTATTTAAGCTATAACTTATGGTAGGTACTGGTGCTGAGTTTAATAAATAAATATCCACTTCTTTCATTAGTTGACCTCGATAACTTCTTTTTTGATTAAAAAGAAAAATCAATGTTTTTCTTTTATATGTACAGTAGATTTTTGTATGCGTTAATGCCTTCCATCTTTTATGAGTTTTATTACCTTTTATAAATGGCAATATAAGGATTCTTTAAGACTTATAAAACGATATTTTTGAAGCGAAGCTTTTTACGCATCGTTCTTTGATTTGCTTGGAGTAAAATCTGAAAAATTTTTCGACATATTTTTTCTTAGAATTTTATATGGTTTCTTTGTTTCTGCGTTTTTACAACAAGACTAATATATCAAATATAAAAAAAAAATCTCTTCTCCTGCCGTGGGGATTTAAACTCACCAAACTATGACTGGGAGTTTTATACTCTATCCATTAAGCTATACAGCTTCTTTATGCTATAGCATTGATTCAGTATTCTCATCCAATAATCTATTAATAGATTTGTGTGGTTTGGGTATCTGCTAAGCCACTAACTACAAAAACCATCAGTGTTGTCACTTTTCCACAATTCCACTTTTTTGGTTTCTATCACTTTACCACCCAAAAATTTTTCCAAAATCGATCACTTTTTGATATATTTATATAAAAATTACTGCATTATAATTTAAATTTTAAACATTTTATTACATATTGAAATTTTATTCATTATTGCATTTAATATTTTATTTTAAAGAACAGAACAGTTTTGTTTTAAAAACATTATGTGATAATTATTTGCAATAAAACTAATTCAACGTGAAAAAACTTGCTTTATGGTATAATTCTTATGATTTGTTTTGCTGTAGGACTTCAATCGAATTTTTCCTTAAGAAGAAAAATATATTCCAATTTTTTAAAAATTCACCACTCATTTTAGACTCAATCTACCACTATTTAAAATTTGCAAGTGACAAGAGTTGTTTGGCTTGGTGGAAAGAGTGTAGGGTTCATAGTCAATGGGTCAAGGGATCGATCCACATGGTGGGCAACTAATTTTTTTTTTTTGTTTTTGATGTGAATGCGTTTGTGCTGTTGTTGGTACAAGCTTTTGTTTTGTTTTTGCATAGTGCGAAGAAAAAATTAACAATTGCAATTGTATTTATTGTATTTTAATCAATAAAATAATATGATATGTAATATACGTAAAATATACTGGTGTGTGCATATTAACGTGTGTTTTTTACCTTATTTAATTTTGTTTTAAATTTTTGAATTTAAGTTATTTAAAAAAAATACCATTAAATTATCAAATCTATAAAACTGTGAAAAAGCTTCACTTCTCTCGTGTGACCATCGACGCACCTGTGTTTTTCATTTCATTTTCGCCATTCATTATGTAGCTTCAACGAGAGCTACGAGAGAGAAAGAGTTTAAGCAAATTTCTCACTGAAAAAATCTTGTTTATACAGGCTGTCTTAAAAGGACACAAAATAAAATTTATTGAGGCGAATTTTTGTAATTCACTTTGCGTAATAATTTTAGTGTAAGAGTTGAATGTTTGCGAAAAAAATTGCAAAAATCGAATTTTTCATAACTTTTGTTGAATTTTTTTTTTTTATTATTTTAATTGATTGATAAATTTCATATTTCGCAAAAGAATTAAACATATTAAACTTCCGTTAAATGCCATCTTTGCATAGCTATATGGAGTAGTTCTGAGTAAATTTTTTACATTCATGATAAAGATTTTTTTTAGATTTATAACAGAACTGTGGTATATTTATTAAGGAACAATTAAATTTTGATTTTGCAACTTAATAGAAAATGTATCACACGAATGAATCTTCTTATGTTCCCATTAATCTTTACGGTCATAATATTCAGTATAGCTTATCTTGTAATGATTCGTAACAAATATGAAAAATTAGCGTCCTGTAAATTTTTTTTTTTTTTTTTTTTTCAGAATATAAATCATAATAATTAGTCAATGTCAGGATTTGTAATTATATATTTTAAGAATAAAACAAGAATATATTTATTTAATTTCGCCAACTGTGTACAATATCCTAGCAGTAACTTTAGTCTGAAATGTTTTTTTTTTTTATATTTTATTCTCTCGTATGTTAACCTCATAAATTAAATCAATATTGAAAAATTGTAAAGTTACCACATTAAAAACTGTTTTCTACAAGAAAATGTTGCTTTCTTTAACCGAAAGATAATAGTAATTTTAATTTTATTTAAACTTTCAAAAACAGATATCGATCATGGAAATAGGTTTGTTATTTTTCTCTCAATCAAAACACAAATTTACAAACACAAATTTTAAAAAAGTCATATGAGAAAAAAGTAGTTAAAATTTCATAATCAGCTAACATATATATAACTCCGAACATAATTTTAATTTTAAAATATCCTTTGGTGACAATATTTTTAAAACATATATTGTATGTATAATAGACATATTGTCTATTTATTTAATACAAATCTATGGCGACAAGGAATAACGACTGAACTCAAGATATGGTAATAAATATGGTGTTCAGAGATAACATAATAGATTTTAAAATGTAAAATTTGCAAATTTTATCATGGTATACACTTTAAAAACCAATTTTAATATTACTACAATAAATATTAAATTGTCGCATTCTTTAATGTTGATATTTTGAAATTTTTAAGAATCTAAATATTTAACAATAACATTTAAGAGCTTTATGCCAATTAATTCATCAAGTAACAGGATTTCAGAATTTCAAAATATAAAGTACAATAAATGTGGTAAAATTTAATGCATATATTGGCGACATTGGTAAATAACACGCTACTCAGTGGTTTTCTCAATTAATATAATTCTTTCTACGAACGAACGAACGAACAAAATTTTAATATCTTTTTTCTACGAACAAACGAACGAACAACCATTTTCTACGTACGAACAACTATTATAAAGGGTGGTTAAATTTGAAGGGCCGATGTTAATTTTGAAAAAAACACAAATTATTTAGGAAATTATTAGTCATTCCTTTTTATTATGATAATATTGGTATGGTTCAATTATGTATGGAACAAAATATCGGCCAAATGGCCGCCGCGACCTCGGCGGCACACCTGCATCCGATGGTCCAAATTTTCGATGACGCTGAGGCATAAGTGAGGTTCTATGCCGTAAATGTGCCAAATAATCTCATCCTTTAGCTCTTGAATTGTTGCTGGCTTATCGACGTACACCTTTTCTTTCAAATAACCCCAAAGAAAGAAGTCCAACGGTGTCAAATCACATGATCTTGGCGGCCAATTGACATCGCCACCACGTGAGATAACACGTTGCCATTTCTTGCCACCATTCTGACTAATGACGACGCTTGATGTCAAGGTCAAGCGCACCTTGTTAGCGTGTAAATGCAAGTCTTTATGCATAATGTTCATCAACGACGATTTAATCGTGAGAGGTGCAATTGTTGGGCACGATGACGAGTTGAGATGGATGGCTATTCAGCCACACTATCGCGAACAGCAGCAATATTTTATGCAGTACGAGCTGTACGAGCATGCACTGGTATTTTCACATCTCCTATAGACCCGGTTAGCTTAAATTTTTACACAATTTTTCCGATTGTACGCACATTTAGACGATTAAATTTAACGAAAAAATCACGAAGTTTACGATATGCATTTTGATTTGAACGCCCATTTTCATAATAAGCCTGAATAACTTTAACGCGTTGCTCGATTGTGTATCTTTCCATGGTTCAAATTGAGTTAGTCTGAAATTAAAAAATGTCAAATGAAATGCAGAAAAAAACTTGACGTTTAGGTGTGGTTCATATTCAACATCGGCCCTTAAAATGTAACCACCCTTTATAACAACAAAATATTTTTTATAGTTCCCTACAAAAGAGAAAAAGGGATAGCAGACAAACATTCCGTTCATATCATATCATCTTAATACATAAAAGGCAAGCACAATGCTCTGCACCTAATATCGCTGAAACTGTAACTATTTTTTGCGATTATTACAGTTTCTTCCCAAGATGTACTGTCCTGAAAAATGTTCAGCCTGAAAGTATGCACAGAAAATTCATTTGATACTTATCAGTGACTGCTTGCCTTTTATGTGTGTGTGCATACTTTCAGGCTGTACATTTTTCAGAACAAAATAATAACAGTTTGAGCGTTAATGCTTCGAACCCATTGTAGGACGGGCTTTTATACTAGTATTTTATAAAAAATGTAAACCTTTCTCAATAATTTCAAAAAACAAAAATTTTAATTTCTATTTTCTACGAGCTAACACTAATTTTCTACGAAAGAATGAACGAACAGAATATTTACGGCATCATTTCCTATCTCTAACGAGCGATCCAATGAACGAGTACTAGGCGAACGATGTTGTGTTCTAATTGAAATCTGTATCCCTAACGAATTTGCTCGCCAACCCTTATGGTAAGCTTACGCTTCTTACGTTTATTCAAACTGTTATATACAAACAGTTGTCAAATTCAACATTGCAAAATTGAACATTTCAGAAGTTTTCTAAATTTCATCTATTTTCTCAAAAATTTCTTAAACTTTTGCCTTTGTTTCTTGTTTGTTGGCAATGCCCCTTTATTCAGTTTGTTGATCTTTAACGACAGCTGTTCTTGTTTATATTTGATTTGTGTTTTACAATAAATTATATTGGAAATCAACATAATTTTCTGTTTCGTGAAAAATTTAATTATTTTGTGAAATGTGTGCAGCGCTTGCAATCTTAGATTTTGACCAGACAAGATTTTGACGAGACAGCACACAAATTTTCAAGTGCTTCAGAGGTTTTGGCCACTACTCAGGGCGCTTTACCCTTATCGAGCCAACGTCAGCTACAATTTACCTTTTTTTGTTGTTTTATCCATTTTTAACAAAACATTTATCAACAAACAGAATAACAACTGTAACCTGAATGTGTTCGTTTGGTTTTAACGTTTCTCCTCGTGATTTGATTGACTGATAGAAATACAGATTTCACATATTTCTGTGTTTTACGTCATCGTTCGTCAGCTGATCAGCTGTTATCATTAAAAGAATCTGTTCGAAATATATATTTCAAAAACACGAATGAGCAGTGTATTGAACCTAACGAGTATTCGGATAGGGATACAGAATGAGGCCGTTATTTTGTTTATCTACGAACAAACGAGCGAACAAAACACTTTTATTTTTTTCTACGAACGAACGTTCGGGCAAGGCTATGGCTGTAGGAATGAACATTTTTGGGCATATAATTCTACATTTGGTAAAATTTTGGTGTAGTCAAAATTTTTGTGTGGAGAAAAAGCACTTTATGCATGATATAATAATCTATGGGTAGGAGTGACAATTCTGTTGCCCACTATCATTTGTCAAAAACGCATCGAAAAAGAGAATATGAATTAGCAGAAAACAGATGACAAGTTAAACTTTCTATTGATTTCCATAATTGATGGTCGACGCTCAGAGAAAATATACAGTTATCAAGGTCTTATTACTTCATGATTTTATGGATGTCAAAAATATTAACAGTAATGTTCCTGATTAAAGTTTCTGGAAAAAAAAATGTCAATGCAAATATAGCCATATTCTTTCGAATTGATGTGATCTGTTTTTAAAAAATAATAAAAATTGTTTCTATTCTATTTTAATGTTCTTTAAATATTATCAAATTCACTTTTATTTAATTTCAAATAAATCATTTGTCAATTATTGTTGGAAAAACCGCACTTGGTCAAACACTGACATTTTAGACAATGCGTGCAAGGCACGTGACGCGTTATATCATTGGCGTGTGTTGAATTAAATGCCGTCGACTGTATTTTTTTATAGCTCGTTTAAGTCAATTGAAATTCAATAACATTTGCAACAAAACGTTGTTTCAATTTACAAATGTATTTGTTGTTTGTTCGTTTAGGTTCAGGTGCATCACATACAAAACAATGTCTCAATATAAGGGGTATTCACGATGTGTTGTATTTGCCCTTGTATTGTGTAGTTTTGATAAATTTGATATTTGTAGTAAATTTTGTAAGTTTACAAAAACAAAATACACAGCGTTCAAAATACAACCCTGAGGCAAAAATACAACGACGAAACCCTATTGTATTCTTTGTAAATTTCGTTGTGATATGTGATTAGTTAATCGCAAAAGCATATCTACTCAACATCGAAGAAGCTACCGGCTGCGATGTGAGTTTATTTAAAAAAAATGAAATTCAAATTTTTCCATTTTGTAGGCATTTCAATTCATATTTCAAACATAAGTACCTATACATACAAATTAGCTGGTTTTAAAAATACAAGACTTTATTGAAGATTCGCTCACAATCAGTTGTAAATATTGTAAATTTTGTAAAAATTTATCACAAATACATCACATCGTGAATACCCCTATTGTTTTTGTTGTTTATGCAATATTTTTAATTTAATTAGCTATTAATTCGCAGAGACTACTGGCTGCTCTTTGTGTGTTGTTGGTCTTTGTATTTATTAGAGAATGTTGCTGTCATTGTACCCCGTAATTTAGCTACCCTGTAGGCAAAACAAATAATTTAAAAGTAGTTGATAAAGTAGTTTTTTGTCAACCACAACTAGTTGATATTCTGACTTTTTTCCATAGAACGAACTAACATATTTTGTATGGTGATGTCCGCTAAATAAGTCAATTGACTTAGTTATATTTAAATTACTTTTTAAATTACTTTAAAATAACCAATTGAAAACTATGAATGGTGGCCTAAAGTTAATAAGATTTGATGAAATAATTTGGTTAAACATGTATAAACTTGTAGTCTAATAAAAATTTGCAATTAAAACATGTCAAAATCAGAGTAGTTGCCGCCTTAATATAATTCAAAGTAGTTTATCAATCACTGTTTTTAAGTAGTATTTCAATTACTTCATATATAATGCAATAAAAACTATTTAGAATTGAAGTGGATGCCGTCTTAATATAATTCAAAGTAGTTTATATACTGGTTTATTTTAAATTAGATTTTTAATTAAAAAAAAAAAAACGAAATGGCCATTTCAGCCCTTGAAAGATCTTTGACCAAGCTTCTTATGATCAATTGTGTTGTGTGTGATGTGAAATGTTTGCACACAAATTATCGAGAACTGGACCTACATGTTTTACGCCGACTCCGAACGGCTTATGTTCTCAAGAAGCTTTTTATGGCAGTTTTTACTCTCTGAGGTTTGCCATTGTCTGCAGAGAGGTGACGGCCGAACAGAAAAATTAATTCAATTGAAAAAACTTTCTGTGTCGGATGGAGGATTCGAATCTGGGCTCTCTGGCGTAAGAGTCACACACTCTACCCACTACGCCACGGCCGCCATATTTAATTATTTTATGTTTATGATTTTTAATTAGTTGTTTTTAAAAACAAGTTAGTTTGTTCCTATAGGGTACTTTATTCATTGCATTCACATTCTTGACAAGAAATTCTTCACGACTGACAACAATTATTACAAGACACAAGAATTTAAAAATATTTTTATTGTGACTTTCTGAATTAAGGAAAAAACAAATAAAGATCATTTCAAGAATATCATTCTTCAAAATTTGAAATAAGTACAGGGCAACAAGAATAAATTCTTAAGAAGATTTACTATATAAAATGCATCATTAACGATTTTTTTTCTTTTTGCACAGCTTTTAACGAGGACAAATTAACACTTTGAATAAAGTGTGATTTATCTTTTCATTGTAGTTGGTATGGTTTTGAAAAATTCTTCAATTATGTACACAAGAAAATGATCGGAACAAATATCTCTGTTCCTGTTTCTTATAAGTGTATTTTTTTTTTTTAATTTTGTTCCCATTTATGAATTGCATTCGAATCAAAATACACTTAACCTCAATTGTTGATATAAATACATTCACACTACTGAAAAAATTAAAAAAAAAAAACACACCTCTTATGTGTCAACAATGTTTGCTGTCCTCCCTTTTCCCCAAAGCATACACAAATGCCAGTAAACATAAACATAGATACAATAAATATAGGTCAAACATTCATAATTTAGTAGGTTATCAACAATTTACACGGAAAAAAATAAGCAACAACAAAATATGTAGAACAAACATTGACAGTTAAGGGAAATGCACTGGTTTAATTTTTCAAATAAATCTGATACAAATGCATTCGTCTAGTATAACTTTTTGTATTCCTATCTCAACATTTTTAATCTTTATTTACTCTATTTCAATTAACATTATCAATTTGGCCACACTTCTTTAATGATCAATAAATTTTGAATTTTTTTATGTTTTATGTTATGTTTTGTATCCGTTGACAGTTCAACAGCTTTTGATTTTGCAATATAAACGATATTTTATAATTCTTATCATGACTGATAATAATTTGAAGTAGCTTTAATTCAGTTTTTATGAGAAATTTTCATGTTTCTATTTAATCATTTTTATGAGTTCTTTCTTTTATTTTGTTGAGTGAGAGTTTTTGTGGCGTAATAAGTATGGCATTTAGTTATCTTATCTATGACACATGATTGTAATAAAATAATCTGTAAAACAGACTGCTGTGAATTGCAAATAACAAAATATTACAATCAGAAAGCATGGAAAACTTTCAAAGGAAGCTCTAAAACTTTGAACTAAAATACCTTCACTTTATTCCGGTATGAATTTTGAGTCAATTCAATACATTGCAAATTTTTTGATACATTAAGCATGTACTAGCCATATCAAAAAGTTCGGAATACGCAGAACAAAAGAACAATTTTTGGCAAAAATTCGGTTTTATTTTTCAATATACATTCCATTAAAGGTAGTCGCTATCGCGACTCCAACGATTTCCTAACCTTTTTGTCCCGTCCAAAAAGTAATCGCTCGGAAGCTCTCTAAAATAGTCCTCAGTTTCAACTATGAGTTCTTTATTTGAGTTGCTTACTGGTGAGTCATCCGCTGGTCGATTTTTCGACCACTAACTTTCAAATTAATTTCTGGAAAAATAAAACAGATTTTTTCTCTTTCTCTTATACAGTATACAAATCTTTCCGAATATACACGGTTCAGTTAAATGGAAATTCAGAAAAACAATAAATTTTTTAAATTTCCTGTTTTTGCCTATTCAGGTAAGTAATTAAAAAAATACCCTTTTTTGACAATTTTTAAAAAAATCAAAAAAAAATATATAAATGTAATGTATAATAAAACTATTTACGTAAGCAGGCAGCCAAAAGACTAAAATATGAGAATCAGTTGGTTTTGAACAACACAGGTATATTTAACTATGTGTTACCTATGTGATAAAACACAGATGCTCGATTTTTCGACAAATGGCCCTATATGTATACTTTTATTATAATATTTGCACATGTCACTTTTGCATGTATTTCATTTAATAATAATAACAATATTTTATTTAAAATTTATTAATTTTTGTATACAGATTGGGCCATTTTTTGATTTTTCGACCATTCGCAGCCGAAAAATTTTAATTCGAAAACTTTGGAATTTTCTTAATTAGATCACTAATAACAAAATCTGAAAATTTCATTACGAAATTCCAACGCGTTCTGGTAGCGGACCAAAATGGGTTAAGAAACAGGTAGAAGTCGGTTCAGGTTGGCTGATCTAGTGATTGAGGAACCCGCTTTCATACAGTTTTGCTTGCGCAACTAACGGTGAATGGGCAGGCGCATTGTCGTGATGATAGAGGATTTTTTTTAAATGCATCCGTTTTTCTGCAAATTAAATTTTCAAACGATCCAATAATGATGAATAATTATGTTTATTATATTATAATATACGCTAGTTATGGTTTTACCTTTTTCAAGATAGTCGATGAAAATTATTCGAAGCGCTTCCCAAAATACAGACACAAAAACGTTCCGTTGTTGTATTTATGGAAGTTTAGGAGCACTTTCATCCAGAGAAACCCATTGTTTTGACTGTTGCATGTACTCTGGTGTGTAGAAATCGATCACATATTTTATTAATAGTTATGAATTGGCGCAAAAACTTTATTGGATTTCTCGTAAACATAATCAAATTCTGCTTGAAAGTCTCAACACGTATTCGTTTTTGGTCCGCGTTGAGCAAACGTGGCACCCATCGCGCGCAGAGCTTCTTTATACCCAAAATATCATGTGTTACGCAACGTAAGTCAGAATATTAAATTTAAAAAGTTAATTTTTGTTGACGCTTTTAAAAATGACGCATTTGCTTTACAAAAAATCATCAGTGCTATAAGTGCATTTTATTTATTATATTCTCGATTTCATTGTGGCGGCCGTGGCGCATTGGGTAGTGTGAGTGGCCCATACGCCAGTGATCCCTGGTTCAATTCCCACCTGACACAGAAAGTTTTATCAATTGAATTAATTTCTCTGTTCGGCCGTCACCTCTCTGCAGACAATGGCCAACCTCAGAGAGTGAAAACTGCCATGAAAAGTTACTTGAGAACATAAGCCGTTGAGAGACGGCATAAAACTTGTAAGTTCAATTCTCGATCATTTGAGTTCAAACATATTCACAACACGCACAACAAAATTGATTATAAGAAGCTCGGTCAAAGTCCTTTCAATGGCTGAAATGGCCACCTCTTTTTTTTTTATTTCATCATATTTTTTCGGCGAGTTTTCGAGGTTTTTGAAATTATTAATAAACAGGAAAAAATTCCAAATGGAATGGCTCTGAAAAACATTTAATTTCTATTTTATTTTATATATTGGTTCCAAATTTTTTTTAATAACTATATATTTTTTTTTTTTTTTTTGTATGAAAAAACAACAAAATAATTTTTTTTTTATAGTCTAAAATTTTGAATTGAACTCGATTTGTCTACTAAGTGTTAAACCAATTTTAAGCTGATTTTTTTATTTTTTCCAATTAAATATCACAACCAAAAAAAAAATCTAGTATTATTCTTCTGGAATCAATATACAAGTTGTTTAACAAAAATATTTTGATTTAAACAAATTTTAAGTAGTCAGTAAGTCGATAACTAGGCTTTACAAAGGTTCAAAACTTTGTACAAAAGTTAGAGAGATGTGACATAAATGAAAAAACTCAGAAGACTAACATTTCGCTTTGCGTTTCTTGGGTAATATTGAATATTGAGATTCTTTTCTAAGCATGATTAAAAAATTGGGCGGAGTTTGATGACTGATATACCAAGATTTAGTATTTCATTAATAGTGACACGCCCTTTATATAATTCCTCCCATTTTTTTGAGCGTACTTACAAATGATACTATCCACCACTGTATGGAATTTTATTACCATAGTGTCAATACCGTTACATGATAAATTTATATGAAGTGTCACGTCCCCTTACCAAATCGTACCCACATCTGTACCAAATTTCAATACGCAAGAGATGATATTTACTGATAAATATCTAAAATTGGCCTTTTTTTCGTACTGTCAAACAAAATCAATTATAAAATATGTTATGACATTGAGAGTTACGATGGCACCACAACATGTTCCTCTTTGAGAATTTCTATAAAGTTACCTTGTATATTTTTTCGATTTCGTAACACTGATATCAAAGGTTTAAAACTTGTTTTGTGTTATATAGGTCACTGTTAATAGATTTAGGCTAGGTTTAACAATGTATTAAAACTTTTTTCAATGAAACTTATGAAATTCACTTTCAGTATTCTGCGTGTTCCAGCAATGATTTTTATTAAAAATCAATAGAGCCATAAATCAAAATTTAGCAACGTCATAATTAAGCTTATATAAAGGCCAAACCTTCTACTAGCACGCATATTTATTGTAACTTCGAAACTTTTAATACAGAACAGAACGAAACATAAGCCTAAAGCAAAGAGGAGGCAAAAAAACAAAAAAAATTAACGCATATCATTAACCTTGTCTTGAAAAGTGAACAAAAACAAACACTACATATATAAATTTAAATAACAACAAAAAATACTATCAAACAAAAAATAGCATTCTACGCTTCAGTGGCGGATGAGTTGAAAAGGCAAAAAAAGAAAAAACAAAATTATTCTTTTAGATACCAAATTAATAGATACAAATGCAAAATCAAAAACTCAAGTTCAAAGTCAAAACTCAAAAGATACTCAATGCCAAAAATGAGTCAAACCTGCAGAAGTTATTCCTAAACGAACTTTGAGACACGTAATAAAAGCGGCCACACCTTCATTACACTCGATTTAGACATGTTCAATAATGTTGAGCAAACATAATTTACAACATAAATGTTTAAAAATATAATAAACAAATGTATAAAAAATATATAAACAGAAAATTGCAAAAAATGTGAAAAAATAAAATAAGAAAAAACACTGGGAAATAACGATCAAGTTTTCGTAAATGTATCCTATCGCCACGACTACTGTTCTGCGGTCATTGAACACAGGCAATATTTTGATATAGAATTACCTAAAGTCAACAACATTGGTTTTATGCCAGCTGATCATCATCCTCCAACATTACTTTGTTTATTCAATAAAATTCAAATGTTTACATTACATGCTAGTGGCAGCTCAGTTTGCGGTCATGATTCATATTTCTATTAATAATAGAGTTGTTTGGACTTTAAATTTTTAATGTTTATTTCGGTAGCATTGTAAACAATGTCTGCTATACGAGTACACTTCAGACCACAATGTTGCCAATTATAAAATATAAAAAATTAATTGAAAATTAATTAAAAAATTTACTCTAAGCCTCTAGGATATTAATGTTGAAGCAGTCTTATGTTTGTGACCTCTATACTCATGATGATTTCAGTTAAAAATTTTTTTCCATGTTGACTGAAACTTTTTGTAATTATCAGAAAAAAAAAGACAAGTGAAAAAATATTTGGGTATCTATGTACTTAAAACCAAGAAAACTTCCAAAACAATTTTTCTTAAAATTATCGTATAAATATCGTATATCGATAAAATTGCTTTCGTAGGCAACTTTTCATTTCAGTTTTAATTTTACTCAACGTAAGTTTATTTAATCCACACATAACTCAATATGTTATGCTTAAGAATAATTAATATACGTTGGTATCAATATAATTTTTGCACCATTTATGCTTTATTTAATTTTAATGACGGCTTTAATTGAGTTCTTATGTTACATTTAACCGTTATGCACCAGAAACATTGTTGAGGCGAATTTATCTAGTTGCAGTTAGCAAATTTGTGTCATTTGTCATGAATCATTTAAAGATTTGCAGTACTGGAATTTAGCTCTAATAGTAATTTATGGGCATATAAGAAGTTTCATTCATATAAAAATCATTAAGCAATTTTTGTGCTTTAATTATAGAAAAATATATATGAGATATACTATATGTGCTTAGTATAAAAAATCAATAAATTTAAATTGAGTCGGGCTTGTGTTATGCTACTTAATACAGAAATGTTATTATTTTTATAGATTCTCTATTGAGGTTATTCATTTAAAATATAAAATCATAAAACAACTGAAATCAAAAAAGGGTGCCTATTCTATTTTCGAGCGGTAGAAGTTATAATTCTTTGGCGTGTCTAAATCGACAACATATGAGGGAATTCAATTTTCTGGATAGATATCTGTTTAAGCAATACATTTCTAAATTGAAGTCCAAAATTAAGACTAATCCCAAGGAGTTTTGGCAGTTTATTAATTCTCAAAAAAGGTGTATCAAATTTCGATGTTTTTAAATAACAACGTTTCTACATTTTTTTAAATCTAATTTTGAATTAGGCACTGATTGTCTGAATGATGATTACGTCAATTCTTTCCATTGCATTGATTTTAGTACAATTTTTATATCTGAAAATGATGTCATTAAAGCAATAAAAGCATTAAAAATTAGTACTAAATGTGACTTTGTTGGCTTGTCTGTTATTTTGATAAAAAACTGTACTGCAAATCCGCTTAACATCATCTTTAATAAATCAATTATATCTGGCACGTTTATTGATGACTGGAAGATAACTTTTGTAATTCTAATTTTGAAATCTGGTAATAAGAATAATATTGAGAATTACAGACCAATCACAAAGCTCACCACAGTGAGTAAAATCATTGAACACATTGTTAAAGAAGCAATATTTTTCGCTATAAAAAGTTCTACGACACCGAATCAACATGGCTTTGCACGAGGACGTTTTACTGTTACAAATTTAGCTTTGTTTACTAAATACTGTATTGCGTCGTTAACGGAAGGATTTCAAGTTGATGTTATTTATACAGATTTCTCAAAAGCTGATTTGATAAAGTTGCCTACAGTATTTTAAGTCAAAAACTTTCCAATTTTGTTTAACTAATTCCAATCCTATGTTGCAACTTCTGGTATTGCACAAGATAGCATTCTAGGTCCGTTATTGTTTAGTGTTGATTAATGATTTACCGTGTTCTGTTAAACATGCTTAATGTCTTCATTTTGCTGATGACTTAAAAATCTATCTTAAAGATCAAAACTCTTTAGATATCTCGAAACTTCAATCTGATTTAAATTCTATACATAACAGTACGTTCAAAAAGTTCATAAGATGACACATAGATGGCGTTACTAGATTTTTTCCATATGATTTTTATTTGGTACCAACCTTCAAACGATACATATAAAAATTTGACAACAATCTGACTCCGGACTCTGCTCCATCGACACAAATGGTAGAAAAGTGGATTGCTGAATTTAAACGTGGTCGTACAAGCACAAATGATGCAGAGCGCAGTGGACGCCCAAATCAGACTGTTATTCCAAAAAACATCAAAAAAAAATTACCAAATTGGTTATGAACGATCGCAAATTGAAGGTGCACGAGCTAGCTGACATTGTAAAGATATCAGATGGTAGTGTTTTTAACACTTTACACGAACATTTGGGTAGGCAAAAGCTCTGTGCAAAGTGGGTGCCGCGTGAGCTCACAGTCGACCAAAAACAACAACAAATTGATGCTTCAGAGGAGTGTTTGGCGCTGTTAAACCGCAATTAAATCGAATTCTATCGTCGATATGTGACAATGGAACACTATTACACACCAGCATCCAAAAGACAGTCAGCTGAGTGGACAGCAGTCGACGAACCGAATCCAAAGCGAGCAAAGACCCAACAGTCGGCTTGTAAGGTGATGGCGTCTATATTTTGGGATGCGAAAGGAATAATATTCATCGACTATCTCCAAAACGGAACCACCATCAACAGCGACTATTACTGTGCACTTTTGGATCGATTGAAGGCTGAAATCGCCAAGAAACGGCCACATTTGCAAAAGAAAAAAGTGTTGTTTCACCAAGACTATGCACCGTGTCACAAATCGATGAAAACGATGGCAAAATTTAATGAATTGGACTTCGAATTGCTTACCCACCCACCGTATTCCCCAGATTTAGCCCCCAGTGACTTTTTCCTGTTTTCACATCTCAAGAGAATGCTTGCTGGAAAGAAATTCAAGTCCAATGATGAAGTAAACAGAGGTCTATTTTGACGAGAATGAGAAATCGTACTATAAAAGTGGTATCGAAAAGTTGCGAAATCGCTGTACTCGTTGTATCGCTCTCGAAGGCAACTATGTTTAATAATATAATCGAGTTTTATCAAAATTTTGTATTTTTCTTACTTATCCTACGGACTTATTGAATGACCTGTTAATTGGTGTACAAAAAATAGTTTAGTTTTAAATATTAGAAAATGTGCTGTAATTTCGTATTCTAAATCTATTTGTCATATTATAACGCACTATCATTTAAATAGTTTGAAATGCAATCGGGTGAATGTTATTAAGAACCTAGGAGTAATATTTGATTCAAAATTTACGTTTATAAACCATTTAGATTTTATTATCCCTTAAGCCTACAAAATGTTCTATTTTATCCTTCGTAATAGTCTTAATTTTACGAATCCATATGTACTTAAGTCTCTTATTACTTCACTTGTCCGCCTAAAGTTGAAATATGCCTCTTTTTTATGGTGTCCGTTTTATGCGTCTAGAGCGTGTATAAAAATCATTTTTAAGATTTGCTTTGCGTTTCGTAACTTTTGAGGAACCGATTCCATCCTATGATGCCAGATGTGGTCTTATACACTCGAAGCCTTTACTTTATGTTCAAGGACTTTAATATCATTTTATTATTAATTTTAGAATGTGGTAGTTGGCACTATAGATTGTCCAAATTTTTTTTTTAAATTTCCAAATTTTAGATTTTGTCATGTGTCATGTAGATTTTTTTTCGGCATTCGGATATGTTTTATTTAGGCACTTGCCGAACAAACTATGCATTAAATTCGCCTGTTGAACTCAATAATCTGACTAAAAACTGTAGTATTGATTTTGTCTCTTCAAAAGAGTACTTAAAATGTATTTTGCGAAATGTTATCTAATGTTAATTTATTTTATGTATTTTAGGTATTAAATATTCACAGTCAGTAAGAAAAGTAAACATTCATTGACTTAGTAATTAAGTAAATAAATAATATCCTACATTTTTTTTATCTGTATTCTATAATCAATGCTCCAAATTGAACCTAAAATATTTCATTTTACTTAAGAATTGGGTAAAAGGACGTTTTTCCGAGAAATTTTTTCGCTGATTGGTTTTTTTTTTCTACTGACCCTGATAACTTGGTTGTAGAATTTAGACATGATATATATAAATGACTATTCCAAGATGCCGTTAAATTATTTGTTTCAGCAATACTGGTGCAAAAATATCCTGTACGCTGCACAACGCACGGTTTTACAGGAGACCATTTCGATGGCCTCTGGTGGAGTTGAAACTAATAATATAATTTTAAAAAAAAAATGTTTTTAATGCCTGCCTACGTGCGATAACTCCGAAAATATTTAATTTTTCGATTTTTCCTCTTTCCAGCACACTCTCAATACTTTTATACTTACGAAATATGAGAAAAAAAAAAATATTTTTTCCAGTTTGAAATTTCATCCAAGTTTAAATCTCATCGGGCAGACAGTTTAAAAGAAAATTCAGAGAAAAAAAACACAGGTGCGTCGTTGGACACACGAGAGAAGCGAAGCTTTTTCGCAGTTACATAGATTTGATGCTTAATAATTTTTTCTTTTTAATAAATTTACTTTTAAATTCCAAAATTTAAAATAACATAAAATAAATTAAATATATACAGAAAACATATTTACTGCTTATTTTTTTATTGTTGAATGTCAAATTTCTACGCTAATTATATATACGGGCGTATAATGCTAGCGACTCTCCATTTTAACTCTCCACACATGGTTGTGAACTTGGCTGCACTGAACATATTTTTTCTTTCAACAGTGTACTACCTAGCGAAAAAATCTGTCGAAAATTTTTCAGATTTCACTCCAAGCAAATCACAGAACGAGGAGTAAAAAGCTTCGCTTCAAAAAAAATACCAAGTTTGTCTTTATATTTTAAAGGTGTTTTTCTCCATAATATTTAATTGTCATCCAGTTCTAAGCTACTCTTAATATTCCATGTCTCTAGCTCATCGAAAAGTCTTTTTAAAAGAACGGTCAGAGACAAAAATATCTATATTTTTATACCCTAACGCGTACTGCGTAAGAGGTATATTACCTTTGTCATTCCGTTTGTAACGCCAAGAAGGAGGCGTGGCAGGTATAGAAAAATATATATATTTTTGATCAGCATCATCTCCTGAGTCGATTTCGGTGTGTTCGTCTGTCTGTCCGTCTGTCGACACGATTACAGCCGCAATTTTAAAGCTATCGCGATGAAATTCAAAATATAAATTTATTTTTAAAAAAAGAAGATCAAGTTCGAAAAGCGGCCAAATCGGATGAAAACCACGCCTACCTCCCATACAAAGTGACTTTACATAAACCGCAAAATGTCTTTAAAATCCACAAAAATTGAAGAAATGCCTTGAAATTTGGCATGTAAGCTGTGCTCTTTAGTCTTAATCTGGGCTATGAAATTACCCAGACCCTCCCATACAAAGTGGCTTTATTTTAAAAGTAAAATCTCTTAAAAATCTGCTCAAACTAAAGAAATGTCTTGAAATTTTGCACATAGGATTTGATATATAATATAGACCATTACTATGATATTTGGCAAAATCGAATGAAAACCACGCCTACCTCCCATACAAATTAGCTTTATTTTAAACGTAAAATCTCTTCAAAATCTGCAAAAATGAAAGAAATGTTTTAAAATTTTGCACATAATCTTTGATATTTAATATAAACCATCTGTATGATATATGACAAAATCGGATAAAAACCACGTCCACTTCCCATACAAAGTGGCTTTATTTTAAACGTAAAATTTCTTAAAAATCCACAAAAATTAATGAAATGTCTTGGAATTTTGCACATTAGCTTTGATATATAATATGAACCATTTTTATGATATATGGCAAAATCGGATCAAAACTACGCCTACCTCCCATAGAAAGTGACGTCATCAAAATAGGAAAACTTTCGTTAATATATAAAACTGAATGTCATCGTGTATGTCGTGGCTAAAGACTTCGGATATACTTCAATATGGCCGCGGGGGGTATTTTAGCTTCGGTACCCTGCCTTACTAGTTCTTTTTTAATTATAAAGGGTTTTTATTAATATTGCATTTTCGTTTATTTCTGAGCTGCGTTTAATGTTTCAAGTCTTTAGCTCATAGGAAAGTCAGTTAAAATGGACTGGACAATTCATACCAGACACCAAGACAGACTAGAACAAACAGACAAGAAAACGTGCTAATTAGCACGTGTTAAAATAAACTCAAGATCCTTTAAACAGTGAAAAATAAATGCTGTAAATCTTTTTTTTTACCATCCCATATTTTATTTGGCCTCGATGACATTTTGTTTGTAAATAGAAAATGAAAAACTAATGCCAGCGTATTTAATTTTCTTAATTTACTGCTAAGCAGAGGATTACAGCTCATTTTCTCAAAATACAATATATCACAAAATTCTAATTTCGGAGGCTTATTTTTTCCCCTCAATTCTTCTTCTTCTAGTATCTCATTGTTTTACGTTAACTTCTGCTCGAGTGTTCGGAAGGCTAGCGTAAATAAGTAGGTATATTTTAAAATTTCTATTTATTTTTAAAATTCTTGCTTACTGCTGCACAGTGGGATAAATCCCGAATTTATGTGGACAAAAGTATTGATTCGATATCTATACGATAAAAAACTATGAAACTATTGGACCTCATAGTTTTCAAGATCGCTGACTACTAAGTTCTGATCCAAGTAACGGTACGTTCAAAAAGTCCATAGGATGACACATAGATGGCGTTACTAGATTTTTTTTTCCATATGATTTTTATTTAGAACCAACCTTCAAGCAATACGTATAAAAATTTGACAACAATCTGACAATTGATTCGTGAGTTATAGCATTTCGTGTGCAACTATTGTTATTGAAAAAAAAAAAAATGGAAAAAAGTGGATTTCGAGTTTTGATAAAGCATTGCTTTTTGATGAAAAAAAAAAATACAGTAGAACCCAAACAATGGCTTGATAAACATTATCCGGACTGCATCGAGAAAAATGGAGAAAAATGGAAAAACGTGGTCGTACCAGCACAAATGATACAGAGCGCAGTGGACGCCAAAATCAGACTGTTATTCCACAAATCATCAAAAAAATCCACAAATTGGTTATGAACGATCGCAAATTGAAGGTCCACGAGCTAGCTGACATTGTATAGATATCAGATGGTAGTGTTTTTACCATTTTTCACGAACATTTGGGTATGCGAAAGCTCTGTGCAAAGTGGGTGCCGCGTGAGCTCACAGTCGACCAAAAACAACAACGAATTGATGCTTCAGAGGAGTGTTTGGAGCTGTTAAACCGCAATAAAATCTAATTCTATCGTCGATATGTGATAATGGATGAAACATGGCTTCACTATTACACACCAGAATCCAAAAGACAGTCAGCTGAGTGGACAGCAGTCGACGAACCGAATCCAAAGCGAGCAAATACCCAACAGTCGGCTTGTTAGGTGATGGCGTCTGTATTTTGTGATGCGAAAGGAATAATATTCATCGACTATCTCCAAAAAGAAACCACTATCAACAGCGACTATAACTGTGCACTTTTGGATCGGTTGAAGGCTGAAATCGCCAAGAAACGGACACATTTGCATAAGAAAAAAGTGTTGTTTCACCAAAACAATGCTCCGTGTCACAAATCGATGAAAACGATGGCAAAATTTAATGAATTGGGCTTCGAATTGCTTACCCACCCACCGTATTCTCCAGATTTAGCCCCCAGCAACTTTCCTGTTTTCAGATCTCAAGAGAATGCTTGTTGAAAAGAAATTCAAGTCCAATGATGAAGTAATCGCTGAAACTGAGGCCTATTTTGACGAGAAAGTGAAATCGTACTATAAAAGTGATATCGAAAAGTTGGAAAATCGCTATACTCGTTGTATCGCTCTCGAAGGCAACTATGTTGAATAATATAATCGAGTTTTATCAAAATATTGTTTTTTTCCTACTTATCCTACGGACTTATTGAATGACCTGTTATATCTGTTTTTCTTCTTTTTCGAAGTCCATTTTTGTTAGTATTTTTGTATTTACAACAAACACTGGTGGGGAGTGCGTACAAATACAAAGGACTACTTTGTAATACAAAATTAGAACGAAGGGTGGAGATTTTTGAGTTTTGCTTTCGATATACCATTTTGTATTTTTTTATTTTGCTGATTTCATTTCAGTCAATATTATTGTTTTAAAATGTATACTGGGGATGATCAACAAAGGGTGAATTTTCGAATTTTGCTTCAAAGACATCATTTTATATGGTTTCCATAAGTTACAGCGATAAAGGTGGTGTGGGGGGGGGGGGGCGCGAAAAATTATGAGTGTTGAATATAGGTAAACAAAAATTAAAATTAAAAATCTTGCAAAGCATTTGTTTAATAGAATTATAATTTCATAGAATGTCAAGTAGAATGGAGTATTAAATTCCTTGCAAAGCAAAATAACATAATGCAATATTTAATTTAAGGCACTCATTTATCTGTATCGAGACTGTTATCGTATCGATATTGCCCTTAAGGTCGCCGATATTGCCCTTATCGTCATGATCAGAATTGCGAGAAATGGAATGGCGATAAAAACAGTGATCAAAATGAGCAAAATATAGAACTAGTTATAAGACATATGTCAAACTTTTGTTACTATCTTGCAAAACCAAAGTATATAATCTCTTATTCTTAAGGCATTTTATTTATTCTTATTATTTATTCCCAGATGGTAGGAAAGTCTTTAAAGTTAAAAGTCAATTTTATGGAACCTATTTGTTTGAAAAAGTAATATCACTAGTTTCGAACCAATTTGTTTGGAAAAAGAAATGTACATTGGTTAAAAAAAGGAAAACAAATTCTAATTCTTATATGGAGTGTAGAAAAATATTTTGCAACCGAAAACTTTTATTCATGTTCAATATGTGTTTGAAAAAAATGTATCCAAATTTACACTGAGGCTTAAAAGAAAGTATCCATCAAAATTTTAAAGAAAAACAAGTATCCAAATGGATACATTCGTATCCAAACGGCAGCCCTGCTCAGCGCCATAAAGAAGCACAGGTAGAACAAGCTTCTTGTAGAGTGTTAGTTTTTTCGATCGAGACAAGGCTCTGGAACTTAGGTGCTTACTGAGCACGTAGTGGCACCTAATAGTGAAAGCAGTGGTAACATCGCACTTGGTTCTGTCGACAACATCAGTATGATTAGCGTACGCAAGGAGCTGGACGCCTTTGTAGAAAATGGTGCCATTACCCTCCATGATGATGTTGAAGAGATCGCAAGGTAGTGGATCGCCTTGTCTGAAACCTCTTTCGGTATTGATGGTTTCGGAGAGGGCATTTCCTAAATTTTACCAACTTTGCAGGTATAACGAACGCAGACATTGTTGCGTATAGGCAATCCCTTCTCGGGATATCAAATGCAGCTTCATAATCGACAAAGAGATGATGGGTGTTAATTTGGTTTCGTAGTTTTTCCGGGATTTGCCAATGTGGGAAAATCTGGTCTATGGTGGATTTTCCAGGCCGAAAGCCACACTGATAAGTCTCCTTTCTTAAGTATAGGGCAAATTACGCTGAGATTCCAATCGTCGGGCATGCTTTCCGCTAGCCATATTTTGCTGATGCGCCTTATCAATGCATCGCCACCGGTTTTAAACAATTCAGCTAACTGTCAGCACCCGCTACTTTATTGTTTCTGAGTCGTTAGTGAATGGTCTTTCCACTCCGTTATCGTTGATTGATGGTGCTGAAATGCGTTCTCCATGGGCGGCTTTGAGATTTCAAGGCTTTTTTGAAAAGAGACTTCAATTCTTCTTCAATAGGTGAACTTGCTCTAAACACTACTATAGAATGGCTGTTTGTACTTCAAAAGATTTCTAGAAATGCGCTGGAAGCTGAGTTTTAGTTGATTTGACTGCCTTGATTTTTTTAAGTTTTGTCCACCTAGATTGGCAATCTATCCCACTGTGTGCTGTCCGATTCGTTTGCTTGCCTCATTTATATGCGATTAATTCTTGGCGGAAAGTTGATCTTAACAATTATTTATTTTGCATTTAGCAGACTTTGCTAAATTTTTCAAATAAAACAATTTTTTTTTATTTTAGTTTTGTTTTTTCAAAGTTCAAGAACATTTTTGAACAGAACTGAAAAAAGTGTAAATTGTTCACTGGATTCCGCATTCTTGTTCGCAAGATCTACATTTTGAATATACTCATTTTGTTGCGTTGATCTATTTTTCTCGTGGTGTTGAATTATAAATTATTTTAGTGACAGTGGGCTAACAGTGGCATTGGAAATTATTATCCGTAATTAAAAATTTTAATTATTATAAATTATTATATATTAAAATTTACAGAAATAAAACGCACTTTTCGTTGTAAGAAGTATTTTAAAAAAAAGCTTAAGTATCCAAATCATTAAAATCATACCTTATATATCCGTATTTCGTTTCTAACATAATTTCTACTACTACTACTACTACTACTACTACCTCCTGCTTGACTACATTTTTAACTTATTCTGTTTTACTTACATAACATTTAAACAATTCTTTTTAATACTATACTCGACATTCTATCACATGCTTACCTTCATGCAATTTCAGCCACCATTAATTCTAATTCCAATCCTGCTAAATTACAAAATCCTTTATTGGCAACATCATCAAAACCACCACCACCACCATCTTCCTCATCACAATTAGCACAAGTTAATCCAACAACATCCACACCTACATCCGCTACTACTTTATCCTCATTTGATGGATTTGTGCAAAAATTAAGGAATTTCAATTTAAAGGATCAACATTTTTCGGAACGTTTTCGCATTCAATATTACAGCAAGGACAAATTGTTGGGTATGTGTGTTTTCGTCTGTATGTGTCATTGTTGTGTTTTTTTTTTATTAAAAAATAAACAACTGATTTTTGGATTTTCCCAGTTATAAGTATAAGATTCAGTGTCATAGCTGGTGAAAAATTGTTCGTAGAACTAACCACTATTTTTTATAATCAGTGAACTCTAAACTTAAAATAAAAATGAAAACTTTATGGGGAAATTGTAACTAATTTTTTTTTTAATTATTTTAATAAATAGTTTTGACTATACGCTTGTTTCGAATAGAAAAATTACGAAGCAAACGCCCCCACACCTTCCATAAAATTTTTATTTTTATTATAATTTTAGTGTTATCACTAAAATATGAGCAATTTTTCGCTAGCTACGGCCCTGATAAAATAAAATGGTATTTTATTATATTCCTAAGTAGTATCCGACCGAATATTCGGTTTCTGTTAGTTTCGACTTTTTTGCCAGTTATGTCCGAAAAACGAAACCGAAACTTCAAAATCGTATGCAAAACCTCATATTTTGTATGGCATGCAACTAAAAATTATTAAAAAATTTAATTAATACTTACTTTAAATTCATTTTTTTATTTTTTTATGTAAGCAATATTATGTTTTCTACTTACTTTTACAACAAAATAGTTTTTTTTAAAAAAATTTAAATTTTCATATATATATCCATTTTCGGTTTCGGGGACGAATATTCCAAAAAAACGCCGATTTTTGGTTTAGGTTTCGTCTAAAATTTCAGTTTCGGTCGGCTTACTACTCGTAAGCTCATGTTAGTTGGAGTTTGATATAAAAAACAAACGTTAATTCAGTATTAAATACAATTAGGCAATTCACAAGGTGTTGTAAAGTTGTCTGTTGTATTGTTGTAAATGAAAGGTTTTCTCATTTTTCCCCTTATTAGAGAAGCGATTTTTTTGAAATTTTAGTTGTATGTTTTGTTTATAGAAGTTGTTTGATGTGTATAAAATTGGCGTGATCGGACCAGAAGTACGCCTACCTCTTCTGGTAGGTAGATACACAAATTTATTTTTTGTGCATCATTTTGTATGGAAGGTAGGCGTACTTCCGGTCTGATCACTCCAATTTTATACACATCAAACAACTTCTATAAACAAAACATACAACCAAAATTTAAAAAAAATCGTTTTATTAATAAGGGAGAAAATGAGAAAACCTTTCACTTACAACAATACAATAAACAACTTTACAACACCTTGTGAGTTGCCTTATTATACTTCTCTAAATGTTCATAAATAAATACTTAATTTTCACAAATAATACACATTCAAATATATTAATTTCAAATTCTGAATTCTGAATTATTAATTAACTTTAAGGGGCTGTTCATAAATAACGTAACAACGGGGGCGAGGGAGGGGGTCAAGCATTTGTGACGAAGTGATTCATTGGGACGTTACGTCACAGCAAAATTTTTTAATGTAGTTTTAAAAATTTTAAATTTTATTAAAATTTAGTTTTATTATAAATTTTGCTTTCATTTTGTATTAACAAAAAAACGAACCTTACAAGACAAACGATCACAAACCGAAAAAAGACAGCTAAAACTATGTTTAAACTGAGCAAATTTATAAAAGGCATATGAAACACCTTCAACAAGTGCAGCAACTTCAAAAAACAAAGATGAAGAGCAAGTAAGAGCAGCAAACGGAGCTAAAGTAACGTTTATTTTGTTGAACTGAAGTGAGAATTCTTACTCCGAAAACAGTAGATATAACATCACCTTCAAAGCAAACATCAAAGTGTTAAAGAAGAACTAAATCAAATATAATAATTTTCACAATTGTTGAACATTGAAGTTATAACGTACCGCCACTGGTTGGTGTTCTTGTTAACGGCAAAAAAGCTTTAATTTCTGTTTAGCTCTGTTCACATGTTCACATTTTCCATTAAATTGTTGGTCAGTCACAAAAGAACAACGGGAGATTTCCATAATAATAAAACTTATAATAAATATAAAGTTCTATGCTTTTTTTCATAACAAACTGCTTAATTATAAAAAAAAAACCTAAAAAATTTAAATAAATAAAAGTGTGAAGTTACGTCGGAGGGGGTAGGGGGGATTGAAGACTTTGTGACGAAGTGTGATATAGGGGGAAGGGGTCTTAAATTGGCTAAAAACATGTTACGTAATTTATGAACAGCCCCTAATGTTACACTTAGAAAAAAAGAGTACATTAAATAGCTGTTAATTTACCTAAATATATGTGTTTAGTAGTAATTCTCATGTTACTGTAATAAATATATCTTACATTTTCTGACTTCCAGATAAATGTTTTCTTAACATCATTTCGCGAGTCAAGGTGGCGAGCCAACGAGAAGTGAAACATGCTTTGTTACTTGTTCGTTGGCTCGTCACCTTTGCTCACGAAATTCTGTTAAGTTAACATTTCTCTTTTTATATCTATGGACATTATCTTTATCGTAGCCGAAAAAAGTCTAATGGAGGTTAATTACACGATCTCGGTGGCCAATCCAATCTCCATTTTAAAGAAATTCAATAAATTAAATTAATACTTCAATTGTCATGTCGCTGTCACATTAAAACTGACACACCGTGCGTTGAATATGCAAGTGTACAGCAATTTTCGTTTTTTGGGCTAAGTTAGTTTGGTTGTTGGATTTAAGCTGTACCTATACAAATATCGATCGAATATAAACAAAAATATATAAAAAAAAATTTTTAAAAAATAAGCTTTTATTGAAAACCAAAACGTGAACTAAAAAGAAAAAAATAAATTTCATTGACATTTGTCATATATGTATATAGTAGGTATATTCTAGATTCAGAAGAACCTCTCCCTTGGTTACCCATCATCATAATAAAAGCGTACGTAAATAGGTAAGTTCTAGGGACGTATTTAAAGTTAGAAATTTTCAAAATGGAAAATATACAAGTTTACTACACAATATCAGTGGAATTGAATCTTTTAGTAGGATTATCTGCATATAAACCGCGATCCATTATACAGGCTTACTTCACAATATCAGTGCCTTAAGCTTTTAAAATTTAAATGTATTTTTCATTTTGAAAGTTCCTAAATTTATATACATCCTATACATCCCTAGATCTAATACCTACAGGTCATGACCTTTCTAATGATATATCAAGTGTTGCTGTAGCGTTTGTAGATTTGCTGGAATAAGGGCACCCTTACCGGAATAAATATATAGATAAAAAGGAAATGCTATGGCTTTAACCATTCGTTATTAAGCCGGTGGACATTTTGTATGGTGTTGTTATAATATCGTAGAAGAGCTTATTTTATTTATTTATTTATTTTTTTTTTTTTGATTTTTAAATCAAAAGTGGATTTCAGTAATTGAATGTTTCTTCAACGATTGTTATTGTTCAAATTGTGCTCTCTTAAAAATATAGACTTCCAAATATACTCTCATCGTGATAACACAAAACTACTTGGTTTAGGCTTCAGTTTTTTTTTTTAAACTTCCACAAACTTCAACCAAACTTTCTTTTCGAAGTTTTCTCAACTTGTTTTTAATTAGTGATATATAAAAAAATAACAGTATTTTGATCTTTGCCAAAGAGCGATAAAATTTTTTTGAATCTTTAATTGTATTCAATTAAAATAAAGTTACAATTCTTTTTTAAATGAGCTGCTTCTAGCTTAAAAATATTTTATTCCACAATTAATTAATACTCGTATTGTCTGGAATTGATTTTCTCTCTGTTATGATAAAAAAACTGCTGTTATGCCACAGACATGAATAATGCATAGAACTAATTTTACGTAGGTTTTCCAATAACTTCAAGTCATCAATTTACTCAAATTAGCTATCGTTTGCTTCACCTGCACTGAAAACATCAAATAAAATGTTTCTAGCTTTTGACAACATCGCACGTGACTCTATCGTTTTATGCATCTGCGAATGATTCCAAATCTTGACTAGTTTCAAATCATATCAAAATACAAAACAACGTTATAATAGGTACGCTGCATTTTTGTGGAACGTTTTACTGTGTTGCGGACTGTGAACTGCGGACTAGTTCGGTTAATGCACCGCCAACGCATTTTAGATCATCTGCATTGATTCAGCGCTTAGCTAATGATATTGAAAATACACAAGTTTACAAATCAATAGAAATCAATAAAAAAAAACCTATGGTTTCTTTTCAAATTAAAAATTAAAATTCCATAGAAATGTGCGGCTTTTTTCATCATCATAAAGATTCTTAACTAAAATGTTTATTTTATACCTACTTTTAATTTGTAGCTGAATTTATTGTGTGGGAATTAAAGGAGATTGGTTTTATTTTGTGTGTTCTTCTATTCATAAATGGATATAAATCAAGTGTTCCAACTTGTGTGGCTGCAGAGAGTAACGAGCTTATTTTCAACAATTCTATAGATTGAGCTATATTCGTTGTTTTCTTTAGTGACAAATTATTTTTTGAATCACTTTTCGACTGGAGTTTGCGATGTTTGTCTAAGTGTGAAAACTCTCTAATCTCTAAATTTGCTGAGAATGAAATTAATAATTATCTGCACAAATACGAAACAATTAATCTCAACCATTTGAAACAAGTTTTTTGAAAAGTTTATTATTTATATATTTTTTAAATGAGAAATGAGTTTAATAAACTCAGAATTAAATTTTGCAAGCTTTAATCAAACTTTTATTAAAATAGTTAAATAGTTAATACTTTATAAAATTTCATACAGAAAAATCCATATTTTTTATATATAATATAAAAGTATTTCACACAACACAAAACAAAACATCAATAAATTCAATAAATTTAGTTTCTTGTATTTTTGTACTATTTGTTAGAATAAATAACTTAAGCATTAACATTATAAAGTACAACATACGTTCGCTTACTTTTTGAGAAAGCTGCAAATAAACTCTCAAATTTCCTTTTAAAGATATTTAGAGGTGAACACTACAGCCATTAAAATATTATCTGCCTTATTCATAATCGCATTTTAGAAGCTGCGTAACTTTAAACCGGACTTAAACAACACATTGTTATTCATAAAGGTTTTTCCGGCTTGTTTGAGATCTGCATGACTAAAATTCCGAAATTTGTGTTTAGAGGCTGGTTTTACTTAACCTATACTTTTTGCCGTCTTCTCGATTAACGCTGATGTTTATGATATTGATCTCATAGACGTGCTCCATGTGCGATCTTTGTAGTCCTTTTTTCAGTACAGGTTGGCAAATGTACAAGATTATTCATTTTTGTAAACGATTTTTGAGTGCTTAGACACAAAACTTACAAAATTAAGCAATGGATAAAAAAATGTTTTTGAATAACAATTTCAGCAAGGTTGCATAGAGGGTGCATAATAAACAGTCCGTAACTAAACAAGCGTTGAACGATTGTTTAAGAAAATCTATTAAGTAAGGCTGTATATTAGGCCGGGTCGATTTGTGGGGAGGCAAAAAAATCGCCCATTGCTCTGTGGAAATCGTATTCTAGGGATCAAAATAAGAAACTTTTCCGAAGGAACCATACCTCTAAAACGAATTCTGATGTCCCCCAATTTGGGTCGAACTTTTGGGTAGGGTCAAATTTTGAAAAATCCCACTTTGACCCATTTATAGTGCTCCAATCGAGTCCAAATGTATGACCGACCCCCACTAACTTTGGAGGCCCGACCCACCCATGCCAGTGGCACACCCCCTGTAACCTCCCTGGGGGTTCCCAATACAAACATTTCAAAAAATCGCCAGTTTTGGCACTTTACATGAAAAAATCAGCGAAATACCTATGTTTTTTTCTTTTTGGAGTTTTTTTTCTCTTTAGAAATTTATTCAACCCTTTTAAAAAATAAAGGTATCACTGTGACACAATTGCAAATCGGAAAATTGCTTGTGTGCGTTTCTTAAGGCACCACAAGACACAGCTGCATGTCGTAAACTTACTTGTGTAGTTTTTTTATAGCACCTACTTAAGAAATGAAGGTTGTTTTTACAACCCTTTTTGTGGGTATTTTATGGCACCTTCTTAAGAAATGCGCGTTTTATGCAACCATTTGAACAATTAAGGTATCACTGGAATGCACCGCAACCCTTTTAAAAAATTAAGGTATCACTGTGACACAATTGCAGATCCTAAAATTGCTTGTGTGCGCTTTTAAGCCACCACAAGACACAGCAGGTAGAATTGAAATTACCATTTCATTCTTATTACCTCGTCTCGTAGACCATATATAACGCAACAGTTTTTGTGAACTGCATTAAGTCGATGTGAAGAACTCAAAGTGTGGAGTGCTAATTTCAGATAAAAAAATATTTAAAAAAAAAATAATAAGTGAAGTTGACCATTCCAAATCAAAAAGTTTACAATGAATCCACCATCCTCTACACCGCAAGATGAAGCAACAACAACTATCGAAAACCCAATGAGTCATATACCCAAGCACGATGTTACTGTTTTTGGTGTGTCTACTGATTTGACTGATCTTAATTTACCAACCCATCTGGATATCTTGAGATATTATTTTTACTTAAGCGAACGTGCTAAAACAGAACAAAAAAAGTTTTCCCATAAATCATTCACTATTCAAGTACAAGATAAGTTAAATGGAATTTGGGAAAAACTTGGTATGGAAATAATGCTGAAAAAAAGTGTATTTAATAAATTGAATAAAGTGCTTGACAAGTATCAAGAGCAAATCAAGAGAAGAAACAAAACCCAACAATTTACAGAGTATGTAAAATCTCTGGAAACAATTTTTTACATTGGAACATGTAAATGCGATTTAAAGGCAGCTCCATGTGCATGCGGCTGGGTTCCCGAACGCCTCAAAGAGTTCATGTACGATCAACATAATCAGAGAAGACTAACAATGGATGCAGTTGTGATGGAAACTGAAGAGCAAGGAGCAACGTCTATGTCATCAATGCCAACATACCAAGATCCTGATGATTCAACATACGCACCGCTACCGGTTCAAGAAGATATGGATAGAAGCACAAGTTCACAATACACAGAGAGATACGATTGTTTTAACTTTGCCTTGGTATGTGACAGATTTGGTGTGCCTGATAGAGTAGCATCGGCATTGGGAACCGCTCTTTTTCAAGATTTTAAAATGAAAGATAAGCATGGCAAACCTCTCATCATGGATAAATCGAAAGTTCGCAGAGAAAAAGAGAAATGCAGACAAGAAGTGGTTCGCAAACAATAATTTTTTTAGTTTCTTTTCTATAACTAACTTAAATTAATTTTTTTCATTTACATATGTTCTGACTAAATAAATTTCAAGAGAAAAATAGATATTATTATAAATAAATAATAAATATTATTATAAATAAATAAATTTTGATTTGATTTTTTCATGTGAAGTGCCAAAACTGGTGATTTTTTGAAATGTTTGTATGGGGAACCCCACAGGGGGTTCCATGGGGTGTGCCACTGGCATGGGTGGGTCAAGCCTCCAAAGTTAGTGGGGGTCGGTCATACATTTGGACTCGATTGGAGCACTCTAAATGGGTCAAAGTGGGATTTTTCAAAATTTGCCCCTACCCAAAAGTTTGACCCAAATTGGGGGACATCAGAATTCGTTTTAGAGGTATGGTTCCTTCGGCAAAGTTTCTTATTTTGATCCCTAGGATACGATTTTCACAGAGCAATGGGCGATTTTTTTGCCTCCCCACAAATCGACCCGGCCTAGTACACACGGTTAAAAATCTTGGACTGAATTTTAGTAAATCCTGTACTGTATATATGACGACACAGAAATTGTATTCAAATTTAAACCACGCCTAATACTAAAACTTCCCTCATGGGAAATATATACACACAAAATTACGATTCCTTTTCCAACGATTTACAAAAAACCCGCTTTTAGGTAGGTGAACGAATAAAATTAAGGGGTTATATGACATTGGCAGTTTTTTGAAATCGATTTTTTGAATCGAATTTTTTTAATAATTTTGTATTTTAGTAAATATTCTTAAGATTCTAAGAAAAAAAAATTTCATGGAAAAATTCCTACGGGTCCAAAAGTTACAGCCGGATTAGTGAGAGCGCATTTTTAATATTTGCGCTACCTACGTACGGCAGCTGGTATATACTTGTTTTACTTGCTACCTGACTTTTGGTGGTTGTTATTTCGTACCTACTTGAAGGGTGAAGCCCGAATTGCTAAACGATTGCAAAAAACTATAAGAAACAGCACAACACAAGATAACGAAGGCATACAGTACGAAACAGGCATGGCAGATTGAAGGTTACCTTTTTTTTCTTTGTTCACAAACTTTGAACGCGTTTATCTCGAAACCATGTTTTTCGTACTGGTTGCGTACTGGTTGATTCGCTATCGTATGACACGAGCTTTTTTTAAATTTTTTTTCGATTTTTTATGAACTTTTAAAGTCAATTTTTTTTTTTAAAAAAACACACTTTCAAATTTGGAACATCACCAAAAATTGAAAAAAAAATTTAAAAAAAAAAGCTCGTGTCATACGATGACCAATTTTTTTATGATTTAAAAAAGTCATTTTTGTCCAGATCGGACAATTTTTGCAACTCCCAGCGCTGCAACCACGAGTCCCCGTTTTTTTCTCTGCCGCCAGTTTAGAGCTCTATAAAACCATGTTGGAGTGAAAAATATATTTTTTTGAAATTTTTTCTTGTAATTTGTTCAATTCTCTACAATAATTAAAAGCGAAGCGAAGCTTTTTCGCAGTTACATAGATTTGATAATTTATTCTTTTTAATAAATCAACTTTTAAATTCTTAAAAAGAATTATTGTTATTGTTGAATGTCAAATTTCCACGCCAATTACATATACGGGCATATAATGCCAGCGACTCTCCATTTTAACTCTCCACACATGGTTGTGAACTTGACTGCACTGACTCATGCATGCGTTTGATAATTCCATATTTATTGATATCATCTATTTTTTTGACACTTAAAAACGCACTTGTCAACGCACTTGTGGGCATTGCTAATTTTCTTCGTACCAACAGCATATAGTGTAAATTATGTAAATTACAGAGGTTAACAGAGTTTTTTTCCTTCACGTTTTTAAGTAAAGTAACTCTGTTAACACATGGCGGAGATTTAGCAGAGTTGATGCAATCTCTAGATAATAATTTACACTCTATGCCAACAGCACCACAAACGTATTCACAATACAAACAAACCGATGCTGGAGACACCTTGTGGCAAATAAAAGCAAATTTTTGATAGTTGTAGCATAGCAAATACACAATCCTCTATCTATGGATAGATGGTGACGATCTACTGCAGCATAGCTTCTGTTATAAGTAATATTGAATTAACAACTGTTTCTTACAAGTCCTTGTGGCCTGGTAGATAGTGTGTTGGACTATCATTTAAGAAGACACGGGTTCGATCCCCACAGGCAGCCGAAAAATATTTTTAGTATTTAATATTAAAGTATTAAATTTTCTTGTTGTAATAAGCGCTAGCAACAAAGAAGTAATCAAATTTCCAAGAAAAAAATCTGTCGAAAATTTTTCAGATTTCACTCCAAGCAAATCACAGAACGAGGAGTAAAAAGCTTCGCTTCAAAAAAAATTTTGGAGAAATGTTTATTTTTGACTGAGTTATGAATTTTTAAAGAAAGGTATGTTTCTCTGCCGCGAATGTCATGTCCCGCCTTAAGTGAAACACCGGCATTTAAAGTTTGATTTCAAATAAATGTCTTTGTTTTGTAAGAAGAATACCCAATGGAATAGTGTCCTTGCAATGGTGTACCATTTGAATTCTAAAAGTGTAAAATCACAAAAAGACAATCGAAATTATAAGAAATTAACGACAATTTTGTCAACTTCATTAATAATTTTATGAAAAAATTTAATATATAAAGACACTAATATATCATATTTCAATACATAAAATGCTTATAATATTCTACATTCCACTAACAAATTTAAATTTTTATCTGTTGAAGTTTGAAGAAAATATTAAACTACAAGCATCTCAGCAAATATATAAAACTCATACAAAAGATGTGGTAACTTATTGTTTACTTTAGCAAAAAAAAAAAAAAACAAAATACATTTTACATTTTTAAAGTACTCACATTTTTGAAGATATTTCTCCATTTCCAAACACAAATTTACAAATTTGCGAAATTAGAAATAAAATAGAAAACCAAAAGGAAAGCATATTACAAACAGGTTTGCAATGTCAATATTTTTGCAGAACATGAAAATATGAGTATAACTTGTATTTTTATATAAAAAAAGTTTTCGTATTCAAAATACGTCGAACGTCATTTGGGTTGAAAATACGTCAAAATGACGTCATGATGGCAACACTGCTTATGAGACACACTTAGGCCTATTAGGCGTATTGTGATACTAGGGGTTCATTTTTCCCTCTCTATTTGATGCAGCTTGAGCTGTTAACTAAGCAGAGGATTCGGTAGACCGAAGATTCTGAAAGAACGCTGTCTGTAGAACCAGTTACTCAAATGAAGGTAACGATTTCTACCCAGCGCTGGGCAACTGCAGAAAAGGTGTGCTATAGATTCTTCCTATTCTTCGTCTCGGCAACATCTGCAGAAGTCGTTGTAGAGGATATTTAATCTTAGGGCGTGATTACCTATTAGGTAATATGCAGTTAAGACACCTATCATAGTATTAATTTGATCTCTTCTTAAAGAAATCAGATTTTTTACCGTTTTAAGAGTAGTGTTGGTCAGACCTGAAGTGCTGTGGGATAGTTCTTTAGTGATTAGATTACATGTGTTGCCAGGTATAACAGTACTATCCTTATCCGTCGAAAGTTGTTTGGTGGTACCGGTGCGCGCGACATCACCTGCTTTGCAGTTTGCAAACAAAGTTTTTATGTCTGGGAATCCAGGATAGGAAGATTTTGAGCTACTCTGTCCTTTCATATAAGGATCTGTGGCAGCTTAGTAATGTTTTAGTTCTTGTTTCAACAGATTCTAGGGATTTCAAAGCAATTAGACTGTCAGATAGTATAAGCCAAGTTATGACTTCATATATTGCAACAACTTCCACACGGAACACACTACAATGGTCCGTGAAGACTCGGACCTGAAGACTCCTCCTCCAACTTGCCATCTAATTTTGATCCATCACTGTAGATTTCGATGGCATTCTTTGATGGAAGATTTCTAGTCTATTCTCAAAAGGGAATGTATTAAACAAACTTTTTGTCATATGCAAGTTTTTGTGTGATGTAGTCTATGAATTTGAGTATAGAAGGAAGAAACTTCCTAATGTTAGAGTACCATCTCTCCATTGAGAGAAGGCTATTAGACGAATGGCTGTGCTTGCGACCATTAGTCTTGCTAGGATTTGGAGTGGTATAAGGTGGAGCATAGTGTGTAGTGCGTCTGTAGTGGTAATTCTTAGTGCTGCGCTAATGCAACAAATCACTTGCTCACTTCTTTGAGTTTTCAGGGTTGACGCCTAGTCCACGGGGCTATTAACCCAGTTGAAATAAGTATTTAGGTCATTTTGCATAATATATCGAAGAGTAGATATATTTTCCATTTCCTTCATCTGCATAGACTATTACTAGGCACCCTTCTCGTTCTGGTCTAACCAGCAGTTTATTTGCCGCTAGGTTCCAGAATAGAGGCGGGAAAACGCCTCCTTGAGAAGTTTCCCTTGGTACAGATCATAGTGTAGATGCTTCTCTGAGAAATGCACTTATAATTCTGCCCACGAGCATTTGATTTATATGAGCTCTCTTATATATTAAGCTACTTCTATATCGATAAAATCTGTCATGTGTACTGTTTGATTTTTCAATGGTGTAGATTATGTAGGGAAGAGCTACTTCCAAGGATTTATCTTTGGCGTAGGCGTATTGTGCCGGTGACAGTGAATTATCTTCTATCTTTTGTCTCATTTAGATATCTATCTTTCGACAGTTTTTAGAAGAAAGTATGAGAACCTAATTGGTCAGAAGTCTTCTGGGCTTACGTGTAAGCTTTTGGCCGCCTTAGGTATATAAACTACTTAAGGATGTGATTCTGGTCCACTGAAGTTTTGGTAAATTATCGTAAGTTATTGATTTATTATATCATAAGCTTTTTGAATTTCAATGGGGGCTATGCCGTCTAGTCCTGGTTAAATGAAAGGTTTTAATTGCCAATTTTAGCTTCGATTGTGAAACTATTTCTAGGGAGTTGCTAACCGAGGGTATATGCTTCTCTTGAATTGGAGCATTGATTATCTTTGAACAGCCAGGTAAGTGAGTTTCTACCAAAATATTGAAAGATTTTTTCGCTGTTGGTGGTCCACGTTACTTATGTTGAAATGTTAATTCTGTTGAATTTTATAAAATCATCTTTACTTAGAGATGATATTAAGACATGAAAACTTAACATTTCTTTGAAAAAACTTCTGTATATTGATTACTAAAAACTACCGATAATATAAAATTACATAATCTTATCCTTCCTTTAAAAACTTTTGTACTTTTATAAATAAAAATTATCGATGAAAATATTGGGTCATTTCCGATGCAGATCTGGCTTATCACGTCTGGCGCTAAGCCACATATATTCGAGATGAATATAAATAACTAATATGGATAGCCCTTTTCTACGCACATTTGGTAGGAATCCGCTTATGATTCTATTGAACTAAAGCAAAAAATGGAAAAAGTTAAAAGCGTTAGTTTTGTATATTTTCTAAATTGAACGTGCTTAACTCACAACAAGTATATTATTTAAGGAGAGCTTTAAGCTGACTCATATAGCTGCAGTATGTTTGTTTATATCGAATAAATTCGTCAACGAACTCTTTCCGCAAGAATCCAAAGCAATCATTTGTCAATTTTGATAAAATTTTTGGGACTATGCTTTTGAATTTTGATCACGTCTGAAAGAAGCTTACCAGCTTTGCTATTTTTATAGCAATGCGAATTAGCACCCGTAGCTATCTTAGCTGAATCTAATAAAGCTTGTATAAAACGAAATTAACTGCTGCAATAAAATTAGGACAGAGTTTAATGATCTCTCTGCCGGAAAATATCGCTAAATGACGCTAAAGCAAAATAGCTAAATGTTTATAAAGAGTAAGCTAAGCTTATGAGTACAACCAGAGTCGAAAAAATAATTAAGGTCAGTTTAGTTCAAAATAAATGAAGACCATAAAAATGAATAATGTACTGATTACATGAATTGCTTATAAAAAGCATTCTAAAATGGTAGCAGAATTTAATTTGTGATCACTTAAACCAGGCCCGTAGGCAGGATTTTCCATGGGATGAGGAGGGAGAAGATTAGGAAGAGGGAGTGGGGTAGATTTTGATAAAAAATCTATAGGATCTAATAAAAAATTAAAATAAAAATAAAGAAAACTTTTCAAACAAAATCGTATACTTTTAAAATTATGATTGATTTAACCTTTTTTTTAATAACCAGAACATTTAATTTTGAGAATTATGTTTATGATTTTTGCCTATAAATTTTTAAGCAATGGTCCAAATTTAGAATTTGATTTGATTTAAAAATATAATTACAAAAATTACAACAGAAAAAGAAATCCCTTTGAAAATTACAATAATACAACAATATATATCATTAAAACTTTAAATTAAACAGGAAAATAGAATAAAAAATTTATTTATTTTTAAAGAAATATTAAAAGTCTTTGAATAAAGGTCACTTATATCCATTTTTTGTGAAAAATTAAGGTGTGTCTTATGACAGGATTACGAAAGAACTGTTCAAGATATAGATCTAAAAATGTTTGTATATTTTTAAAGGAGAATTTAATTTTTAAAAAATTAAATTTTTTTTTGTTTTCTGATTGTTTTGTGATTGTTTTGTGAAAAATCGGCTGGCAAGATTACTCAAAGGCTAATCAGCCGATTGATTTGAAATTGTTGTGGGCCTAAGCAACTTATTTTTCAAGAATTAACATAGAATTTTTTTTTTAACATCTACAAAATCGTATGCACCTACTTTAACCTTCAAATTATAAGCTTTTTTTTTTTAAATTTTGTCTTCCGCGAAAAACGATTTTTTTATAAATCAAAAATTTTGAAAATGCTCGATTTCAATTCCTAGTCTTAAGTGTGTACTTAAATAAGATTTTTTGTCGGATTTTCCAAATCCGAGATACAAGTATCTTGCCTGCCGGAAGAAACCTTCAGGAATTTTTATTATTACGAACAAATAACGTCACGAAACAAAATAATGTTATTTTCCAAAAAATGAAATACTTCTTTAAAAAATATACAAACATTTTTAAATCAATATTTTTAACAGTTATTTCGTAATCCTCTCAAAAAAAAACACACTTAAATGCAGGCCCGTAGCCAGGATTTACCTTAGGGGAGGGTTTTGATAAAAAATCTATAAGTAGATACCAGTTATAACTGAAAGAAAGGATATGAAAATTTTTAAGCAAATCCGTTTTCTTTTAAGACTATTTGTGAATATGCCTGTTTTTAAATGACCATAAGAGAGATGAGGTTTTTTTTTACAAATCAATTTTAAGTACTAACTTTTTTGATTTTTGCCTATAGTTTATTGAAAAATGGTCCAAATTGAGAATTTTTAATTTCTTTTAAAAATTATTATTCCGAAAATTAGCACAAACAGTAAAAATGTCTATGACAAAATTTTACTAATTCAACAATATTAATTTTTAAAATGCTGAAGCTTAAAAAACTATAATTGTTAATTTATTTTTATGAAAATTTGGTAACATGATTAAAAAAATCATCAAATCACTATAAAATTGCACTGTATAAAATGTTTTACTAAAATTTTTTCATATTTAGATTTAAGGTGATTTTCCGAAACCTGTTATTTGGAAAAGGCTTCGCACAGGGCTAAATTTTTGTGCCAAGTTGGAAATTTTAAATGTCAAAATTTTTAGTCATTCGCTTTACGTGAAATACCCCATAATGTGATAAATTTTGTGGTTCAAATATTTTTTAACACTTTTAAAAATGAAAAAAAACCCACTCAAATGAATGCTTTTTCAAAAGTTTTGGGTCTAATAAGCTTACCCAGCAAACCATAGTTGACGACTTTGTCGAAATTCCGACGAATTTATAACTATTTCGAGCTGTCTTAAAGAAATCGTTACAATTTCGTTACGCAAATATCGGAACAGTTTCACTTTTTATACGAATTTATAAAGAGTTCCGTTATGCGACTGTTTGTAAAACATATTGAAATGCAAACAGAGTAAACTTTCCTTTCTTTCGAACTGACTGAACGAAATCGTAACTTTTTCGTAACATTTTCGTTAAGACTCCTTACGAAGTCGTTACGAAGTGGTGTCAACCGCTTCATACGATATTCTTTACGATTTCGTAACAAAATCGGAATCCGAATTCGGAAAGATTGTGAAATGTTTGTTACGATTTCGTTAAGAATATTTCGAAATCTTTCCGATTTCGAAATCCGATTTCGTTGCGAAATCGTTAGAAAAATCGTATGAAGGGTTTGACACGACCTTGTAACGAAGTATCGTAATGGTTTCGTAACGAGTCCTAACGAAAATGTTACGAAAAAGTTACGATTTCGTTCAGACAGTTCGAAAGAAAGGAAATTTTACTCTGTTAGCATTTTTATATGTCGTACAAGCTGTCGCATAACAAAATTTTATATTAATTCGTATAAAAAGTGATACTGTTCCGATATTTCCGTAACGAAATTGTAATTATTTCTTTAAGACAACTCAAAATAGTGACGAATTAGTCGGAATTTCGACATAGTCGTCAACTATGGTATGCTGGGTAGATATTGCATAAAAAATTTCAAGCTAATTTTCTTCAATTTACAAAATTATATTCGTTCTAGGTATAACTTTCATATATATTTTTTACTGGATATCAGGAACTTTTTGAGCATTGAAACTGATTTTTAATATACCAACTCCTTGGAGATGAATTCCAATATAAGGATTGTGACTCTTATAAGCAAAATGTATCTTTCACTTGGCCAAAAAAACTTTTCAATAATAAAGGGAAGTTTTCAAGAAAATTAACAACATTATCACAGTTTATCTAAAAAAAAGTTACATTTTGAATTAAATAGTCTCATTTGTGTTAATTCTTTATACTTTCTGGACCCTAAGGGGGTGTTTGAACACCTAAAACCCGCCCTTGTCTACGGGCCTGCTTAAATGTATTGCAATAAGTTAAATTTATGATAAAGAAAAATAATAAAAAATTTGTAACGGTTTCTTACGGTCAAAATATAAATTTTTTTCGAACACGATTTCTCATCTGAAGAAGTTTTTATAAAAACCAAAACTTATACCGTAATTTTTAAGCACTGATTATAATAGACGGAACGATGCGTTGTAGAATGTAATAAAATATAACTTTGCAATATATTACATGAGTTTCTAATCTAAGCGTTAAGGTATCTAAATTTTTGATTTCTCCTTTGCGTTTCATTTCGTTTTAAGTAAAAAACTTTTTTGACAGTTGATATTAATACTTTTATTAGGCATTTGTTTAGATTGATAAATTTTTGATAAAATTTAATTTCTTTTCCTTACCTTTTGATAAAATTGGATTTTCTGCCTAAAAATAAAGAAGGAACCAAATTTGCTGGAATTAGTTTGTGAAATGACACATTTTTCAATTCAATTATTCTGCCGTTGCTTTTATAATCTCTACTCGTACTTCCTTTATAAACGTTTTATTACGCAACGATGACATTATACTCTGGTCCAATTCGTCTATAATAATGCCCTTTTTACGCGAAATTTAATAATTTTTTCGGAGTTTGAAATTTCTACACTCTATTCCATTTTTCAAGGTCATAAAAATTTATTTCAGAAATTCAAAATTCAAAAAAGTTGATTGTTCATTTTCGTATGAATATTTGGGATGAGAGCACGTCTAAAAAAATCATATATAAATTTTTCAAGAAATTCAATTCCCAATAAAAATAAATGTATAATATCTTTTATAAAATTTTTTAAGCAGAGGAATCTTCTTGGAAAAGTGAGATCGAAAAAAGGATTCGCATAGAACCCAAATATATCGCATAGAGAGTTTGAGAGTTATAAAGGTCTAAATACTAAAACAGTAACAAAACTGAATTTATTATAAAAAATTATAAAAAAATTAAATGTTTGCTTCACGTAAAATACTCCAATATTATTTTTTTTTTTTAATTTTAAGGGAAATATCTAGATTACACCCACAACTTTTCAAATTAAAAAACAAAATCTAATTCAAATGAGTGCCTTAACTTTGCAAATCATATAAAAACTATCCATAGCTAGACTTAAGCTCAAAAGCTCTTGCTAAACGCTATAGTGGTTACTTTTGCTATTAGAAGCTGTTGTAATAAAATTTAAATAAAGAGAACACAGGCTATAATCATAATTGCATCGAAAAAAATTATAAAAATTAAGTCCAATTCACTTTTTGAAGACCCATTCTGACCCAAAAGTATAACTATCAAGAAAGTGTTTCTTCATATTTGCCACCTATTCCAATATAAATGCAACACTTTAATGTATTGCATATTCTAAGGAATCATAAAATGCTGATTTTTATTTTTTTGCCATTAAACTAGAAATTACAAAATTGTACCAAATTTTATTGATTTTATTTTTTATTACTTGCAGGTGGTCAACTGAAGACGAAAAATGGTCAAAAATATGTATTCAATGGACCACCATCGGGTGTATTTGTATCGAAAGCTTGTGCCACATTCACAGCAATTATTGCTGTTTTAGCCATAATTTTTACTATACTAATTACATACTTTGTAACGGTCAATACGCTGTCAGCACCAAGGTAAGTTAATAATTTATTCTTCGTGCTCTATAAATGAACTTTTAATTACTGCACCTCTTCATTCTGTTACTCTGTAAGGTGTGCCTTTACTTGATTTTTCACAATTACCCCAATTTTAAATTTATGTCAAAGAAATTTGCACGCTGACACAAATATTAAAATAACTGCCACTTTATGTATAACGAAGCGAAGACCTATAACGAACAAAGAAACGAACAATATTATATCCCTATAGGAACAAACTAACTTGTTTTTAAAAACAACTAATTAAAAAACTAATTTAAAATAAACCAGTATATGAACTACTTTGAATTATATTAAGGCGTCAACTACTCTGATTTTGACATGTTTTAATTGCAAATTTTTATTAAATTACAAGTTTATATATATTTAACCATGTTATTTCATCAAATATTATTAACTTTAGGCCATCAGTAATAGTTTTCACTTGGTTATTTTAAAGTCATTAAAAAATAATTTAAATGTAACTAATTTAACAAGTAGTTGAAAATATATGCAGACGAAAGTCAATTGACTTATTTAGCGGACATCACCATACAAAATATGTTAGTTCGTTCCATGGAAAAAAGTCAGAATTTCAACTAGTTGTGGTTGACAAAAAACTACTTTATCAACTACTTTTAAATTAGTTGATTTTCCTACAGGGATGTTATTTGCACTCACACGGACGAAAGTATTCGTTTCATTATACATAAAGATACAGTAAAGCAATTCCAAACGGAAATGAATCAATATCCGTTTTGGCCCTTCAATGTCAAATGCTTAAGAAATAAAGGTGTGCTTAAAGCTAAAAATACTTTTACCAACCCAATTTAATTTCTTGAGTGTGAACTAAACTTCCAGTTAATAGATTGGATTGGTGTGTTTGTGTGCAGATTTGTAAATTTTTGCTTGCATGTTTGGCATAAATTCATAACATATTTGCGTAATTTGCAGGAATGCATAATTTTGCCATATAATTAATTAGATTTTCTTTAATTTTTTTCGCAGTTGTACGAATGGCAATGCTATTTCAGCTAAATCGAAAATTCAACAACCATTAAATGTTACTCCCGTTGCCACGGCTAGCATGTTTGGCATGCCGCTTGACAAATCCAAATCTTCATTTTCACCTGCTCTTCCAGTAGCTGTCGGCGATATACCCTCCGATCATGACCTCTTTGGCGAAGATACAACAAAATTCACTGATCGAAAATTACAGCTATACGAGGGCTGGATACCGGAACATTATACGTAAGTTTGATGACAAAAAATTATAAATAATGTATTTCAAGAAAGTATTTGATGTTCATAAAAATTTTATTAAATTGGATTTGTTTTGTCTGCAGCAAAGTGTACACTTTCGTACTGTACCACATTTTATAGTATCTTTCGAACACAGGCTGAAGCGCCTACCTGTGCAACATCCGGTTGGATCTTAACAGAGTGTGTACACAACTTTACATTGATTGCATAGCTATTTTTCTGCAAACTACTTTATTGTCTTTTCAAAACATAGCAAGGACACCAAGTAACGATATCACTTGAAATATATATGTAGATCACGTTAAAAAATCATGTTTAAAAAAGCCTACTTTATTTTTAGTTTATTTTATTCACTTTCTTTTAAAAGTATTGAAGTTTAAAAAATTTAGTTTAATTTTTATATGAAATATTTTCACATTCTTTTATTTAATCTATTTTATACTCATGTACTTGGCATTAGAGCAGAAGTACGCGAGAAAATTTCATATCGAAAACATTTCGGGTTGAGTACAGTACTTGAATGTTTTACTTTTGCTTTATGGTGTACTCACTCGTAGTTGGTTGTTGACAATGATAGAGTATAAGTATACGTGTTTCAATCAAATGTTTTGAAGAGGCGTTCGGATGTATTCGTGCAGATGTCTAATCGAAACCGATGTTCTTTTGCATTGGCTTTATCTAGAGCTCCGATATCACGTGAACACGGGTAGCACCTATCTATCTACGTGAATTTTATTTATAAATTAATATAAATCTGAATTAAAATGGCAGATGAAGATAACATCACGAGGTATAGCTATGCAGTGGCTATACAAGTTAATACATAAATAAAGTTGTCATGTTTGAATAAAGTATCATTTAGCCTTTAGAACAAGAATTAATATTTCAAGTTCGGAGTCAATTCCCATCAAAATCGTAGACATATCTGTATAAACCATATACACATCAGAGAACTGCACAAGCCTATTCATTTGCAATTTCAAGTACTTGCTAAATTTATGAATACAAGCGCGTTTGAAGTTGATAATATTCAATCAAGTTCAAGTATACTTGAAACTAGTCAAGTCGACGTCAGCTTGTTGCACGAATTTATGAACGCGTGATCTACGACACGAAGTAAAAACAAGCAGCAGCTTGAAAAGCTTGAATTTGTTTATGAATTTTCAACTAACTCAACTTACTTGCGTAAGAAAAGTATAGATAAGGAAAAATTTGTTGGGCACAAGGGTGTACCCAAATAAATAGTTTTAAAAATAGTTTGTGAAAAATATTGGTCGCTGATAAGGGTAGTCCTCAAAAATGTTTTCTTCGTGCTATTTTTTTAAATATTTTGTGCTCTAAATCGGGCCAATTATTTGGAATCTGATGTGTTTCGACGTCCCCCCCTAAAAATGTGTCAATCCCCCATTTTGGATTGATAGACCACTCTATTTGTGCGTCTTAGAAACCACCAAAAAATGGTTAATTTTTACCTATTTTGCTTCCCCTTCGAGATATGGTTTTTTTTCAATTTTTTTCGAAGATTTTTCCTGAATTTTTCGAGGAATTTTCGATATCTTTCGATTTTATGTTGTTCCATATCGCGAATGGGAAGCAAAATAGGTAAAATCTAACCAATTTTTGGGGGTTCCTATTTGAGGAAGCATTTTTAAGACACACAAATAGGGGGTCTTTTAATGTCCATATTCGGCATATTTTTAGGGAGGAACCGAAACACGTGTATGACTTACAATTTAACTTTCAGTGGACAGTAGTTAAACACGTGTTTCAACGTCCCCTTTAAAAATGTGGAAAATGGGGGAGTGATAGACCCTCTATTTGTGTGTCTCAAAAATGCTTTCTCCTATAGTAACTCCCAAAAAATGGTTAGATTTTACCTATTTTGCTTCCCCTTCGAGATATGAAACTTTATAATCTCAGAACATCATCTTCATAACATCAGAATCCAAATAATTGATCCGACTTAGATAGCAAAAAAGGGCAAAATCTGTCAAAATCACAAAAAAGTATTGTTACGGTCCACCCTAGTGTCCAAACTACTTGGATACTTGCAAGCTTATAAGCTTTTGCCGAACATATCAATCTTTTCAAATATTTTTCCGAAAATTTCAAGCGCTTCAACTTTTTGTGCGCAGCAGAGCAGTAAAGCTTGCGATTGATTACTTTGATACGAAGCTTGCTTTGCTTGGTTTTTTCAAGTTCAAGCCAAGTGAATTTTCAAGTACTTGATGTAGGTCTCTGATACACATGTAAAATTCCAACTTATGGAATTAACCACTGGATAGCTTTACCAGTTCAGACTTCACTCAAATGCTCTAAAAAAACTCTTATTGGAAACAAAACCGTTTATTTGTAACTGATCTATCAGGGTGGACTCTTCAATTCCGCCAAATCCGTTTATGTTCTACGTCTGACCCATTTCTTTACCCAAGTCAACTTTTGTTGCATTTCTTTGAATAGTTTAGTCAGACATTGCACCGGTTGGGTATACCAAACACATAATTATCTGCCATTTTGTTGGCTGTTGAGAAATATTTTTTGCGCCTTCGTGGCCTTCCGCTAAATATTCGTCCTCCGTGAAAAAATCATGTTCAAAGAAACGCCCACTTTCAGGCCATTACTTTGACTTAACTTCTCTATAAAGCATTTCGGTTTCTCATGTAGTTCTAACCATTAAAATCGATCTAATATATTTTTCAATCATGCTCTCCAGAATCTTCAATAATAATTTTTCTATGGTATAGGAAGGAACATTATTTTCATCTCTCGCGAAACTAAAAAACAAAAACAGATTGACAAAAATTCAGCGTCAAAACATATCATTTGAAGGGGTCGGGGCAATAAAGTGCTAACCCACTCTTAGTCCAAAATTGAGTTTAGTATGCAATCTCGGCAACCTCTTTTATATGTGTACCAAAGATGAAATTGTTATCTCTATTCGCTAGCGAGTTAGTTAGTTAGAGCAAGTCACCTAGTTACTGCGGCCTCAAGGGCCTATTGTAACAAACCTCTATAGTTATAGTTCATCCTCAATCGTTAAGTGCGTTAGGAACCGAGCGATGTCCTTGGGTGAACTATCCGCTATTAGATGCGGTTCTAGGTACTATGCACCTAAGTAACGAAGACGGGTCCTGATTAGACCGTTACAGTGACACAAGATGTGCTCTGCTGTTTCTTCATCTTCATTACATAATCTACACTGATCTGCCTGGACTATACACATGGTTGATAAGTGTTTATTTACCTCACAATGTCCAGTTAGGAAACCTGTGACAAGTCTGATAGATCTTCCACTTAGAGTCAGGAATTTTTTCGTTCTTTGTAGCGAAGTGGTTGGCATGAATGTTTTAGCCTGTCTGTTATCCTTCAGTTTCCCTCCAGTAATGAAGTGCCTCTCTGTTTAGCCACATTTTAATGTTATGGCGCATAGTGCCCCATGGTATTCCGCAGAATGGTTCTGGGCCTATGAAGGACCTTGCAGCCCCTTTCCTGGCTAGTTCTTCCGCGATCTCGTTACCTAAATAGCCGCTATGACCTGGTACCCAAATGAGATGGACTCTGTTATGGGTAGATTACCCATCTAGATTCGTAGATTGTTATGGGTATACCTTGATAAGTAGCTGTAGGCAATCCCATACGAGTTTTGACGAGATTTTATATGCGCTAAGTGCAAGTAGAGCTGCTTTGCTATCAGAGTGAATGTAAATGTTTTTATTTCTAGTGGGACTGCTTCCATACTCTCTTAGGCAGATCTCAATGGCGTGGGATTCAGCTTGGAAGACTGAATTACCTGTTCCCATGCTGGCATATATAGATTTTCCCTGCCTTAAGCCAAAAACTCCAGCTCCTACCCCGTCATCTGTCTTTGAGCCATCAGTATACCAGGCTTGAAAGTCACCAGTGAAATACTTACTGCATACTTAGAAACTTAGAATCCTTCGTCTGTCGGTGGTAACAATAAAAAGTTATTTGCATGTGGATTAGCTTCTTATTGTCGAAACAATCCAAATGTAAAAGTTTCAATGTATAATTATAAGTTAAGTATAAGTTATAAATTAAGCTATAAGTTTTGGAGTTAAAAGTTTAATATAAGTTACAGAAGTAAAGAGTTAACTTTTACTTTTACTTCTACTAAAGACTCTTCTTTTAAAGACTTTTTGGAAAATGCCATAAAAGTCTCAACCTCTGCTTGAAGGAACGCATAAGTAACTTTTATTAAATTGTGCACTCGGAGTTAAGTTTTTCTACTCTTGTCACCTGAACAATTTTATTATTCCTGATTCATTTGTAAACAAAAACAATAATAATCAGCTAATTGGTTAAATTAAATACACAAAAACGAAAAGAATTTAATGGATTTCCTACCGCGTCTGACAATGTTGCATGCCATTAAAAAGCTATGTGCTACATATGCTTCTTATTTCTGTTAGATTTATGTTTATGCCCGACTGAGAAACTCCACAAAAAGGTTTCATTTAGACAAACTTCAAAGCGAATTTCAAGCCAACATGTGTGACGAATGACCTGCACAGAATGCATAAATTTGGTGTTTTCTCTTTACAAAAAAACTTGAACTTACGTACTAATTTCGATTGACGTAATTTTTTGCTTTTTGCTTTTTCTCGTCTGTTCGATTAGAAAAGTAGTTGTACTGCAAAGTAGGTCAAGGATTATACATTTATTGCTTGGTCTTCCTTCTTCGATTGGCCAATTTTTGACTGTCTCTGAATAATATATAATTTAGGAGTACTATGTTATTAAGATATGCTGGCATGAAAACTTTAAATTTGTTCAACATAAAAACATTAAAGAATATGAGAATATGCAGCCAGAATTTAACCTGCAGTGATGGCAACTAGTTAAAATTATAGTAAGTTCACTATCTCAAAAAATACCAGTACTCAGCCAGCCCAAATACTTTTTAGATTGCGCAAACTGGTTATTGTCATAGGAAAAGACAATTCTCCATATAATTGTTAAAAACTAGTCGTGTTATTAGAATTTATTTTACCAGCGTACTTCTAGTATTATCTATGTAAACTAAGTTCTTGCTAATACGATTTGAACCAACTATATACCATAAAAAAAAATGAAATGGTCACTTCAGTCCTTAAGATGACTTTGACCGAGCTTTTTATGATCAATTGTGTTGTCTGTGTTGTAAAATTTTTGAGAGTTTTTACTCGCTGAGGTTTGCCATTGTCTGCAGAGAGGTGACGGCCGAACAGAAAAATGAATTCAATTGAAAATCTTTTCTGTGTCAGGTTGGATTCGAACAGGGTCTTAGCTCGAAAAACAGCTAGATTGTTAACTGTTTAAAAAGCGGCTGATTAGTTAACTAGTCAATTAGACAACTACAATAGTTTTAATTAGTTGTAAGCTAGTTTGACTTAACTTTAATTTAAGCATGTTTAACAACTGGTATTCTTGAACTACCAGGATTACAACTAGTTAAATAACTAGTTTTGGCTAATAAGATTTATCATGTTAAGCATCTAGTATTTTTTGTAATAAGTTTCATTTTTACTATTAAATTTACTTGTAACTAGTTAATTTCATGACGTGTAAGATTTTTTACTGCAGGGTAAACATTCAATTTGTGCAGACATATTCAGAAATATGCATCATCAGCATCACAAGTCTAAGCCAGTCATTTTAACCGCACCCAATACGACCCGTCATTATTTTAATTTTTAAGCATTCAAACACGTACTTGCCAACGTGAGCAGCCAACACTCACGAAAAGCCCGCAGTTGTGTTCGACTTTCATGTATTTGACTCCAGAACACTTTAATAACTACTGTCTTATGACATAACAAGCTGACGTTAGCTGCTTCAGCAGCAAAAGATGTAGTTGAAGTGTCAAAACATGTCGTCTACTCGACGTGGAAGAGGGTGTAAGTAAGACTACTACACTGGCACAATAACTGACTGACTGACAGATCCGCTCTTCAAGCCTCAACTAGATATTAAAAAAAGACCAACTATTGCGTCCAGAATTGCTCGACTCTGCTGATCATTTAACTTGAATTTAATTGACACACAAAAGAGTGAATTAATAACAAGCGGCACGCAGCAGGCTTCTGTGCATCGCTTTGCAGTACAGTCTAGCGCCATCACTCAAATACAATTTCATGTGTTCAAAGCCCGCCTCTATTAATGACGGCGATTGTAGCGGTAAATTACGTTTGATTACACTCGCCATGACTACTCGTTGTGGCTACCTCACTTGAGCTGATCTTCTCTGGCTTCAGTTTTCTAAAGCCGATGCCGCCGCAGCTGGCGTGTAGATCTGGCCACATCATCATCTTCGTCATTGTAGTAACATGCAATCTGGTAGAATGAACATTTCCTGGTTGCATGTTACGGCGGCAATGAGGCACTGCTTGACAGCTAGACGCATATCAATTACACAGCGATGATCGCGCTAGGATACTCATTGTATAGTCATCATCAACATCATCAACATCATCAATATCATCATCATCATCATCATTATCATCACTATCAACAGTGAATTCATGAATCATGAGTTTGCTGAATGAAGTGTTCTTCTGACGATTCTGCGGTATCGCACTACACAGCATTTGCTGCGTATTGCAATTATTTTGCTCTATGCTGTAAATTGATCTGCAGCACAGCGTGCCACAAGAGTTCAGATGCCGATCGATTGCGATGAATTCGCTTGCCAACTTACGAATAACCGATACTATTGCTTCCCATGTTCGCCAGTAATCATCATGTTATAAATGCTTACACTCATTCGACTGCAGATCGTCGAATTGTAAAATCGCAACAACGATCGTAAACGATCGCACATAATTGCATATGTATGTGCAATTGTGCATTGGATCTTGTTAGCTTCCTTTGATTAACATTGCACTGCATCGTATCATAATTGGAGGCACGGCCGAGGCGCACGCATGAGAGGCCTGAAAACCGTTATGCTATACATATAGTGATCGTAGCGCCTCTTGCCATGTAAATGACTTTCTTTATGCCTCTGATCGTCGTGATCGTGGTTTTTCAAGCAGCTGCAAATTTAAACATTCAAGCCAGCTGCTGCTCGATTGATGATCGAAGTTTAAATATGTGGGGCAAGCGCGTGATATTCTCCGCGTGACAATCTACTAGTATTGCCACCATATTCTAACTAAAATTCGATATTCTAAGAATTGAATGAAAAACTTTGATGTGCATAAAATAGGTAAGCTCCATTATTTAAGGCTATAATTATGCTCGATGTAAGCCATCATGTGGCACATAGGAAAATAATTTTATTTTAATGGAATGAGTTTTATGAAGTTTTTTTTTTAAGATTCTGAGTTAACTTTATTCTGAGAAAAGTTTAGGAAGATATTACATGTCAGATCATATTTTAATGCCCGTTTACATAACCTGGCGCCCTACTCTGTATTGCGATGCGCCAATCAATGCGATGCGAAAATGAAATTTGATGCATACGCAAATCCGTACAATCAAATCAAATTTGTGAATTTTTTTTTGTCGCATCGCAATAGAGAGAGGGCCCCTGGGCTGAAATTTTGAAAAAATATATGTACCAGGTGGATAAAAAAGTTTGGTATAAGTGAAATTTTTTGGCCAAATTCTCTTTTATTTTTCAACAAACATTCCTTTTAAGCCGATACAGCGATTTTTTAACTTAAGTAAAATTGCTTACCGGTGAGCCATCTCCTTAAATTTGGAAACAGGTAAAAGTCACTGGGGACCAGGTCTGAAGAATACAGTAACTTAGGAACCAGCTTAAACAGTGATGTGATTGAGGCCTTGTTAAAAATCCCGAATGTGTTAGCAAAAATCCCACTTTATCCCGCCAGAGGTACCCAAAAAACCCCCCAAAAAACTATAAGTAAAAGTACATAAAATTTTTTTTTTACTAACTCGTATATAAAAAAAATAATTTAACAATAAAAAATCTTAAGTAGCAATACATTTTAATAAATTTAATATTATTGAAGTAATGAAAAAAATATCACAAAAAATAAAAATTTAATTTAATAGTTTTAAATTTTTTACGCTACATTTAAATGAAACCGCGCCAATTTGTTGGTCCCTAAATTAAGATTTAATATACAAACAGGGCTTAAAGTATCTTCTCCAAGTCTGTTTCGTTTTTTTTTATTTTTATATCCGTCACTGTTGAGAATAATCTTTCGACTTCGTGTTTGGAAACGACGGAGCTTAAGGCCTTTCTGGAGGCCACCTCTTTCCAAAAACTCAAAACACTACATGCATTGGGATAATTAAATAATAATGGTAAATTATTCCATTCATCTTCTACTGAAAATTTAAATTCTACCGATCTGATTTTTCGTCCGATTTTTGTACAATACTACCAAGATTTTTTATTTTGCCAGATATACTTAAAAACCCCACTTTGAAGCATAAAATCAAGTCTGCCCATCAAGGGATCAAAAATCCCGAAAAATGCGTGAAATCCCGCCAAATCACATCACTGAGCTGAAATCTGATTTCGTGCAATTTCGCTTGTGCAACTAACGATGAATAAGTAGGCGAGTTGTGGTTCTTCAAATGAGGCCGTTATATAAATAATAAAAAATATGCTCCAGTTATGGTTTTACCTTTTTGAAGATAACCGATGAATATAATCTTTGCAGTCCACTGTTGGGTTTCTGGACGCTTCGAAGCACTTTCACCCGGAAAAAACCCCTTGGTTTGACTGTTGACTCAGGTGCTTAGAAATGAATCCATATTTCATCCATGGCTATGAATCTTTGCCAAATCCCGCTGGGAAGTCGTAACACAAACTCGTTTTTAGTCTACTTTGAGCAAACGCGACACCTATTGGGCGTAGAGCTTCTTCATACCCAAAACATCATGTATGATATTAAACACACTTCCATACGACATCTTTATGATCTCAGCTAGCTCGCTCAATTTCACTTTGCGGTCGTTCAACATTGTATCATGAATTTTTCTGCGTTTTATGATGTACTGACGTTTTTTAGGTGGCCAGACAGTTCGGCGTCACCGGTGCTTTTAGGTTCACAACGAGAGTCAGAAAAAAACACTTTTGAATTATCTTCATCGATGGTGTGGGGTCCGCATAATACTTATCTTCCTTGGTTTTGGATATAGTTATCGTTTTTTTGGGTAAATTATAGTGTTTAACCAGAACGCGAAACTCTTGTTTTTCCATTAAAAAAAAAGCACGAAGGTTAACTCTTACTGCTTTAACTTATAAACTCCTAAATAGAAATGGCTGAAATTTTGAAAGAATTCTAATGAAAGAAGATACTTGATGTGAATGGTTCACAATAGTGTATACTAACATCATTTCTATGGATTATTCCACACATTTTGATCTAGCTAGTAAGCTCTTAGAATTTGTAAATATGTTGATTTTTTTTTAATTACTACACGGCACATTGCAACACAACTTGAGCACATCACAGCACAATTCCTGAATTTCTGAGCAAAATTATTGGCGGAGCTAACTTCACATTAAATAACGTCATCTTATTAAAAAAGTACAATTAGAATAACTTGTTTTTTTTTCAATGTGGCACATACTAACATACAGGGCACACACCATCAGAGCTACTTAATTTTACCCAAGGAGTTTGTCAAATTTCACAAAGTCTAATATGTTACAGTTCTTGACAAGACATTTTTTTTATGTTAACCTGTTCAGACGCAACCAATTTATTTTACTTAAAAAGTTCTAGGTGGCAACAATGTTCAGTCTTCAGACACACAATATCGTTTCCTTCATACCAAAACCGCCAATGCGCATTTTTTTTTTTTTGTGAAATCGAGTTTAAAGTTTCGGATGGCTCAGAAAATGTACTTTTTCCAAAATTTCTTTTTCTAAATGGATGATGCATGCCTTCATAATACATAGTTAAAATTTGGTTCCCGTTGCTCCATAGAAACATTTTAAAAAATGGGTTTTTGTACAACCATTTAACGATTTATTTATTTTTCACATTGGCGTTTTTGGCATGAAGGGGACGATGTGATCACATTTCAACACTTTGCCAATTTATGCTAGATCGTGTGGCATTTCGGCGCTTTCCACACTTTAAATTGGCATCAATTAAAACAGCATTGATTGGCCGCGTGTTTGTATGTGCTGCTTTATTATTATTATTGTTGGGTGCTGTTCGATGTTGTTTTGTGTTGGCGTAAATTTGAGTGTGGATGAAATTTTATTACTATTGACAACATAGAAATTAATTAATAAAATTAGTTCTCCAATATTTTAATGTATATGGCTGGAGTGTTTTTCTATAAGAATAAACTTTAATTTGTTTACTTATGTGCCACATTTTAAGTACCCAAGTAGCTTCCATCATTGAAAGTTTTTAAATAAAATGTGATTCTCTCTTCACATTAATTTTATTTCTTCAGTGTATAGATCTTTTGACCACAGTTCATGGGTCAAAATGTTGGAATTTTAGTAAACAAATTATATTTTAATATTGTTAGATACCACTTTGTGTGTGAATAACCTTTTTGTTTTAATAAAAAAGTTAATAAAAAAGCAAAATGCAACTTTTAAAAAATGGAAACCTTTGTCATGACAAATCCACAGTCAGGACCGCCTATGATTCTCAAATTAGAAACAAACCATGTTTACCATTTTTGTGTATGTTAAATGTGATTTTGAGATCACGCTGAATATAAACTGATGATTTATAGATGTTTTCCAAAATCTTTGTATGAAGGCTCATAGGCAAGTGTTTTTTTTGGGTCGCTTTATTCAAATATAAAGTCATATTTGCAGTACTCATAATCGAAAATGTCAGATGCTGTGGTAATAGCTTTCACTTATTTCTTTGCGGCATATTTTTTCTATCAACGAATTCTATTAAAAAAACAAATCGTAGGTTCAAAATGGATGGATCCAATCCGATCCAGGATGGAGCATAGAATTTCCAAGTTGCTATGCTCAATAAAGGTGAAAAGTATGTTCCCCGGCATAAATAAAATTGTAAAAAGCCGAAAATAAATTTTATTTTATCTAAGGGTGTCGTCCATATAATGCGTAACACTTTTTGGCCCATTTTGGACCTCCTCTTCCCCTGTTACACGTTGTCACAAAGTATTTACTTGTCCCTTCTCCCCCAAGATCACGTGAAAAATATTACATACATCATTATTGAAAACAACAAGAAATTTTTAATACTTAAAAACATTGAGCTCTAAAAAAGTTTTCCCTGAATCGCAGTCCATGGTGATCGAGAACTGGACCTACAAAGCTTTATGCCGACTCCGAACGGATTATGTTCTCAAGGAGCTTCTCATGAGGATCATTTTCATTGAGCTACCAGATACAAACCAGTGATCTGCAACGGATAGCTTTTTTGCGACTCTGAATTTATCCGAAAAAAATAAGTACAAAAGCCGTCTAAACCCTAAGCGCACGCAACTCGGCTCATACTCTCTTCTACGAAGCTGCAATGCGGCGGATGAAATAAATTTGAGTATCCTAAATCATGAGTCGGATCGAGAGACATCGGATTTTCCCGGTTCATAAATACATACTTATGGTTGTTGTCGTTTCGCTGATACTTATCCTACTTACCGAAATATTTATAATCGACACAAGCAGCCGAATCACTCGGCTCATCTACCACAGATATGAAGCAGAGCGCAGTAGAGCGCAGAATTAAAAACTGAGCGAGTTTTTTGTAATTGTTTTTTGCGTTTTTTTTTTTTTGAGCATTTAGAAAACAAGAGAAAAACACGTGTTCTTCTTGTGTTGCTTATTGTTTTTATCTTACCCTGTGAAAGCAGCGCATGAAGTAAAGTTGTTGAGGCTTAAAAGAATACACAGCTTTGATAGTTTGAAGCTTTTATAAGCAATTTTTTCATTTATTTCATGACATTTCATTTCATCAGCAGTCGGCAATTAATATTAAATTTGTAATGTATGGTATTTTTTTTTTATCTTTCTGCCACCTTTAGTTGCCATATCACATGCGCATAGTTTAACTTCTACTTTGCCGTTTTTTTTTTTCGTACAACAAGCAAACGGTCACTGGCGCCGGCCTTTGTTTTCGTTTTGTTTATGCGTAACAAAAAAAAAAAATCACAAGCGTTGGTTGTTGTTGTCAATAAAATACAAACAAGTTTTCGAGAAAAAACAACCAAAAAAAACTAGAGCTAACATTGCTCAGAGACGTTGGCAGAAAGAGAGCAGTACTCAGAGTACACTCAAAATACATCCGGATCGAGCGCCTACAAAATAAACTAGCTCAACGCACTCATTGAAAACGGCCCGAATTGGTTCGGATCACGCCGCGCTCGGATATAAGAATGTACTTATACCCAAGGTTGATTTATAAGGTTGTCGCAGGGCTGATCGCACTCTCTTCTCAGTACCCATAATTGTCAAAACCAGCCAATTTTGCGAATGACTACGAAAGAAGAACGGATGATAAAAGAAAGCACTTGCAGATTTTCTATGAGCTCTCAACTTCGATTTGACAATTATGGGTACTCGCTCTCTCCCTTGCGACAACCTTATAAATCAACCTTGCTTATACCCGAAAATATGCTAATGAGCTGAATGCTTATAAGTATTTAACATATATCATTGAGTCTGGATAGAGTTGAAAAGAGCAAGAAACTCGGATATGATTTAAGTGTCCGATTTCGGTCGGATACTCATTGCAGTTCTCTGATACAAACCGATGCTGAAAAAGAGAAATTGAACACTTTACAGCAAATATACTTTTATTTTCATTAAATATTCAAAGAGCTTTGATACAGACGTTAGCTTGGATATCGGTATATAATTTTCAATATTATTTTTGTTGCCAGACTTAAATTCGGGCGAAATTACTGCTACTTTCCACTCAGAAATAAAAACTCCTGAAGATAAAGATTTATTGAAAATACGTTAAAGGGCTTTTCCAAAGGATGTGCAACAAATTAACTAGATACCCAATAAACCATCCGAATTATCATAGATTTAGTTTTACTTAAAAAATTAAGAACTGCCTTTATTATGTTGTCTTCAGCAACATGCAACGATCCAATATCGACTAATGGTGTAAAACCATTAGTAATATCAACTAAACATGAACTAACTGAAAGTTCAAAATTTGGCACGAAAAGCTCAGCGAAAAGATTTGCGGTTTAAATAGCCATTATTGGAGACTTTCTCTCTGTAAGCAAAAATATATCTTTGAATTTATATAAATCCATAATGATTTTCTATTCGACTTTATTATTTTCGTTTCAAAATCCTAAATATACTGGTTATAAAGATATTTATACAAGAACTTGAATTCCCTAATATAATGTCTATAGTTATTCAAAAGTCTATAATGCTAACATCTGAAACTGTTTCAGAGGCACTACGACACACAGTCTCGCGGCTCCATATAAGCAGCTATAAGCCGAAATAAGTTTTACGAAAAGAGAACTTACTTACTTACTTACTTAAGTGGTCGTAACAACCCGTGTCCGGGTTTCGGCCGACCTCATCAGCTCTCGCCAGGCGCCTCTGCTTTGCGCGCGCTTTCTCCAATCGGATACATCAAGTGCGGTTAGGGCTTCCTCAGCCTGGTCCATCCATCGGAGGCATGGTCTCCCTCGTCGTCGTTGACCAGCGACCCTCGCCTCGAGCAAATTTTTCGCTGGAGCTTCGTCGTTCATACGATGGACATGATCCAGCCAGCGTAGTCGCTGCACAGTTATACGCCGAACTACGTCAATGTCATCTAGAGCTCATACAGCTCGTGGTTCATTCGGATGCGATAGTCTTCGCCGACTCGAACAGGACCGAAGATTTTGCAAAGAACTTTTCTCTCGAACACCCCCTGAGCGGCTGCGTCAGTTTGCGAAACTACCCATGCCTCAGCGCCATAAAGCAGCACAGGTAGAACGAGCGTCTTGTAGAGTGTTAGTTTTGTCGATCGAAAGAGGGCTCTGGAACTTAGTTGCTTACTGAGCCCGTAGTAGCACCTATTAGCAATTATTGTTCTTCGCTTTATCTCCAGGCTGATTTCGTTGTTAGTGTTAATGGCGGTGCCAAGGTAAACGAACTCCTTGCCTACTTCAAAGTTATAGCTGCCGGATGAAACGTGGGAGTCTAAACGCCGCGCTCCCTTGTTTGTAGACAGCATATACTTTGTTTTACCCTCATTTATCGTCAAACCCACTTTGGCTGATTCCTTTTCGATAGCGGCGAAAGCATCGGTAACATCTCTCTTGGTTCTGCCAACAATATCAATATCATCATCGTACGCAAAGAGCTGAACACCTTTATAGAAAATGGTGCCGTTACGATGCACACCGGCCTTTCGTACGATCCCCTCCATGATGATGTTGAAGAGATCGCAAGACAGTGGATCGCCTTGCCTGAAACCTCTTTCGGTATTGAAGGTTTCGGAGAGGTCATTTCCTACCTTGACGGAGCTGCGTGTGTTGCTCAACGTCATTCTGCAAAGTCTAATCAACTTTGCAGGTATACCGAACTCAGACATTGTTGCGTATAGGCAATCCCTTCTCGGGCTATCGAACGCAGCTTTAAAATCGACAAAGAGATGGTGTGTGTCAATTTGATTTTCGTGGGTTTTCTCCAGGATTTGTCGTAGCGTGAAAATCTGGTCTACTTACCAGGTGGAAACCACACTGATAAGGTCCAATCAGTGTTTTTGTAATCGGCTTTAATCTTTCACACAGTACGCTTGAGAGAACCTTATATGCGATGGAAATAAGACTGCTACCTCTATAACTAGCGCAGATTGTAGGGTCCCCTTTCTTAAGTATAGGGCACAGTACACTGAGGTCCCAATCGTCGGGCATGCTTTCTGCTAGCCATATTTTGCTGATGAGCTGATGCTCATCAATCCGTCAATCCGTCACTGTTGATTGGTGGCACTGAACTGCGCTCTCCATGGGCGGCATTGATGGAATCGTCGCCAGTAAGTAAATTGGAGAAGTGCCGTCTCCACAATCTCAGCACACACTGCGTATCCGTATTCAGATCTCCATTTTCGTCTCTACAAGTGGATGCTCCGGGCTTGAAACCTTGAGTTAGACGCTTAACCTGTTGATAGAATTTTCGTGCATCCTTCTTGCCCTGGTATACCTCTAGTTCCTCACGCTCACGCTTTTCCTGCTCTCTTTTCTTGCGTCTGAAAAGGCGCCTCTCTTCCTTCCTCTTTTCGCGGTAGTTTTCTCGCACGGCTCGCGTTGCAGCTGACTGCAGCGTTTTTCTGTTTGCGGCGTTTTTTACTGCTGTCGCGATCCTCATCGTACTATTGGTTCCGAGGTTGCGGGCGTCGGAAACCAATGACTTCTTCAGCGGCAGAGCGCATGGAATGGGATATATGCGCCCAAAGTCCGCCGGCGTCGTCGAGTCCAGAGGTTGGTTGGTTGAGCTTAACCGAGAGTTGAGCGTAGGCTTCGGCAGTCCGTTGTAATTGCAGCTTAGCGACATCTAGCTTTTATTGCATTCCTGTGCGTATGTTCTTCGCATTGCATAATCGCATGCGGATCTTGGCTGCAACAAGATAATGGTCGGAGTCAATGTCCCCCCGAAATGTACGCACATCTAGAACACTAGAGGCATGCCTTCCCTCGATTACAACATGATCAATTTGGTTTCGCGTTTTTTGATCCGGGGACAGCCAGGTGGCCTTGTGAATGTCGAGGTGCTTAAATCTGGTGCTACTAACTACCATGTTTCGCGCCGCGGCGAAGTCGATCAGTCTTAGGCCGTTGTTCGTGGAGGTCTCATGAAGACTGAACTGACCGACAGTGGGGCCAAAGATGCCTTCCCTTCCGACTTATAATATTACATATTATTTTATGTTATTATCTTAGAGAAACATTTAAATTTTAGTTTAAGCAATTTATACATAAATTCATTTACCACGATGATCAAATTGTCTGCATTGTTTCACAAATGCTGTTTTCTTTTTAACAAATGTTTAGTAAATGTTTCGTAAACGTTCTTGTTTAAGGCAAAATTGAAGGTATTGGTTATCGATAATAATGAAATGATTGAGGCAAGGAGCGATCAATATATTTAATTTGTTTTTTAATTACTTAATTGCATAATAACTTAATTACACAATTACTCAATTAAATCATAATGATAAGAATGTCACGTTCAAAATGTCACGTATCGACTTAGTTTATGACTAAAAAAAAAAAGCACAGAAGATATTTGAATCAAACAAATTACATTATAAAGTAACATTATTCCGTAAGATTCGAAAATAATTGCACAAAAAAATTGTGACAGATTTCACTGAATTCTGACTTTCTATATACGGACACGGAAGAAACTACTTACATTTTTGTCACGTTCAAAGTGCTTTTTTTGTATTGGCCCTATTACAATTAAAATACATACCTTTTTCTAAACAAATGCCAAGTTATCTTTGTCTGTTTCTCTTTATCATTCAATGCTATTGTTTTATGGTCTATGCAGATGTTTTACTGTTGTATACTACGAAATACTAAGAAATACTACGAAACGTAGAAGCGGTGTAGATTTTCTTTACATATGTATATATATATATATATATATATAGCTTTATCATGTTTATTTACGGAATTACTGTCAAAATATTCAAAAGATATACTAGGGTGTTCAATAAGTTTCTGGAATCACACATAGATGGCGGTAGTACGTTCACCATTTTATTTTTCTAAAAACGGTACTGCTCTCTTATGAACGCGCGTAAATTATCATGTAGATCTGACAGCTCAGTCTTATATTTGCAGCTATTCAAATTGGACGTTTCACAGTGTATTTTTAACATGGAAAAAATCAAGTATTGTGCAGTGATTAAATTTTTTTTTTTTTTGTTTTTAAAGGTGTACTCTATTGCACACCCCAATATATTGGTCCCCAAAAAATATAAAGAAAAAAGTTTTGAAAGGTTTTAGTTTCAATAAAAATAACTGTTCCATTTGATCTCAAACTAATGTCTAGAATTTTGAAGTCGATTGAAAAAGTGTAAGACGTGCCGCATTGAACACTTTATTTGAAAATGTCATTATTTTCTTGTTATTTTCGAAAAAACTCACAAAAATTCAAATATAAAGCTATTCTAATGAAACCTAAGGGATATTTGCCTAACACTATGACTAATCTATAAAAACGATAAACGATAATCTATGAGCGATAATGTTGAAAAACCTAGCAGCTATGCAATTTTTAGCTTGAAATGCAATTTTTTGAAAATATCGAAAAAAATCCCCAAAAATCAAAAAATGCAAGATTTAAAAAAAGAACTTCACGGTTAGTTTTAAAATCGTCTTGTGCTATTTTGTACTGAAAATTTAATAAATCCAAAACTGTACAGCGAAAGTTATAGATGTTCAAACTTGATTTTTTTCATAATTTTTCAATTATTTGAGATGCAAAATGGATTTTGTTGGGAGACTATCTTCAAACTGGAAAAAGAAATAATTCTGAATATTATTGCAACCTTTTGGATCGGTTCGACGCAAAGATTCGTGGAAAAACCCCCGGTTTTCAGAAGAAAAAAGACATTTTTCATCAGAATAGCTCACCTGCTAACAAAAGTCAAAAAACCATCGCTAAAATCAGTGATTTAAAGTACGAATTGTTGGAACATCCATCCTATTCGCCAGACTTAGCTCCCTCTGTCTTCTGGGTCAGCCAATACCAAAAAGGTGTTCATCTTCAAAATGCATTTTATTTTCTATACACTTTCATTAACTTCCTATGAAGTTATAGATAGATCACATCATAGATAATTAATTCTGTTCATGCTACCATTTAATTTAATGAACACTGATTGACAGCAAAGAAATCTGGCAACACCATTTCCTGCTGCATTCATGCCAAAAATTCTAACAATTTGCTCTCGCTCTCTTAAGAAATCAATCAATTCTAATGGAAATAGACGATTTCTGCATTCTTTCAGTAGTGCCAATCCATGCTGATTGATCGCGCTCCCCCAACCCAATTACAAGCTCCGATACATGCAGTATTTATAGTCTAAAGAAGGCGCGAGGGTTGCTTGTAATCCGTTTTGATTTGATTAAACTATTTGACAGCATTCCGAAGAATTTAGCTTATCTGCGAAATGAGTACAACTGGCTGACGCCACCTTTGAAGAATTTGATGCTGCTAAAGAAAGTGTTACCAAGAGGTAGAGCGAACATTACCACAGGATTCGATGCTGAAGTTATGTGTTAGATGCACTAAGATAATAAATAAATGGAAAGTATTGATTTTAAAAAATTAACTTTGAGCTTAGCCGGATCTATAGAATGAGGTAGCTTAAAGAATGTTCGGGGTGTCAAATTGTTAGAATTTCACGTTAATAAATGATCGATTATAATGCCTACAGCCTACATGCTATCTTGTTAAATTGCTTATTTTAGCAATTCACACTTCTACCACTGACTGTGTTACAGAACATTTTCCCCTACATAATCAGGCACATTCAGCATTTCGCTTCATTGTTTTCTACTATTATTATTTATACTTGTTTATTTATTCAAGTTTTTGTTTGTGTTAAACTGTCTATGGATTGAACAGAAAGTGTTCCGTAGTAGGACAAACAAAGTTTGGATGATCTGAATAGCAGCAATTGGAGAATAATTCATATGCAATGCGGGAAGTCTTTAGTTCCATTAGCGCAACAACTGTGCGTTAAACGAATCAACAGATACGCAGACAAGTTGTTTATTTTTTTCCTTTAAACGGTCTCTGTGTTTGCAATTATTGCAAAATATTGAACAAATAAACTTTCTTCCGGTACCTGCTTCTCATTAGTATGAGTTAAGTAGTTCACCGGGAAATGCCTTTTGTGCCCTATTTAACCATATCGAACGAATAACCATTAATATGTTTTTTTTTTATACGTTTTCATTGACAGCATAATCATTGAACCCAACATTGCTAGCTCCAGCAACAATGGCTCCATCTCTATTGCTATACGTCGTGATTTTAAGTTAACTACACTCGAACCCATCGTTTTGGATGTGCACAATATTTCCATCTCCAATGTGCGCGTGATGCGTTCCACAACTTCTTTGCCGAATAGTGATGAAGTTGAACTTGATTTCGACAGCGAATATGGTGCGGATAACTCTACGTTTGTTATTACCATACAAAAGGCGAAACTTACGCAGAATATGAAGCAAATAATGGATCTTATGGTGAGCATGGATTTTGTCAGTGAGCTGACGGATACGTTGCAGGGCATTTACAAGACTGGCTACACCAATGTGGATACAGGAAAACAAGAGTGAGTTCCTTGGAAAATTAGAACTAATAAAAACAACTAACATTTATATTTATTAACTCCTCCAACAGATGGATGGTCAGCACTCAGTTCTCGCCTATTGATGCACGTCGCGGTTTTCCTTGCTTCGATCGCCCCGATAAGAAAGCAAATTTCACCATTAGTATTATTAGAGAGAATAGCAAATCGATGGCTTTGTCTAATATGCCTGTCTATCATAGCTCGTAAGTTCAGTGAGCATTTCATTTAAGAGCTCATGTAATCTAATGTATTTTTCTTTTTTACCCTTTACTTCAGGCCTTACCGTCCCGGCTATACCAAAGACGACTTCATGACCACACCCAAAATGCCCACATATCTGGTGGCTTTCATTGTTTCGAATTTAGTAAAATCTAACTTTTCCGACATCGATGCCAACACAGTGCCACGTGTTGAAATCTGGACACGCCCCGAAAATAACGAAATGACAAACTATGCCTACACGGCAGTGCGCACATTTTTGCCCTTCTTCGAGGACTACTTCGGCATCAAGAATCGTTTGCCGAAAATTGACTTGGTGTCAGTGCCTGACTTTGGTTTTGGCGCCATGGAAAACTGGGGTCTCATAACTTTTAGGTGAGTAACGATAATTTGCTAATAACTTTCTTAACCTACTAAAAGTTGAAGCCCTCCGTTGAATGAGTCTCTATTAGAAAAAGACATTTTTTAGAGATGTAGAAATTTAAATTGAAATAAAATACTGAGATTACATAATTTTAAACTGAAAATTCCCTTCATAAGAAAGATAATTGTATGCCATTAGTGTAAAAATATGATTTCGGTCATATGGGCGCCGCGGCTGGCTCGGATGTAGCGCATTCTGGAAGTGCAATTTTCGACCACTTTTGTAACTATGCTTACTTCTAATTCGTCTAAGGTTGCTGGTTGATTCGCATAAACGAATGACTTCACGTAGCCCTAGAGAAGAAAAATCCCAACTCTTAAAATCGCACGACCTATAGCGCTGACCACTCCCGCCGGAGTAGTAATGACCTTTAAAGAAGTAAGGACCTTGAGAATCTCTCGTGGCAAAACAACAAAATTACAATAAAATTTATCTCTACAAATTGAATATCAAAATTGTACACGTTTCCATGAAAAATAGTGAGTTATGGCGAAAAAATTAAATTTCGGATGATTTTGAAACGCCATTTTGAAACCCAAAACTATCGATTGAGCACATATAAAATATGTAAAACTTTGTTTTTTGTCCTCTATCAATATCCAAAAATTATTAAAATCGGCGAGTGTCACCTGGGATCTTTTCTTGTGAGTTAAGTATGGAAAGAAACTTGAATATTTCTTCAGCAAAAATGCTTGCGAGGTCTTTTAACAGGAAAACCTTTGTAGAGACCACACAAAAAAAGAAAAAAAGGAAACGTAAAAGATTTCAACGCTTTATAAAATTTAAATTACTCAAAAATTCAATGAAGTTTCTTGAAAGATCTTGATATTTCAAAAACAACTTGACCGATCGATTACATATTTGGATCAGTTGTTTTTCATACCACTTCTAATACGAGACATACACAAGCATGCAAGAATGTAGCAAATAGTTTTTTTTACGAAAAGTTCAATAGTTACGATGACAATAATTAAGTTGCTTAATTGTTTTGACACATAAGTGACAGTTATGTTCGTTAACCAAACAAAGATTCCCAATTGAAAATGACATACCAACGACAATGCGGGCTTTCAACTTAACGCAAAGTTGAATTAACCCCATAAATAACATCATGAGAGAAAAACAAGAAAAACAAGAGGAAGAACATTTGATTACTTTTTAATTATATACGCAACAAATACGACTGTAATTAAATTAAATTTTATAATAAACGATCATAAGAAATCCTAGAAAGTCAGAGTAAAACACACTTTATACAGCCTAAAATGCTGTCTTCTTCCATTAATTGTGACAGTTTTTTATGACTAAAGCATTCAAGTGGCTTTTGAAAGAAACTTTCAGATGTTTCAAATATTTAGGGATGCCTTCTTATTCATTGAGAAATTATGCTGTTTACAATATTTTCGATTTCTCTTTTCTTCTCAGAGATTCTGCTCTGCTCGTGCCGGAAGATCTTGAGAAAGCCTCCTCATCGGAACACATTGAATACGTAGCCCAAATTATTGCTCACGAGCTGGCACATCAATGGTTTGGCAACTTGGTCACACCCAAGTGGTGGGATGATCTCTGGCTAAAGGAAGGCTTCGCCTGCTATCTCAGCTATATTGCCCTGAATAGAGCGCATCCCGAATATCAGATAATGGACTCCTTTACAGTACAAGAATTCAAGGAATCCATGCGACATGATGCCGATAACAGTTCGCATTCTATTTCATTCGATGTCAAGTCCACCAATGATATACGTCGCATCTTTGATCCTATCACCTATTCAAAGGGCACAATACTACTGCGTATGTTGAATTCCATCATTGGTGATGAGGCCTTCCGCAGCGCTACGCAGGAATTGTTGCAGAGTTATGCCTATGGCAACGCAGATCGCAATAATCTGTGGGAGTTGATGTCGCATCACGGTCACGCTAAACAAACGCTACCAGAGCAAATGCAAGTCAAGGAAATTATGGACACATGGATCTCGCAGCCAGGCTATCCCGTTGTCAGTGTAGAAAGACGTGATGCCGATATTGTGGTGACACAAGAGCGTTATATGCTGCCAAGCAAGAATGCATCAGATGACACAAGGTGGGTGATACCTATCACCTTTGAAACGGACGAAATGCACAAAGGCGATAGCATTCCAACACACTGGATGATGCAGCATGATCGTGAAATTGTCATCAGCGATGTTTTCACATCGGAAAACAACTCGGACACTGTCGTCTACTTGAATCTAAATCGTCAGAGCTACTATCGCGTCAACTATGACATGGCTTCCTGGCTGGCGTTGAAAAAGAAGTTTAGCTCTTTGCCACGCATCACACGTGCTCAACTCTTGGACGATTCCCTGCACTTGGCTCAGGCGGAATACTTGACTTATGACATTCCGCTGACTTTCCTTACAGAAATATTCACCGCCACTGACGATGAACTACTGTGGAGCTCAATTCAACAGGGACTCAACTATTTGACCCACATGCTGCAACGTGAACCTGCCTACGAAACATTTAGGGTGAGTTTAGACTGAGTTCAAGTACTTCCATGGCATAATTTCGTTTTTGTTTTATATGCAGGCCTTCATGAAGTTCATGGTGCGTCCGGCGTTCGATCGTTATGGTCTCAACGAGCCCGACAACGAATCACATTTGCAGCTGCAGCATCGTGCTGGTGTTGTGCGTTTGGCCTGCAAGTTTAACTATGATCGCTGTACGATGGCGGCTCATTTGAAGTATCGAGAATGGATGCGTGATGCAAAGACAAATCCGTAAGTAATAAAGTAGAGCTCGCATGTGAATAACTACCCAGCAGGAGATAGGGATGCATAGGAATGCTTCATGCATTCCAAAACGCATGATTTTTTACACGGCAATGTCATAGGGAAAGCCATTCAGTCAGCCATTTAAGCTTCCCACTCTTATCATAGAGTGACTTACAGCTTATAAGAGAGTTTCTTTTAGTTCATACGAAAATTTTTAACGTCCTGGGCGCTTTTAAACACAGATTTTTTTTTTAAGCCTTGTGTTGCCTCTATAAATAATCGCTTGACAGAAATTATATCACACTCTGATGAACCAATAAATCACTAAAAGTTTCTAAAAAATACGATTCACCTCAAGTTTTTGTCAGTTGCTATGGGCAATTAAGTGCGCTATTCTAATGGTCCAATTATGTTCGCGTAACCCGACGTAACGTGGCCGTAGCAAATGGCAGATTGCACGTAACAAATCTCGTGTTGATTATGCAAACGTACATCTACTTAAAAAAATGTTCAAATCAGCTGCTTTTGTTTACAGCAAGTACAAAATTTGTTAATGGTGGCAAAATTAAAGAAATGAAGCAAAAATTGTTAAATAAAATACAACATATCTCCGAAAAGACAAATGCAAATGCAATAAAGTTTGTTTTTTTTTTTGTTATCAATAAGTTTCACTATGAACCAAGGGCAACCGGAGCGCCATGAGCAATTGTGTTGGAAGAGAAAAACTATGCCTTTTTCAAATGCAGCTTTGACAATCACGTCGGCATCGCGGACCGGAGAAATATTTAGCTGCTGACCACATTGCATTTGGCAGTGGAGCCATGTAGATTACCCTTGATTTGTATTCACTTAAAACAACAGAAGGGAAACTTTTAACGCACAAGTTAGTTTATATTATATTTAACTGGAAATTCACGGCACTTAAAACAACATGAAAGAATAAAATAATTATGCGTTAAAAGACAGAATTTATCAGTAAATTTACCGCACATAAACAATCACAACTCAGTTGCCCAAAAACACGGAACTATGCAGAGTTCAAAATGATATTGACCTTTTTATTTGTTCTACGTTTATCTTAAGATTGCCAGATAAAATTCTATTTGTATCTACATTTCTCTAATCTATGTTGCGTGGAGTAAGACCAGATACACACAAAGCCCATATAATTGGAACATTATTAGGCCATAACAAACCTTTTCCTCTCATAAAATTTATCGTTTAATTAGAAAATGTTTGTTGCTGGTTTTTTATTGGTGTTAATACTTTTAACTAACTGTAATATTATATTAGTTGGTGTTCTCTCACTTTAGTTTTCTTCAAACACATTACAATAGTGGAGCAACTATTGCTTTGAAAAGCAGTGTATTTGTAATTTTATAATTCTTTAAAAATATATATGCATGTTAACTGTGAATATGCTAAATATGCCAGAAATCCATTTTCCATTTTTTTTTCGCATTGCAGTTAAAAAAACAACGAAGGTAGCATTGTACCTATTCACTGATTGAGTTGGAAACATGTATTATCCAGTTAAGCTTATGTTTAAACAAATTTTTGTGACAGTCACCCTGTATAACAACAATAATATTGTATTTAATAATACTAATTTTAGCCGCCACTGTAAGATCAATAAAGCAGTAGCTTTCAAAACATGTATTTGACACATTGCGTTTGATTGCCCGGCTAGCTCAGTCGGTAGAGCATGAGACTCTTAATCTCAGGGTCGTGGGTTCGAGCCCCACGTTGGGCGAACTTTTTTTTTTTTCCTTTTCCGGATGAATTTAATTTTTTTGTTATTTTTTTAGTATCAAGCCCAATTTGAAGCCTACCATTTACTGTACTGCTTTGGCGGAGGGTTCCTTTGCGGAATGGTACTTTGCCTACAAGCAATACAAGCGCACCATCAGTGCCTCGGAGAAGGAACAAATTTTAACATCCTTGGGCTGCACAACAAAACCATGGCTCTTATCAAAGTAAGTTTACAAGAATAAAAAACAAAACAGAAAAAATTTTGTGAAAGGTTCTACCGAGATTTGAACTCGGATCGCTGGATTCAAAGTCCAGAGTGCTAACCATTACACCATAGAACCTCGGTGCATTGTTATGACTAAGTTGTGTACTTGATTACCAGATACTAACAAAAAACTTTACTCTGTTTCGCGTAGATATCTCAACATGACCATTAACCCTACATCGGGCATACTCAAACAAGATGGTGCGCGTGCATTCCGCGCTGTGGCAGAAAATCCAATTGGCTATGAAATTGCTTTTGATTTCCTACAAACGAATATTAAGGAAATTGCAGAATAGTGAGTTCGGAATTAAATATATTTTCGGTTTTTTCATATTTCGTTATTTTTCGTAAAGCTTCGGCGATGGCTTCTCTACTTTGTCCGAAATGATCAAGTCCATTACGACCTACATGAACAAGGACTACCACAAAGAGCAGCTGCAACGCTTTGGTGAACGTGCACGCAAACTAGGTCTCAAGTCGGTAGAAACGGCCATCGAACTAGCCATGGAACAGGTCAATAATAACATCTATTGGCGCGAACGCTCCTACTACAAACTCAAAGGCTTCCTGGAGGCGATAGTCAGCGAATTCCACATTAATATCTTCTAAGCCTTTAACAGCAGTTCGTTATTAATCTCATTTAATTTATATAATCTTAAGTTTACTTAGACTTTTTTTTTAATTTTTATTTTATATATCTTTTATTTAAGTTTTCAATAAGTTTATTAGGCCTAAACGAATGACGAGTTCAGACAAGTTTTTTAAATTTTTTTAAGTTTTTTGTAAAATTGGAAAATTAAGCTTCAAAAGTTTGCAAGTTAGCCAACAAATTTATTAAATCAGGGTCTACGAAGTGGTTATAGCATAAAAAAAAAATAATTTTTTAATAATTTGCAAACGCAGTGATATACATTGTAAGGAACATTGTTACTAATTAAGATGTTGGAACAAGCTTCGGCGACATTGCCTTGTAAGATCATAATTATCATTTTATTTAATAGTTCGTTATTCTTTAATTCTTTTTTATTAAAGTAACAAAAAGTTTTTTTCGTAACATTTTGACACGAAAAATTGAGTTGATGTATTTATTTATTTATAATAAGCTAGATGCCGAAGAATAAATTCTTTCATCATTCTTCATCAGAGTTAAAACAAGATAGCTTATTTCGTTCCAAAATTATGACTTAAGTTACATCTAAGCGCTCTGAGTAGAAGAATTTCATTTTATCAAATGCACATGTTTTTTTTTTTCTTTTTTTTACAAAAATTTTTCATTATTTATGTATATAACTTTATGTAGTAACGTTCCTATGTGTTTATATATAACAATCTTTAAATCTATTTTATAATTTTTTACTCCTGTGGAAGAAAAATTCTTTATTTTAAGCCAAGGGAGAATTAAAATAATTACTTTGCAGGGAATTTTAATGCTGCTGCTGTAAAATGTTAGGAAAATACTAAAACATAAAATAAAAAATTATTAATTTAGCAGTTATATAAGTTTCAATAAGTTAACTAAATAAAACTAATTTATACTAAACTATTTGAAAATATTAATAAGACGATAAAAACGAAAATGTGAAGCACTGACTTTTACTAACATCAAAGTTCTCTTCGCAAAGTTTTCAAAAATTCTATATTTTTGGTAAAAATTACATATAATCAAATGTCAACAAAAAACTGCCTAAAAACATATGTATGAATTTGAAAGAAACCAATAGATACTCACTGAAAACTATCTACAAATTAATAAAGCAAGCAATCAATTAAAACAAAACTTTACAAAACTACAAAAGAAAGCGAAAGAAACATATATAAAACTTTAATTATTATTATAAAATTAATTTATTAACAATCTTTTAAAGGCAGACACAAAACCAAAAATTTCAATATAACTGCACCGCTCTCAACTTTCCGAAATATCAATAATATTGGTAACTATTTTATATTTGTATTTGTTAAATTTATAAAATGCAAACTTAAATATTGAAGTAAAAGAAAATAAACTATAGGGATTGGCTCTAATTGACATGGCAGCCTTAAACGAGTGTCCTTACACGCTAGGAAAGTAAAATGCTAAGTTAAGGAATAAAAATTAAGATAACACAAGAGTTTTAGAGGAAATTTTGTGGGCTTTTGCTTAAAACTGCACTATTTTTTTAAATTGTTTTTTTATGTGTATATAAATTTCAGCACTCTAATATAATAATATATGTAAAAATTCAATTCTGAATGTAGTTTTTATTTGTCAAACCAAAATAATGATTAGTTATAAAATAATGATAAAATAAACTTATACCATAAAAACTTCATAATGTGCTTTTTATCTAATAATATTTTTTTTTTAGTTGCAGCTTATTAGGCGGTGATTCGATATTTGAACGAGAATTAAGAGTGAAATTTCAAAGACGCGTCCAGTGTAGCCACTTTACCAAAATTGTGGTAAGCTACCACTTTTTTCGACGTTTTTGGCTTTTACCATCCACTATTTGCATTTTTTCAACTTTCACCACTTTTTATTTCCGACTTAATTTGCATAATAATTTCAATATTAGAAATTTTATTAAAATACTCTCAAAAATAAAAATTGTAAATTTTAACAAAAAAATAACATTAATAAGCAATTGTTGATTTCTTGTTAGAAATAATAATCGAAATTATTAATGTTTCGAAATTTTATTTTGATGGTTAAAGCAACAAGTTGTCAATTATAAATTTCAAAAAATTAAAAACAAAATTAAACGTCAAAAATGCACATATATCAAAAACTAAACGTCAAAAAATATTCACAGTAAACTGTCAGAAAAACACATTAACCTTTTTTTTTTATTTGAAATTTGATTCCTTTCTTCGTGATGTAAAACAAAAAATTTAATTTCAATTCATTTCAAAAAGCATGAACATTAGGGTGGATCAAATTGTTCGAAAAATTTTTTCGCAGTCTGGCTCAGCAAAAATCGTAAGATTCATACTATTTCAAGTATCTTTCGCGAAGGAACCATATATTTTAGATGAATTTAGACCTTGCAACTTTTTGAAAAAAGAAAACTAGATTCCTTATTTAAAGTTTTTACTTTGTATTAGGATTCTTTTTTTCTAGTGATGAATAGTAATGAATAGTGAAAAAATTACTATAGAATTGGCATAGCCAACGTAAATTTTGCAAAACTATTTTCATCGAAAGAAATTTATTAATTTAGAAAGGAAAAAACTTTAAAAAATTTTAAAGAAGAATCACAGTGTTACAAAAAGATATGATGTTTTATTGGCAGTAATATGATGAAAGCAAGTATATAATGATAATACGTATGAAGTTCTAGATAATAATAGAAGTCATAGTTCTACTACAATTTTTTCAACATTTATAGCGACTGCTTTGAAAGAAACGTAATAAAAAATAAAATCTTAATACCTATAGGAAATCCAGTTTTATTTTTTTTTGAAAAGTTGCAAGCTCTTAATTCATCTGAAGTATATGGTTCCTTCGCAAAAGATACTATAAATATTATGTATTTTGCGATTTTCGCTGAGCGAAAAAATTTATCCCACCTTAATGAACATATATCGATTTATTTTTTTTTTTTTTGAGTTGAAAAATTCTTAGCTGGATAGCGAAGTTTTTTTGTAGAACAAAATAAGTTATTCGTTGTTGTGGAAGCTTCACATTTTTTATTCTTTTCAAAAATCAATTTAAAAAATTACAATATCGGTTGAGTTTGCAAGATATACAATAATGTTTTGTTGAGAAATATTTCATTTAAACCAGACTACCTGACTTCTAACTGATTTCAATGTTCTAGGGTTAAAAAAAAATTTTTTTTGTAAGAAAAATAATTGTGATAAAAAAATAGTTCAATACATAAGTTATTGTTATATGAGTAATATTTCGTTTAGTTTTTGGGTAGAGTTAAATTCTATGTTAAATCCTACTAAACAGAAAAAGGTTTTGCTTTAACAATAATATCTCAAAAGTTTAATGCCTCATGCATTCAAAGAAATATTTGTTCATACTGACAAATTGCTAGGTTGAGTTGGAAATTTTTGTTTTGTAAAGAGTCAGATTTAAAGTGGAATGTTGTAATCATATTGGCAAAATTTAATTATGTGTACTTAAATGGATTTTTCGATTTCATAAAAGCAAGTATGTGGCGTTTGCATTGTAAATTTGATATAAGAATTTGTCAATATGAATAGAAAATATTACAACATGCAAAAAAGGTTTGTTGAATATAAAAATGCTTTTTTTGTTAAAAACATGTTTCTTCATACAAAAATGTTTTGTTCTGATTAAAATACTTTATTATTTGAAGTAATAGAATAGCAATACATATAATATTTTACAGCAGTTGGAAGAAGTGGCTTTTTTATCAAATCTTGTCTTTAATGACACTCTCTTTACCTTCAAAAGCTCTGCGAACATCAGATCTGCTCATTTGCGACTATTTTACTACTTTCAAACCATGCCTTGAAATAATATTAGCATACGCTGCCACAACTTTGAACTCGCTCCTAAAACATCTGCTAAGCTGCTTACAATTTTTACTTTCTATAAAATTTACAACTTCTTTAAATTTCTGAGATATGATGGCAACCTAATCGGTAACTTGATTATCCATAACAGAAGCACTATTACTCACTTACGCTGCTTGGATACTACCATCGAAATAACAAACCTGCATTTTTTTTTTTAATGATTTAATATTGATGAAATTGATAAACGATTTAATTATTAAGAAATAAAAATTTGAACCACTTGACTAAAACGATTATTTATTTCATAAATGATTTCTTCAGTACAACAAATCTATTTATCAAGCCAACACAGTAAGTTTGTTAATTCTTTTTATAAAAATTATACAATTTTAGTCCGACTGATTGCCGATTTTGTTAGCGTAAATAAGTTTAAATAAAGTTGACAAGAGAGTTTTTCAAACAAATGAAATAAATTTTTTCATATAAACACACCTTATTTGTTACTGGTTTATCATGTTTCAAATCAAATGGATAAAGTTTATTTCGAACTGATAAAAAAAATGAAGTTTTATTTATTATAAATATAATCGATTGCACAATTTGGTTTTGCTAAAGATTAATAAAAGTTATTTATCAATTTTACCAAGAATATTTCGGTGAAGGTTAGCACAGATTTAGAAGCATATAATTCATAATCAATAAATAATCCAACCAAGTTGTCAGTATGACAACTTCTGCATGCCATTGTAAAAATGGTTATTTTTAACCTTTTATTGAATTACTTTTTCAATGTTTTCTTAAAAAATATAAGTTTGTTCGATAATTGGATTGAGTCACTAGAAAATGATTCATCGTTCTTTTTTTCAGAAACTTGTTCATTTAATTCTCTGAGTGCATCAAAGCGTGTTCATAAGCCTTTTTAAATTGGTTGTTGTATTCGCTTACGTGCTTACAAACTTTTGCTTCATACTGTACAATTCTTAAAATATTCTCCACATCATAAACACATTCAGAGTTGAATTTTTTAAAAACAGCTTTAAACACCCATGCTACGCAAGGGGATGTAGCTCAGATGGTAGAGCGCTCGCTTAGCATGTGAGAGGTACGGGGATCGATGCCCCGCATCTCCAAAAAAATTTTTTTTGTTTTTCAATTTTTTTTTTTTTTTTTTTTTAATAGACGCTCATATTCAGAACGACAAATTATTAAACCGTGACCTTTGTAGCCCTTGGCAACGTGTTCTACCAATCAATCTGGCACGGATCCACTCGCTGTTTGTTCAATAAAATAACAAAGGCTAAAACTTTTTACGTCAAACTTCAATCAAACTCGTTCTGACTTTAAAAATATATGGAAAACATATTAAGCTCAAAACAAACATGGAACGCAAGAAGCGGCTAGTAGATAGATTCGAAATACCAATAAATCATCTGGACTTTGCTTACATTGCACAGTGCAGGAATGCACGGGAGATGGAGAAAATATTGCAGATACTACGCTCTGGCGAAGAGGGCTACTATCCGGATCTGACCAAGTGTGCTGAAGATAAGCTGCGTGAACTGAAGCCCGATAGCAAATTATTTCGTTTCGAGGAGCCGATTAAAGGCCACAACAGCCTGGCCGCCGATGAATGGAAACCAATTTATGTGAGTGTTTTATACATATAAGAGTACTGTGTAAGTAACTATGAATTTGGTTTGTGTTTGATGGCAATCATTTCGAAAACATGATTTAAATGTTAGGATCTAAACAAATTTCTTATCTAAGTTATTTCATACACAAACATTAGCATAAAACACAAACATTAGCATAAAAATAAATATAAACATAAACATAAACATAAACATAAACATAAACATAAACATAAACATAAACATAAACATAAACATAAACATAAACATAAACATAAACATAAACATAAACATAAACATAAACATAAACATAAACATAAACATAAACATAAACATAAACATAAACATAAACATAAACATAAACATAAACATAAACATAAACATAAACATAAACATAAACATAAACATAAACATAAACATAAACATAAACATAAACATAAACATAAACATAAACATAAACATAAACATAAACATAAACATAAACATAAACATAAACATAAACATAAACATAAACATAAACATAAACATAAACATAAACATAAACATAAACATAAACATAAACATAAACATAAACATAAACATAAACATAAACATAAACATAAACATAAACATAAACATAAACATAAACATAAACATAAACATAAACATAAACATAAACATAAACATAAACATAAACATAAACATAAACATAAACATAAACATAAACATAAACATAAACATAAACATAAACATAAACATAAACATAAACATAAACATAAACATAAACATAAACATAAACATAAACATAAACATAAACATAAACATAAACATAAACATAAACATAAACATAAACATAAACATAAACATAAACATAAACATAAACATAAACATAAACATAAACATAAACATAAACATAAACATAAACATAAACATAAACATAAACATAAACATAAACATAAACATAAACATAAACATAAACATAAACATAAACATAAGCATAAGCATAAACATAAGCATAAACATAAACATAAACATAAACATAAACATAAACATAAACATAAACATAAACATAAACATAAACATAAACATAAACATAAACATAAACATAAACACAAACCCAACACAACCATGTTCGTTACTATTAGCAAGTAACTATTACCTATTGATAATAACAAATAACAACAATTTTAGGACTGGACGAATGAAATAAAGACCAAAGACAATAAGCTTGCAGATATTAAGAAGCAAAAGGCTAAGGAGCTCGATGTGGACTTACCCCCTATTCGTAAAAGTGGCAAGATCAGTGAAAAATCTGACGCCACAACTGCTGAAGCGAAGGAAACAACTGGTGTCACCAAGAACTCCGAACGCATTAAGTCCACCGACTACAACAAATGGGACAAATACGATCCAGACGAGGAAATACTCAGAATGGAACTTGCCGAAGAGCGTGTTCAAGAAGAAGTGGAACGCAAGAATTTAATTAATTTGCAGAAATCACAGACTACACCGAAAATTATTAAATGGAACGTAGAAGAGGCACCGGATAAAGAACTGGATGTGTTGAAGAAATTAACCGATGTGGAACGCGAACAATTGGCAGAGGAGTAAGAGATTTATAGAAGAAAAATATGCATTACTTATATATTTAAACGAATAGATATAGACTGCGTGGAAATGAGTACTTTAAAGCCAAGGATTATAATGATGCCATCGAACAATATAGCCGCTCCATCAAAATAAATGCAGCAACTTCGGCACCCGCCTATAACAACCGCGCTATAGCAAGTAAGTGTTATTTAGTGTTAGTTTCCATATTCTCTGTTCTGTATGTTCGATTCTAGATATCAAGATACAAAAGTACTTGGATGCCATTGACGACTGCGAGCATTGCCTGCAATTAGAGCCTCAGAATATCAAAGCTTGGTTGAGAAAGGCAGAAGCTTCATATTGTTATGGACGCAGACGTGAAGTAATATGTTTTATAAGAAATATTTCTTTTTCATTATTATTTATTTTCCTCCTAGGCCTACGCCATCTATCTTCAGGTGCTGGAGTTAGATGCCAGCAACTCTATCGCTTTGAAAGCCACCGAAGAGCTACGCACCCAATTGGGTGATATACCACCGCCACATGCAACACGTTTACAAATAACAGAGGAGTCCAGCAAGAAGACAACATCGACGACTACATCCAAGAAAATACCCCAAACATCTAATGCTCCCAAGACAGATGCAAAACCGGTCTCTAAGCCCAAAGATTATGATCTAGCCAAGTTGATTGTGCCTAACCGCGTAGTAAAGAACAAATTGTCAACAGCTGCAGCTGCTTTAGGACAATCCTTGCAGCAATCAAAGCCGCGTGAAGCTGCAGCTATGAAGGCTGCCAACAATTCCGGCGAGCAACATGAACTGCGTTTGCTCACCAAAATACCCACGAACAGCGGACTTTTGATCGAGGAGATTTAAGGACGTTTGTTTTTATTGTGTAGATGGCGGGGAAGTGTACATTTTTTTTAAATAAAGAATATTTATTTATATATATACAACAACTCGATAAAAGTGACTGTTAACCGTTTTCACATCTGACTCAATGCATGTTTGATGTATCGGCCCACTATTATAAGCGGCCTCTGCTCAAATTCTTGCTTCTGTTCTGTGGTAACGTTCACCTGATCACCATTTAAACGATTAACAATTGTCACACAAACGTCTGCAGCCTTGACGCCGACGTGTAAGGTTAGTGATGAAAACATGGTAGCCTCCATTTCAATGTTTCGTATGCCGTGGTCATAACATCGCTGTAGGAATTCCATTTTATCCTTTTCCGTATAGCCACAGACGGCACCGTCCAAGCGACCCTGACCTGAAAATTTTATTTATAATGAGTTAATATTAATATTTATTTGTTAGGCTCTGATACTCACCTTCATAAAAGCATTCGGCCGCCATTGTATTGCCGATTATTGTGTCAAAACCATCTGCGGGTTCGCAGCATTTAATGATATCTTTTAGAACTGTTTCGTCAAATTTAGCTGGACGAACAACACGCTTTCCAAGTATGGCCTGAAACGATAGAGAAAATAGAAGAGATATATTCGTTATATTTGTATCACTAGTCAAGGAACTAATTATTCAAGTAGATCAAATAGTGCCGATTGTTAATATATTTGGACCTTTTGTCAAGATGAATAAAAACTAATACATGAAATAAATGGAAAATGGGAAGGTGTCTAAACCTCAGAAGAATATTAGAAGAATAGGTGTTAAAAGAATATTCAGAGAGTACACAATCTTAAAAAAACAGATATAGAGAAATATCCTATACTATAGCCTATACTATATAATATAACCTGATATATATAACCTGATATATATAGCATAACCTGAAACGAATATTCCGCTAAAAATTGGTTACATAATTAGAAATTATTCTTCACTGACAGATTAAAGAAGATTCCAATTACTCTATGTGACAAACTCCAGAAAGTTTTCAGTCCAAATCTGTTGAATACTCCGCTCCATGAAATAAGACCCAAGCTACAAATGAAATAAGGCCCCAAGCATTTCTATATTCTAACAACACGAACAATTGGGGTATTATTCCCTATTTTGGTGGTTTATTGCACTTTTTTAAAAATAGGGCAATAATTCATAATAAAGTAAGGCCCCAAAAGTAAAATTGAGTAAGGCCCAAAAATTTTACTAGTGTTATAATATATTGAATATTTGGGTTTTTTCGTTTCTGGGGTAAAATAGCTTTTCAAAAATTTTAAAAATCATATATTTTAGTTATTTTATGAAAGTAGTTATATAATCGTTATTGGAAATATAGTAAAAAAATAAGGCCCCCATTATGTATTACGACTCAACTTAGTTGACTTGATTCGCCTAAATTTTTTTCGTATAACGTATTGCATACAGTTCAAACATGAAGTTTGAAAATTCTTATAAGATTAAGGCAATACGAAAAAAATTTAGTTGATTCTAGTCAACTTAGTTGAGTTGTAATAGTACATAATACGGGCCTAAGACTATTCAAAACAAGATTCATTCTCCCACATTGCATGACAGTTCATGTAATCTTTGAAGGTTGGCCAAGCTTAAAAGATTTTAGCATTATGGGATCTCTTAAGAGTAGTCGCAGGATTCGGTAAAAAGTATTATTCTAACGTTTGGGAATGAGTATACGTCAGGAATGTATCAAAATTGAGCCGTAAAAAGTATGCAAAAGAGAAACAACTTGACAAAAAAATAATAAGCTTGATAAAAAATTATTCATGCTAATCCATTTATAATAATGATAATGATAATGATAATGATAATGATAATGATAATGATAATGATAATGATAATGATAATGATAATGATAATGATAATGATAATGATAATGATAATGATAATGATAATGATAATGATAATGATAATGATAATGATAATGATAATGATAATGATAATGATAATGATAATGATAATGATAATGATAATGATAATGATAATGATAATGATAATGATAATGATAATGATAATGATAATGATAATGATAATGATAATGATAATGATAATGATAATGATAATGATAATGATAATGATAATGATAATGATAATGATAATGATAATGATAATGATAATGATAATGATAATGATAATGATAATGATAATGATAATGATAATGATAATGATAATGATAATGATAATGATAATGATAATGATAATGATAATGATAATGATAATGATAATGATAATGATAATGATAATGATAATGATAATGATAATGATAATGATAATGATAATGATAATGATAATGATAATGATAATGATAATGATAATGATAATGATAATGATAATGATAATGATAATGATAATGATAATCAAATCACATCATATCATATATATGATAGTGACAGTGACAGTGATTGTGATAGTGATAATGGTTATGACAATGGCAATAGTTTGTATTGGTATGATAATGATTACCTTTAAGCAGAGCATTGCACAAACATAATATTTTCATTTGTTTGTTCGGTAAAAAAAATTCCACGAACAAACAAAATTTTAATTTCTATTTTATACAAACAAATGAGTGACATCTATTTTCTACGAACGAACATCTATTTTCTATCAACGAACAAAATATTTATTTTGTTTCTCTACGAACGAACGAAGGATTGTTTTCTACGAACGAAACGGCTCTGCCTTTAAGTTGTAAAATAAATTTAAATTTTTAATTTTAACATTGAGAATTCATGTAAAAAAATTACTTACAATTTCATGTTCACTACGGAGATATCCATTGAAAGCCTCCTTAGTGACCACCACCGTGCCTGGCTGTAGTCCCAAGCCCCCACAAGTACCAACACGAATGAATACCGGATTTTTGCACTTGGCATACTTCATCAGTTTTATGAGTTCGTGCAGCAGAACGCTCATCGAGGACATGCCAATGCCATGACTGCAGCACAAAACTGGTCCAACCTGTAGTGATTGAGTGCAGAAATTCTCTTTGGTGCTCATAGCTATCTAATTGACTTACCTTGAAAACTGCATAGCGATGTGCTCTTTCGCAGATGTCAACCAAATCTTCATTGATGTAATCGCCGGCATCGATGACTTTGTATATATGACGAGCAAGAGCTTCCATACGTGCCTTGGTGCCACCCATGCAGACAAACTGTACAAATGTAAAAAAAAAAACCCATTTTAAATCTAAACATATTCTTGCTCGTCTAGATAACAAACTCAACTAATTCACCTTCACATCGCCAAATTGTTTTTCAATCTCTGTTGTGTCTTTGGTGTTTGCTATGTTGATGCCCAAATGATACAGAAAGTCCGCGTCCATAGCGAAGAGATTCTTATTTTTCAAAGCAACATAATTTCTATGACGGTGGATTATTAATTAAAAATTATGAACTAAACCCCCAATCATTTATCCCTATAAGTACAAAAATACCAAAAAAAAAAAAAATCTTGGAAAAATTTCAGTTAGAGACAGTCTCATAGACTGCATAGTATAGAAAAAAATACATCGGACTTAAAAATGTTTGAACAGAAGTAGAGCTCTTCCCTGAGGACTATGCTTCTCAATCTTAAGCAATAATTAACACTGAAGCTTATCATGGGAAAGCATTTTAAATATCATTGAAAATGTAAGGAAAATATTTTTCAAAGTCGACCTATGCTTTTAAGTAGTGTCTGACCGAATATTCGGTTTCTGCTTCGGCCAGTTTCGGCGAGTTTAATCCATTTTCGGGCAGTGCCGGCCCGAATGTCGGTTAGATCTATAGTAATATTAATTTATTACTTATTGATTTTTACTCCATTTATTGTACTTTACTTGTTATTATACTATGTATGACTTTTTGATTCATTGTATTTTAAATTGATTTATTTTTAAATTCAAATTATTATTGATAACGATTTTGTTTTTTCAATTTTTAATTTAATCTTTATTAGATGATAAGTCGCAATTATTTTTACTATCAAAAAAAATTCAAATGAAGCGATACTCAAAATCGATTAAATCAAAAAGGATTGTCACGCCATAATAGAGATCTTAAAAAAAGTAAATTTAATATTAAAATAGAATTGAAACCAATAAAAATTTGAATTAAAAAATAAATCTATTTGCAATATATTTTTCTATTTTTCTATTTGAAATTGTATATCACTACAGATGCCGAAACGTGGTATGCATATAATCTGCAAGAGTATAATGGACGTGATCAGGCCCGTAGTCAGGATTTACCTTAGGGGGGGTTTTGATAAAAAATCTATAAGTAGATACCAGTAATAACTGAAAGAAAGGATATGAAAATTTGTAAGCAAATCCGTTTACTTTTAAGACTATTTGAGAATATGCCTGTTTTTAAATGACCATAAGAGAGATGAGATTTTTTTTTTACAAATCAATTTTGAGTACTAACTTTTTTGATTTTTGCCTATGGTTTGTTGAAAAATGGTCCAAATTGAGAATTTTGAATTTCTTTAAAAAAGTATTATTCCGAAAATTAGCACAAAGTGTAAAAAGTGTGGGACAAAATTTTACTAATTCAACAATATTAATGTGAACGGTAAAAATAGGTTAGATTTCTTGCAGTTTATTAAAATCAAAATTAAAATCAGCTATGAAAAATGCAAACATTTTGTAATAAGTTCAGCTGGTGAAGCTGTATTCACAATTTTTATGGACATTTCATATAAACGAGAGAAAAAAAATTGTAGTTTTTAGAATTGGTTTCTTTTTGGCTATCTTACGCCTTTATTGATCCCCAGCTTGTGTACAACTATTTGAACCTGTGTGAACCCTAGTTCGAGTTATCGTTAAGGGCTAAAATATTACTGTTCTCGAAAACGATTTCGACCATTTAAATAAATTAAAATTGTTAAATTAAGATCTTTAAAAATTTAACAGTTTCATTTTATGATGATTCAATTCCAATAACAATTACTATATATATTGTTATTTTTTTAATAAAATTTTTTGAGCAGAGGAATCGACTCCGATAAAGTCATATTTAAATTTCAGACTATTTTTCAAAAACCGTAATTCGAAAACTGGTTTTTGCACAGCACCAGTATCTTATACCCAATTTATTATATATTATATTTCATGAAAATAAGTTCATATTAATATTAAAATAGTTACTCATCTAGATAAATTTTTATACAGCAATTTTTTTTTGGATATTTAAGAATTAAATCAGTAGTGGATTATTTAAATATTTAAATTATTTGCAAATTAAAAATACTAAAAACAAAATATTTTAAACTTTGAAATTGTTTTGTAATTTTTTAATACAATAAAAATAATTTTAAATAAACTTAAATTTAAAAAAAAAAAGCTTAAATAAAAAAGCTTAAAAAACTGTAACTGTTAATTTTTTATGAAAATTTGGTAACATGATTAAAAAATCATTAAATAACTATAGAATTGGACTGTATAAAATGTTTTACAAGAACTTTTTCTATTGAGAATTTTTTTTTCTTCGAAAAAAGCATATTCAGATTTAACGTGATTTTCCGAAACCTGTTATTTGGAAAAGGCTTCGCACAGGGCTAAATTTTTGTGCCAAGTTGGAACTTTTAGATGTCTTATATGCCAAGAAAACAACAAAATAAAATAGTCAAACTTTTTAGTCTTTCGCTTGACGTGGAATACCCCATAATGTGTTAAATTTTGTGGTTCATGTTACTTTATTCTTTTAAAAATGAAAAAAAAACCCACTCAAATTAATTCATTTTCAAAAATTTTGGGTCTAATAAGCTTACCCAGCAAACCATAGTTGACGACTTTGTCGAAATTCCGACGAAGTCATAACTATATAGAGCTGTCTGCAAATATCGGAACAGTTTCACTTTTTACACGAATTTATAAAGAGTTTCGTTATGCAACTGTTTGTAAAACATATTGAAATGCAAACTTTCCTTTCTTTTGAACTGTCTGAAAAAATCGTAACTTCTTCGTAACGTTTTCATTGAGACTCGTTACGAAATCGTTACGACATTTCGTTACGAAGTCGTGTCAACCGCTTCATACGATATTCTTTACGATTTCGTAACGAAATCGGCTTCCGAACTCGGAAAGATTGCGAATTGTTTGTTACGATTTCGTTTAAAATATTTTTCGTTAAAAATATTGCGAAATCGTAACGAAAATCGCATGAAGGGGTTGACACGATTCGTAACGAAATATCGTAACGATTTCGTAACGAGTCCTAACGGAAATGTTACGAAAAAGTTACGATTTCGTTCAGACAATTCGAAAAAAAAGGAAATTTTACTCGAATAGTTACGAATTAGTCGGAATTTCAACATAGTCGTCAACTATGGTTTGCTGGTCTTCAATTTACAAAATTATATTCGTTCAAGGCATAATTTCATATATATATTTTACTAAATATCAGGGACTTTTTGAGCATTGAAACTGATTTTTAATATACAATCTCCTTGGAGATGAATTCCAATATAATGATTATGACTCTTATAATCAAAATTAATTATTCACTTGGCCAAAAAAATTTTTCAATAATTAAGCGAAGATTTCAAGAAAATTAACATCATTATCACAGTTTATCTAAAAAAAAAATCACATTTTGAATTTAATAGTCTCATTTCTTTATACTTTCTGGACCCTCTTCTGGCGGGGGGGAGGAGGGTTTGAACACCTAAAACCCCCCCTTGTCTACGGGCCTGGACGTGATAGTAACTGCGCACCAGAAGTGAATCTAGGAGAACGTTTGGTGCTGGAAATGACTGAAGGTACTTGAGTTATTTGCTTTGATTACTGATTTGATTTGATTGAAATTAGTAAAAAAAAATAAACATAATAACAATGTATATGTATAAAAAAGAAGAAATCTAAAAATGAGATTGATCTCTGTGACTACCTGTGATCAAGAGTTTGCTCTAGCTTGAACTCAGTTTCGCATGCAAAATGCTGAGAATGAGCTCACCACAAAGAACTTAAGTTCGTTGAGATAAGGCTTAAAGCTCTATTCTCTTTGCTTTATTGATTTTTTGTTGCGATGCGTTAATGACCCATAATTAAATCAGCGACCGAAAATAATTGTTATTCCATATTTCAGAGCAGAAAAAGTTGGGCAATTTCAACCCATTTAAAAAATCATTATGAGTAACTTATATTTTTAAGAAACATTTTTTTTTTACTGCCGCATAACTTTTATTTTTGAGGAATAAATTTGATAACCTGAAATTGATAACCTCCTCGAATATTGAAGTAATCAAAAATATATATCACCCATTTAATGGCAACTAGCTTGCATTGTCCATGCAACACCAGCAACTCAAGTTACTGTGGAGCGATTTTTCACAGCTTTGAAACTTATTTTAAGTGATCTCCGATGCAATTTTGCAGAAAAGACTTTGAAACAAATAATGTTTGCAAAATTGAATTGAAACATAAATACATAACAAAAATCATAAAAGAGCTACAAGTGAAACTTTCTACTGATATTTCACACTAATAACCGAAAAATTTAATTTCTGAAAATAACTGTTATTAGTCAACATAAAAATTTATTTTTCAAAAATAAAAGTTATGCTGCAACCAAAAAAAAAATGTTTTCAAAAATAACGGTTATATATAACTAAAATGCATTTTAACCGATTTTAATTTAAACCAATTCACTAAAAGTTGTAAAACAGTTATATCCTTGAATTAAATTGATAGTAACAATATTACTATTAATATTAAAAAGCAAGCACAATGCTCTGCACCCAATATCGCTCAAACTGTAATTATTTTTTGCGATCAGCGTGAAAGTATGCACAGAAAATTCATTTAATACTTATCAGTGACTTGCTTGTCGTTTATGTATGTGCATACTTTCAGGCTGAACATTTTTCAGAACAGTATCCCAGCAGGAAAGTGGGCGACTAGGTAAGCGAAGTGGTAATCTGTAGCTTGCATGGCTATGCATTACCTCCATCGATAAATTTTAACAAGGGGGCAGCATAGAAAATGTTATATATCATTTACTGCATAACACAATTATTGAAGAATTCTTATATTACTCGGTAATGCATCGATGTTTTATAAAATATCGATGTACATTTCGATGCATCGAATCAAAGAAATACATCGAATTTCACAAGAATCCTCAATTCAACTGGATGGTAATGCAAGAAGAGCAGAAGGAGTGGCGCACACATTAGATCTTCACTTACCTTGGTATGCATGATTTCTTTTATATTATTTTCAATAAGGAATTCCTCAAAGAAAACTAAGATGCATTCCTCATTTTCCTTTTGGGCTGTTGTTAAAGCACTGTAATAATGGCAAAAAATAATTACAGTTTAGCGGTTGTAAGACCGGATTTTATACTAGTAAGCTCATATTTGATTGAAAAAAATTGAGCAACATAAAATGTTATTAGAGAAATGCCAGTTGCCGGTATTAAAGAAGAAAAACGAAGACATTTTAAGCAAAATAATAATAGAATTAAAGGAAAGTACAATGTGGACATGAAATGTCAAATGTCAAAAAAAATGCCCGATGAAGTGCCGAACTAAGCAAAAAAGTGATTTGAATAAGACCGGCAATAGCAAAATTGTAGTAAAACGTTGGGTGAAGAAAATAGTTGCATTGTTGGGTAAAAAAGATAACCCAACAATTCACAAAATTCAAGGTAAGTTGTAGTTTTGTAATATATACCCCGTGTATCATACGGATCCGTTTTGAATTCGAGATGGACTTACTTCTTCGAATGTTTTATCCGAAACGGGTTGCGCTGCGGATCCGAAACTGAGCCCTTTTCGTATGAAATTCCTCTCAAAAGCGCAAATAGCTTTTTCCATTTTTCCGTATTCGTCTCGAACTCGTAACGGACTTCATATACGAATCTATTTTGGACTCTTTTTTTCGATCATAGGCGGACTCTTTTTTGTCAAAATTTCGACTTCGCGACGGACTTGTTTTTTTTTAAATAATACGAATTCAAAACGAAACAATAAGGTTTAAGAGAGATTTTATGTAAGCAAAATAACAAAATATTAATCGATAGCTCCGATTGTAAAGGAAAATTTGTATTTTTAAGTCCACTTTGTTTGGGCTTTTCTGATGGCTTCCTTGCTTTTTGAGAATGCAATTCAATTATTCCCTTTGCTTGCGATTGCGTTGGCAACTTGCTTAAAGTACGCGAAGCTGTGGTTTTTTGTATAACTTGGCCGATTCCAACCTGAAATTTGGGATCATCATCAGGAAAACTTAGAAAGGTTCGCATTTTCTCTACTTTTGTTAATCCTCCACCTCAGGTTTACTTATCGTCCTCGCACAAATATTCAGCCAGCCACTCTATGACTCTATGAACGTGTTCATTTTGACTAATTGATGAACGCGGTTTTTATATTTTTCGTTTTTCGCACATAAAATATTCGGCCATTTTCACACATTACGTTCTTTGATCAAATTGAGTTGAAGCCTACCAGTCTCATCAAATTAGGAGCATGATCTTAAGAAAGTGAGTAGAAGTTGGTTTGTATGCATACGAATATTAGCTTAAGCTCAGTGAGAGCTTTCGATTTCAAGGAATTGCTCAACAGTGAGATCAATCTCATCACGTGAGATGAGGCTCATAAGTCAATTGTTTTTTATGCATACCAAGCCGAGCAATTGCTCAAAACCTTGAGAAAAGGGTAAGATCTCATTTTTATGCATACGAGCCTTTGGGTTTTTGTACTCTGTCTTTCATTCCTTTTTATTCTTAGCAAAAAAGTGATATAGTAGTTAGCAACTAATTACTCCAATTTTTAAGTAGTAAGTAATATAATATTATTACTTCAAAGAGTTGGTAATGTAATAAGTAACATATTACCTTCCAAAGTAATATGTCACAACACTGTTGAAGAATAAATAAGGATATAATTTAAATAAATAAGACTATCCACCATACGGTTGTTTGGCCTCAATATTGCCGAAACCGAAACTTCAAGATTTAATATTTTGTTAGCATACGACCAAAAATTATTGAAAAATTTAATAAATATTCATTTTATATTCCTTTTTGGTACTCCTTTAGGCATGAAATAGTATATTTTCTGCTTTTTTTTAATAAATAATTATTTCAAAAATTTATATACAAAAATTTTGATTTGTATATAAATACTCAGTTTCGGTTTCTTTCTAATATAACACAACGGGCCGAGTTTCGGTTTCAATTTCTGCCAAAAATTTCAGTGTCGGTCAGACACTACTGTCAACGCTACCTTATTTAAGCACCTTATGCTGGATCTTTCGATGTATTTTTTTATTTTTAATGAAGTGTGTGTGTCCTTAATTTCTCGTCATTTTCTCTTCAAGTTCTTTAAAATAAATTACACACAAATCTTGCACTTATTAAGGGGGAACATGACATTGGCAGTTTTTTGAAATCGATTTAAACTTTTTTAATAATTTTGTATTTTAGTAAATATTCTTAAGATTCTAAGAAAAAAAATTTCATGGAAAAATTCTTACGGGTTCAAAAGTTACAGCTGGATTAGTGAGATATACTTGTTTTACTTGCTACCTGAATTTTGGTGGTTGTTATTTCGTACCTACTTGAAGGGTGGGTTTTTTTTTTGTGTTTTTGAATTTCTTTATATTTCCTTGTATTTATAACTCATATAGTGGAAATTTTATTTTATATGCTCAGTTATTTGACATCTTTTGCAGCGTGAAGTCGTGTTTTTTTTTTTTGTGAAAAATATTGAAAAATTTAAAAATGAAGCGTCGTTCTTTAGATCGAAAAGGCAAAAGAGGTTTTTTACTTACAATGACGGCGCTTATAGTTATTTTCAAATGTTTTAACTACTTGGTATCACCATAAGAGCAACAGCATTGAATTTTTTCAAAGGATATGATGCAAATCGTTTGAAATGCGCCAGAGTGAAGGCATATAAAGCTTCAAAAGAAGCCCGAATTGCTACACGATTGCAAAAAACTATAAGAAACAGCACAACACAAGATAACGAAGGCATACAGTACGAAGCAGGCATGGCAGATTGAAGGTAACCTTTTTTTTTCTTTGTTCACAAACTTTGAACGCGTTTATCTCGAAACCATGTTTTTCGTACTGGTTGCGGCACTAGCGGGTTTATTTTTTGACGAAATTTATTTTTTTTGTATATTTTTAAACTTGATTCGCTATCGTATGATCACCAAAAATTAAAAAAAAAAGTTCGTGTCATACGATAACCAATTTTGTTAAGATTTAAAAAAGTCATTTTTTTCCAGATCGGACAATTTTTGCAACTCCCAGCGCTGCAACCACGAGGCCCCGTTTTTCTCTGCCACCAGTTTGGAGCTGTATAAAACCATGTTGGAGTGAAAAATATTTTTTTTTAAATTTTTTTTCTTGTAATTTGTTCAATTCTCTACAATAACAAAAAACTTTTGGAGAATGTTTGTTTTTGACTGAATAATGAATTTTTAAAAAAAGGTCTGTTTTCTCTGCCGCGAATGTCATGTCCCACCTTAAGAAAGAATTATTACTGTCTAATCAAATTTATTTGGTCTAATTATATTAATTTGACTCAATATCTTGATGCTCATGCTTCCATAAAATTCTTCATAAAATTTTTCCTTATGTTTTGAACTATTTCACAATAACTTTTTAACTTGAAAAACTTGTATGTTAAAAATGCCTATCCTGATGGGTCGTAATAGGGTTTCTTCTGTTCTGTTATTTCTCTTTAATTCTTCTTTCAAAGTTTAGGTCGTAAGTTAATTTAAGGCGACTGGAATAAAGATATTCTGATGATATATATAGTTTTGAATTAAATGATCTTTTAGTGTGTACCACAACTTTTTCACGAATGTGCCTATAGTAAAACCTCCTAAAATGGGCCTGTATCTTTTAAAATGAAATTTAAAAAATGTTTTAAAATACGTTCTTTATTATTCACACACTTTTGACACCTCCTACCACTTTCAGTATAAAAACAACGAAAACAAAACGCTTATACGTATTTCTGTAGTTTTCCCAAAACTTTCCATTACAAGTAAAACCGAAAACTTACTCTCCAGACGGCATAGCGATGACTTAAATTGAGTTTCTTATTGTAAGCTGTAAGTAAAAAAATGAAAATATTTATTAAAACTAGTAACGGAATATTCTTCGACTGGGTCGAAGCTAAAATACCAATTCCTCCACCCCTCCACCGACCAAATTTAAGTACATATATTCGAACTCTTTAGTATTAAGTTTAATTTAAATAATTATGTTTTCAATAACACAGCGAATTATTATTATTATTATTAATATTATTTATTGTCTATGGTTACGTCTAAGTATAATATTACGAAAAATTCAATATAGAAGAAATTAAGACAAGATGTGCTAGAATAAAAATGTTTCATTCAGTAAGGTTTTCAAGCGATCTCTAGAAATAGAAAAGTCAATGGAGATTCTTCTAGAGAGTAAATTAAAGTCATTTTTAGTTCTAGATAATGGTTCATTGATTACATATTTGCTACTATGGAATGGAACAGCAAAAATATTATGCTGACATAATTGACGCGAAGGAAAAGAGAAATTAATAAGGTTAAATAATCCTGAGCAATCGATTTGACTTGAAATTATATCAAACAGATATATCAACGAACGAATTCTTCTCCTACTCTCGAGAGATTGAAGGTGTATAAGCAGGCATCGCGCATTATATGAGGGAAGTGGCTCAACAAAATTTAATGATCCAAGTGAGAACCTTAGGAATTTTTTATTTGTACTCGTTCAAGTCTCGCAGATTGTGTGGAGTAAAATGGGTTCCATATAAACGATGCATATTCGAGTTTTGACCGTATAAATGTTGTGTAAAGCAATTTATGCGTATATGGATCAGAGAATTCAGAGGTATTACGACGAAAAAAGGCATGCAAGGAGTATGCTTTCGGAATAATGTAGTTAATATGTGGAACAAATGTGAATTTGGAATCAAAAACTACTCCCAAGTCCAAAATTTCTCCAACTGTTTTTAGTGTATTATTGTTAAGACAATAAGAGGAAACAAAAGGGTTTCTTGATTTAGCAAAGGTGGCATGATAACATTTTAAAATATTTAAGGGCAGTTTATTCGTTTTACTTCAAGTTAACAGTTTTAAGTCGTTTTGAATTAGATGGGGAATAAAGCCGACTTAACGAAAGGTTTAAATAACAACAAACAGCAACAAAAAAAAATTCGTCGCACTCGGCAGTATAAAATTTAAGAGCATACTTTTTTGCATACTTTTACAATGAACATTCATGATTCAATTAAAAAAATAAAATAAATAATAATAAAGGCAGGTTGAATATATGAGCTTCTAAACGCATTTATTCTGATTCATCAATTTTATAATTTACCGTATTAAACAAAGTTTCAAATTCAACCAAAATAGATTTTATAATATTTAGCTCTTTAACTTTGGTTCTTATCTCTGATTGTTATCTCTGATTAATAATTTTATAAAGCACACAACTACCCAAGATTAAATTCACATAGACAAACTTTAAATATAGTTAATAGCCATTCGACAGTGGTATACAAAACCATAAATAAAATATTTTTGAAGTGAAACTTCTTTAGCCACGTATACAACAACACAACAAATTAGATGGCGGATAAAATCAATGTAACGAAAGGTTTCAATAACAAATAATAATAACAAATAAAAACTCACTCGCCTCACTCGCGAGTATAAAAACGACAAAATTGTTATTTTAAGAGTATTTTCTTCACAGTGCGAATCGAATCCACTACCTATCGATCTCCAGACGGATCTTCTATCCTCCGAGCGACGAACTCATATCAAGTTAAGTAGCTGAATCTATTAAGTATAAGTTCCTCTTTCTTCCTTGTATGAAGGCCATGGATTGTGTCTTGGCTATATTAATAGTGATGCACAAACCACAAAGCTTGCATTAAATTGTCGAAATTTTACTAAAATGAATTATGATTGAATAATTCTAATAAAGAATGGACGAACATTTGCCACTACGCTGTTCTTAAAGCTTGGCAATCGATTTGCATATCATCAATATTTAAATTTCATTCAGAGACATAGTTAAAAATAGTCCCAAATGTAACATAAACTTAACAAAAATGTACTAAAATGTTTTTCTTTTAACGAAGTTAACATTTTAACTTAACGAAAATGTACTAAAATTTATTTCTTTCTAATGTCAGAAAAGCATACATAAGTGTCAGGGTGGATCAGGTAGATCAATACATCAATTACATCAAAGTAAATAAATTTATTCAGTTTTTGTCGCTTTTCTTTTGAAGTCGTGTTTTAAGAATGTTTTAAAAATGGATGACTTTGATGAGCATATGGAAGCGTTCACGGTCATTTAAAATCCGCTGGTTCATCAAAAAATTGTATGTCTATGTCTCGCACGAATTCAGATAAATTCACAGAGTCAATCAGGATGACATTTGCAATAGGCTCATGAAACATGAAAAAGCGACACATTTCTCAAGCGTTTGATTACAACAATGTCAACAATGTCCATGTTTGCCTACAGAAGAAGAAGCTGGTCCAAGAAAGATGAAGCGTCAGAGAGACAAGCAAAAGCAGACATTCACCAGAGACGGTTAAGCTTTCAATCTGTTGGGATTGGAAGCGGCCTGTCTACTACGTGCTACTCCCACAGAAAAGAACCATAATTTTTCAAGTCTACTGTGAACAACTACAGATATGAGTGATGCCATCCAACAGAAACGCCCTGAGCTGGTCAATCGAAAGGGGTGGTCTTCTACCAAGATAACGCCAGGCCTCATAAGTGTTTGGTGAGTCGCCAAAAATTGCTCGAGTTCGGATGGGATGTTTTACCCCATCCACCCAATAGTGCAGACCTTGCGACATCTCCTTGCCAAACTCGCTGAATGGTAAAGTCTTTCATAATGAGAGCCTTATTAAACAGCACCGTGATAGGTTCATTGCAGAGAAACGTGGAGACTTCTACCTGGGCGGAATAATGAAGCTACCACAAAGATGTGAGAAGATGATCGAATAAAACGGCGAATATATAATTGGTTAATGCTGGTTTGATTTATAAAATAAATGAACCTTAACATTAATAAAAAACCGTACTGACTTTTTGAACAATTCATATTTTTCGGTACTTGAATAAAAATCCAGAATTTTGATGCATATGGGCTTACTTGTAACTGTTCTTTTGTGCCATTAAATGGCAGCAAATTTCGATACTTTATTTTGTGGTTGAGTTGGTCACCTTACTCATTATCCATAAATAAAATATAGATCTATAAATTCAATTTTTCAAGCGGAAAAAACGATATGACAATTTAACGATATGACTTTTTGAATTTTTATCAAATATCTCTGCCATAAAGATTGTGATCTGGAACGATTATTTTGTGATTAGTTCAATACAATACTAAATAACACCAAGTATTTCAGTTATTTTGTTCAAATTGTATTATATCCAGAATTGAAAAATTCGATTCCCTTCATTATCTTCTTCATACATCCTTCGTAATGACTCGTGTAACAAAACCATGTAGTTTTGAAAATAACTTTATATATGCGGCGCATTTAAAGCCACATTTTCCTGGACACATCTGTACATTAACGATTGCGTTTTATTTTATCTTTATCAACCAAAGATAAAGATATAATTCCAAGCAAACAAGCAGATAACTATTTCTTTTTTGTTGCGGTCTTTTATATATTTTATGGGTCCATTAATAGGATGGTAAAAGAATTTTACTATTTAAACAATATTCATCTCTTTCATATTATTGTAACCGATATTTTGTGAGCCCGACACTATATGATATTTATGACATCAGAGCGTATTAAGTGCATCCTAAATCTGATAAAAATCTACTGATTATTCATAACACGTAATTATCACCTCTTATATTAATGCTAACAATACTCGTATATTTTGTTAAGGGGTTACATGACATTGGCAGTTTTTTGAAATTGACTTTTTTTAATAATTTTGTATTTTAGTAAATATTCTTAAGATTCTAAGAAAAAAAAGTTTGATGGAAAAATTTCTACGGGTTCAAAAGTTACAGCCGGATTAGTGAGAGCGCATTTTTAATTTTTGCGCTACATACGTACGGCAGCTGGTATATACTTGTTTTACTTGCTACCTGACTTTTGCTGGTTGTTATTTCGTACCTACTTGAAGAGTGAAGGGTGAAGCCCGAATTGCTAAACGATTGCAAAAAACTATAAGAAACAGCACAACACAAGATAACGAAGGCATACAGTACGAAGCAGGCATGGCAGATTGAAGGTAACCTTTTTTCTTTGTTCACAAACTTTGAACGCATTTATCTCGAAACCATGGTTTTCATACTGGTTGCGGCACTAGCGGGTTCAATTTTTGACGAATTTATTTTTTTTGTATTTTTTTAAACTTAATTCGCTATTTTTTAAAGTCAATATTTTTTTCGAAAAAACACACTTTCAAATTTGGAACATCACCAAAAATTGAAAAAAAATTTTAAAAAAAAGCTCGTGTCATACGATAACCAATTTTGTTAAGATTTAAAAAAGTAATTTTTTTCCAGATCGGACAATTTTTGCAACTCCCAGCGCTGCAACCACGAGGCCCCGGTTTTTTCCTGCCGCCAGTTTGGAGCTCTATAAAACCATGTTGGAGTGAAAAATATATTTTTTTGAATTTTTTTTCTTGTAATTTGTTCAATTCTCTACAATAATAAAAAAAAATTTTAAAAAAATGTTTGTTTTTGACTGAGTTATGAATTTCAAGGTCTGTTTTCTCTGCCGCGAATGTCATGTCCCGCCTTAAACAACTTAATATGACACCGACACCCACACTACACTTCACAGTGAATTCCTTGGTATTAATCGTTTTGTTTTCATGTTCAAATGATAAGAACACACTTTTTTATCTCCATACAGTGGCGTAGATATGTGGTACCTTCCACTCCACCTCCCCCCCCCCCCCCAGAGCCATGAAAACATTACCAAATATCTCAAGTTATTGCCAATTGATTCTTTTAAGTAAAGTACGAATCCAAATGTATATCGTCGTTGGGCGTGCAATACCGCGTATCCACCACTTGCACATACACACACACGTTGATAGTAAAATTCTACAGGAGTGCAGAAAAACTGCTTTCTTCTAAACTATTGAATGTAATTTTAACTAAACTAAAAACATTTATTGTTCTAAAATCAGCATTCAATGGAAAATTCGCCCTTTATTAATTAAATCAAATCGAATTAAAATCTAAGTTTCAATTTTGGCCCTTTTGCAATATACGCGGTATTACAAGTGGCTGATACGCGGTATTGCACGCCCAACGACGATATGTACTGCCTTTTTTTTAAAATTAAATTTTAAAATTCTTTTTCTCAAGAAAGTTCTCAAAATTTAATTTGAAACAGCTTAAAGCTAAAAACGTTGTTTTATGTGATTTTTTTTTAGAGTCTCACGTTTGCTTATTTAAAATCATTTCCTTGCAATAAAAAATTTTCCCTTTTACCATCCAAGAACAAAAAACAAAAACAACGAGTTAATAAATAATGCAATAAAAAAAGTTTATGAATTTAAAACTCATCCAATTGTATATTTCTTTTTTTTTATTTATCTTCATAAAATTTACTTAAATCATTATGTATCTCCGTTTTACTATATCATCTGCGAAACTAAAGAGTTAAGTTTCCGCCAAATTCTAATAATAGCATCCGATTCAGCGGATTTAAATTTTACATATGAAATGATAGACCAAGATAATTTAAATCTAATTTTAATATCCTCACACTTCATCCTATCACAAACATCCTATAACACTTCAGACTCTAAAAAATTTCAACAAAATAATGGTTTTTGCATTGAGTTGTTTTAGTTTTTGAGATATACTGAAATTCCGCGATTCTTCTTTCTCTTACAACCACCTTTCATAATTTCTAACGCGTGTAGGGATTAGAAACACTTTTGGCATATAACTCATCTAATGTATAGCTCCATATCAAAAAAAGTTGAACTCAATTTTTAAAAACCTATGCATAAACAATTTCGTATTGCGATTATCGACAGAGTTTTATGATTAGAAACAAATTGACATAATAATAACGAAAGTCATTAGCCGACTAACTAACGCTCATCTTTCGAATCAATACAATGCTTGCGCATTTATAGGGGCATCCTATGAATATTGTTTAAGTCTAAAAAAAATGGTGCACAATATTATATGGCGAAACTACTCAGCAAACCAAAGTTTTTAAAATCGTCGCAACAAATTTTTCAGAAATCGTTGCGAAATCATAAAGATTCGTCGAGAATCGTAAAGAAAATCGTATGAAAGGGTTGACACGATAGACAGTTCGAATGAAATTAAATTTCTCTCTGCTCGCACTTCGCGTTCAAATCGGCACATATCGAAACTATATAAATTCGTATAAATTACATAATTGTTCCGCAAGTTGCAGTAACGGAATAGTAACTATTATTTTTTATGTTCATTATAAGCAATTTTAACAAAAAGGTCGATTTAAAAAAAATAAATGCGTGGACGTCACGCTCAGTAGAAGTGAAACTTTTACCCAAAAATGGAATTTCGGTGAGGAATGCTAATTTTTTTTATTAACATTCCCGCCTGCAGAGCAACAAAATTTTTTAAAAGCAGTCGGCCTACATACCAGTACTAGTTAAAATCTTTTTTCATATAGCCAACTGGTATTTTTAACAAGGCGATACAGAATAAGATCGCGAATTTTTTTTATTTGCGTGGTCTGCAGGTTATTAAGAGGCTTTACTATTTTCATTTGATGATTTGAGTAGTACCATGCTCCTTTTCATTTTCATTTTATTTTCATTTTTTATATTATTATTTTTTTTCATTTATATTTTTTATTTACAAATATTAAAAAGAAAAAATTGTAAAAAAAAAATTCTGTAAGGAGTCAATTGTCTTTTCTCGCCCCGTGCTTGCATTGAACTGCCCGCCATACGGCTAAAAGTCCAACATGCTACCATCTCACCACTGCCTGTCTTGTTTCGAATGGAAAAAGATATCAGCAAAGCCGAAAGCAGGCGTTTTATTACTATTTATACTTAAATATTTATCATTTATAGTTATAGTTGCTTACATTATTTTTGCAGCATGCGTTTTTAGTTTAAATGGTAATTAAATTGATTTACTCTGTCCAGGAATAAATAGAAGCAATCAAAACCTTTCAAACGATATTTTTACAAGAGGATAGCATAAAAAATAATGAAATTATTTTATTAATTTTAGTGAAAATAACATAAAAAAATATCAAGAAATGCATGAAATTTTGGGAATCGTCATAAAATAGACCAAAGTTAATTTTTCGTTGATGGCATCGACGCCTTTTCTTTTTATGGATGTCGAGGCACCTTAATATATGCATGTTTCATACACGCAGAGAAAAAAATATGAAATAAAATATTCAGCGGGAACCACCTAATGATTAAGAACTTTCCTTCAATAGCATTATTTTTCGATATAAGAAGATATAAGTTGTGTCCAACATTAATATAATTGCCTTAGCTAAAAAACTAACGTCTACATTAATATGCTTGTGACAAAATAGAATTGTGTGTTTCTACCCAATAAAAATATATTTGCATCACTGTTAAACTCAAAAAGAACAGAACACTGCAAATTTAAAACAAACAGAACTCCTTTCTTTTATGTGTTTCGCCTAGACATACATATATCTGTTTCTTTTGCACTTGCACGAAAAATAGCGGAAACCTTGTTGCTTTATGCGCTTGCTTTTAACAGTTGCCAAGTCTTGGCGTCATTTTAAGTTTCAAGCAGCCGCGCCAAACGTGTTGAAAAGTTTAGCTCTTGTGAAAAGTGTTCCTGAAAATGTTTGTTTGAATTAAAAGTATTTGTGTTTTCAAAATAATAAAATAAAAAATAAACTAAAAGAAAAATAAGGCGGTTCAGCAGTAAAAATAGGTGAGTTTTGAAGCAACTTTGCTGATAAAGCGGGTGCTTCGCTGGGAAAGTGGGTGCTCCGCTAGCAAAGCTGCTGGCGGAGTTAAAATCATTTAACTTTAGGGCTCATGCTTAAATTTTTTTGTTCTTATTTTTATTATATGTATATGGGCCTCCTTAATTGGAAAAATATGTTTCCAAGTAAATATAGTGTAATCATCGGTTGCTCTTAATTATCGTTCTGGAAATAATTGCTTGACTGCAATTAAATTATGTTTCTCCAATTAATATATATTTGTCTGTGAATATTTAATGTTATTCTTGACTAAATTATATTTCTAAGCAAACAAATAGTAATAGACTAAAAGTGTTCATTAGTCCATTTATAATTACAATATATTTATATGAAAACATATTTTCTTTAAAACAAATTATATTGTTTTTAAATTCAAACAATAAGTGCTAAGGTACAATTCAATAATGTTAAGATGCAAATATATATATAAAGAAAAATTGCATTAATTAATCATATTATATGTGGAACCAATTATGATTACTTGTTTCCAAGAAAAATTCAGAAACATATTATACTTCCTGCAAATGATGTTTGGGAAGGCTTATTAATTTTCAGCGTGTACATATTTCACATTTCATAGCGCCTTCTTTAATAGTTTTTCGATGTTTAAATAAAGTTAGGCTGTTTAAATACGGTTAAAGGTATGTTTAAATGCGGACTAGGCTGTGAAAAATTATACTCGGCGTCACACAACACTAAGGTTATCAGGTATTTAAACGAGAATTGTTTTAAGGTCTATTATTATTTTTTTTTTTTTTTTTCGGACCCAGAACCAACCACACCACTGTCTCTATAAATTACAAACATTATCTATCGATGCCGACAATTCTTCTTTTATTTTATGCCACGTTATTTCATGTCAAAATAACGTGGCCCTAGAATTAATCAAAAATAGTCTTGCAAATAGTTTTGTTTACGTAAAAGTTAATGAAAATAAAAAGCACCATTTCGGCTATAAACTGCTTTTATCACACATTTATCTATTTATCAAAATTATTTGTAACAATATTTATTTATTTTATTTACTAGGTAAACACTTATTTATGAAATATTTTCTAAAACTCACAGCACACTTGGCATTAATTCTATTTTATTTCCGATAAACAACTAGTTGCTGCTTCCTCACCAATGTTTAACGTAATACTGAGATTTCACAAAATATTCTCGTTCGCACAACAGATCGATGTGATTGGATCGTCACAAAAACAGAGAATTTACGCTGTTATCAGTTGTTGAAGACTGTTTGGGGGGCCGATTTGTGTAATGCAGAGAAAGATAGAGAACCGTGTGAAACATACTCGAAACAGAGATATCAACTTAGCATTGGTCCTTACAACAAAGCATTGATTTATTATAATCTTACGATTCAAATAGATAATATTGATTCCTCATTCCTCTTCAAATCTTTCCTAGTCGCTTTTAAATTCCACATTATATTGCCTGACGGCAGATTTAGTACTGAATTTTGTTACGTTTAAAAGATTATGGAAAAATTAACAAGTAATTTAGCTGCTTTGTGCTGGTTTTTCTACTTCCAAGACCAGTGTTGAAAAAATGAACATAATTTTAATAAACAAACTATTAATAAGCATTCAATGTAAATGGTCCTCAAGTTAATGAAAAATTAATAATTAATACTAGTTTTTTTTTATAATTCTATGACGACTAAGAAGAGATTGCGATGACTTTTAAGTGTCACTTGTAAGTCTGTAACTACACTGACATAAAATTAATGAAAAAAGATTTTTTTTTTTTAATTAATGCAAGTTAATTAATTTGCAAATAATGTGGTGCAGTTGTTATTGGCACCTTAGGGCCATTTCCGAAATAACTTTTTGCGTAAGTTCTAAACCTGAGCTCAGAATTGCCCTTATGTACACGAAAAATTGCTATTTTGGCTATTTTTGAGGTGCAAAAAAAAAATATTTTTACTTATTTCATCCTGCAGTGCCACTCTTTCCCTTCAAAATGGTGCTCTCGAATTGTGCCGTGAAAGTAAACGAAGATCGGCGTGGTAGTTGTTGGCGATATTTTCGAGGCAACATTTGAAGTAGGACCCTAGAATTTTCAGGACATTGTCAAGTTATTTTGAGTATTCTCAATTCCCTCTCCACATTATTCAATCAAGTTCATATTTTATAATTACGTTTCTACAAGCCCCTTAAAGGTCTGTAATAAAATTTGTTTACCAAACCCTTGACAGAGGTTAAGGGTTGTTTTCTTCCTTTCTTGAATTGAATTGACGATGAATATGTGTGTTACAATTTTTCACAAATTCCATGAACATTGTAAAAAAAAAAACGAAAATTCTTTTTTTTTAATTCCGAGCGAAATTTTATTTGCAATAGGGTTGATAGTGTTGCATTCAAATGTCACCCTTTCTCCCTGTGCTCATATTTTGTATTACTCATATAGATTGTTACCTACAGAACAAAACTGTATACCGAATTTAATTATACCAATTATCCCAATCAATATTAAGGGGGGACATGACATTCGCGGCAGAGAAAACAGACTTTTTTAAAAATTCATAACTCAGTCAAAAACAAACATTTTTCCAAATTTTTTTTTTTATTATTGTAGAGAATTGAACAATTTACAAGAAAAAATATCCAAAAAAAAAAGATTTTTCACTCCAACATGGTTTTATAGAGCTCCAAACTGGCGGCAGAGAAAAAAACGGGGCCTCGTGGTTGCAGCGCTGGGAGTTGCAAAAATTGTCCGATCTGAAAAAAAATGACTTTTTTAAATCTTAACAAAACTGGTTATCGTATGACACGAGCTTTTTTTCAATTTTTTTTAAATTTTTGGTGATGTTCCAAATTTGAAAGTGTGTTTTTCGAAAAAAATATTGACTTTAAAAATTTATAAAAAATCGAAAAAAATTTAAAAAAAGCTCGTGACATACGATAGCCGATCAAGTTGAAAAAAATACAAAAAAAAAAAAAATTTCGTCCAAAATGAACCCGCTAGTGCCGCAACCAGTACGAAAACATGGTTTCGAGATAAACGCGTTCAAAGTTTGTGAACAAAGAAAAAAAAAGGTTGCCTTCGTTATCTTGTGTTGTGCTGTTTCTTATAGTTTTTTGCAATCGTTTAGCAATTCGGGCTTCACCCTTCAGCCTTCAAGTAGGTACAAAATAACAACCACCAAAAGACAGGTAGCAAGTAAAACAAGTATATACCAGCTGCCGTACGTAGGTAGCGCAAAAATTAAAAATGCGCTCTCACTCTCACCGGCTGTAACTTTTGAGCCCGTAGGAATTTTTCTTAGAATCTTAAGAATATTTACTAAAATACAAAATTATTAAAAAAAGTCGATTTAAAAAAACTGCCAATGTCATGTAACCCCTTAACTGAGATGTAGCGTTTTATAGAAGTGTCACTTCCTTGATCCCCTTCTTCGCATTTTTTATATACTAGTATCAATATTATGTGAGATATATATCGTTTTATTTTAGTGACATACCTTCTATCCTTCTCACCATGTTGGCGAATAACGATGAATAACGAATCAAGATGATTATTTTTGAACATTTTTAACTGTATTAATTTTGTTTATTTAAATTTATTGCATTATTTAATTTGTTATATTATTCTAATTTTATTATTTAAATTTGCAAAGCACCAACATATAATTACTACCCCTCCCTTGTCCACCAACCATTAGCAAATCATTTCTTGAATTAATGTAAATATAAACCGAGATAAAGTTGGCGAGATTTGTGGGCGGCCATGTCATACTGATAAAGGTGCCTGACTAGTATGCAAAAGAACCCAAGTTCGAATCCCATCTGATACAGAATGTCTTTTCAATAAAAACTGCTGTTAAATAACAGCATATAAAACAGATATGAATTATTTATATACGAGTAGCTTGTACTAAAACAGTTGACGGCGCAAAGTACGACAAAATTTTTGAAGCGAAACTTTTATAGCCGCGTATACAACAATATGGGGGAGCTATATGGCGGGTAAAACCAATGTAACGAAATGGTGCTTATAAAAACAACAACACAGCAATTCGCCGCACTAGTTGTATAAAAACTTAAAATTGCTATATGGGCATTTCCATCGTAACTCACGCGACATGCGTACGACTTAAAGCTTCGTTTTCTAGGGAGTTTATGTTATTAGTGTAAAAAAAAAAATTACTTAAGTACATATGACTTAGAAGAAACAGTAATGGTATGATATACCAAAATTGTCGTTCCAGTAACTAATTAAGTATAACAGTGGTAAATATGGGTGTAACACACGTGACAAAAAAGGAACTGTGTTTTACAAGCACGTTTAGATTATAAAAATTCAATTTAATTTTTAAATAATGGGAAAACAGTGAAGTTTCATAATAAACCCACTTTACCGATGAACTTTGCTTATTTAAAAATATATTGAGTTTCCAAAAAATATTTGCCGTAACTCACGCGACAAAATTTCCGTTAAGAAAATGTGTAATCAAAAAAGAGAGAAAAGAGCTTAAGAAGAGTAACTAACATCTTAGTTCGGCCATGGTCGAAGCTTACTAGGTGTCATGTCTTATATCTTCAGTAGAAGAGGGTTTTAATATTAGTTAAGACATAGAAATTTTCAAAATGCGAACTTCATATATATCAGTATTTTACTAGATAATAAAAAAATTGAATATCGAAACACATTAAATTTTTTATTACTTGGTTGACATTTTTGTGGAATTGCCCATATACATAAATTTTTTTATATTTTTTCTTCCACTGAGGATTGAACACAGTACGTTTGTACCCACAGTCGGCTGTTCTAACCACTGGGCCACGTAGACATATTTATTTAAGAAGCTCAAACTTATGTTAAATCAACAATCAGTATGATTTATGATTTAATTGAGTATTTTGTTACTCTGAAAGTATAGTAGGGACTAAAAATTGTTATCTGAACGTTGCGTTTTTTCAGAACATTGCCATACTTTTATGCATTTCACAAATTGAGTTTTGATAAATTCAGAAAGCAATTTTCGAAGTAAGCCTTGCATTGATTGATTTGGAAACAGCACATGCTGCAATATTAACGAATGCAACTTTGAATCTAAAATTTGTTTTATTCTTAGATCTGTGAATTTCCATATAAATATCGTATCCTTCATATAATTCAAGTGTAGTTTTTTTAACTCACATTTATTTAATGTAAAAAAATGCCCATGCTGCGGTATTTTAACACACAAAATACTGGATACAAGTTCTTCCATTACCAACTGAGATATCTGATTACCTACGATGTGTTCGAAACTAAAACATAAGATGGATATGTTACTAAAATATTGTGCCGAAAATTAACACTTGTCAATGCATATGTAACCCACCCGGCGAAAGTTCGTTTGCAATGAACTTTTATAGTAGAAAAATTTCGTATTTTTCCCTAATTGGCGATCAAAAATCGAAAGTTATTTAATACCAGTGTTATCGCCTCAGTAATAAAAAAAGTAAATCTGAATATGCCAAAAAAGATATCCGAAAGTATCCACCTTACAGTAAAAAAGTAGAAAATATAATTATCTTCGCATTTGTGTTGAAAAATTAATCGCTTTGGAATTGTAAACGAATAGTTTTTCGAAACATAAGCGAACCTTCGTTTACGAAGTAACCGTTACGTCTGCCAAACGTATCTTTTTCGAATCTTAATCGATATCGAATTCGATTTATTCCCAAATTTTTAAATATTCGATATCGAAGTCGGATTTTGTGCCGTGTGGGAAAGCACAATTTTTGTGATAATGTTGAAGTTTCTTCTATATATATACATGTCTGCGTCATTTAGCATTAAATATCGACGCAAATGCAACGTAAAATACGATGCAAGACTTGTACCGAAAAACTCATCAAAATTTTTAACTGTATAGGCACGGTAAATAAACCCAAACAAGTATAAGGTCAGAGCTTCTAACTACGAAGCGAAGATTTAGTGGTCCTAACTGCGGTTGAAATTTTGTGCTTTTTTTAAATTAAAAAAATTTACTATCATACAGGCAGTTTTTATTTTTTTTAAGAAAAATTTAAAATAAAATATATAAATAAAGACAAAACTATATAATAGATTGATAATTATTTTGGATAAACAACAAATTTTTTTTTGCATCAATCCTATGGAATAAATTGCAAGATGTATATTATGCTTGTTTTTAGGTTTGTTCGTATTTGGTTCGCTTTGATGCAAGGGAGGCAATGGTGCGATGGTGGCACGTTCAACTTGCAGTCGAATTGTATGCGGTTCGATGCGAGTGCGGGAAAGGGAAAATTGCATTATTTCCGACACAGGTTTTTGATAAATGGCTGTCTTTTGTGCTCAGCGGATCGAGCCTAGGTACTACTTAAGTCATCAAATTAAAATAAAAAAAATCCTCTTGAAAACCAACTGTGTCACGAAAGAAAAAAAAAACTGCGATCGAATTCTTTACGTGAATATTGAAGTTTGATGTTTATAATAATAATATTGAATGTTAATAAAATAAATTAGCAATCTTTCCAGAAATTCCATTTTTGGGTAAAACTTTCGCTTCTACCGTGCGTGGCAGCCACACACATATTCTATTTAACCTTGTATCAAAATTTTGCTATTTAACCTTGTATCAAATGTCACTTTGCGTCATGCAAAGATGATGTTCTGAAAATTAAATTAATTGCCTAGGAATTTGAAAAATTTTTCTTAGAATTGCATAAACATAAACTGATATATGTATAATTAAAATAAATGATATAAACGGATTAAAACCATACTAAAAAAATTGGTATATTTTTCATTATGGATTCATTTTATCCAATAATCCTTACAAACCACGCCTTTTAACCTCTTATAACATACATTTTCTTAACCTTTTGATAGATAAAATTTCGCTGATCGAGTTTTAGTTTTATTTTCAAAATTTTGAAAATATTTTAATTTATTCAGGTTTAAACATTTGCCTTTTTACATTACTATCATTTCGTATAAGTATATAATCATTAAATATTTTTATGTGTATAGTACTATATAAATTTTGAAATAGCTGACAATAGATTAAGCAAAACAGTTTTCAATAGTTTATTATATAATTTTATGCTACTGCCAATAAATATTCATGTATACAGAGAATTAATTAATTAATAATGGGTAAAAAGGTAGAAACACAGCTAATTACAATTAAATACCACACATAAATTAAAAGTTTCTTTGGAGTTTTTTTGTGTTTAAGCGTGAATTGCAGCTAGCTATGGTAGTGTTGATTATTGTAGTGTATTGAAAGTTACACGTATTATTAAAGTTTTTCTCATTATTTTTTTTATAATCTATTTTAACATTAAGAATAAGAATAAAAATGGAACTTTAACACTTTGTCTATGATTTTTGTCTTTTATCTATTTGTTTATTATTAGTTTTTTTTGTTTGTTTTGTTTGTTTTTTTATTTGTTTTGGTTGTATAGTGTAAAAAAATTGAATGTAAAAAAAAATGCATTCGTTGATTTACGTACACCTCAGTAAACTTTCGTCCTTGCTTAACTTTTAAACATAAACATTAAATAACAATTTTAGCATATTCCATTCTACATATTTTAGCATATTATATTATAGTTTACTAATAAATATTTACTATAAATACGGTATAAACAGCTTTTAAATTGATATAAGTGTTACATAGTGACGCACGTCAAAACACATTGAAACACAGTGTGCGCCTGCGTCAATACAACTATGTATGCATTTACATTATGCAACAATACGTGCAACACACACAAGAATTACTTATATATATGTGCGTGTATGAGTGCATATGTATGTGTAGTTTTTTAAACTATTATTGAGACTTTCTTCTATGCTTAATATTTTTTTTAACTCTATTCTTAGCAAACTTAAACCAAAAACACAATATTAGCTGCTATGTTCTTATTTTTATATTATATGTATGCACCGTATGTGGATGTAAATGTATGTCAATGTAGGTATGTATATATTTATAATTTACACCTATGCAACATGTTCTTCTATTCATGTGCCTGAGATTCTTGCTGTACCAGCTTGAAGCGCCGGGGCGACTTGATGGAGCCCTGATATCCAAACGCCTGAAGCATCCCCTTCTGTGCGAGTACTTTGCGTATATAGCGCGATATAAGTATTTGTGGGCGTTGCTGCCATTCGTGCATCACCTCTTTGGGTGCATTCACCTATGGAAATAATTTGAAAATATTTAAATGATGATGATTCCTAGATATGTGCATAAAGTTAGCTCCGCCAGTTTTCATTTACAAATAATTAAAAAAAAAAAATAAAATAAATGTGCTGCGTTGTGCCCAATGTGTGCTATCATGTGCCGCATTGGGAATCAAATTTATTTTAACGATATAATTTTAATGAAGTAGTATTTTTTTGACATAAAATCAGAAATTGTGATGTATTTTTTTTTTTTTTTTTTTATTCGCACTGGAGTTAAGAAATCTTTTAAAGATACATATAACCCGTGCTATAGCATGCACGATTCACATTCTAGATCCCGCCCGGATCAGCCGGGGCAGACAGAATGTGCCTACATACTAAAACATACCTCCGTTGGCGATTATAGGTATCCGCTAAGCACGTTATTGGCTTTTCAGCGGAACTTAAGATATTAAAATTAATGCAAATTTTTTTAATTATAATATAATTTATGTTAATAAACCAAAAACCGAACGACCATTATGTTTAAAATAAAGAAAAAATTATGAAAAACATAATGAGAAATAATCAATAAATGTCCAAAATTACACCCTGAGTTCAAACAAAGAATGACCAAAAATCTATATTATTATTGCTATTTTCGCTCAGTAAATTTGTGGAACAATCTCCCTGGCAAAAAAACTTGTGTGGAAAAGAAATTAACTCTGGTACACAAACCAAGTGACAAAATATATTTGATCTAATTTTACACACAGAGAGTTACCTGAGCACACAAAACCCAACTTATAATAAAATTACGAAAAATTATGTCGAAAACATAAGCAGTTTTCTAAGAGTTGACTTTTATTTTGGTTGTAATAATGGGCCATTATGTTTTTATATTCTCCTGAAAAACTGATTTTTTTTTCAGATAGAGAGATATGAATATTAGCCGTCGATATGTTCTTTAGTCCCTTATTTAATCCATTGAAATAATTACTCTTCAATCTGTCTCTTGAAATAAATTGGTCTTAGCCTGAAGCAATCTCTAGTTTTTTTTTTCAATTTAAGTAGTTAAAAGTGTACCTTTAACAAATTATTTTAAAAATGAAAAAATTTCATAAGCTGGTTTTTGTAAAAAATCATAAATTTTTAAATCGCTCACAATTTTATTGCAGCACAATTTTATTCAGATAAAAAAACCACCTCTTTATAAAAATCATGCTATAAAATAACATTTCCACTAAATGCGGCACATGATAGCACACATTGGACACATCGCAGCACATATATTATTTTTAATTGAAAATCAAAAATGTCAGAGTTGCCTTTTTGCACATTTATGTATCAGTTAAACTATTTGAGAGACAAACCTGATCACCATTTAATCGATTAAGCAGAGCTACGCACACCACTGCAGCTTTGATGCCTGCATGAAAGGTCAGTGCTGCAAAGATTGTGCTCTCCATTTCTATGTTAACGACGCCATGTTCGCGCAGCTTCTCTAAGTAAGCCATTTTATCAGCCTCTGAAAACTCACAGAATGCGCCATCCAAGCGGCCTTGACCTAAGCATAAAGTAAAGAGCACAAAAGTTATTTTTAACTTTTTTATAACTAGAATTATGTGTGTTTGCGAACGCACCTTCGTAAAAATCATTTGTGCACAGTGTTTTGCCTATAATAGTGTCGTAGGGATCATCTTCACTATGCAGCGCCTTAAGCTCACGTGCCAATTTCTTATCCAACTTGGCTGGACGATGCACAGTTTCACCTAGTATTGTCTGCAACAACAACAACAATAGTGAAAATAACAATTTGGCCGTAATATAGTTTTCTTACGAATTCATGCGAATTCCTCAGCTTGCCATCTAGTGCATCTTCAGTGATAATAACGGTGCCACCTTCCACTCCAATACCACCGCAAGTACCAATGCGTATGAAAATAGGATCATTGCACTTGGCATGATACATAAGTTTAATCATTTCGTGCAACAAAATGCTTACGGAGGGCGTGCCCATGCCGTGACTTACACAGAGCACTGGACCCACTTTGTACATGGAATACCGGTACGAATAGGCGCTGATGTCCTGCAACATGGTGCCGGCGGGTAATTTGTAGCCTATCTCATCCATGATAAAGTGTGCAAAATTCTCCATTCGCTTTGGCGTGCCACCCATGCAAACGAACTGCAAGAAAAAACAAAGAAAGAAATTAATAAAGGTTATATATTTTAACTAATTAATTAATAACGAATTAAATTTTTTTTTTTTTGGGAACAACGGTTTTTGTTTTATGGGAGTATTCCTGGTTGAACAGATGCCTTGGATCCGAAACTCAAAACAGCAACGAATCTTTCAACGCAGTGCTGTGGTCATTCGCACCGAAGCATATGCACACCGGCGCACGCACTATTGACATTGCCAATTATATTGCAACTGTCATATTTAACGAAGGTTTTTTGCCAATACTTCAAATAATGAACCTAATGGGCATCCCGATTGGCAACGTGACATATGATTTCGCCATGTCTCGGAACGAAGAACGTTTAAAAAGGTCCGAAGCCAGAGCTCTGGCCGCATCAAAAGAAGGTAGAACTGTCCGAAGAGCACAAAGACCCGCTGAGTCCTCATTTTTTGAAGAAGAGGAGGGAGATCAATATGGGGCTGGCATTGCAGATTGATATATGTAAGTATTTCACAAAAAAAAATGTTCTATTGCCTAAAATTTTCTTTAAGTTTTTTCAAAATCACGTTTTTGAACTTCGAAGTCACTTTTCTCCGGTTCTACTGAACCGATGATGAAATCAAGTGCAATCGACGCAGAATTGTCACCATTCTGGTCCCTACCTCAATCACAATTTTAAACAATTTTTTACGATTTTTTTTTTTTTTTATTTTTTTTTTATTTTCAAAAAACATGCAATAACAATAGAGTTCAGCTTCTACAGCTATATCGCACTTCCTCAGCATTAACCCATCTAAAGCCACTACCCAGTAATCATTGAAAATATCAATGTTATGGATAACCGTGACCACAAACAAGTTAATGTGGAAAAAATTTACCCACCAATAAATGGGTTGGGCTCAGGGACAACACAAGACGTAACAACTAACCATGCGTATATATAGATCTAATTACACAACTAATTTTAATCTACTTTTGAGTTGACCTTTTGACAAATTAACATCAAAAACGCTACAATTGTTAACAAAGGAACTCATGCGACTTAAAGGAGCAGTAGCCATATAATTTGTTCTACTAAATGGCAAATAAATTAAGTTGTTAGCGTTTCTACTGCTTCTACGGTTAGTGTTAAAATTTATGTGAGAAAGAAGTTCTGGAGAATCGAATACACCTGTTATGAGCTGGTGTAAATATACGATATCTGCCGATTTCCTTCGATCACCTAAAGACTGCATTTTTAATAGTTTTAAACGATCCTCATAAGGAGGAAGGTCTAATATGTCAGTTCCACTTAAGCCCCTTAGAGCAAACTGAACAAAACGTTTTTGGATTCTTTCTATTCGATCAACATGCACATTGTAACTTGGGGACCAAACTTGACTTGCATACTCTAAGTGAGGACGCACGATTGCATAATACAACGTTGTAGTTGTAATCATGCTATTAAATTCTTTGGCCCAGCGTTTTACAAAACCAAGCATTGAAGATGCTTTTTTACAAATATTATCAATATGAATGTTAAACGACAGCTTAGATTCCATGCATATACCTAGGTCTTTGACGGTGTCTACACGACTCAAGGCAGTATCTTTAATCTTATAATCAAATATAAAATTATTCCTTTTTCGCGAAAAGGTCATAGTTTGGCATTTATCTGAATTTAAAAACATATTATTTTTAGAACACCAAACTTCAAAGGATTTTAGATCAGACTGGAGTAGATCTGAATTATCTCTAGAATTAATCGTTCTGTATATTTTCATATCATCGGCATAAATAAGCAGATGAGAGTGTTCAATGACATGAGTTACATCATTGATAGCTAAAATAAACAGAAGAGGACCAAGGTGACTACCCTGAGGAACACCTGATCCAGCAATAAATTCAGAAGACAATGCGCCTCGGAAACGTATTTGATAAGATCGCTCTACCAAATACGATTTAATCCAGTTCACAAAATATTGTGGAAATCCCATTAACTCAAGTTTAAATAAGATTAGATTGTGTGGTAGCTTATCAAATGCCTTACTAAAGTCAGTGTAAACACAATCGACCTGGTTACCAGAATCAATAGAATTTAAGCAGAATGTTGTAAAATCGAGAAGATAAGACACAGTGGATCTGCCATTCACAAAACCATGCTGACGAGTTGTTATGACTTCCCCAAAGTGAATTTTCACCCGATCATACACCATCCGCTCAAAAAGTTTTGGAATCGATGAGAGCTTAGCGATGGGCCTATAGTTACTAACATCGTTCCTGCAACCGTTCCTTTTTAAAAATAGGACTTATAAATGATTTTTTCCAAAAAAGTGGAAAATAACTTTCGTTAATAGATTTATTGAATAATAAAGAAAGTGGTTGACTCAAAACGGAACCGCATTGTGTTTACACTGCGGCAGGAACACCGTCAGGTCCAGCGCCAAACTCCTCATCGATCGATCTAATATACATTAAAATATCCTCTGGAGTGAAGGGAATCTGGAATATACTCTGGGTTCGGAATTCATATATTCAAAGTACTCTCCATCAGGAGTAAAAGAATCTGAACAGAATGATTCTTTAAAAAGATTGGCGAATAGGCCACAAATTTTGACGGGATTGTCAGTAAATCCCTCAGGAGTTCTAAATGAAGAAGGAAATCCATCAAATTTCTTCTTTGTGTTTACGAATCCCCAAAATTTCTTTGGATCTGTCAATATTCTCAGCTTAACATTATCTAAATATTCGTGATATAATGTAGCTGAGCGATTTTCAAATTCCAGAAACAAACGTTTGTAAGTTTCTAGGTCGTTTGAGCCTAAGCTACAGATGTATTTCTTCCATGCCCTATTCCTGTTGTTGCGAAGAGTCTTTAAATCCTTTGTGTACCAAGGGTACGTAGAATTCCTCGCGAATTTGAGACTATAAGGTACGGATTGAGAAAACACAGCAAAGAGTTCCATATAAAAAAAATGTATGGAGTCATCAAGGCAATTTCCATTTATATATTCTAAAGTTGCATTAAGTTTGCCATTAAGCAACTGATTCAACTTCAAAAAGTCAGCTTTTTTAAAATTGAATTCATAAAGCTTATCTGCTGAATTAGAATTTACTATATTTGCTCTGTCGGATTCGTACCAAATACTCAATGGTGGATGATATTCATCAACAGTAGTTAGAGCATGAAAGGCCCTCTTAACAACAACATTGTTACTGTCTGTAGTTAAGACCAGGTCAAGAAGTCTTTCAAGACTATTATAAATACAACTCACTTGTTGTAAGTCTGAACATATATTATCAACAAATATATGTTCTTGGCGGGTCTTCGAATTAGATGCACAATAGTACGTATCATCGTCAGAAGAATGCCATTTTAAATCAGGTAGATTAAAATCGCCCAATAATAAAATGTCGTCATTAAGTAAATCAATTATGTAATCTATGCACTCCACAAGGCTTGCATAGACCTCTACACTACTCTTAGGAGGAACATATGCATTAATAACATATACATTAGAGTTACAATGTATAACTTTAACGCAAATTAGTTCAATATTAGAAGAGCAGGGAATGTCAACAATAAAACTGACAAAGCAGTTCCTCACAGCCAAAAGGACACCACCACCGACAGAAGAAATATTGTCAGTGTATCTGTCTTTTCTAAAAACTTCAAAACTATTGTCAAACAATTCCAAATCAGTAATGCTTCCGTTCAGCCACGTTTCTGTTAACGCGATAATATCCTCAGAGCAATTTTGAGTTGATAGAAATAAGCTCTGCGTCTTAGAACGTAGTCCCCTTACATTTTGATAGTAAAGGGACAGCCTATTTAGTTTTTTTGAGTCTGGCGGGCGACTTGAGTCACCCTTTTAGACTTATTTTTTGGCTTGAACTCAGTAACTATCGGTAATTATCGGCCCACAAATTAGATTTAAGAACAGTTGTAAAATCTTCGGCTGCAACTGTTAGAATAAAAGAAGCATGGGAAGGCTTATTACCAATTTTTTTGCATGAACAGAATGCATTTGAGTTCACTAACTTGGATTGCCTGACAAACGTCAATATATTTTCTATTGATGTGTCGGGCTGAAGACGTGAAATGAAAACATTTCTGGTCCTCGAAACTGCTCTTAAAGTCAAATGACTGTTAGGCGTAGTTGAAATCGTATTTGGGCTACTAGTCAATGGAGGAATAGAAGATGGTGTATGAGAAATCACCGTATTATTATTTTCTGATGGCATTGCTGGGGGCTGCTCTGCCTTGGAAGGTCTGGAGGACGCCTTCCGACGCTTATTTTTGTTTTTGTTTTTGTTTTTCCTCTGTCTTTTAGAGCTTTTAAGGTATTTTTCTGATGAAACTGACAAAATTCCGGAAGATGCAGTCATGGACGAAGGAACCGAAATGTTATCCTGAACAGTAATTTCATCAGAAACGCTGGCAGTGGGTGCGGCACTAACTTCGCTAAAAAATTAAACAATTTCTCTGAAGTTATTATTTAATAAGTTAAGGCTATTTAAGAGTATTTTTGGGCGATCCAAATTTTTAAAACTGTAAAAAATTAACTACTTTTGCATACACTTTTTTTTGCACGCTTTTTTTACACTAAACTACAAAAAAAGACCCAATTTTTCATTTTTCAAAGACTGCCATTTTGTAAAAAATAATCGCAAAGTTATGATTGAAGTAGGATCCAGAATTACATCTGTACTGAATCTAACGCCGTTTACTTTTTCCATTTCAGATGATCCGGGCCGCAAGCAGCATACCTTTTTTTGCGACGCCCAACTTTGAAGGCCGACAACTTTTTTTACAGCCCTCGTACAAAGGAAAATAAATTTTTTTATTTAATTTAATATGTTCTTAATACAATAAAAAAAAACAGAATTTAAATAACTCTTTGCGTATCAAGTTTTTCAAAAAGGGTCCAAAAACAGCCTTCCAACCAGGAATACTCCCTTAAAGCTGGATTTTCATAATGTTCTTAATTAAGACAGATATATATATAAGAAAGGATAAAAACAGTTGGATGCTTTTTAAGTTTCACATAATCACTTTTTTCACTTCTTCAACCTTTTCAAAATGTTCATCATTGAATGTCTCATTTCTCACATGGTGAAGGCATACTGGAAAAGTGGCATTAAAAATCCGGTGAGCATTTTGATTTAATGGCATCAATAGGCACGTATTTTTCAAGAATGACGAAGGAACTATGGTTGCTGTTATTTTTAAGAGGTATGACCTTATTATAACTAAAGTTTCCACACGGTCTGAATTCGTCTGGATTGTTTAGGTCTTTCGTCCAGAGTCCAGCTTTTCAAAAATTTATCCAGATAAAATGTTCACTGATATTTTCAGCAAAAACAATACTAATCATACGAGTATGTCAGAAAACGTACCACGTACGTAAGTATTTAATAAACCTCTGCACGGGTAGTTTTAAAACGACTTTCAACACATTCGTTTGGAAACGAGTGATCGAGACGAAGTCAGCGACCCCTTAATACTGTTAAACTATGTTAAAAACTCTTAAAAATACAGTTTGGTAGATGGCAACACATTTATAAAAAAATTACACAATTTTGGAAATCTGACAATGAATTTGGATTCAGCGACTCATTTTTACCTAGTGTTTGCTCCAGCACCAAATTCGTGAAAATAAAAAAAATTTTAGGTGGCAACACCATTAATTATCTTGAATTTTAAAATTGTGACATCAGATTCGAAGTCAACGACCTCTAATCATTGTTAAAAACTCTTGAAAATACATTTGAGTAGATGGCAACACTATTTTTAAAGAATTACACAATTTTGGAAATCTGGCAATGAATTCGGATTCAGCGACCCATTTTTACCTAGTGTTTGCTCCAGCACCAAATTCGTTAAAATAAAAAATTTTAGGTGGCAACACTATTAAACATCTTGAATTTTAAAACTGTTACATCAGATTCGAAGTCAGCGACCTCTAAACACTGTTAAACCATGTTAAAAACTCTTAAAAATAAATTTTAGTAGATGGCAGCACATTTATAAAAAAATTACACAATTTTGGAAATCTGGCAATGAATTCGGATTCAGCGACCAATTTTTACCTAGTGTTTGCTCCAGCACCAAATTCGTGAAAATAAAAAAATTTTAGGTGGCAACACCATTAATCATCTTGAATTTTAAATTTCTTACAGTCTAAATTGCGACCGTCTAATTCTGCCATCGCATCTACAATTCCAATTTCCAATTTTTAAAATCTTAAATTCAATTTATGCACCGAATGTTATGTTGTGCACATAACATTCGGCTCATATATCTAGGCAGCATTAATCGTTTACAAATCCACTTATTCTGTTATGTTTGGTTTAGATTCGTTTGTCCGACGAATGCTCCAGCCTATTCGTCGTTCCGAACGACTCAAACATAACAAGCAATCGTTTCCAAACGAATGTGTTGAAAGTCGGTTTTAGACTGTTTATGGCTATGGTGTTAATTTCACTCGCTGTTATAGTTATGTAAACTACTGAACTCGACACCGAATGCACTATTGTTGTAGTAGCAACGAATTAATCCGTGCAGAGGTTTAGTATTTAATCGATAAAACATATGAAGTTTACTGCCCATAAAACAATGGACATGAAAAAACTTCTTTCAGGCATTTTTGTACTAATGCGTCGTGATGCTCAGGAGTTCTTTATAGTAGGAGTTATGTATAGTAGGCCGGGCTAATTTTTTCGAAGGAAAAAAAAAATGGGCAGAGTACAAGGGTAATTTGAGAAGTCAGCGACTTTTTGAATAAAAGATTTTTTCGGCAAAAAAGCGTTTAATTTCTCTACATAGTCCTTACCTAGTCCTACCTTTTAAATCGTTACATTTAGTCCAGTGTTTTTCCACTTTTTTTAACTCCTTGCAAATAATAGTTGAATCAAGATGCTCAAAATTGGCGTATTTTCAGTAATTACCTCTTCATTCATCCAAAATCTTTTACCACAAAGCCATTTCTTCACGTTTGGAAATAGGAAATAGTCGCAGGTGGTTAAATCTGAAGAATATGGTGAATGGGGGTAGCAGTTTGTAGCCCAATTTATGCATTTTTAACAGGACGAATACAGACGTGTGCTCCGGTGCGTTGTCATGGTGGAAGAGCACTTGTTTCTTCGTCAAATGCGGTTGTTTTTGGTTCAGATCAATGTCAAATTTGTCAAACATCTGTAAAAAATTCGCCGATTTTACCCTTTTCAAGGTAATCTATATTAATGTCGCCATATTCCTGTTGGTTGGCCTATTGGTCGATAGACCCACCTTCATCTTGACCTTCTTTAGTACACGTTCACCCGGAGAAGTTCAATGTTTTGAGTGTCCCTTGGGCTGTGGTGTGTAGTGATGTATCCATGTTTTGTACCGCGCAACGAAATAGCTCAAAAACTCCTTCGGATTACGTTTGAACATCTCCAAACACTCCTTTAAAGTGGTCACACGGCTGCGCTTATGGTCGAGTCGGAGCAATCGCGGCCCTATAACGCGCGCATAGCGTTTTCATGTCCAAATATTTATGTTAAATTTGGTAACGTATGCGGAATGAAATATGGACAAAGTTAAAAACTGTATTAAAAAAACTAAAGTGTATTATTTGGTAAATTTTATTTTATACGAAACTAATAAATTTATAGTTAATGCAGGAAAAAATTGCGTCCAATAAGTGCGGCCTAGCGGCAATTTACAGACACTTTTGCCATTGGATCTGTAAATACCGATGTTGGCACTTTAATAAGCGCCGTTTTTATTTTGGCTATCAAATTTTTCGTAGTTTTGGACCGAAATTTATTGACACATATTCTGCAATTAAGATTAGCCCAAAAGTCTTCGATTGGACGAAGTTGCGGCAAGTTGGGAGGGTTATTCTTCTTATGTATATAAGGTATCGGAACCTATCCATAGCTTCTAAGCTCTGTTGACAGTAATGGCTTGATGCAAAGTCAGGCCAAACACTATATTTTTATTGTTTATCTTATAAAGTCAGCTACTTTTAGCAAGCAGAAGTTGACATACCGTTCAGCATTGACGGCTAAGCCCGACTCAAAAAAAAACTGGCTCAGACATACCCAAAGCACTTATTGCGAGTCACAATAAGACTTTTTTTGGTAACTTACAATGTTCCAAATATTTCACTTTGTCTTCTACTTGCTTGTTGCGGTCAAAAAAGTGCTGTCCTTGCCACTCATTACCATCGAATGTGAAATATGACTCGTCATCCATAATGCAAAAAATATTTTTAACCAATTTTGTCAAACGTACTTTTTGGACACATTTTTGAGCTTTCTATATCATTGGCTTACTTTTTCGTGACCTTTTTTGGATTCCCATTGATAAAAGATACTTCTTCACTGCTTTGCCATCATATTAAAATTTGTTCTCCAACTCTCTGTACGATTTTGCCACTCTTCTATCAGTTATTCGCCTTAACTTAGACCTTGTCCCAGAATCATTAAATGTGAATCTTTTACCAGAGCCAGCTTTTTTCCATGTGGTCTTTCTGAAAGCATACGTTGCCAAGATGTTGATGGTTCGGCGATTGATTCTTTCTTCAACAATATAAGAAAAAAAATATCCGCTTTTGTCCAATCAGAATTAGATTAAAAAAAATTACAAATTCTCTCACGACGTTGCTTTTCTTTTTCCGACATTTTGAATACACCTAAGAAGTTACCAGCATAAAATTTTAACTGCTTGTCAATATCACATTGGTCCCTCATATAGTTATCGATAAATATGCATTATTTCAGTTATTGATGTTTTTACAAGGTTCAAAAAGTTGTCCAGATTTCATTCCGCATACGTTATACCTGATCAATAAAGACGCCTACAGCTGGGCGACCGCTTTCCGGCGATCTGAACGTTCAACTTCACTTGCGCTAGTACGACCACAACAGAATTAAATAAACCACTTCTTTACCATTCAAATTAATGATGCAGAGTCCTCATAGTATTTATCAGGCCTTGCCTAGATTTCGGTGATGGTTTTTTCGCAAAAAATAATGCTTGATGAGCACACGAAATTAATTTTTTTCTATTTTGATTGAAATTCACTTTGAATGGGAATCTATATTTGATATTTATTTGATTCCTAAAGCAGCCGCCAGAGAGCGCTGCAATGTAATTATTTAATTTTTCTTTTATTTTAAAGAAAAAAGTCCTACGCCTTACCACCCATACAAAGTGACTTTAATTAAACCGTTTTAATAGTCTTTCATATGTTGTAAAATATATTCCTAATCTATTTTTAGATTTTAATTGCCCATTAATTTGAAATCATATGTTTATAAAAATTTGTTGATTCTATGTTAATAAATTGTGTAAGAAAAATTTCTATTTAAATAATCTTAATAATCAAACCTGATATTATTTTGCCAATGAAGCAAGGCCATAACATAAAATAGCGTTTTTAATATTATCAGTTAATTATTAATAACTAGTTTTTATACACAAACCATAAATAAAACCTGATTTTGTCTAAATATAGTCATTTTTGCCACATTACAGTTATGATAATAAAATTAACAGTGCCATATTATTATTGTTTTAGACATGATGATGGTGTCAATAATAAAAACCTGTATTAATAAATTCTTGCGAATTTGAAGCTTTAACAAAATTGTATGAAATGACTTTAAAGATATACAAATTTCTTAAAAACTAAACAGAAAACTAAACAGAACATTAAAACTACTATTTTTTTTTTTTTTTGAGTCTTTAAGGTATACTATTGAGTTAAAATTTTTAAGGATGTATTTTGTTTTTCTTTTTATTTTGAAGAAAACAGCAAGATCTGTAGTCTGTGCTATGAGGATCGAGCCTGGGATGACTTAAGTCATCAAATAAAAATAAAAAATCCTCTTGATAACCAACTGTGTCATGAAAGTAAAAAAACTGTGATCTAATTCTGTACGTGAATATTGAACTTATCAGTAACTGTCCATAAACAAAAGGAACAATTGATATATCCCATGAAATCACTATGTTGAATATGGGCATTTTCGCCGAAAAGTCCACCGTGACACGAAAATTAAAAGTTATTAAAAACTTATTATTTAATGATATTATCTTAGAGAAACATTTTTATTTTATTGATTTAAGCAATTTAAATATAAATTCATTTACCATGATGATCAAATTGTCTGCACTGTTTCACAAATATAATTTTTCTTTTTATTTAATGTTTGTAAATGTTTCGTAAGCGTTTTTGTTTTAGTAAAAATGGAAGGCATTGGCTAAAAATAATGAAAAATGGTTGAGGCAAGGAGAGGCAGAATATATTGAATTTGTTTTACTTAATAACCTAATTACTTAATTACCCAAATGAATTACAATGGAAAAAATGTCACGTAACGCCATGTCACGTAACGTTTCATAGTAAGCCTAAAAAAAAAAACGAGAAAAGGTTTTTAAATTTGATTTCTTTGAAAATAAACTTATACTATTTCAAATCCTTCTAAAAAAAGTTTTATACAAAAACTCTTGCCAATTTACAGAATTTTACTAATTTTGTGATCCAAGTCAAAAACCACTTCTATTTTTTGTCACGTAACGTTTCATTTTTGGTGGCTTCTATCTAAGAGCCGAACTTTTGACAACTCTTAGGTCTTACACCTTGTATAGTGTGCTTAGTAAGCTATTGAAAAATCAAAATAAGTAGCTTGTTAGTTAAATTTTTCATTATTTTATCACTCATGAAAGTCGTACGATCGTCACGTGCGTCACCACGGAAATGCCCATATACTATGATAGTTGACTTTATGAAAAAAGTACAGTTTTTGAACTACTACTGGTATGAAGGCTGGTATGACTGACTGCTTTTTAACCATTTGGTTGCACTGAAGGTGGGAATGTTAATAAAATAAATTAGCAATCTTCCCAGAAATTCCATTTTTCGGTAAAAGTTTCACTTCTACCGTGCGTGGGGGCCACACACACATATGTAATTTTTTTTAAACGTAGGTACACACATATTATGTACCACAACAACTGCATCTGTTTCCTTAATATTTATTATATGTTAGTTGTTTTGCGCTAAAGTTGCTTTCTCTTTGGCAAAGTGCCTATATTTCGTATTTAATTATGATGAACTTGTTCGCCGATTTATCAGTTTTTGTAGCTGATAAGATAAATGCAATATTTTTTTTTTTTTTCTAAGCTGTGTTCAACGATTATGGGTGCTACGTATATTGATGCTTTCTAGTTAATGCCTGATGTACTCGTGTGACTACTACGTAATAAATGAATGTCGAATCGATTCGATGATAACGTTCAAAATATTTTCTAATAAAATTGAAAATATTTTTCTTTTCCTTTAATGAAATCTTTTTGTAGTTTTGTGTAATATAACAATGATATGATAATAATTTCGATTAACATTTCCTTTACGATTTTATGGCTTACCCTCTTAATATCTTCGTATGATGTTAAAATAAATGTAAATAAAATTTGGTGTACCTAGGACCACGGGAACCCGTGCCGACTTGCACCGAAACATGTAAATACTTGGTGATATGGGAAAAAGTGCCAATTTTTTTCAAAAAAACCCCAAATAACTTTTGTATAAAAGTAAATTTTCAAAACACTGGTTCGCAGTTCGTTTTCTATTCATTTTTTTCTTCAAAATAAGCGATCAAACATTAAAATTGGACGAAAAAACCCAGAGTTGTGATTTTTTACTTTTCGAAGAAAACTTCTTTTTGTTCTTGTTGTAAAATTTAATTGAAATCTTGTGGATATATTTTCTTAAACTATACATACATACTATAAATAATTGCAAATAATTCGTTATGAGTTTTTTTGCTAGAAGTGTACCTTTTTAAATTTCTCGAGTTTGAGTATTTTAACAAAAAAATACAATTCCCAATTTCAAAAAATACAAAATTTAAAAAAAAAAATATGATGGTTTAAGCATAGCTTTGAGCTATTTTCTGTAAAAAAATTAAAAACCAAAATTTCGGAAAAATGTTATAACTGTTGAAACTTGACTTTTTTTTAAATACTGAAAGTTCCCTTTTGTCGCAATGCGATAGAACCTGACAATGCTAATTTATTGTAAAACAAAGGTTCAATTGTTGATTTTTGTGTAAAAATATAATTATATAGGAAAACGTGAATATATACAATAAAAAATGGCAAATCGTCGTCCGGGGATTCATGTGCTCTACGTGCAAAAACACATTTTAAGTAAATGGAAGCTAGAGTTTGAATTTTTTTTTTCAAAAACTATACCATGGGATTTTTTAAATTTCTCACCATAAACTTATGTAAAAATGACAATACCAAAAACATATTTCCTAATCCTCGATCTCAAGTATGAAAGAATATTTTCTAACTGTACAAAAATTCACTTTGCTCTATACACCATTTCAAACGTATTTTGATGTGAACCCATACACGTAGCAAGGTGGCATTAATAAAAAATTTCACACATTTCAAATTTTTGGTCAGCAACAATATATTCACTTGAAAAACAACAAAAGAAAAAGATATTCGTTAAGCTTTTTAACAAAAATCATCAAAACATTTTTTCATTTACAAAAAACAAAAAAAAAACTATTTTTGTAAATTAATTACAATCTTTTTCATAACTTTTATGTGTTTTATAACTTTAATAATTATTCAATTATTAAGAATTCTATTTTTCGAGGTCTATGTTGCTTTCTGAAGAAAACAACGCCCTGTATCATGTATAAGTAAACTTAAACCTAGACTATAAAGTAGGTTTAGTATAAAAATAAGTCAGAAGTTTTCTGGACTCTCGCCCTTCCCGAAAACTTTTTCTCACTCTTAATATTTTTTTACACCTGATTTGCAAATTGCTTTAAAATTCTGCACTCGCACAACAAGGGTTAGAAGGGCGTATTTGGATATTAATGGCAAGATATTTTGTTAATCCGGCGTCAATGAACATAATTTTTATCACACCACCAAAGAACTGGAACCGAGGGAAAATACATTAAGAAAATAAAAACTTTATTTAAAAGACATTTTTTTGATGTTTTTTATTAGGTCAATATTATATAAATTCGAAAACAATTATTCGCGATCGACAGCTGCCCTCGTTAAGCGCACCTACTGAGAATTTCGCGACAGTATGGCGCCAAATACGCATGGTAAAAACAGCTCGGGTGTAATACACCCATGTTCATTGACGACGGGTTAACAATAATAATGACAATAATATCATTCAAGCTATGGTACTCAAATACTTCGCCTTTTTTCACATACCTCTTATTTTCAACATAGTCTACTTTTCCAATTTTTTAACAATTTAAAATAATAAAAAAAAACACAAAATAGTTAATAGAAAAATAATAACTTATCACTACTATATTAGTTAAATGCGAAATTTTGCTCTATACGCAATTGAATACGGGCGTATGGGGCATGAGGTCACCAAACATTTCTGTTTAAAGGGATATAGAGCAAAATGGACACGAAATATCTCAGTTTCTAGAAGCGATAGCCAAATGATAAAAACCGGTTAAAATGCATTTAAGTTGTACCACCTTTTTTAAAAAAGAAAGGTTCATTCACACTGTGAACTGGACTTAACTGTCCGATTCGAAAATTTTTTTTAGTAGGTTGCCACATGTGTCTATGACAAGACTGCCAAATATCAGCGTCTCTCGTTGATATTTGGTAAAGTGACAGTGTTTTGTTAACAACAACTTTTTTCGTGTCTTCGATTTTTACGATGGAAGAAAAAATTGAGCAACGAGTTTGTATCAAATTTTGTGTGAAAAATGGTTTCAACTGCGCCGATACGCGTAAAATGTTGGTGAAATGTTACGGTGACACTGCTGTATCGTATCAGAAGGGAAACAAGTGGTTTAACCGATTTGTGAGTGGCCAAGACGAAGTAGAAGACGACCCTCGTACTGGGCGGGAAAACGTTGAAAAAATCAAAAAAATGTTGGTCAAAAATCGCAAATTGACGATTAGAGAGATAGAAGAGGACGTCGGCATTTCAATTGGATTCGTTCAGAACATTTTAAAGAATGAATTGGGCTTGAGACGTGTCGCTGCGAAGTTGGTACCGAAAGAACTCAATTTCATGCAAAAAAAGAGACCGAGTTGCTATCGCGAAAGACATGCTGGTAATGGTCGAAAACGACGAATCATTCATCGAATACATCATTACTGATGAGGAGACATGGGTATACGAGTATGACACGCAAACCAGGCATCAGGCAAGTGAATGGCGGTCGCCAGACGAACCGAGACCGAAGAAACCACGTCGTTTTCAGTCAAAAAAGAAGGCGATGCTCAGTGTTTTCATGGACTACAATGGTGTAGTTCACCATGAATTTTTGCCGGATAGTCAAACGGTCAATAAACAGTATTATTTGGGCGTTATTATAAAGACCGCAGTTGTGGCAAAACAAATCATGGATTTTGCACCACGATAATGCACCATCCCACAATGCTCATCTTATTTGTGACTTTTTGGCCAAAAACAACACGATAACCATCCAGCAACCGGCCTGACCTGGCTCCGAGTGATTTTTTCCTGTTGGATCGAGTCAAAAACCCGTTTCGAGGAACACGTTTCACCAGCAAAGAAGAGGTCATGGAAAAATCGGTGAACGCTCTGAAGGCCATACCAAAAACCGTGTTCCAGAAAGGTTCCCGTGACTGGACCAAGCGCTGGCATAAGTGCGTTGCAGCCGACGGGCACTACTTTGAGACGACAATATTGATTTGGATGAATAAACTTGTACTTTAATTCTTTTCAATAAATAAACCTTTCTTTTTTTGAACAAGGTGGTAAATAACCATTACTTTTAATAAATACTTTTTTTGGTTGTCTCATAACTTTTATTTTTGAGGAATAAATTTTCAGATTGACTAATAACGGTTATTTTCTGAAATGAAATTTTTTCAGTTATTAGTGTGAAATATCAAGAAAAAGTTTCGCTTTTAGCTTTTTAATTATTTTTTTAATGTATTTATGTTTCAATTCAATGTTGCAAACATTACTTGTTTCAAAGTATCTTTTGCAATATTGCATCGGGAATCACTTAAAATAAGCTTTTAAGCTGAGAAATATCGCTCCACACTAACTTGAGTTGCTAGTGTTGCATGGACAATGCAAGCTAGTTGCCATAAAATTGGTGATACATCTTTCTGGTTACTCCAATATCAATTTCAGTATACGCACCCTTCACCTTTCTACTTGTATCGTCATCTATTTTTTTTATCCGAAAACTTGTCCATGTCCAGTTCTCGTAAAGACTCCCTTAGCAAAGAGGTGTCAGTCCATACTAAAAATTTCAATTTTTTTTATGATTTTCTACACTAATAACCGAAAAAATTTCATTTCAGAAAATAATTGTTATTAATCAACCTACAAATTTTTTTCTCAAAAATAAAAGTTATGCGGCAACCAAAAAAAAATGTTCTTAAAAATAAAAGTTATTGATAAGAAATATTTTTATGGGTTAAATTTGCCCAACTTTTTCTGCTGGGAAATATAGAATAACAATTATTCTCGGTCCCTGGTTTTAACACACACATATGTTTTTATGTTATTTTAAAAAAATATATAAATTTATTGAATTTAATAATTATATAAATATCAACGAAATTTTTTTCATCATTCTATTAAGCATTGTAATATGAAATTTCCCAAAAAATATTTATCTTACTTTCATCGACGAAATTTTCTGCATCTCTTTGTTTCATCTTTCTGATTTTATTACGTTGGCGAAGTTCCCTTGGAATTTTCATTGTATTTCCTTGGCGAAATTTACTACATATTTTCATTTTGCTTTCGTTGGCGAAATTTCCTACTTTTTCTCTCAAAGTTTCGGCGTCGAAAATTTTGGACACTTTTATGAAATTTTCGCGCCTGATTTGTATGAGCGACTCCGTAAGTTTCTTTTACGTTGTTGAATGAATCTTCAATGAATCCTTTGAGAAACAGCCAACTGAGCAGAAATTTATTTAAATCGTGTGTTTTAAGATGGAAAACGCAGCGAGAGATTTCGAAATGTATGAATTTTCGTTTTTTTGCTTTTCTTCAAGCTTAATCTCTTAAGAATGTCTGGTGTAAGCCGCATACAAAAATTTGAATAAATTACGGAGTTATGGCCGATTTAGTTAAAACGTTCGGAATGTTTTTTATTCATTGCTCTCTTTCAAATGCGTTTTTCTCGAAATCATATTTTTGAAGTCGGTACGCAAGATATCTCGAAAACCAATGAACCGATTGCAATAATTTTTTTTTTGTGCTTATTCTATACATAATCACCTAGACTTTGTTATATGGTCTTTTTTTAGTGGCTTGGTTTTTTTTCCTATCGGCGAAATTAGGTCTTATTTTTCTCTAAAAATCGCTATAAAAATTAAAAAGCCCGCCATTTTGTCAAAATCGATATTTTCAAAATCTACTTCAACAAAGACTAGATTATACAGTCCAGTTAATCCAAGTAATAATCTTTTTGGTTCTTTGGATTTTTGATGATTACAGATAAAGCAGGAGTGCATACCGCGGAGGGCCTTTTTGGACAATATTGGACATTTTTCAATAAAAAAAAAATTTACGTGTGTATTTTAATTTATAAAAAGAATCGGTTTGATTACTGCTATAGGTTTCCTTTAAAAAGTCCAGAACAATGCCTTTTTTTTTGCGCTTCTCGGTGCGTTGTCCTCCTTAACCCTTTCGACCCCAAAGTTGCCTAAGAGCAAATTCGCTTGTTTGTCGCCATATGATCAGCGTTATTTTTGTATTTGATTGCTAAACCGTAATGATAACGGTAAGTACATGTGTCTACACGAAGTGTTATTAAATAAGAACTCATTTGTGAAAGCATTTAGCAAAGTTATTTTCAAAAGACTGAAGCTGTGTCTTCGAAAATATGCTTGTACATTTATAAAGACGTAATTAATATTTAATGTTTTTTTTTAACAATAATAATAAATTTGAAAAATGTTTTAATGAAATACTTTTCAGCAAAGATTAAATTAAATATTTTTATAAGTTGCACTTTAAGTTTTAGTTTAGTTTTAAAAAATGTTTCATGATAAAAGTAAAAGTAACTTATAACTTAACTTATAACTCAACTTATTCTTGCCAATACACTTATTTAACAAATACAACATGTTTAAAAGTAAAAGAAGAATGTTCGTTCCACAGGAAAAAAGTTGAGGTCGAAAGGGTTAAATATAAATGAGAGAAATGAGTGCATCAGTGTTCGACTTTTGATGATTTTTTCGTTAAAATACCTAAATCCAATCTAAAAAGAATTAAATGTAAAAACCGGTATGTAAACAGCCCTGGAATTCAAAAATTTTTCGAATGAAAATCAGAAATATTTTTCTTGAATTATTAAAATTACTCCGAGTAAGAAATATATGTTTTTCGATTTTTTTAATCGAAATGCTAGAAAAGGGCACTTTAAGTATTTTTGAAAAAAAAAAAATCAAGTTTATTACTCAAGATTATTTTTAAACCATCATGCTATTGTTTTTAAAAATTTTGTATTTTTGGATTTTTGACGATTTTGTAGTAAAAATACTCAAACTCGAAATTTTTATATAGGTGCACTTCTAGCAAAAAATTCATAATTTGAATGTTTTTGATATTTTTTCGGATTGAAATTTAAAAATTTCTAAAACAAAAAGGAGTTTTTTTACGAAAAGTAAAAAATCACAACTCTAATCTAATTTAAATGTTTGATAGCTTATTTTAAAGAAAAATTGAGTAGAAAACGAGCTGCGAACCAGCGTTTTGAAAAGTTATTTGGGTATTTATTTGTAAATTAATTACGAACTTCTTTCATAAGATTTAAGTTATGTGTTTATATAACTCCAATAATTTTTCAATTATTAAACGTTATATTTTATCGAGCTCAAGGTCAATGTTGCTTTCCGAAGAAAACAACTGAAGGAAAAACAACCAACAACAACAATACCCTATATAGAGTATCAATCACATAGCAGACTAGGCAGCTGTTTCGTTGGACGCTACACAAACTCATCAGTAGCCTTTTTTCATGATTCTTGCTGTGATCCACTAAGCTCTTAATTTTCTACTTGTTTCACGAATGCAATTAGTAAATTACCCTGAATTGCATGTACGAGAATACAAATGATATGAAAGCAGCTTAAAGTTCTTCTAATTTGTGAAGCATACTTTCAGGGAAAGTAAGTTCTATTATTCGAAGATAGATCAAAGCTTTTCTAAATACTCAAAGATTTTGTTGTGCTAGTTGTTGTTGACATTCTATTTCACGGTCGATCTTAGCTTCAGCAGTTAGCTGATATTAAACTATGACGACATGAAGATTTGTTTTTTTTTTTTTTGAAAACTTAGATTTTTTATTTATTGTGTGTAAACACACACAAATAATCATATTTTCAACGGCCGGGCTCTGCCATAGAATTTATTTGAAAATTAATTACAACCTTCTTTTATAAGTTTTAAGTTATGTGTTATATAACTCCAATAATTTTTCAATTATTAAAGGTTATATTATTAAATTATTTAATTATTAAAGGTTATCGAGCTCAAGGTCAATGTTGCTTTCCGAAGAAAACAACTGAAGGATATTGTTATTTGGGTATTTTGGAAAAATTAGCACTTTTTCCCATATCACCAAGTACTGACTTGTATCGACGCAAGTCGACTAAGGTTCCCGCGGTTCTAGGTACTCCAAATTTTTTTTAAATTTATTTCAACATCATACGAAAAAATTAAGAGGGTTTCACATGAAAAAAACTTCAATTTTTTCGGGACACCCTAACACCCAAAGGGGTCTTTTTTCGTTATTTTTAGTTGAAATCGTTTTTAAAAGATTTTTTACGGAATACACCAATTTGGTGTTTTAAAAAGCTTTAGAAACGGCAAGTTGGTGTTGGTATAACTTTCATTGTAATTTATGGAATATCGAAATGAATTCCTTGGAGGCAATTACATAAAAATTTTTTAAAATGGAATAGTCGGAAAGAATAGTCCTGTTAATGCCGAAGCAAATTTGTAAAAAAGCTTTCGACAGTCGATATCATTCAGAATGGTTTAATTGTACCTCTGAGAATCAACATTGTATAACGATGTTATCTACAATTTCAATACTCATTATTATGGCATCATTACTCTGAGAGGATTTGTGGTATGTACTGAATAAAATAGTTTTCTCCACAAAATCAAAAATGGGTTCTGACTGTATAATAAAAAAAAATTTGTTTAACAAAAAGTAAAGTGATACCGAGCATATGAGAAATTTTCGGAAAAGAATAATTTTTCCGGTAAATCCATCGGGATTGTTAGGCCTAGTGACGGTATCATCCCCACGATATCAACCCTGACCTTGGAATTTTGCTTTTTTGCGTGAATTTAAAACTGCGTGAAACATTGCATCTTAAGAACCCGTGTTATATACTGTATACCAGAGAAAACAGAGATAGGAAACTTAATGTTTTTCAAGGTTATTTCAGATTTCACCTTTTTCAACTCTCTTTTTTATGCAAAACTCACGAATTGTGTATATGAGTTTGGGTATTCCATGTTTAATCAGAGTTTTGTGGTTTATCAACCTTCTACACCTTTATGATGAGTTTGGATATTCCATGTTTGACGGGAGTTTCTGTGGTTTTTGTGCTTATATTGAACATTTTATGTTAGTATTTGACACAATCAGGACATGAGGCTATTCCTTTCCCACAGTCCAAAATCGAAGTTTCCTATCTCTTTAGCTCTACTGTATACTATTGTACAATATTATTGTCTATATTGTAATTACAATTTTTCATACAAAGTACGGTTTAAATACACATTACATAATCTTCAATAAAATTTTAATTAAATTAGTTATCGTATCGGATCGCAGTAATAAAAATGTGCTTATGCACACGTAGATGCAACTTAATTGCATTTAATTGTATACGTTAAGGGTTGCATACGTAATTTGCTACATTTGCTACATTATGCCGTATGTGCATATTCATATTTACCATAAACAATCATGTTTATTTGTCAACTGTTCGGGTATATTACAGCTGCTCACTAGTTCTCTTTCCGCTGGTTATTGTATTGTTTCACACACTTGTATTACATTTGCATTTTATTTGCATCGCAATTTCAAGCTTTTGAGATGCAAATTATGGGGTAAGCATTTGAATTTCCAACAGCAAGATCAGGTTTCATTAGACTAAACAATAAGAAATCCTGCGGCATACGAATTGAAACGCAGTTATACAACTTTCATGCGAGAAATAAAAATGTTTGTTCTCATGTTGTCTGAATCTGAGTAGTGCGCAATTGTGTCTTTAATTGAAGACTTTGTATCCTTTTAATTAATTTTGTGAAGGCACGTTTGATGTTCCTTAAATTCTGGTGAGAGTTATAAGTTAGGGTTGGGTATCGATATATGGTATGTGCAGGATTTGTTCAAATTGTGTATTATTGTTGCCATCTGCTATTTTAAAAATGTAATAAGAACTGTAGTTCGTGTTGGTCTTAAATGTTAATTTGAGTTTGTTTCCTATGAAAATTTTCAACAGTTCAATTTTGACGGAAAAACAAGTGCAAGCAATGTCTTGATAAATAAAGTCTATCAAAAGAGTATTTAAAAAATAAAAATGCAAAATTTGAAGTGTGCAAAACTTGCTACATTTGAATGTCAATAAATGGCGCTAGAAACTATGCCAACAGATGTTAATAATAGTTTCAGTTTAATAGCTGATTTTGAGTACTTTGCAATTACTTGTTTCTGAAGTTTTAAAAGTGTTTCTGTTCGTTTTTATTGTTGTTACTTTGTTGGATTCTGAGAAATTCGCATAAATAACGTCTGTTATTGGTGCTCTTCTTCCTTGACTTTTATTTTGTTTTGCTTATATTTTTCGTTACACAATTTATTTGCTCACCTTGACATCACCGAACATTTCCTGCAAATCATGACTTTCACTGCCCAAGGCCAAATGATACAGTATATCCTGATCCATCAGCTCAATGTTGGAATTGCGAAGTCGCACTGTTCCATCGGAATATCTGAAAAGAAAATATATTTTATTAAAATTTTATAAAAAGTAGGTAGGTACATGAAAATTATAAAAATGCATTGCTTAGATATGAGCCGCACAGAACACAAGTGGCGTAAGTCAAATTTTTTCCTAAATAGAGTTTTAAGCATAAAAGTGAAGAGCAAAGTAAAAACTTGTTAGGACCCCGGGTTAGAAACTCATTATCTATGAACAATATGTAATACTATGCTTTTGCTTTGACAGATCCTCTCATTTTTGGGGACCACAAAAAACGTAAGCCCACAATTACTACAGACTGGGAATTTCTTATGGATTTCGCCAAAGAATGCATTTTTCGAATTTTAACAGGTCATTCAATAAGTCCGTAGGATAAGTAAGAAAAAAACAAAATTTTGATAAAACTCGATTATATTATTCAACATAGTTGACTCCGAGAGCGATACAACGAGTATAGCGATTTTCCAACTTTTCGATACCACTTTTATAGTAGAATTTCTCTTTCTATCAAAATAGGCCTCAGTTTCAGCGATTACCTCATCATTGGACTTGAATTTCTTTCCAGCAAGAATTCTTTTGAGACCTGGAAACAGGAAAAATTCGCTGGGGGCTAAATCTGGAGAATACGGTTTGTGGGTAAACAATTCGAAGCCCAATTCATTCAATTTTGCCTTCGTTTTCATCAATTTGTGACACTGTGCATTGTCTTGGTGAAACAACACTTTTTTTCTTTTGCAAATGTGGCCGTTTCTTGGCGATTTCAGCCTACAATCGATCCAAAAGTGCACAGTAATAGTTGCTGTTGATGGTGGTTCCTTTTTGAAGATAGTCGATGAATATTATTCCTTTCGCATCCCAAAATACGGACGCCATCACCTTACAAGCTGCTTTGGATTCGGTTCTTCGACTGCTGTCCACTCAGCTGACTGTCTTTTGGATTCTGGTGTGTAATAGTGAAGCCATGTTTCATCCATTGCCACATATCGACGATAGAATTCGATTTTATTGCGGTTTAACAGCGCCAAACACTCCTCTGAAGCATCAACTCGTTGTTGTATTTGGTCGACTGTGAGCTCACGCGGCACCCACTTTGCACAGAGCTTTCGCATACCCAAATTTTCGTGTAAAATGGTAAAACCACTACCATCTGATATCTTTACAACGTCAGCTAGCTCGTGCACCTTTAATTTGCTATCGTTCATAACCAATTTGTGGATTTTTTTGATGTTTTGTGAAATAACAGTCTGATTTGGGCGTACACTGCGCTCTGCATCATTTGTGCTGGTACGACTACGTTTAAATTTAGCAATCTACTTTCCTCCAATTGGCTCGATGGAGCAGAGTCCGGATAATGTATATCAAGCCATTGTTTGGTTTCCGCTGTATTTTTTTCGTCAAAGAGCAAAAATGCTTTATCAAAACTCGAAATCCACTATTTTCCATTTTTTTGGTTTTTCAATAACAATAGTTGCACACAAAATGCTTACCTCACGAATCAATTGTCAGATTGTTGTCAAATTTTTATACGTATCGTTTAAAGGTTGGTGCTAAATAAAAATCATATGGAAAAAATCTGGTAATGCCATCTATGTGTCATCCTATGGACTTTTTGAACGTAAATAAATAAGAGACTTTTTTATTAAAATAAAAAAATGAATGGTAGAGCAGTCATAAAAATAGTTTATTTTGTCTTTTTACTTTATACAAGTAAGCCATTTTCTTGGCCATTTTTGGAAATAAATATATTTTGTTTATATGTACCTATAAATAGCTTCTTTTTTGCTTATTATCTACATTTTGAACACAGGTTCTTAATGAACTCCTTGAATTTTCTATTAGGATTTTTGCAAGCATCTAAATTTCTCAAAATAAACCAAAATAGACTTACAACACTTTCGCTCTGTGGAGCTCATATATTGGAATTGTTGAAAGTTAACTTCAATACTTTTTCCATTTTATTAAAAAAAAAACATAATTTTTTTTAATTATTCAGTAAAATAGCATTTATGCATTAACATTTAAAGATTTTTTGTATAGTTTTGTTAAAAATATTTATGGATAAAGTTTTTGTTTTACGATAATACTCGCATGTTTGAAAACTTTTTCAGTCATTGTAATCTGTCAGTCATGTCAAGTTTTAAAGTATACCAAAAAAGTGTCAAGAGTCTAGAAAAGTTTAAAATTACCACGTCAAAATACAGCATTGGTATATAAAAAAAACTTATAATTATTAAAAGGCCAACATTTAATATGCATCCAATGTTGGGGTCATGCATTCCTGTTGGGGAAAACTTTTTATGGTTACTGCCCTTAATATATATTAAAAAGAAGTCCACATATTGCTGTAAATAGTAAAATTACAACAATTATAACAACTACGATAATAATAAATCAGAGTTAGCTGTAAAATATTTTGTGAGCAGAGAAGATAACATTAATGATTAGTTATTATCCGACAGCCTTATTAATTGAGTCATAACAGAAATACTTAAAAACAAGACAAAACATTTAGTATCTAACGTCACAAATAAAATATACCGAAAATGCTATTTTCGCTTTAGAAAATAATTTGACAGTGTTAGTTTGAACTGTAATTTATTCATTTCTGACGAAATCTAAAATTATAACACGCTACTTATAGATCATTTACCACTCACCTGCCTGACCACTTTTACTTTCTCGTTTAATTTCTTAAGTAGATATTAAATATGTATACAGCGTGCGCCGTCTTTTATGTCGGTATGTAAATATCGAATAATTTAAAAAAGATAAAAAAAATTTCCATATATGAGGTATTTTTATTTAATTTGGATCTTTACAATATATTTGATCTAGTTTTTGAATACAACATCAATCAAGTAGCCGCATCTACTGGTCAAAGCAAAGTGTGACCTTTTTGCTGCATTTTCCATCTCTTTTTCGAGCATCTCGGGTGGTATAGTGATGGTTTTGGCACGAATACTTGCCTTCAGCTCGTCAATAGTCTGAGACTCGCTGGCGTTAGCTTTGCTTTTCAAATAACCCGACAAAAAGGAGTCCGGAGGGGTAAAATCTGGAGATCTAGGTTGCCAGTCAATGTCGCCATTTTTTGATATCACACGTCTAGGGAATTTTCGTTGCAGAAACTGCAACTGTTCGATTTGCAGTCACTCATTACTTAACTTTCAAAACTATCATCGCACAGACTACTATATACCAGACAGTGCATCACTCACTCAATGCGGAATTTGCAGAAGCTCGGTGATATGGCGATAAGCACATGGCGAATTGGGACGGACAAGTAACTGCGAAGCAGCGAATTGATGTTGCTAGCGTTGGCTGCAAATGGTTGATAGATCACAATATCCCTCTGTCTGTGTATCTGTCAACAATGTTGTCGAGAACCCTTTTTATATATACTTTTCCTAGGAATTCCAAGCCGACGGCTGGCTTGTTTGTTTACTTTTTTTTTTGCTGGTTTTTGTTTTTGTCGTTGGCTTGGTTTTTTTTTGCTGCTTTTTGCTATTTGCTTGGGTGGATTTTGTCGATCGTCAAAAATGATATTTTTACGATTTTGTCTATTTTGAAGTTATAGATAAATCGCTGTAACTTCTTTATTTCTGATTTGATTTAAATCCACCCAAGGACAAAATGTTGGCAAATTGTACCATATTTAAAATGACAAAATTTCTAAATTTTTTATATATTTTGTACTAAATTTATTCATTTATTTCCTATTTCTTTGTTCTATTTTCTATGTTGAAACTATACTATAATAGAAATAAAATAAAAAAAAAAAATAAAAATAAAAAAAGTATATGCCAGAAAACGGCAGTTTAAGGATTTTTGGAAAAAAAGTCAAGTTGCAACAGCTGTAACTATTATATCCGATTTTCGGTTTTTTTAATTTTTTGCACAAAATAGCTCAAAACTGTTTTTAGTGGATATCTTGTTTGCATTTTTAAAAATGTTAGTTTTTGGATTTTTGAGAATTTTTTGTTGTAAAAGAGAAGCCTTTTTTTATATACTTTTCTTTGGAATTCTAAGCCGACGGCTGATTTCCTTGTTTAGTTTTTTTTTTGCTGCTGTTTGTTTACTATTTGTTGGGGTGGATTTCGTGGATAGTCAGAAATGGATATTTTTGGCAATTATGTGATGGATAAACTTATAGGAAAATCGCTGTAACTTCTTCATTTCTGATTTGATTTAAATCCACCCAAGGACAAAATTTTAGCAAATTTTACCATCTTTTAGCTGAATGAATTTTTAATTTTTTTACTAAATTTATTCATTCATTTTTTGATCTTTCAATTTTTACCCGCTAAAGAAATGAACAATTTTTGTTGTTCAATAATTTTTTCACCGATTTTTTTTAAAAAAATCTGCTATTTTTAATTAAAGAAATAATTTTTGGATTAAAGATTTTTACCTGCTAAAGAAATGATGCAAATTTTTCCCATCTTCAAAAATTGTTCTCTTCGATTTCGAACCAATTTCTGATCTATAAAATTTTATCTGCTGAAAATAATACAAACATTTTTCTTCTTCAAATATATCATAAATATAGCATATCATAAATTCAATTGGTCTAGTTGCCAACCAGGGACATATGCAGCTAGACCAACTACCTTTTATTGTTTTGCTGTACTTACTTTGATGCCACTAAAATATACATGTCAACAGTTCGGTTCTGAAACCTTGCAAAAGATAAGAAAAAGATAGAATTTTTGTTTGTAAATTTTTATTTTTTTTAAATGAAAGAATTTCATTTAATTTCAGGAAAATTTTCAGGAAAAATTAAAATTTATATATTGACAATTAATATTTTTTAAATTAATTTGTTATGTTGAAATTTTTTAATTTCTATTTATATTGGAAACATAAAATTTTATATTTTGACAAATAATTTTTTTCAACTGTGAGTTTATATTTTCGACAGTTTTTTTTTTTTATTGCAATTTTTTATTTCTATTACAATTAAAATGTTTTGAAATAGACAGTTTTCTTATATTAAAAATGTTTTAATTCTTATTTCAAATGAAAAAAAGAAAATTAAATTTTATATTTTTATAGTAGTAGTAATAGTATAGTTTATAGTAGTAGTATAGAAAAAGCAAGTTCTATTTATGGAATCTAATTTTTTTATATTAAACATTTTTTTAACATTTTCATTTCGACATATATGTATAGATTTTTGAAATGTAATATTATACGTTTAACAAGTTTGACGGTTTTAATTTAATTTTTTTGAAACAACATTTTTTTTTTTAACAATTTCAAGAAGCCCAAGAATTTTTAAGAGCGGCCCAATGCTTTAAAAAACGAAAACAAACACAAACACTGTGCACTGCAGGTAAAGATGGTTTATATAGATATGATACATTTTTTTTTATTCCTTGATAAAAACAACGAAAATAATTTTGATGAAAAATTATTTGTCAAAATATAAAATTTTATGTTTCCAATATAAATAGAAATTAAAAAATTTCAACATAACAAATTAATTTAAAAAATATTAATTGTCAATATATAAATTTTAATTTTTCCTGAAAATTTTCCTGAAATTAAATGAAATTCTTTCATTTAAAAAAAATAAAAATTTACAAACAAAAATTCTATCTTTTTCTTATCTTTTGCAAGGTTTCAGAACCGAACTGTTGACATGTATATTTTAGTGGCATCAAAGTAAGTACAGCAAAACAATAAAAGGTAGTTGGTCTAGCTGCATATGTCCCTGGTTGGCAACTAGACCAATTGAATTTATGATATGCTATATTTATGATATATTTGAAGAAGAAAAATGTTTGTATTATTTTCAGCAGATAAAATTTTATAGATCAGAAATTGGTTCGAAATCGAAGAGAACAATTTTTGAAGATGGGAAAAATTTGCATCATTTCTTTAGCAGGTAAAAATCTTTAATCCAAAAATTATTTCTTTAATTAAAAATAGCAGATTTTTTTAAAAAAAATCGGTGAAAAAATTATTGAACAACAAAAATTGTTCATTTCTTTAGCGGGTAAAAATTGAAAGATCAAAAAATGAATGAATAAATTTAGTAAAAAAATTAAAAATTCATTCAGCTAAAAGATGGTAAAATTTGCTAAAATTTTGTCCTTGGGTGGATTTAAATCAAATCAGAAATGAAGAAGTTACAGCGATTTTCCTATAAGTTTATCCATCACATAATTGCCAAAAATATCCATTTCTGACTATCCACGAAATCCACCCCAACAAATAGTAAACAAACAGCAGCAAAAAAAAAACTAAACAAGGAAATCAGCCGTCGGCTTAGAATTCCAAAGAAAAGTATATAAAAAAAGGCTTCTCTTTTACAACAAAAAATTCTCAAAAATCCAAAAACTAACATTTTTAAAAATGCAAACAAGATATCCACTAAAAACAGTTTTGAGCTATTTTGTGCAAAAAATCAAAAAAACCGAAAATCGGATATAATAGTTACAGCTGTTGCAACTTGACTTTTTTTCCAAAAATCCTTAAACTGCCGTTTTCTGGCATATACTTTTTTTATTTTTATTTTTTTTTTTATTTTATTTCTATTATAGTATAGTTTCAACATAGAAAATAGAACAAAGAAATAGGAAATAAATGAATAAATTTAGTACAAAATAAATAAAAAATTTAGAAATTTTGTCATTTTAAATATGGTACAATTTGCCAACATTTTGTCCTTGGGTGGATTTAAATCAAATCAGAAATAAAGAAGTTACAGCGATTTATCTATAACTTCAAAATAGACAAAATCGTAAAAATATCATTTTTGACGATCGACAAAATCCACCCAAGCAAATAGCAAAAAGCAGCAAAAAAAAAACCAAGCCAACGACAAAAACAAAAACCAGCAAAAAAAAAAGTAAACAAACAAGCCAGCCGTCGGCTTGGAATTCCTAGGAAAAGTATATATAAAAAGGCTTCTCGACAACATTGTTGACAGATACACAGACAGAGGGATATTGTGATCTATCAACCATTTGCAGCCAACGCTAGCAACATCAATTCGCTGCTTCGCAGTTACTTGTCCGTCCCAATTCGCCATGTGCTTATTGCCATATCACCGAGCTTCTGCAAATTCCGCATTGAGTGAGTGATGCACTGTCTGGTATATAGTAGTCTGTGCCAAGGCCGTAAATAGTGAAATATTGCTCGCAAAATTAACAAATTTCTTTCAAAATTAGAAAACTCTAAAATCATGATAAAAATGAAAAAATTATGGAGGGAGAGGAGGTTATGAACTAAATTTTTTTTTTAAAATTATTTTTCGAATCATTCTACAAAACTGATATTTATTAAATTCATCGTTAAATCTTATAAAAAATTTTGTCGATGTTTTGGGAGCCTATTTATCAATAATTTGTCTATTTGAAGTAAAAATTATAGTCGAAGTTATTTAAAAAAAAAAAAAATTTTTTGATATTTTACCAATTCCACAATTTCGAAGTTTTCGTTTTAAAATTACCCAAGTTCACCCCATAAAATAATTTTAGAAAAAAATTTAGTTCAAAAGGGAATCCCTCTCCTTCTGCCCCTCCCTAAAAGTTTTCACTTTTTTTATTATTTTACTGTTTTCTAATTTTGAGAGAAATTTGCTAGTTCTTCGAGTAATATTTCGCTATCTACGGCCTTGGACTCAACCTATATTAATCAACCTTGGTTTTAGGCGTTAATGAACGATCTCCCACTGTCGCATGCTCAGCAAAATGAGACACCAAACGACGAATAGTGTTGTCAGACGAATAGTGTTTCGACGAGAAGCTCGTTGAGTCAACACAACTGAACGTCTATTTTCAATGCACAGCGTCACTATTTCGGCACCTTTTTTCTATATAAACCGATTCATGGTTAAAATTGTACTAAATTGGCATTTCAAAAAACTGTCTATTCAAGTTAGTTCGCTGATAAATATCCAAGTGATTTAATGTTTGCATACCGAAATAAAATATGGCACACCTTGTAACAACTATTCTGTATTAAAATGTGCTTGCAACAGGCTTTTTATAAATTTAAAATTTATATAGATCAATATTTACACATATACAAAGGTGTTTTCGGGATTTAAACTTGCCCAGAGGGTCCAAACAGTAAAATTATACTGCAAAAAGCTGTGTAAAACCAAAGTTGTTCTTACACATTTAAAAAAAAAGAGTAAATTATTATGAAGAAGCTTCCAAGTATCTTAAAATAAACTTTCACGATAACTTATAATAAGCAATATGTAGCCCTTTTTAATTTAAAATCGAAAAAACGTTTGTCCACGACAAGTTCTTACTGTTTATCTCAAAACAAGCTAAGATAGAAAAGCTCAACTTATTCTTTAAGAAGTCACAACTGTTATATTATAATTAATTACTTAACACTCAAAAAACTCTGCGAAAATCTACTCGAAAATTTTTTTATCTGAAGTACAGTCGTCAAATTAACACATTAAAACTCCATATTAGAAAAAAATTAAAAAATAAATTTATTTCACAATATTTCTTCTTAAATCAGAAGGTTTGTAAATTTAATCTACAATTGGCTTATTTCGTTTTCTGATGTAAGCACATATTGGAAAAGGTCTTTGAATTGGATTTATTAATAATTTATTACAAACTAGTAAGGAATGGAGCTTTGGCAGGATACCGAAGCTAGCATACCTCCCCCCCCCCCCTTCTCCCGCGGCCGTAATGAAGTGTATTCGAAGTCTTTAGCTAAGACAGACACGATGACATTCAGTTTTATATGTTTACGAAAGTTTTCCTATTTTGATGACGTCACTTTGTAAGGGAGGTAGGCGTGGTTTTCATCCGATTTTGCCAATATCATAGAGAGTTTCATATTATACATCAAAGCTCAAGTGCAAAAATTCAAGACATTCCTTTAATTTTTAAGAGATTTAAGCTTAAAATAAAGCCACTTTGTATTGGAGGCAGGCGCAGTTTTCATCCGATTTCGCCAAATAGCATAGTGATGGTTTACATTAAGGGGTTGCATGACATTGGCAGTTTTTTGAAATCGAATAATTTTGTATTTTAGTAAATATTCTTAAGATTCTAAGAAAAAAATTTCATGGAAAAATTTCTACGGGTTCAAAAGTAACAGCCGGATTAGTGAGAGCGCATTTTTAATTTTTGCGCTACGTTACCTACGTACGGCATCTGGTATATACTTGTTTTACTTGCTACCTGACTTGCTGGTTGTTATTTCGTACCTACTTGAAGGGTGAAGGGTGAAGCCCGAATTGCTAAACGATTGCAAAAAACTATAACAAACAGCACAACACAAGATAACGAAGCAGGCATGGCAGATTGAAGGTAACCTTTTTTTTCTGTGTTCACACACTTTGAACGCGCTTATCTCGAAACCATGTTTTTCGTACTGGCTTCGTAAAAGCTCGTGTCATACGATAACCAATTTTGTTAAGATTTAAAAAAGTCATGTTTTTCCAGATCGGACAATTTTTGCAACTCCCAGCGCTGCAACCACGAGGCCCCGTTTTTTTCTCTGCCGCCAGTTTGGAGCCCTATAAAACCATGTTGGAGTGAAAAATATATTTTTTTGAATTTTTTTTCTAGTAATTTGTTCAATTCTCTACAATAAAAAATTTTTGGACAAATGCTTGTTTTTGACTGAATTATGATTTTTTAAAAAAATGTCTGTTTTCTCTGCCGCGAATGTCTTGTCCCTCCTTAAATATCAAAGCCTATGTGGAAAATTTCAAGACCTTTCTTTAATTTCAGCTGATTTCTAAGAGAATTTACGGTTAATATAAAGTCACTTTGTATGGGAGGTAGGCGTAGTTTTCATCCGATTTGGCATGTTTTCGAACTTGATCTTCATTTTTTTTAAGAAAAAGCTTATATTTTCAATTTCATTGCGATAGCTTTAAAATTACGTCTGTAATCGTGTCGACAGACGGACACACGGAAATCGACTCAGGTGGTGATGCTGATCAAAAATGTATACTTTTCTATACCTGGCACGCCTCCTTATTGGTGCTACAAACGGAATGACAAAGATAATATACGCAGTATGCGTTGGTGCATAAAAATTTAGTAAAACGTAGAATAAAAAAAAATTAAAAGTAAAAACAAACAAAATTTTTTTTCATAAATCCTTGTCACTGTTAAAAGGTATTTTTTTTCATTATACTTTTCTGTTGTTTTCTCTAATTTTTTCTTTGTTTCTTTAAATTATGAAACATTTCTTCAATATTTTTTTTTAATTAGGTATAATAGTTAAGATACATCTTAGAAAGCATAGCTTTTGTTTAATTGTTGAAATTATTTTTTTTGGGATGGCCGCGAAAAATACAGCAAATAAAAATCCTCAAGCAAATCGGACGGTTCATTCTCGATTTATGGAATTGCATATATAGACCGAGCTTCTTATGATCAATTGTATTGTGCGTGCTGTGAAATTTTTGAGCACAAATAATCGAGAACTGAACCTACAAGCTTTATGCCCACTACGAACGACTTATGTTCTCAAGAAGCTTTTCATGGCAGTTTTTGCTCTCTGAGGTTTGCCATTGTCTGCAGAGGGATGAAGGCCGAACGGAATAATTTATTCAATTAAAAAAACATTCTATGTCAGATGGGATTCGAACCTGGGTTCTATCGCATACCAGCCACGCACCTCACCCAGTATGCCACGGCCGCCACCTCCAATAACACAAGCTGGCTATATTTTTTTGAAAAATGTTAAGCTTTTTAGTCCGAAAACTTTTATATATCAACAGAGAGTTCAAATTGGTATCACTGAATATATGCGAAATGCAATTCAAGTCAATTTTACCCAATTTGAATAAAAAAAATTAGTTTGTTTATTCTTCTGAAAACAATCAGTCTTTAATTCGGAATGCTACGGCTGAAAATTATAATGATTAAACAATAAAGAAAATTAACGAAGTAGTTTAACTCGAATCAACAAAAGATTTCGAAGGAAAGAGATCTGGAGGGTCCATTTTAATGGCAAGAAATTTGAGTAATAACTTAAATAAACAGTAAAATTGTGTGGTTCTTTGCTAGTTCAGTTTCATGAATAGCTGATTATCATAATTATCTTCTTCAATTTCACCATTAAAAGCTTAAATTACTGATAAATTACAAGAAACTGATACGAAGAAAAATTATGACATTGCAAAAATTGGACGCTCATTTTACTAAATTCAGAGAAAATTCGAAACGAAATTGGACAGCATTACACTTATTTTTGCATTAGCTTGAATTTTGTTGTTTAATTTTAGGGTTTATTTTTTTTTTTTTTCTTAAACCAGACATAAAATAAAATGAAATAAAAAACAAACAAATTAAATTTTTCCACAGCTTTAGCTAAAACATATAAAAAAAAAATAAAGAACGAAAACGATAAAGAAAAGAAACCAATAAAAATGTACCAACCCACACACAGCTAAAGCAGATATACGAAGTTATAGATACGCGACCGTGAGCTATGAGCACAGCTGTTTTGGAACAACTGACACACCCCCAGACGTGACGCAGTTACGTTATAAAAAAATACTTGAAACATTGCAAAGCATTTGGTCAAACAAGATAGAAATAATAAGATTTATTTACTTTTCTTAACGCTTTTTATATAATATATGTTTGTTAACGATATGATGTACGAGCAGGTACAAGATTTGACGTGTCAATAATTGACTAAAATAAATATTACTCAAAATTAATTTTTTTCGCACCAATTGAAAGGAGGTCAAGTTCTCTCAATAAGGTTTGAAAGTAGACATAAAGCAGTGTTATATGGCATCGAATACGGGTTGTTACGGCCACCCAAGTAAGTAAGTAAGTAAGTTATATGGAATCAATAACTGCTAAAACTATCGCTAAATTTATGAGGGCGCTATAATCAAACAGACCAACAAGGCTCACCAAACAATAACTGCAGTAGTCAAATATTGTCTGGCTTACAACCAGAGCTGTAAAGTATGCATTAATATGTAGTATGCATTAAATGTAGTCAATGAATGCAAAATTAACTTTTAAATAAATTTTTAAATTCACATTCAATTTTAAAGAAATTAATTAATTATGTGAGTTTTTCTTTCATCGCTATGTTCGCTTAGTAATATGTTTCAAACAAAACATTGCTTAGCCAAGACAAGATAAGTATACCCGCTTAGCTTATAGCTGGCGATATAAACGGCCAAATTATTGTTTTGAGATTTTTTTTTTTTTCACAGTGTGATTCGAATCTCCTACCACCCGATATTCAGACGGATGTTGCTCTTTCTGAGCAATGCACTTATGTTGCTGATTTACTATTAAATATGAGCTGCTTTTTTTCTTGGATTGGTCTGATCAATCAAGGTCTGATGACCTTGGATTGAGTCTTGGCTATATTAATAGCGATGCACAAGCCAAAAAGTTTACATTAAATTCCAGAAAATATGCTAAAACTTATTGACATTGAATAATTTGAATATGGAATGGACACCGCAAACATTCGTCACTACATTGTCCAAATATGTTTGTAATCGATTTGCATATCATCAAAGTTTAAAACCAGATGCATAGTAAAAAATAAACACTAAAATGTACTTCTTCTTCTAAAATGTACTGAGGGCGAAAAATACCGGGAAATTTGAATTAAAATTTTTTTGGGGATACCGATAGGGACAAATGTTGAGTTACTTTTCATTACAATTCACTTTTAGCTATTTACAAAAGCAGGCGTAACTCAAACACTAATGAATATTTTGACATGTAATTTGGCACAGATGTCAGTGACAGTAGTGTCACCTTGAAAATAATAATAAAAATAAAACATTTGACCCTTTCGAAATCCCCAAAAGCTTTTAATTTAAATTTCGCGGTATTTTTTGCTCACAGTAGTCAGTCACGGGTGGATAAGCCGGTGAGATTGTTTATGAGTATGATAAAAAAACATTCCTAACAATTGGAAGGCGAAATGATTCTGCTATTGAAATTTTGATTCAATTCTTTTGTTTGTTTGTTTTTTTTTCCGAAATTTGCAAGTTGGAGGGCGTCCATTTATAGCGTGAGGTGATTTTGGCGATTTTTGACACCTCCCTTCCGCCCCTCCCCCCTAGTGAGATATCGTGAGATTTGAGTCGCCTTCACCCCCTCACCTTCTCGTTTAATCTCACGTGAGATTGTTCTAAATGCGTGTTTTCAGTGCAAATATGTCAATCTATGCTTCATTGTTTTGGATTTATTAAAAAAAAATACATGTAATTTATTTAATTATTTTAATTTAGGACTAGCTCAGACTAGTATTTAAGACTCCTGAGATCGTAGTCTAAAATCGCAATGAATGAAAAGTTCTAAAATTGGTGAAAGAATATTCATTCTAATTTAGTCCATGGGAACTCATGTGCGGTCTCAAGAGTGACTACTAGAACCAGCAAGTCCATGTGATTTTCAGTAAAAGCATCTGCTCCTTCAACCTCGCTCTGATTTAGCCACTCTAAACCGTTATCGCTTGCACATAGAGCTCAACAGCTCGACGTATGATAATCCGTGATGGTCGCACTTTGCACGCTGGTGCAGCAGGTACACGCCGATGCTGTGCAGATCTTGTGATGGATGAAAAGTGAATACCGCATGTTCTGTATCATCTCTTTTCAAGATCAAAACGTACACTGGGGCAATAGAGGTCATAGGGCAAGTTCATGAAGGCATGCATAGGTTAAATCGGTAAGCTTCATGTGTGCCGACTACTGAACTAAACATTTACGGGCGCGTAAACACAACAAGTCGCACAACAAGTTGTGGCGCTCACATAACCGCGAGATATATGTTATTGTGTAAAATTTAGTCATATTTTATTAGAGAAACACTGTTTCTTGAGTATAAAACTAGTAAGGATGGAGCTTCGGCAGGGTACCGAAGCTAAAACAGCCCCCCCCCCCCCGGCCATATTGAAGCATATTCGAAGTTTTTAGCCACGACATACACGATGACATTCAGTTTTATATATTAACGAAAGTTTTCCTATTTTGATGATGTCACTTTGTATAGGAGGTAGGCGTGGTTTTGATCCGATTTTGCCATATATCATAAAGATGGTTCGACATTTCTTTAATTTTTGTGGATTTTTAAGAGATTTTACATTTAAAATAAAGACACATTGTATGGGAAATGGGCGTGGTTTTCATCCGATTTTGCCATATGTCATACAGATGGTTTATATTAAGTATCAAAGCATATGTGCAAAATGTTAAAACATTTCTTTAATTTTTGCAGATTTTAAAGAGATTTTACGTTAAAAATAGAGCCACTTTGTGTGGGAGGAAAACGTGGCTTTCATCCGATTTTTCCAAATTTATTTATATTTAACAATGATGAGCAAAGCTTACATGCCAAATTTCAAGGCATTTCTTTAATTTTTGTGGATTTTAAAGACATTTTACGGTAGGGGAACTTGATCTTCCTTTTTTAAAAATAAACTTATGTTTTGAATTTCATCGTAATAGCTTTAAAATTGCGGCTGTAATCGTGTCGATAGACGGACAGACAGACGGACAACACGGAAATCGACTCAGGAGGTGATGCTGATCAAAAATATATACATTTTCCTATACCTGCCACACCTCCTTCTTGGCGTTACAAACGTAATGACAAAGTTAATATAGCCCTTACGCAGTACGCGTTGGGGTATAAAAATACGTAATCTTTGCGAGAAACCCCTCTCCCCTATGTGAGAGTGAATGAGTTTCGGCTTAACCCTCCGCTCCTCTAAACGCCTCACGTAATTAATGGATGCCCCCTTAAAAATATTTCAATTTAATATTTATTTTAGATGTTAGGAAATTTTTGTGTGTATTACGTTGAGTCACAACACAATATTATTCAAATAAATTAGCCGTTCCAGAATTTCTTTTTCTGGCTAGAAGTTTGAAGCGGTTGCACACATACCTTTTTTTATTCAAACGAATGCTATTCACTAAGAATGCAATTCACAAAAAATTCTTATTCATTTCCCATTCATTTTATTTTCATAGATTAATTTTTTATTTATTTCATTTTCATTATTCATAATGTATTTCATTCATAATGAAAAAGAAATGAATGCATGATATTACTTAGAATGTTTGCGAAATGTATAACAATTCTTTGTGAATAGTATTTATTTGAAAAAAAATTAAGGCTGCATTGTGAATAACGAGAAATAAATAATAAATCAATTTTTTTTTTTTTTAATTGATTGTGAATTCAAATTTTCATTCAGAATCCACTTTTGCATTAATTGAATGCATTCTTATTTCGTTATGAACTGATTCAGCTTTGTGTATAAATAAAATCAAGTTGACTGCATAATTTTAAATTTATTTCAAATACAGTTCAACAACCAAATAACTACAGGCTTCGATCAACGGATTCTGATGGAGGAGACAAAAATAAAATTACATTTGTATCGGCGTTTTAAAAGTTTACGTCAGAGCATTTTTTGAATGCTTTTAAAATTGACACTTAATTAGCAATTTACTAACATAAAGAGTAAGAAAACTTCTAAGTACCTACATGCCTTTTATATAATTATTATGTTTCTATAGTTAAATTATATGGAAAATGTTTCTTCGGAATATTTCAACCCTATACAGCAATTTTTTAATGGCCTCTTTTGACCCTTTTTAGAAAAAGTTTAATAAACACCGATGATTTTTCTTGAAAGGGTTTCTTTACAAAATATTTTCATGTGTTTTCAACCGACTTCAAAAAAGGAGGAGGTTCTCAAGTTCGTCGGTTTCTGTTTTTTTTTTTTTTTTTTAAATGTATGTACATCGATAACTCCTAAACCATATGCCTGATTGCCATAATTTTTGGGGAACAGATAGATATCATAAGCATGGAGGTGTCCGTACAAAAGTGGGCGGTATTCGAGAACTGGGCGTGGCAATAATAGATCTCGCAATACTAGATACTACTGTATCTCGAATAATATTGACACTAGGGTACTGCAATTTAGTGTAGGGGTAGACACAGTTAATACAAATTGCCGTCAACAAAATGGGCGTTATTTGACAAATGGGCGTGGCAATATTAGAAAAGAGTATATCTCGAATAATATTGATACTATAGTACTGCAATTAAGTATAAGGGTAGGTATTACTATTACAAATCATTGCCAATAAAGTGGGCGTTATTCGACAAATGGGCGTGGCAATATTATAAAAACACCGTATCCCGAATAATATGGACACTAGGGTACTGAAATTTAGAGTAGTGGTAGGCACAATTATTACAAATTGCTGTCAACAAAATGGGCGTTATTTGAATAATGGGCGTGGCAATATTAGAAAAAGAGTATATCTCGAATAATATTGATACTATGGTACTGCAATTTGCTATAGGGGTAGGCATTATTAGTAAAAATGACGGTGAAGAAAGTGGGCGGATTTCGACTACTGGGCGTGGCAATATTAGAAGAACAGTGTATCTCGAATAATATTGACACTAGGGCAGTGAAAATTTTTGTAGTACAGGGGTAGGCAGAATTATTAAAAATTATGGTCAATAAAGTAGGCGTTATTCGATAAATGGGCGTGGCAATACTAGATAAACACTATCGCAGTTAATATTGACGCTGGGGTACTGAAATAAAGTACAGGGGTAGGCACAATTATTGGAAATAACGCTCCAGAAAGTGGGCGCTTATTTAACAAAGGGGCGTGGCAATATTTGGAAAACACTATATCTCGAATAATATTGACACTAGGGTAATAAAACTCGTTACAAGAATGGGTGTAATAATTTCAAAACATGTGACATATAATTTAAATTTAAGAGGCAGATATTTGAAATAACCAACAAACTTTCAGATTTTAATAGAACAAATTTTTTCGGAACAATTTTATTTGTGTTGTTTATACACTTTTTCGAAAATTTATCATATTCTCTAAAAAGGAAGAAATAAAAAATTTAAAAAAAAAACAACCGACTACAAAATCACTACAAAGTAAAAAATAATTTTAAAAATACTTTTCCTTTTAATTTCTTGGTCATATTTGATAATTTATTTAAACATATTATTATATATGAAATCTTATTATCTAAATTTTTTTCTTATTTGTTTTATTATCATAAATATATTAATTTCTTGATGAATACAAATGCTTTGAAGTTGGCGCTTCTGATTAAAAGTCTGATTATATTGGCGCTAACATAATCCTTAAAAGCTTTTATAGTCATCAAGAAATAAATATATTTATGATAATAAAACAAATAAGAAAAAAATTAAGATAATAAGATTTCATATATAATAATATGTTTAAATAAATTATCAAATATGACAAAGAAATTAAAAGAAAAAGTATTTTTAAAATTATTTTTTACTTTGTAGTGATTTTGTAGTCGGTTGTTTTTTTTTTTTTTTAATTTTTATTATTGCATGAATATTGCATAAATAAATACACCCCACCAATAAATTTCAATTTACTTAATTCAAAAATATTTCAGAGATATAAAGATATCGATATAATACACAGTGGAACAGACTTGTCTTGTTGCATTAACTAAAAAATACCGGAAACCGTGTAATTTGTATTTTTGGGTCAGAATAGTTATATCGAAATCCTGAAGTGATATAGCAATTTTGCGACCGGATTCGGATTAAGCATCGATCCGTCTGCAGGTCTGTCGAATTTTTGTATTTCTGTGTAATCTTCAACTTAAGCAATTCAAACAAAATGAAAATCATTTCGGAATTCCAAAAAGGTTTCCTTTAAGTTTATCTAAACCACGTTTTGGTCTATTCTTAAAATTGTAACATAAAACTTCGAATCAGTTTTTCCTTCCGGAAAAATAGTTCCGGAATTTTTAAAATGTTTGCATTAAGTTTTTGATACCAAGTTTTGGTCTATTCATAAAATCGTAACAAAAAACTTGGAATAATTTTGTTTTTGCAATAATTATAGCCCATAATATTAAAGTTGAGTATAAAAATAACTGTACTCGGTAACAAGTAACTTCCTTTATCTTTGTTGACATACAACAGAATTGAGATCATCCCTTTAACTAGGTCTCAACATTGACATGCTCAAAGTTAGATATAAAACATTTTTTACCTAGAGGCTCCATTTCCCAAAACGAATTAAATTGTCAGAAATTAGTCAGATCTGGCAATTTAGTTCGCCATTTTATCATGATTAGGCAATGGCAGAACAACGCTTGCAAAATGTGCAAAATTTATTTCGAACATCGTGGTTCAGTTCAGAAATGTTACCGTGGGATGGATATTCGGCTGACTAGTTCAATTAACCATGAAACGTATTCGTTCCACGTATACTCTAAATCAGACATGCTCATCCATTAGCTCATCTTGCTCGCGTTACCCGCCGTACAAATTTTTTTCTATCATGAGCTTTGTCTTTGCGCTTATGCGAAAGCAAAATCACGTATAAAAAACAACAACACAATCTACTACACAAAAAAAAAATGCAAACAATAGCACTACAAGCCGCTGTTGACGATTATCTAATTTTGAACGCGTAAACAACAATAACAAATGCATGCAAATTATCCGTTGCTTGTGGGTTAACGCACACAGAATTTGTTTTTGTTTTGTTTACACATTTTCTTACCGCAGTAGAAATAAAGTCTAGTCGCAGTTACGTCGAGTTAATTTCATTTATATTTTTTTTATGTTATGTTTTTTTTTTCATTGCCAAAAGTTTCGATGCGCAATATTTTGTGTTTGATTTTGTTTTTTGAAAACCATTTGCTCTTTTGTTACATTTCGTGAGCTCCACTGCTCTAAATGATAACACGTCTCTGCAAAGAAGTTGCACCGTCTCGCGGCTCCATACAAGCCGCGGATCAAGGTTGATTTATAAGGTTGTCGCAGGGCTGATCGCACTCTCTTCTCAGTACCCATAATTGTCAAAACCAGCCAATTTTGCGAATGACTCCGAAAGAAAAACGGATGATAAAAGAGAGCACTTGCAGAGTTTCTATGAGCTGTCAACTTCGATTTGACAATTATGGGTACTCGTTCTCTCCCTTGCGACAACCTTATAAATCAACCTTGCCGCGGATAAAAGTAGAAGCAGTTGCCGCAGAATCGTGAAATTTCGAGGAAATAACTTTTATTTCTTTCTTTCTTTCTTTCTTTTCTTTTCTTTTGAAGTGAAACTTTTATAGCCGCGTATACAACAATACGGCGAGCTAGATGGGGGCTAAAACCAATGTAGCTAATAATAAAAAATTGCTATCTAAATAAATGTTCTTATATGTTTGCTTCCACTGAGGATTGAAGACAGTACGTTTATATTCCCAGTCAACTGTTCTAACCACTGGGCCACGTAAACATTTTTATTTGAGTAGCTCATACTTATGTTAAATCCACAATCAGTAGTTCTCTCTTCCTTTTATGATTGAATTGATTCTTTCGTTCAATACTCTGAACTTACAGTACGTTCTAAAAATTTGAATCTGAACGTAGCTTTTTTTAGAACATTAGCATACTTTTAGGCATTTTTCAAATTGAGTTTTGATAAATTCTAATTGATTGCATTGATTGATTTGGAAACATCACATGCTGCAATATTAACGAATGCAACTTTGAATCTAAAATTTGTTTTATTCTTAGATCTGTGAATTTCCATATAAATATCGTATCTTTCATATAATTCTGATGTAGTTTTTAACTCACATTTATATCGAAATAAAAAAATATTCGCAGGCTGAAGTATTTTAACGCACAAAATGCTGGTTACAAGTTCTTCCAATACCAACTGAGCTATCAGATTACCTACTATATGTTGGTCGAAACTAAAACATAAGAAGGATATATTACTAAAAAATTGTGCCGAAAATTAACACTTGTCAATGCATAGTAACCCACCCGGCGAAAGTTCGTTTGCAATGAACTTTTATCAAAGAAAAATTTCGTAGTTTTCCCTAATTGGCGATCAAAAATCGAAAGATATTTCATACCAGTGTTATCGCGGCAGTAATAATAAAAGTTAGTCTGAAAGTGCCAAAAAAGTTATCCGAAAGTATCCACCTTACGGTAAAAAAGTAGAAAATATAATTATCTTCGCATTTATGTTGAAGAATTAATCGCTTTGGAATTGTAAACTAATAATTTTTCGAAACATAAGCGAACCTTCGCTTACAAAGTAACCGTTACGTCCGCCAAACGTATCTTTTTCGAATAGTAATCGATATCGAATTCGAATGTTATCATCGCGAACTATTCGCAAATTTTTAAATTTCGATATCGAAGTCGGATTTTGTGTCGTGTGGAAAATAGTACAATTTTTGTGATAAGGTTGGAGTTTCTTCTATATATATATAAATGTCTGCATCAATTACCATTAAATATCGTCGCAAATACAACATAAGATACGATGCAAGTCTTGTAACGAAAAACGAATCAACATTTTTAACTGTGTAGGCACGGTAAAATAAACCCAAACAAGTATGCGCGGCAGCATAAGGTCAGAGCTTCTGACCACGAAGCAAAAGTTTAGTAGTCCTAACTGCAGTTGAAATTTTGTGCTTTTTTTAAATTAAAAATTTTTACAATCATACAGGCAGGTTTTGCTTTTTTAAGAAAAATTGAAAATAAATTGTATAAATAAAGCCCAAATTATATAACCGATTGATGATTATTTTGGATAAGCAATAAATTTTTTTTGTCATCAATCCTGTCCTAATCCAATCCTAAGATCTATATTATGCTTGCTTTCAAGTTTATTCGTATTTTGTTCGCTTCGATGCAAGGGAGGCAATGGTGCGATGGTAGTACGTTTAACTTGCAGTCGAATTGTACGCGGTTCGATGCGAGTACGGAAAGGGAAAAGTGCATTATTCCCGACACAGCTTTTTCGACAAATTTCTTCTTTTTAATATTTATAAATAAATAAATAATTAAATAAAAAAAAAATAAAACAGCAGGATCTGTCGTCTATGCTTTGAGGATCGAGCCTAGGATGACTTAAGTCATTAAATTAAAATAAAAAAATCCTCTTGATAACCAAATGTGTCACGAAAGTAAAAACAACTTTTGAATAACTGTCAATAAACAAAAGGCACAATTGATAATTCCCATTATATCACTATGTTGAATATATTTGTTGGCTTTATGAAAAAAGACAGTTCTTGAACTACTACTGGCATGAAGGCAGACTGTTTTTTAACCATTTGGCTGCACTGAAAGAGGGAATGTTAATAAAATAAATTAGCAATCTTCCCAGAAATTCGATTTTTTGGTGAAAGTTTCACTTCAACCGTGCGTGGCGGCCACACACATATTTTTTATGTTTATAAATCTCTTATCTCTCTTTGATATGTTTGTAAATATAAGCCGAAGGTTGCTAATATAAGCCATCGATATACAATTTCTTAAGTTGATGATTTTAAGGCTTAGAAGCCTGTACCATTTTTTAATTGTTTTTAACTAAGATTTTTCTGTAAATAATTTTAAAATCTCGTTTTTCGCTAAAGTCTAAAAAACGCTTTATTGTTAAGTATTGGACATTTTTGTTAAATTTCAAATATTATCAAAATTTTCTCATCAGAATCGTAAAGAAGAGTATCCTCACAAATTTTTCCGAAAAGAATCCCGGAGCTAAATTTTCAAAGAAATATTCACCGAAGTTATTTCAGAAATTGACCGAGGTATACTACGAGGGCCGTTTGATAATTCATTGAAAAATGACTTCGTCCAACGTTCCTCCGATTTTTTGATCCCATCCGAAAAATGCGTTTTCAGAAGGTCTTCAAAATAGGCCTCTATTTCGGTGATGAGCTTCTCTCTGGTGGTGAATCTCTTTCAGGTTTGCAAACAGAAAATAGTCGCTGGGTGTAGTTTGGGTGTTCCTTTGTCTCTGGTGTGTAGTGATGGATCCATGTTTCGTCCACGATTACTAATCGACGAAAACATACTTCTTATCTTTGTCCCATATCGCAAAACACACCTTTAAATCAGTCACACGATCGCGCTTATGGTCGAGAGTGAGCAAACGCGTCATCGATTTTGCGGATAATTTTTTCATACCCAAATTATATCACAAAATGTTCCACACCTGTCCGTCTGAGATGCCTACGGCCTCAACAATCTCGCGCACTTTAACTCTGCGATCAGCCAACACGATATCGTGAATTTTAATGACCATTTCTGGTGACCTCATTTGGGCGTCCAGAACGTGCGGCGTCACTTGTGCTTGTACGACCCTATCGGAATTCAGTTAACCACTTGTGAATCATTCCAATCGATGGTGCAGAGTCCCCATAGTATTTATCAAGGTTTGGCTGATGGTTTTTTTGTGCAAAAATAATGCTTGATGAGCACACGAAATTCACTTTTACCATTTTCGCCAAAATTCACAAGATCGTCTGCAGTCAATGGCTGCCAAACACAAACTAAGCGTCGCAGCGAGCTGAAATTTTGACAGTGTCCTTTTCACAGATGGTAGTTGACAGGATCAGTGTTGCGATTTAAGTTACTACGCGGAAAATCAAAAAATTAACTGAATTATCAAACGGCCCTCGTATATAAGTACGTTATCAAAGTCACTTTGAACCAAAAGTCGATTTCAGAACAAATAGTATTTTTTTTTTTTTTGATTAGTAGGATTCGTCATGAAACTTAATATACCCGACAATGTATAAAACCAACTTTTATTATGGTCTTTAACCATGAAAATAATCAATAAAAGTGTCTCACAAAAAAAAAACGAAATTTTTCACTGCAACTAAGGATTATCCAAAGAAGTTTGATATTGATAATAAGAGATAAACAGGTTTTGATATCATGGAAATTTTATCAAAATTTTTTCACTTTATCAATATTTTAAAATTCTTTCCCTTTAGTTCATACCTTGTGATTTTATGTACTTCTGCATAGAAATCATTGTCCTCCTGCATGTCCTGTATGGTATGTCCATTTTGTTGACTGCGATCGAAACGTGCCAATTTTATTCCATGGTCAGCTTCGTCTTCGCTTATAACAATTCCAGTTGGTGGCATTCTATTCTATTTTAACAAAACAATCACTATATTTTTCACTTTTACTGTTTTTACACTAGCGTCCTTAACTTTATATTGCTTAACTTTACACTTGCTTTAAATTCACTTTAAATATCGTGTGTACGAGTATATCAAAAAATTGCTGCTTGAACTAATTTATTACTAGTTATAAACGAAAACGAACACGTACCAAGCGTTACGAATGTTCAGCATAAACTGAATTGATTAAACAACGAGCAACGATCTTTTATAATTTGGACAGACAAACAGCAACAACACAAACATCTGACTAATACGCGACATTAATGTAGTTGTGTTTGGTGCATAGATACTAGATGGTAGGGGCAATAATTTCTATATTGAAAAAATAGCAGTTCCTGAGGAAGCAGACGAAGTGCAACGTAGTTGAATTCAAATAAGGTTTAATCTAATGATGGTTATACTCACTAAATGCGGGTCTCATGAGAGCATTACTGGTGTAACTTCACTTATGTTAAATGTAGTTTAGTATAATTTTTTTGTATATTACACATTACATTTTTGTTTTTTTTTTGCATTAATTTGTAATATTTTTTCGTACATAAAATAAAACTGAACATTCGTTCTATCAAAGTAAGGGAACCACTTACTTGTATAGCGTTTTTTTTTCTGTTCAGTCATGACGTAAAATACTTTTTTGTTTTATATATTATTTTCGCCACAAAATAATGTTTAAGCCAACAGCTTGTGACCTCTGACAAACTTAACGTCTCACTAAATTTTTTGGGTAAATAAATGAGAGAATTTGAAATATTTGCACTGTTTTACTCTTTCGTGATTCTCCAATATTTACAACGTCTCACAAGTTCTTAGTTTTTTGTTTATCTGCTCCTATCTTTGCCAAGAGCAAGATACAGCAAAAAAATAAGTTCGCTAGTGTGCAAATTTACACAGGGTGTCACACAAATTTTGAATAGTTTTAAATAAACCCAAACTAAATTTAGTCAACACAAGCATTTTTAACCCTAGAATACTAACCTTCCGTTCACTATACGTTATAGTATTCGTAAGGAGTGAGTAAATTTTACGTAGATTAGTGTTCTAGGGTTAAGGGCCAACTTAAGTACAAAATAGCATAAATTTCGGCTTACAACTTGAGATATATTTATTTATATGAGTGATATACATACTTCGTTGGCATTGTTTTCAACAGAACGTATAGTATGGTGGGAGAGGATCGCGTTTGTCTTTCAGAAGGCCTCCAAGAACGGAGCACAAATCAAATTTCACTTGGAAAACGATTATTCATGGCGGATCTAGCATTACTGTGTGGGCTTGTTTTTCGTTTAATCCGTGGGACCTTTATGTTAGAACAAAACTATAATGAATCAACATGTTTATATAGATATTTTAAATGAGGCCGAGTATGATGTCCTTAATTCCGACTTGCCAACAGGACAACGATCCAAAGCATACAAGCAAGAAGGCGAAAAATTGTTTTACAAAAACAATCATATTAATGTTATGAAAAGGCCTCCACAGTACCCAAACTAAAGCCCCATAAAAAACTTTTGGGCGGAAGTTAAAAACGACACTTTCAGGAAATATGTCAAAAAACAACAATGGCTTGAGGATTACTACTGAGCGGTCCAACAAAATGCCAACAACTAATTGACTCAATGCCTGATTGCTGCGCAGCAGTCATTACCAACTGCAAGAATGCGACAAAATATTAAATTATTATCCTTCGACAATAAGTAACGAAAACACAATTAAAACTTGTAAAAGTAAACGAAACTTATTTCTTTTTTTTTACGAGAATAATATGTGGTGCTACTATTTTGACCGTCATTATTTTGCATTATCTAACATTAATATTAAATTAAAGATTATTTACGTTTATATGTTTGTGCTATATATTGTATAGATACTAAAGTTTAAAAGTGGCAAACCTAAATTTGGCTAGTGGTTTTTTTTACGTATCGCTGCTTTATATGTGCGCAAAGCGAAAGTTGCTATTTTTTTGACAACCTACAACGTGAGGTTTAGAAGTGGTTGCGCAATTCCGAAACAAAACTGTTTGGGCCTTAATGCGTTTCGGTGGTTACAGCTAATGAATAAAGAATGAATAACAAATGAATAACAAATGAATAATGAGTAAAAAATTAATAATGAATAACAAATGAATAAAACAAGAATAATTGAAAATTCTGAAACTGTTTGTGAATTGCATTGCATTTTGTGAATAGCATTCATACGAATAAAAAAATACAGGTGCGTCGTTGGACACACGAGGGAAGCGAAGCTTTTTCGCAGTTACATAGATTTGATAGAATTTTTTCTTTTTAATAAATTAACTTTTAAATTCAAAAATTTCAAATAACATGAAATAAATTACATATATACAGAAAACATATTTACTGCTTATTTTTTTATTGTTGAATGTCAAATTTTCACGCCAATTACATATACGGGCATATAATGCCAGCGACTCTCCATTTTAACTCTTCACACATGGTTGTGAACTTGGCTGCACTGACTCATGCATGCGTTTGTTGATTCCATATTTATTGATATCTATTTTTTTGACACTTAAAAACGCACTTGTCAACGCACTTGTCATAGAGTGTAAATTATTATTTCAGAGTTATTTCACTTAAAAACATGAAGAAAAACAACTCTGCTAACCTCTGTTAACACATGCCAGAGATTTAGCAGAGTTGATGCAATCTCTAGATAATAATTTATACTCTATGCACTTGTGGGCATTGCTAATTTTCTTCGTACCAACAGCATAGAGTATAAATTATTATCTAGAGATTGCATCAACTCTGCTTAATCTCTGGCATGTGTTAACAGAGGTTAACAGAGTTTTTTTCTTCATGTTTTTAAGTAAAATAACTCGGTTAACAGAGATTTAGCAGAGTTGATGCAATCTCTAGATAATAATTTATACTCTATGCCAACAGCACCACAAACGCATTCACAATACAAACAAACCGATGCTGGAGACACCTTGTGGCAAATAAAAGCAAATTTTTGATAGTTGTAGCATAGCAAATACACAATCCTCTATCTATTGATACGAGTAGATGGTGACGATCTACTGCTGCATAGCTTCTGTTATAATTAGGATTAAATTAACACCTCTTTCTAACAAGTCTATGTGGCCTAGTGGATAGTTCATTGGACTCTCGTGTAAGAGGACGTGAGTTCGATCCCCACGGGCAGGCCAACGAATATTTTTATTATTTGATATTAAAGTATTAAATTTTCTTGTTGTAATAAGCACTAGCAACAAAGAAACCATCAAATTTCCAAGAAAAAGTCTGTCGAAAATTTTTCAGATTTCACTCCAAGCAAATCACAGAATGAGGAGTAAAAAGCTTCGCTTCAAAAATATGTGTGTGGGCTCCACGCACGGTAGAAGCGAAACTTATACCCAAAAATGAAATTTCTGGGAAGATTGATAATTTATTTTATTAACATTCCCGACTTCAGTGCAGCCAAATGGTTAAAAAACAGTCTGCCTTCATACCAGTAATAGTTCAAGAGCTGTCTTTTTTTCATAAAGCCAACTAGTATATTCAACATAGTTTATGGGCAGTTACTGAAAAAATCAATATTCACGTACAGAATTAGATCACAGTTTTTTTAACTTTCGTGACGCAGTTGGTTATCAAGAGAATTTTTTTATTTTAATTTAATGACTTAAGTTATACCAGGCTCGCTCCTCATATCACAGACAACAGATCTTGCTGTTATTTTTTTTTTTTATTTAATTATATTTTTATTTATAAATATTAAAAAGAAAAAGATTGTCGAAAAACCTGTGTCGGGAGTAATGCACTTTTCCCTTTCCGTACTCGCATCGAACCGCGTACAATTCGACTGCAAGTTGAACGCACTACCATCGCACCATTGCCTCCCATGCATCAAAGCGAACAAAATACGATTAAACTTAAAAACAAGCATAATATAGATCTTCCAATTAATTCCATAGCATTGATGCCAAAAATAATTTATTGCTTATCCAAAATAATCATCAATCGATTATATAATTTGGGCTTTATTTATATAATTTATTTTTAAATTTTCTTAAAATAAAAACAAAAACTGTCTGTATGATTGTAAATATTTTTAATTTAAAAAAAGCACAAAGTTTCAACTGCAGTTAGGACCACTAAATCTTTGCTTTGTGATCAGAAGCTCTGTCCTTATGCTACCGCGGATACTTGTTTGGGTTTATTTTACCGTGCCTACACAGTTAAAAATGTTGATTCGTTTTTCGTTTCAGGACTTGCCCTGTATTTTATGTTGCATTTGCGACGATGTTTAATGGTAAATGATGCAGAACTGAATATATATAGAAGAAACTCCAACATTATCACAAAAATTGTGCTATTTCCCACACGACATAAAATCTGACTTCGATATCGATAATTTAAAAATTTGCGAATAGTTTGGGATAATAACAATCGAATTCGATATCGATTACGATTCGAAAAAGATACGTTTGGCGGTTCGCTTATGTTTCAAAAATATAATTATTATTTTACAATTCCAAAGCGATTAATTCTTTAACATAAATGCGTAGATAATTATATTTTCTACTTTTTTACTACTTTCGGATAACTTTTTTGGCACTTTCAGACTAACTTTTATTATTACTGCCGCGATAACACTGGTATGAAATAACTTTCGATTTTTGATCGCCAATTAGGGAAAACTACGAAATTTTTCTTTGATAAAAGTTCATTGCAAACGAACTTTCGCCGGGTGAGTTACATATGCATTGACAAGTGTTAATTTGCGGCACAATATTTTAGTAACATATACTTCTGATGTTTTAGTTTCGACCAACATATCGTAGGTAATTTGACAGATCAGTTGGTAATGGAAGAACTTGTAACCAGTATTTTGTGTGTTAAATACCGCAGTATGCGAATATTTTTTTATATCGATATAAATGTGAGTTAAAAGCAATGTTTGAATTATATTAAAGACACGATATTTATATGGAAATTTACAGATCTAAGAATAAAACAAATTTTAGATTCAACGTTGCATTCGTTAATATTGCAGCATGTGCTGTTTCCAAATCAATCAATGCAATCAATCTGAATTTATCAAAACTCAAATATAAAAAAGTAAACGTTGAGAACAAATTTATTGAAAATCAAGTGCTGTCTTGTACCTTGACACTGAATCACATAGGTACCTAAAAACAAATACAAAAAGTCCAAGCTCAAGTTCAGACCCTGGTATCTGAATTTTTGACCTGTTCAATTTGAATTTCATTTTGGAATTTCAATTTAACAGGGTATTTTTTAAAAAAGTTACTCTTTCAAACAGGGGCGCTATTTATGCCAATATATAAATTTGTCCGTTAATAAAATTCTGATACCTGTGTTCTTAAACTTTCTTTTATCCTTGAAAATGTCTATATGCTTTTTTATTATTAAAGAAATCGGCAAAATTCTTTAAATAAGATACGTTTATCATAGATCAAGGTGGTACGAACTTTATTTTCATAATAATTTGAAACACCCTCAACCAAAAAACCGCATTCGTTGTAAGTGGAAAGGTTGTTTAATTGCTTACTTTCGACAGTATTACTTACTTGCTTAACAAACACTCGTCATATCGATCGATACCTTGTAGGTAAAATTTTTAATTCACATTTGTATAATCGAAATACATCGTTCACCTGCAGATAACTGAGAGCTTTATGGCATTTTTAAATTTTGTTTTATTAAAAAAGGAATTTTATATTTAAAATTCCTTAATTTCATTTTAAATTTAAACAGGTTTAATCGTTTTTAAAATCTGTTCAGCACTCACCATCTCATTTAACCGATGGCTACAAATTTATTTGAAAAATCGCAGACACCCTGTACAAACACTGACGAATCCAGTGCATAATTTCTCTAAATTTAATACCATTTCATATCTTGGCTCAGGCATGTCGTCAGCTCATATTTATATACATTTCTGCATGTATTTCTTTTATTTTTTTTTTTTTTATAAGTATGTTTTAAACCAAGCCCGCACTTTATACATTTACCAACACAACCACTCACTTTATTTGATTTATACAAATGTGTACATATGACATACATATTGTAATGTCCGTGAAGCCCCTATTCAATAACAAAAGGGGGCTCGACTGCTTAAAAATGCTGGGAACAATGGAATACCACATCGCGACATACATATAGCACGATGTTGATAACTGGTTACGATAGCGATATCGTTCTTGATGACGCTGGCGAAGTACGAAGTCTGTGTTGATATTGGTTGCACATTGAAAATGCAAAACCATATCACAATTGTTATTGCTTTTGTTGTAATTAGCTTTTGGAACTCAATTTTGATAATATTTTAGAATTTGGAACAGCTTTAAGAGAAGACTGATGAATCATGAAAAAGCGAAATTTGTGTGTGGTTTTTTACTTTAAGACTACATACAGGCTTGCGTTGATATTTCAATAGAAGAATTTTTCTTCGAAAATATAATTTTCTACAAAAAGAACTATGTCTGGATTATACACTGTGATACTCAGTGTAGCGACTTGTAACTAGAGAGTATTAAATAAATATCATTTGTCAAGTAAACTTTTTCAATTTTGTTATGATATTTTGACTCATAGAAGGCAAGTATCCCAAAAACGATAGAATATTTTATTTTTTATTCTATTGTAATAGAGGATTGAAAAAAAAAGATTACTATGTATATTATTCGTTCAGTTTTTGAGAAAAATAACAATTAGTCCTCAGGAAAACTCTCTCCGAAGAACACTATTTCACGGGTGGGACTTCGCCATGAATGGGACACAGAAAAACTTTATTTAACATACCGGAAACACTGCAATTTCGACTGTCATCGGACAATCTCACTTTTGAATAGCGTTCGGAAAGATAAAACGTGCTTATTGTTACTGTGTCAAGCAAACTAAAAATAATTGTGATTTTTATACCCCAACGCGTACTGCGTAAGGGGTATATTAACTTTGTCATTCCGTTTGTAACGTCAATAAGGAGGCGTGGCAGGTATAGAAAAGCATATACATTTTTGATCAGCATCACCACCTGAGTCGATTTCCGTGTGGCTGACTGTCTGTCTGTCTGTCTGAGATCACGATTACTTCTTTCTTAAAAATTAAGATCAAGTTCGAGAATGAGCCAAATCGCATGAAATTCACGCCTACCTCCCACACAAAGTGGCTTTGTTTTAACTCTAATCTAATCTAAAATCTAATCTAAAATCTCTTGAAAATCCACAAAATTTTAAAATGCCTTGAAATTTTACACGTGAGCTTTGATATATAATATAGATTATCACTATGATATTTTGCAAAATCGGATGAAAATCACGCCTACCTTCCATACAAAGTGACTTCATCAAAATAGAAAAACTTTCATAAACATATGAAACTGAATGACATCGTGTCTGTTTGTATCCAAATTCCGCCCACATCTTCTATTCAACCCATACATATATTGTTCGGTATTTTACTTTTAATCGAACTTCTGTTACACCGTGTGTCTGACTTCAACCAAATTTTGCACACATAATCCTTTTTAATTTGAGCTATCTTAAGTTTATAAAATTGGGCGGTACTAGTCTGGGGCGTGGCAGTTTATTTTTAAACTAGCTCCATCTACACCGTTTGTCCAATTTCAAATAAATGTCTTACATATATTCTTTAAAATAATGAGAAGTTTTAACCTTACAAAAGTGGGTGGGATTGGACAAGAGGCGTGTCAATTTAACTCTAATCGAACTCCCTCTACTCCGTTTGTCCGACTTAAACCAAATTTTGCACACATATTATTTGTCATAAGGATCAGCGTGTAGTTAATAAAAAAGGGTGGTACTAGACAGGAGGCGTGGCACTTTATTTTTAATCTATTTCTATCTACACCGTTTGTCTGATTTCAACCAAATTTCGCACATATATTCTTTAGTATAACGAGAAGTTTTAAGCCCACAAAAGTGGGTGGGATTGGACAAGGGGCGTGTCAATTTAATTCTAATCGAACTCTGTCTACATCGTCTTACTGGCATCAACTAAATTTTGCAAATATAGTCTTTGGAATAATGAGCAGTGACTAGTCTGCTAGATTGGGCGGAATTAGACAGGGGCGTCAATCGAACTCCTTCTATAGAATTTATTCGGCTTCTTCCAAATTTTCCATATTCTTTGAAATAAAAACCTGTCAGTTGTTTAGAAAATTGGGCGGTATTGAAAGAGGGGCGTGGCACTTTAATTTTAAATGAAATTATTTTACACCGTTGGTATGAATTTACACATACTAATCAAATTTTGCACATGTATTCTTTAGCATAATTAGCCGTCTACAAATTACTCTATGTGGCAGCTTAGGGTAAAATAAAAATAAGCGTATGTAGGACACAAATATTTTTGCATATACATTTTATAGACGGCTAAAGACTTCGAATATACACCCCGTGCCAAAATTATAAACGCACTAGATTTTTACCAATATCTTTTGTTGTGTGTATGAGAACATTTTTTCTACTTCTTCCGTTAGACAAATGTATTAAGACCAATTGTTGTATATAACGAACAACAACAACATTAAGAGAGAAATATATACATACGAAAAATATCGCGTGCCAAAATTATAAGCGCACATGGAATTTTTTAATAAATCAGAAAAAGCAGATAATTTTCTTTAATCATTTGCAAAATGCCACGTGGTGGAGAATTGACAGCGCGTGAAAAAGGTCAAATCAAAGTGTAAAAATCTAGTGCGCTTATAATTTTGGTACGGGATGTACTTCAATACGGCCGCGGTGGGGTATTTTAGCTTCGGTACCCTGCCGAAGCTCCATTCCTTACTAGTTTTTTTTTTATTTTATACCGATAAATTAAAAAAATTACACACTAAATAATTTGTTTGTATTATTTTCACGTTTTTCAAATATTTTGATATAATTAAAAAATTTTCATTTTAGGATTGTGCTTACATGAAAGACAAGGATAAAATCTTATTATATATATATATATATATATAACTAGAACTAACAAGAAAAATGAATGCCATTTAATTTTATGCGTTATCAGGTGCTCTTATCCACATTATTAACATACTAGTATAAAAGCCCGTCCTACGACGGGTTGGAAGCATTAACGCTCAAACTGTAATTATTTTTTGCCATTATTACAATGCTTTTACAACATTCTGTTTTGAGAAATGTTCAGTCTGAAAGTATGCACACACATAAAAGGCAAGCATGTCACTAATAAGTATCAAGTTAATTGTCTGTGCCTACTCTCAGGCTAAATATTTTTCAGGGCAGTACATGCAGGAAGAAACTGTAATAATCGCAAGAAATAATTATAGTTTGAGCGATATTAGGTGTAGAGCATTGTGCTTGCCTTTTTATTAATAAGGTTCTCTCAAGAAAAATCTTACTGACTTACTTAGGTGGCCGTAACAACCCGTGTCCGGATTTCGACCGACCTCATCAGCTCTCGCCAGGCACCTCTGCTTTGCACGCGCCTTCTCCAATCGGATACACCAAGTGCGGTTAGGGCTTCCTCAGCCTGGTCCATCCATTGGAGCCATGGTCTCCCTCGTCGTCGTTGACCAGCGACCCTCGCCTCGAGCACCTTTTTCGCTGGAGCTTCGTCGTCCATACGATAGACATGGCCCAGCTAGCGTAGTCGCTGCACAGTTATACGCCGAACTACGTCAATGTCTTCGTAGAGCTCATACAGCTCGTGGTTCATTCGGATGCGATAGTCATCGCCGACTCAAACAGGACCGAAGATTTTGCGAAGAACATTTCTCTCGAACACCCCCAGAGCGGCTGCGTCAGTTTGCGAAACTACCCATGCCTCAACGACATAAAGCAGCACAGGTAGAACGAGCGTCTTGTAGAGTCTTAGTTTTGTCGATCGAGAGAGGGCTCTGGAACTTAGTTGCTTACTGAGCCCGTAGTAGCACCTATTAGCAATTATTGTTCTTCGCTTTATCTCCAGGCTGATTTCGTTGTTAGTATTAATGGCGGTGCCAAGGTATACAAACTCCTTGACTACTTCAAAGTTATAGCCGTTACTTCAAAGTTATAGCTGCCGGATGAAACTTGGGAGTCTAAACGCCGCGCTCCCTTGTTTGTAGACAGCACATACTTTGTTTTACCCTCATTTATCGTCAAACCCCCTTTGGCTGATTCCTTTTCGATAGCGGCGAAAGCAGCGGTAACATCTCTCTTGGTTCTGCCGACAATATCAATATCATCAGCGTACGCAAGGAGCTGGACGCCTTTGTAGAAAATGGTGCCATTACGATGCACACCGGCCTTTCGTACGATCCCCTCCATGATGTTAAAGAGATCGCAAGACAGTGGATCGCCTTGCCTGAAACCTCTTTCGGTATTGAAGGTTTCGGAGAGGTCATTTCCTACCTTGACGGAGCTGCGTGTGTTGCTCAACGTCATTTTGCAAAGTCTAATCAACTTTGCAGGTATACCGAACTCAGACATTGTTGCGTATAGGCAATCCCTCCTCGGGCTATCGAACGCAGCTTTAAAATCGACAAAGAGATGGTGTCTGCCAATTTCATTTTCGTGGGTTCGCTCCAGGATTTGTCGTAGCGTGAAAATCTGGTCTATGGTGAACTTACCAGGTCGAAAGCCACACTAATAAGGTCCAATCAGTGTTTTTGTAATCGGCTTTAATCTTTCACACAGCACGCTTGAGAGAACCTTATATGCGATGGCAATAAGACTGATACCTCTATAACTGGCGCAGATTGTAGGGTCTCCTTTCTTAAGTATAGGGCACAGTACAGTGAGGTTCCAATCGTCGGGCATGCTTTCTGCTAGCCATATTTTGCTGATGAGCTGATGCATGCGCCTTATCAATTCATCGCCGCCGGTTTTAAACAATTCAGCTGACAGTCCGTCAGCACCCGCTGCTTTATTGTTTTTGAGTCGTTGAATAGCAACTCGAACCTCTTCATGGCTAGGTGGTGATACTTGAACTCCGTCATCGTCGATTTGTGGCACTGAACTGCGCTCTCGATGGGCGGCATTGGTGCCGCCAAGAAAAATCAGCAATTAAAAATATCATTGTGTGCTACACACAAGAAAATATTTTTGACATCACAAAAAAATAAAATAATTTATTTTTATTTATACTTTTGTACTATTTTTATACGTAGTCACTAACTATACTCAATCTGTAATGCAATAGAAACTAAATAGATATGAATTCAAATATTGAAATATATTTTATTTCAATAACAAATGCATTTAGGTCCTATTAGATTGGAGGAATGTTTTTCTGTGCGTGTAGTGAAAATATGAAAACTGGCATTTTACACGAATTTTTACTATAATCACCGGTTAAGATATATTTTAAAAAGAAGGCACATACGAAAAATGCACATCAGAAAGGATTTAACAAACACATTTTAGCACAATCGTGCCAGCTTTTAGCATGTACTAGATAAAATATTTGTGATTGATTTTTGTCAATATTGACTCCTTTGCAATAGCCAAAAAGTTTTATAACAATAGATATGATAAACACGAGGTCACACTATCCCTGTAGGAAAATCAACTAATTTAAAAGTAGTTGAAAAAGTAGTTTTTTGTCAACCACAACTAGTTGAAATTCTGTCTTTTTTCCATAGAACGAACTAACATATTTTGTATGGTGATGTCCGCTAAATAATTCAATTGACTTTCGTCTGCATATATTTTCAACTACTTGTTAAATTAGTTATATTAAAATTATTTTTTTAATTACTTTAAAATAACCAATTGAAAACCAGTTAATCAGGCATGTTCTGAGATCCGATTCATCTTGGAATCCGATTTAATTTCAATGAAATGTTATTGGTTATTAACGAAGTGGTTATGTTATTAACGAAATTAAAATTTTAAAATTAAGATTATTTATTTTTAAGTTGTATTTCAATTACTTCATATATAATGCAATAAAAACTATTTAGAATTGAAGTGGATGCCACCTTAATATAATTCAAAGTAGTTCATATACTAGTTTATTTGAAACTAGTTTTTTAATTAGTTGTTTTTAAAAACAAGTTAGTTTGTTCCTATATGAATGCCACATACACACACACACACAAAAACACGCTTATGCAAATATGCACACACACTTTAATATTAATGCAAAGCTCTTTATGCACTTAAAATTATGAAAAAACGCATTAAAATAAAAGCTTTCCTTTCGTTGAGTCCTTAAACCGATTATAGTGCAATTTGAATGGCACCTCTTGTGTATGCTAAAATATTCATAGGAAAAAATAAATATACATATATGCGTACATATATATTCACATATATAAATATTAACACGTGTATGTAAACAATTATAGAATGCAACAAGTCTGTCTGTCCTTAAAAAATAACCAGAATTCTAATGTGAAGTGAAGGTCTGAGGTCAAACTAGTAGCAGAAAAAATAAGCAGATTTTAAGAAAATTTGTCAGTGGGGCTCAAAAATAAATCAAAATTTTGACATTTCTAAAAATCAAGTGCCAGAAACGTCAATCGGCGAGTTTTAAGTTATGGATAATAAAATGGATTCAACCATTTTAGTGCTTATAATTGATCTAAAACCGGATGAAATTTTTTTTTTTATAACAATTGGACTTTGAAAAACATAACTTTAAATAAAACAGTCTTACAATTCAATTGACAAAAAATTATATAATTATATTAATTCTTTATATAGCATTCAGGGTGTGTATAATATCTGGAACGTTATACAACCCACAATGCACAACGATCTATGGGTCCAATCTAAAATACGTATTTTTTGTCATTAAAAAAAAACGATATAACCATTTCAGTACTTGAAAGGACCTTGACCGAGCTTCTTATGATCAATTGTGTTGTGGGTGTTGTGGGTGTTGTGGGTGTTGTGAAATGTTTGAACACAAGTGATCGAGAACAGGACCTACATGTTTTTTGCCGACTCCGAACGGCTTATGTTCTCAAGAAGCTTTTCATTGCAGTTTTTACTCGCTCAGGTTTGCCATTGTCTGCAGAGAAGTGACGGCAGAACAGAAAAAGTAATTCATTTGAAAAAACTTTCTGTGTCGGGTGGGAATTGAACCAGTGTTCTCTGGCGTATGAGCCACGCACTTTACCTACTACGCCACGGCCGCCACTATCTGTATGCTATCTGTTTGGCGCACTAAAAAACCAATATACTAAAATCTGAAAAAATTGCACTAAAGTCATCATATCCTATATTAAAAATGGCACTTTCCTTAGTTTAAGTAAGTTTTACTTAAACTAAGTAAGTTTTACTTAAACTAAGTAAGGTTTACTTAAACTAAGTAAGTTTTACTTAAACTAAGGAAAGTACCATCTTTTAATATAGGATATGATGACTGTAATGCAATTTTTCCTAGATTTTAGTATATTTTTCTTTTTAGTATGGGAATTCAAAGGAATCGTTTATTTTGAGCTTCTACCGAGCAACACAACGATCAATTCTGAAGTGAACTGTCATCAGTTGGACAAATTGTACGATTCACTTAAAGAAAAAAGGTACTCCAACAGGATAATGCAAAACCACATACAAGTTTAACCACTCGACAAAAGCTTTTAGAGCTTGGATAGGCTATACTGCTACACCCACTATACTTTTCAGACCTAGCCCCTTCCGAATATCATATGTTCTGGTCTCTATAAAATTTTTTAGACGGTAAAACGTTTCATTCAAATGAGGAATTGAATCCGCAAAGAACAACAATTTTATGTGCATGGAATCATGCTACTGCCAAAAAGATGGCAAAGGGTATTGGATCAGACTGAATAATATTTAATTGAATAAAATATTAATTTTCAATAAGAAAATTGTTTTTCTTTTTTTTAAAAAAAAAACGAAATTACTAACCGCACAACCCAATATAAAGTGACCACCACTTGGACTCATATAGTTCAATGCCCATTTTTAATGCAGTTTCCGACAGTAACCACGCGAACTAAATTACAAAGTTCTAGTCTTATACAACTTAAGGTGGGACATGACATTCGCGGCTAAGAAAACAGATCTTTTTTTAAAAATTCATAACTCAGTCAAAAACAAACATTTTTCCAAAATTTTTTTTTATTATTGTAGAGAATTGAACAAATTACAAAAAAAAATTAAAAAAAAAATATTTTTTACTCCAACAACATGGTTTTATAGAGCTCCAAACTGGCGGCAGAGAAAAAAACGGGGCCCCGTGGTTGCAGCGCTGGGAATTGCAAAAATTGTCCGATCTGGGAAAAAAATGACTTTTTTAAATCTTAACAAAATTGGTTATCGTATGACACGAGCTTTTTTTTAAATTTTTTTTCAATTTTTAGTGATGTTCCAAATTTGAAAGTGTGTTTTTTCGAAAAAAATATTGACTTTAAAAATTCATAAAAAATCAAAAAAAAAATTTTAAAAAAAAAGAGCTCATGTCATGCGAATCAAGCTTAAAAAAATACAAAAAAAAAATTTCGTCAAAAAATGAACACGCTAGTGCCGCAAACAGTACGAAAAACATGGTTTCGAGATAAACGCGTTCAAAGTTTGTGAACAAAGAAAAAAAAGGTAACCTTCAATCTGCCATGCCTGCTTCGTGTGTTGTGCTGTTTCTTATAGTTTTTTGCAATCGTTTAGCAATTCGGGCTTCACCCTTCACTCTTCAAGTAGGTACAAAATAACAACCAGCAAAAGTCAGGTAGCAAGTAAAACAAGTATATACCAGCTGCCGTACGTAGGTAGCGCAAAAATTAAAAATGCGCTCTCACTAATCAGGCTGTAACTTTTGAATCCGTAAGAATTTTTCCATAAAATTTTTTTTCTTAGAATCTTAAGAATATTTACTAAAATACAAAATTATTAAAAAAAGATTCGATTTCAAAAAACTGCCAATTTCATGTCCCCCCTTAAACTGGCTGAAATATAGCAAGAGTTTATTTCTGCATTTTTGGACGTCGGCCCTAGATTTTCCGATTATTTTCTAACATATTCAATTTAGATTCGTCAGACCATAGAATTTGTTGCCACTTCTTAATGTTTCCTCGTCAGTCCAATCACTATGCGTTCTTGCAAACTGAAGACGATTGCTTCGGTGTCTTTTTATGAGCATTGGCTCTTTTTGGAACAATCTCACAGAAAACTCTTGTATATCTCATTGTAAAGTTAGTTTTTTAAGAGAACAAAAACATTGTTCTAAGAAAATTCGATCGAAGTTTCGAAAAATTTCATATATTCGTACATATTTTCGCACTTAAATTCGATAGAGAATAATTGGGTCAATTTACGTTAAACGGTAATTTAATTCCTTATAATAATGGTTCATTTAAGATGACCACAGATATGAAACATCAAATCGTTATCAAGTGGAGTTGATTTGTTTAAGTTTACAGAAAACAGTGTTAGAAGTCATTAGTCTGATGGAAGTCAAATTACCCTGCAGTGTAAGGCTAATCAGCATAAAATCATGACTACTTTTTATACTAGTTCAAAACATACTAGTTCATATTTTGTCACAAGTTACTAGGTGCAAAATAGATGAAACCTAAGTAGTTTATTGCAAATCACAATAAACCAGTTGGAAAACTAATCAAACGCAACTAGTTTCAATATTATCAAATCTAACCACTTTCTTATTTAGTAAAAGCGAAATAGTTTTTTAAGTAGTGAATATTTTTTTCAGATGATGTCAAAAAACACAGCCAATCATACAAATGTTGGAAGTAGTTGAACTAGTTGAAATATTGGTTTTATATGACTATTTGTCAACCACTCAGAAAATTTAACTAACTATAAATAATTTGTTGTAAACTAGTTTTCAACTGTTCAGAATAGGTCTATTGATAGTTTCTATGACATCGCCATATTAAAAATACCATTTGGGTATATGAAAAAAAAGACGAACTTACTACTCCGTTTTCAACAAGTACGCAGGCTGGTTTTAAATTAGTTGATTACATTGTAGGGAAATTACAAAAAAAGGTATATATCTTAGGTTTTTTCTTTTATAATTTTACAAGTGAATAAATAATTTTGCAACAGATGATATATAATACCCACTTTGAGCAAAATGCTAGTTTTGTGCATTATTTGTATTTGTTTTTGTGAATTTTTTTTAAAATTTATCATCAACATAAGTCATTTACCACGAATATCTAACAACTGGATACTGTAACAAAGTTCAAACTACGCTTCAATGTGGCGTAAGCAAGTTTTGAGTTTTTCCAACATTTTAAAATAAAAAGTTTATTACCCTTCATTTTACTGTACTTCAATTAATTTTAATTTCAATGGAATGGTTAATTAAATCAAAAATATCTAGTTCTAATATTACATAAAATATGCAAATTTATTCTATATTACTTACTCATCGATTTCTTCCTCCGAAAGCGAGTGACTGTTGTTGGCCACAAGTGACATCCTGTTGCTTTAAGTCTACAGTTAGTTTAAGAATGGGAACTTTATAATCTGGAAAATATATGCAAAGAAATAAATTACCAAAAAATAGGAGAAAAATTTTAAAACTTGACATAAGCCTTAAATTGTTAGATAGTTGTTAAATTAATTAAATGACTTCTAGTTGAAATTCTCATAAAGTAAACGAATAAAATTGGCATCGTTATTTTTTCTAAGAGCGTTCCAAGTGCAGAGAGTTCAAAAAAGCAGTTGACGTTTTTGAACTTGAATTCATATCACCTCTAAAAATAATTGAAAGACATAATTGAAGACAACGACAACTTGAATTCAAAACTTTTGAAGTGAAACACTTTTATAGCCGCGTATACAACAATACGGCGAGCTAGATGGAGGGTAGAACCAATGTAACGAAATGGTTCTTAAGAAAACAACAACACAGCAATTCGCCGCAGTAATTGTATAAAAATGAAAAAAATTGCTATTTAAATAAATTTTTTATATTTTTGCTTCCACTGAGAACTCAACACAGTACGATGTGATCTAAAGTCGGCTGTTCTAACCACTCGGCCAAGTAGACATATTAAGTTGAGTAGCTCATACTTATGTTAAATCAACAATCAGTAGTTTACTCTTTCTTTTATGATTGAATTGAGTCTTTCGTTCAATACTCTGAAAGTACAGTACGGTCTAAAAATTTGTATCTGAACGCACCTTTTTTTTGCAGAACATTAGCAAACTTTCAGACATTTCTCAAATCAAGTTTTCATAAATTCAGATTGCTTGCATTGTTTGATTTGGAAACAGTACATGCTGCAATATTAACGAATGCATCTTTTAATCTAAAATTTGTTTTATACTTAGATCTGTGAATTTGCATATAAATATCGTATCTTTCGTATAATTCTAATGTAGTTTTTAACTCACATTTATATCGAAATAAAAAAATATTCGCAGGCTGAAGTATTTTAACGCACACAATACTGGTTACAATCTCTTCAATTACCAACTGAGCTATCAGATTACCTACTATAGGTTGGTCGAAACTAAAACATAAGAAGGATATGTTACAAAAAAATTATGCCGAAAATTAACACTTGTCAATGCATATGTAACCCACCCGGCGAAAGTTCGTTTGCAATAAACTTTTAATTGGCGATCAAAAATCGAAAGTAATTTCATACCAGTGTTATCTAGTGTACCAGTAATAATAAAATTAAGTCTAAAAGTGACCAAAAACTTATACGAAAGTATCCACCTTACAGTAAAAAGGTAGAAAATATAATTATCTTCGCATTTGTGTTGAAGAGTTAATCGCTTTTGATTGTAAACGAATAATTTTTCGAAACATAAGCGAACCTTCGTTTACGAAGTAACCGTTACGTTCGCCAAACGTATCTTTTTCGAATCGTAATCGATATCGAATTCAATTGTTATCATCGCGAACTATTCGCAAATTTTTAAATTTCGATATCGAAGTCGGATTTTGTGCCGTGTGGAAAATTGCACAATCTTTGTGATAAGGTTGGAGTTTCTTCTATATATATATATACATTTCTGCATCAATTACCATTACATATCGTAGCAAATGCAACATAAGATACGATGCAAGTCTTGTAACGAAAAACGAATCAACATTTTTAACTGTGTAGGCACGGTAAAATAAACCCAAACAAGTATGCGCGGTAGCATAAGGTCAGAGCTTCTGACCACGAAGCAAAGGTTTAGAAGTTCTAACTGCAGTTGAAATTTTGTGCTTTTTTTAAATTAAAAATATTTACAATCATACAGGCAGTTTTTGTTTTTTTTTTTAAGAAAAATTGAAAATAAATTATATAAATAAAGCCAAAATTAAATAATCGATTGATGATTATTTCGGATAAACAATAAATTCTTTTTGGCATAAATCATATGGAATTAATTGGGAGATCTATATTATGCTTGTTTTCAAGTTTATTCGTATTTTGTTCGCTTTGATGCACGGGAGGCAATGGTGCGATGGTAGTGCGCTCAACTTACAGTCGAATTGTACGCGGTTCGATGCGAGTACGGAAAGGGAAAAGTGCATTTCTTCCGACACAGGTTTTTCGACAAATTTTTTCTTTTTAATATTTATAAATAAAAATATAATTAAATAAAAAAAAATAAAGCAGAAAGATCTGTCGTCTGTGCTATGAGGATCGAGCCTGGGATGACTTAAGTCATCAAATTAAAATAAAAAAATCCTCTTGATAACCAACTTTTCAGTAACTTTCCGTAAACAAAAGGGACAATTGATGTTTCCCATGATATCACTTATGATGAATATACTAGTTGGCTTTATGAAAAAATACAGTTCTTAAACTACTACAGGTATGACAGCAGACTGATTTTTAACTATTTGGTTGCACTGAAGGAGGGAATGTTAATAAAATAAATTAGCAATCTTCCCAGAAATTCCATTTTTGGGTAAAAGATTCACTTCTACCGTGCGTGGCGGCCACTCACATATTTTTTTCAGAATAAAGAATCAATTTTTTTATTGATATGAATGCTTTTCACAAAGAAAGCAATTCACACAGAATATCAGAATTTTCAATTATTCTCTTTTATACAATATTCTTTTTTTATTCACTCTTCGTTTTTAATTCATTACTCAGCATTTGTTATTCACTATATTATTCACTATTTATAATGTTATGAATAATTAACATAATTTTTTATAATATTATGGATAATTGAAGTAATTTTTTGATAATGAAAATGAATAATTGAAATGAATAATTAATCAATTTTTAAAATTGAATTTGGAAAAAAGATTTTATTTATGAATCAATTTTACATTCATGGAATAAATTCGTATTTCGTTATTCAGTTGAACTTAAAAATAAAAAACCAAAAACACAGGTGCGTCGTTGGACACACGAAAGAAACAAAGCTTTTTCGCAGTTACATAGATTTGATAGCTTAATAATTTTTTCTTTTTAATAAATTAACTTTTAAACACAAAAATTTAAAATAAAATAAAAATTATTACATATATATATAGGAAACATATTTACTGCTTATTTTTTATTGTTGAATGTTAAATTTCCAAGCCAATTACATATACGGGCATATAATGCCAGCGACTCTCCATTTTAAGTCTCTACACATGGTTGTGAACTTGGCTGCACTGAACAAATTTTTTCCTTCAACAGCGTACTACTTAGCGAAAATTTTTCAGATTTCACTCCAAGCAAATCACAGAACCAGGATAAAAATAAATATTAAATATATATTAAAGAACGCACACGAAACAAAATTTAACAAACATTTTAGATACCTTGCCGATGTCATGCATGCGTTTGTTAATTCCATATTTAGTGATATCGTCTATTTTTTTTACACTTAAAAATGCACTTGTCAACGCATTTGTGGGCATTGCTAATTTTCTTCGTGCCAACAACACCACAAACGCATTCACAATACACACACACCGATGCTGGAGACACCTTGTGGCAAATTAAAGCAATTTTTTGTTATTTGTAGCATAGCAAATACACAATGCTCTATCTATTGATAGATGGTGACGATCTACTGCAGCATAGCTTCTGTTATAATTAATATTGAATTAACAACTGTTTCTATCAAGCCTTTGTGGCCTGGTGGATAGTGTGTTGGACTCTCATTAAAGAGGACACGCGTTCGATCCCCACGAGCGGACCGAAAAATATTTTTTGTATTTAATATTAAAGTATTGAATTTTCTTGTTGTAATAAGCGCTAGCAACAAAGAAACCATCAAATATCCAAGAAAAAATCTGTCGAAAATTTTTCAGATTTCACTACAAGCAAATCACAGAACGAGGAGTAAAAAGCTTCGCTTCAAAAACTATAAAGTAAAATGTCCCGAATTTTTCATACGGGTCCAAAATAAACTTTAATACTAAGCTCACACTGAGATCTAAATGCGCTTTTACGAAATGCAATATATATTTGTCACTTTTACTCCTACAAGAAGCATACGGCCACGCATTCTTAATTGCAAATGCGCATTTCGTTAAATGCGCACTTAGCTCTCAGTGTGAAGGTAGTATAATTTTGAAAAAAATGTGCACATAAAATACAACATTATAAAAAAACAGCTTTTAGTTTGCTGTTTCTGGCATTAAAACAAACACTCACTCGTCAGATAAGTAAATGTGAATAGCTTCCCGCACGTGATTTCAATGAAATTTTGTGCCATTTTATGTTCAACTTACTCAAACACCAGCAGTACCGAATGCTTTAAAACGTTTCAAAAGGACATTCAGCAGTTTTGTTCAAATATACGCTCAACGTGTGTTAAACACATGTGGGCCTAGGTTCAAAGTTTATTCTATGTTATACAAACATTTGAAGTGACTGCTAATTAAAAAAAGTGGCAACCGGTTGGAACGTGCCAAAATGTTATGGCACAAAAATGAATCAGAGCCTTCAACTTCTGTAGCAGAATTTTGATGACACAAATCCGGGGTAGAGAACATTAACAATTTATTTGATGCTTTTTTTTTAATGCACAATTTTTTTTTGCCAAAGGGTTTCAAAAGTTTTCGTGTGCCCACTGTTTATCCCCGATTACAATCAGTGATTCTCGTTAGTGATTATATAACACAGCAAGCATGTAAAATGTGAACACCTTAATGAGTGCTGTTTCTCAAAATACTTGATGAAAGTAGAAAAACCCTACCTACCTGGGTTTGGCAAGCAATTAAAAACATAAATGTATCCAAGCCTAAACTCTGAAGGACTCTTTTCATTTAAATAGGAATATTAAAAAGCAAAAATATTAAAAGTTTCAATATAGAAAATAGCAAGCACCCAAAAGGGAATAAATTTTGCTTCCTTTGTGGTCACATAGTGCCTAAATATAAACAGAAGGGGCGAACAAATTTCTGGATCATTTATACTATGGAATTCAATTTTGCTATAAATAAACAAGGAATCCTTTTTTTTTAATATCGTTATTTTATACGAAAGTAGTATCATTTCATTTAATATGGAACACTACTTCGTTCAAATGACACTATTGGCTAGCCTTGCAGTAGCCCATACGAGGAACCCAATTTTTCAGTATATTTTTGATTATACGGAGCTCTATTTAACCGATGGCTGCACCTATAATGGCTCCTCTCAAATGATAGTTCAACAAAATCAAATCGCAGCAAAACGGCTAAAACGCCATTTTCTTGAAAAACGCCCAAACTATCACACCCAGGAAAAAAATCGTAAAACCAAAAAAAAGCACTTTACCACAAAGACTTTTATTGACTAGATTGTGCCCAAAGACAAAACAACGTTACGGCAAAGACACAAAAATTGTTAGATTCCCAAGGACAATATACTTTAAATCAAATACTTAAATTCTAGTGGCAAAGACGTACGTCTGTAAAAAAGCATGAAAAAAGTCGTAAAAGTAAAGACAATGCACTTTGGCACAAAGACTTTTATTCGTTACGACAAAAACGCAGTCTGTTAGATTCCCAAAAATATATACTTTAAACCAAAGACTTAGGTCCTTGATTTTAAGTACGTATCTTTTTAATTGTAACATTCAAATTGCTATTTAAATTGTTTTCTGAAAAAAACTACGCAGCAAATTTTAAATGAAACCAAAACAAATTTGAGTAAACTTTCTTTATTTAAGTTTTTTTTACATCCTTTTTTATTTGAGGTTATATTTGCTAGCATTTTTCAAAGATCACTGCACACCCTGCAGTTCTTGGAAATGCTTCTATATAACAAAACTGACACTTGATTGCACTTAATAAATAACTTTTCACTTAATTCACACATTAATTCACTTTCATTCAAAACTAAAAAGAAAAACTTATACGTTGGCAGGGGCAATAATAAAGCGCCCCAGTGAACCAAAACTACCATTTTTGAATTCATTTATGAACCTTTTCGGGTAGAAACGTTCATTTTCGGCACTCATAAAAGAACCCTTTTTATATCATTCGTCAGACTAAAATGCCTCTCAAAAACGAACCTTATTTTGTTCGCAAATGAGTTAAAAAAAGAACCATAAATTATCCTCTTTTTTGTTCGGAAATAAGTTAAAAAAAGAACCATAAAAGTTATTTTTCGGCACCCTTAAAATTAACCCTTTTTGAATCAATCGCCGGACGAAAATGCCTCTCAGAAACAAACTGTTTTTTTCTTCGAAAATGAGTTCAAAAATGAACCATACAAAAGTTATTTTTCGGCACTCGAAACCGAAACGAAATTGAACCCTTTTTGTATCAATCTTTGGACTGAATTGCCTCTCAAAAACAAACCTTGTTTTGTTCAATAATGAGTTAAAAAAAAGAGCCTTTTTGAATTATAAATTGTATTATTGCATAATACTATTTATAATTACATATCGATATTTTGTTAAAGAAGAAATGATTATTACTAAAATTAGAGATCATATTAATCATTGGATTAATATACCTGGGCTGGAATTCACGCATTGTGTTTTTCATGATATTGATGTTTCAAAGGGGACAAGGCGTGATTGTTTTCCAATTTGACAAACTTCCAAATTATATATGAAATATCAAAATAGTTAATAGTTATCAAAATAGTTTTGATAGAAATGCTGAAAATTTTCATACGTGTAGCAGTACATCCATCTCGCACTGGTAAAAAAGTTCATATGACGTTTGTACGAAGGTTAACATTTTCATTTTAAGTTCCTTTATTTGCCTGATTTTAGAATATAAAAAGTAACATTTATGAACAAAAAATGGTTCGTTTATGAGAAATTGTTTCCTACTGATCTGATAAAAAAATTATTCTTTTTTGAACTCATTTCAGAATGCAAAAAAGAAACATAAATGATTCATTTCCGAACTCATTTCATTTTTGAACAAAAAATGGTTCATTTACAAGGAAGACTTACCTACAGAAATCATACAAAAATGATTCATTTTCGACTCAAAATAAGTTTTTAATGAATTTCGCAAAATATGCACAATATTTTTTTATGGGAAAAGCTTTCACGAATTTAATATTTTATAACAAGCACTTTTAAGCGACAAAATAAAAAAGAAAAAATTAAAAAAAAAAAATTCTAACCAAAAACGTTCGCAAAACTCTCACCTACTCAAAGCCTTCGCTTATGGTTCAGTGGGGCTGCTGCGGCGGACTATTCAATGTTGGCACTCGCACACAATTTTCTTATTCTTCGTATACAAATATGATTTTGAAGAAAACATTCTTTAAAGTAACTTTAAAAGAGTCTTTCAATTCAATTCAAAGAAGAATTAAGTCATTATAGTAAATATTTTATCTTCACGGCAAAGATTGTTTCATTGATTTAACTTCAAAGAACTTTAGACTTTTGTTTCGATGATGCAGCACTTGCATAGTTGAAGGATAAATCATTATTGCAACGATCTTTTCCTTTTGGCAAAGATATTTAGGTAACAGTTTTACAAGAACTTTTATTCTTTGATTTTAAGGCGTTTAATTTTCTCGGTGCAGCTATCATTGCCTCATCTTCAAAGAAAAGCATCCTGCTTATCGGTTGCGATCCAAATGCCCATCACTCGCAATGGGGCAGTACAGACATCAGCAAAATAGGTGAGTGTATTTTTGAATTAATCCTTCCCACAGATCATATTCTATGTAATAGGGGCAATAGGTCAACATTCCAGAATAGAATCAGTGAAGAGATAACTGGGAGGTGTCACAAAAGAAGTCGTTTTCCGACCACTTTAGGATTCTCTTCACTATTGACTACGACTCTTGATCATCAATTAAACAGTTCAGGAACCTATTAAAAACTTTCTGGGAAAAGTAATCAGTCTGGATTAGCAAAAACATTGCAGACCTAGACACAGAGTATCTCCAAGATGATGCATCTATTGACAAGGTAGTCGAGCTTATAACAGGAAAAATTAACTAAGCTTTGGAGTTGGTGGACCAGCGACCTTAAAAAGAGGCGATCAGAGGTTAGAAAACTTCACCGAAAGGTAATTTTAAGCAAATAAGAACAAGACTGGACAATCTAGAAAATGTTTTATTGCATAAAGCTTTATAAGAGAAATTATACAAGAAAATGGAATTTTCAATGCTATTGTAAGGCTCTTTCAAGCCAAGCTTGAATAATTATTTTTATACAAGACTTTTCAGTTAAGTTGAAATAACTTCAAATTGTGATCTGGGCTGTTCATCAGGAAAGTGAACTTTCATGATCAGATCGTGGTCAGATATCCACGTTTTCTAAAAGATGCAATTCAATTCAACCAAATCATAATTACTTTTGAAATTATAGAAACCATGTAGAAACCATAAATTGGAATTTTAATTGTTGTTTTTTCAGATTCAAAAAAGATGCAAAATAAGTCTGCAAATGTAGCTGGGAAATCGTCTGAAAAAATATTATATTTGGGATTTAGGTTTGATAAATAGGCCTTGCACAGGACCAAAATTGCAAACACAAGATTTAGATTGATAGAAATATAACATATCTAAAAAGAAACAACATTGAATGGATACAATTTTTTGCTTATTCACTTCACATACAATGCCCCCCATGTCAAATGAATATGTACTAGTCAATAGGTACAACAAAAATCTTCACTCTCAAAGCCACAAGCCAAAGACACACAGCTAATTGTAATATAGCTAAAAAAATAACTGAAAAAAATATTTATAGTCATCTATCAGCGATCAGAATCTGAAAAACATTAGTTCCAGATCAGTATCTAGAATTTTTTTGTGAAGCTTTAACAGCTCAACCTTGAATGAATGCCATTAATCAGAACGGAGGAAGGAAGTGTTGGCAACACTGCGTAATGTTCATGAAGAAATTTTGCATATGCCAAAAAAAAAAAAAATACTTAAAAAATTTATTCAGGTGAGAGTGTCTAAAACAAAGCTGTAATTCCCCTAATGGTGATTATGATGATGAAAAATTTTGCAATTAACAGCTGACTCAGCGTATTTAAATAAAATAACTGTGGTTAAGAGTGTCTTAACATCTGGCTTCAACACAATAATACCGATAAACATTTAAAATAGCTGACATTTGAGCAAGTCGAATTATTCATTAATTGTACACTATATGTATGTCAAAGCTCTTGAGCTATAACTGCATAACAGACACTAAAGTCTCCACCCCGCGCAATTCGATTGATTTTTTTCCATCTACGTCTACTTTGGCTAGAAAAAATTGGTTTTTGTGTATCTCATAAATAGACATAATTACACACACACACACACACACACCCATTCACAGAGCAAATAATTGGTAGATCGTTATAACGACATTTTTGGTATATTCAATTTGTTTAAATCGCATAGCTTTGCACTAAGGAAATAATAGCCTACTTTAAGGCTGGCAATATTTTTCGTCGTAAAGTAATATTTTAAAGAGAGCTCTTTTTTCGAATTCACCTACCTCAAAGAATGGAAATTTTTGCAAATTTTTTCTTTATGAAAAAGTTTAGTTCAATTATGAATATCTTTAGTATTTATTAAAACTGAACAAATTTAGTGTAAACTAAATACAGACATAAACACAGTTAAGATGAGGCAACATTTACCGAAATGAATATACGCGGACACTACAGCAATATCTACTTCCAACACTGTCTGAGAATCTGGCCAAACTGTTAGTTTACGCAGCAGCACCCTTTTTCGGCGCTGAATTTCACTCAAAATATTTTAGAGAAATTTTGTGCACAATCTTGTAGTTGTTTCACTCAGCTCGGTATGCTCCACCACACACAGTCTAAGTAAACAAAATTATTTATTGTCCCAATTAGAGAGAAATAAACTCACAACCTTAGTAATACAAAACAACCAAAGCTTCAACAAACTAAACAACGATAACAACAACAAGAAATCAACATTACTCATCGAAACTCATTTTTCTGTCCGTCACATGTTTGAGTAAACTGAGCAAAGAACAACAGTTCACTCAAGTTTACTCTTATCCTTGTTGACGCCTGCGTCAGGACTTTTTGTTTAGCTTGAACAACAATGTGAATGACTTTGGTTGAATGAGTCGTTTTTGTTGTGGGGTGGTTGTTATTGTAGAATCCCAGTAGAGAAAATAGTCATGACAAAAGCCATTCTGTACTGATTATACGCAATAATAGTAAATTGTTCTGCTCTGGATTAAAAGCCCTTTCTTACTACTTTTCTTTACTTATTTATTACTTTTAACATAGAGTTGTCATAGACCTGATTTACACTGATCAGAACTTGACGTCAATTCTTTCCTATTCCCTCCCATCCCATCCACAAATGCAAGACTTCATGGTCAATTATTGACCAATATCATGCGGGACTTAAAAAATAATAACGAAAAAAAACGAAATGGCCATTTCAGCCCTGGAAAGGACTTTGATCGAGCTTCTTATGATCAATTGTGTTGTGCGTGTTGTGAAATGTTTGAACACAAATGATCGAGAACTGGACCTACAAGTTTTATGCCGACTCTGAACGGCTTATATTCTCAAGAAGCTCTCTATGTCAGTTTTTACTCTCTGAGGTTTGCCATTGTCTGTAGACAGGTGACGGCCGAACAGAAAAATTAATTCGATTGAAAAAACTTTCTGTATCAGGTGGGATTCGAACCAGGGTTGTCTGGCGTATTAGCCACACACTTTACCAACTGCGCCACGGCCACCAAAAATATTAACTCTGTTGTATATTAAGCTTTATTTAAGCTATAGGAATCATCCATAAACAACATTGACGATTTTTTGCTTTATTTTACTCCTACATACCCCTCCGTCGAAAATAGTGTTTTTTCTTTTCTTCCCCCAATTCCCTTGCCCCCTCCCATGTGGAGAATAATTATTATAATATCAAATGTAGTAAAAACAAATTCATTATTTTTCCAATTTTAAGCTTTAATAATCTGTATGTCGCTTTGTAAAAATGGCATCGGGTTACGCTGGATGGCGTTAGAAAAATAAGGTTTCATACTAAAAAATCTTATAAGACGATTTTGTGATAGCTAGACTCAGTTTTGTTCACGTTTTCTTTTCTTCAATAAAAGCAAAAACGCAAGCCAGGCGGATGAAAATGTGAATAGTATTTATGGTCCTTATCAGTGTGGCTTTCGACCTGGTAGGTCCACCATAGACTAGATTTTCACGCTACGACAAATCCTTAAGAAAACCCACGAAAATCAAATTGACACACATCATCTCTTTGTCGATTTTAAAGCTGCGTTCGATAGCCCGAGAAGGGATTGCCTATACGCAACAATGTCTGAGTTCGGTATACCAGCAAAGTTGATACTACTTTGAAGAATGACGTTGAGCAACACACGCAGCTCCGTCAAGGTAGGAAATGACCTCTCCGAAACCTTCAATACCGAAAGAGGTTTCAGGCAAGGCGATCCACTGTCTTGCGATCTCTTCAACATCATCATGGAGGGGATCGTACGAAAGGCCGGTGTGCATCGTAATGGCACCATTTTCTACAAAGGCATCCAGCTCCTTGCGTACGCTGATGATATTGATATTGTCGGCAGAACCAAGAGAGATGTTACCGCTTCTTTCGCCACTATCGAAAAGGAATCAGCCAAAGTGGGTTTGACTATAAATGAGGGTACATGTACATGTTGTCTACTACAAACAAGGGAGCGCGGCGTTTAGACTCCCACGTTTCATCCGGCAGCTATAACTTTGAAGTAGTCAAGGAGTTCGTTTACCTTGGTACCGCCATTAATACCAAAAACGAAATCAGCCTAGAGATAAAACGAAGAACACTAATTGCTAATAGGTGCTACTACGGGCTCAGTAAGCAACTACGTTCCAGAGTCCTCTCTCGATCGACAAAACTAACACTCTACAAGACGCTCATTCTACCTGTGCTGCTTTATGGCGCTGAGGCATGGGTAGTTTCGCAAACTGACGCAGCCGCTCTGGGGGTGTTCGAGAGAAAAGTTCTTCGCAAAATCTTCGGTCCTGTTCGAGTCGGCGATGACTATCGCATCCGAATGAACCACGAGCTGTATGAGCTCTACGATGACATTGACGTAGTTTGGCGTATAACTGTGCAGCGACTACGCTGGCTGGGTCATGTCCATCGTATGAACGACGAAGCTCCAGCGAAAAAGGTGCTCGAGGCGAGGGTCGCTGGTCAACGACGACGAGGGAGACCATGGCTCCAATGGATGGACCAGGCTGAGGAAGCCCTAACCGCACTTGGTGTATCCGATTGGAGAAGGCGCGCGCAAAGCAGAGGCGCCTGGCGAGAGCTGATGAGGTCGGTCGAAACCCGGACACGGGTTGTAACGACCACCTAAGTAAGTAAGTAAGTAAGAGCAAAAAGCAATAGGAGCAGAGATATCAACTATAATCGACAGTTTTTGTGTTTTTTGTATGGGGACCTCCAGAACGTTGGCAGAAATTTAAGGTCAAAAAATAATAGGAAGATCAAAATCTTCCTCTAACTCAATTTTTGAACATAGCATTAGGTTTGACTTTGTCCAATGATCGCAAGCGCAGTACTACTAAATATGAGACGACGATCAATGCGGTTGTTCAAGGCACTTACATGCATTCCACTCAAACATTTTTGTTTCTTACTTTAGTTACCATAAACCTGTTGTACCTTTTTGGAATATAATAAAATGGTTGAAATATGAATGATTTCATACTAAAATTAATTTGAAAATTTAAAAAAAAAACCAAGCGATTTGTGCCTCTATTTGTTTTTGCATAACTAGGGTTAGTTTATTTCCTAATTAAGAAATTGAATATCAAATTAAAAATATTGAAATTTTCGAACTGATGGATGTCCATGGTATTCCTATATAATACTGAAATTAAACTTAAGCACGCTATTAAATTGAATGAGCAAAAAAAAACATAAAATCTGTCCACGTGCCCGTATTTTTATGTATGTAGGCTCATATTTCTATATGTATACACAAAACATGCTATTAGAGAACTACAAATTATAAAATAAAACTGTTGCTCTCGTTTTCATTAAATGCAGCATGATGGAATTCAAAAAAATTTTCAGAGCTCTCCACAACAACGCCAACAACAAAATAAGAACGGCAATAAACTTCCGACAAATACGTATTTAAAACGCCATAAAATTAATAAATTTTCATAGCTTTCCAAAGCTAGCCAGCTAGTAAGAAATTTAAGAATTATATTCGTATTGTATTTCAAGAAACTGTTTGGCAATATTTGTGTATTCAGTATTTTCAATATTCGATCTAGAAACTTGTTCTCTAGAAAGTACCCGAAAATAGGTCTCAATTTTAATAAATATTTTGAAATAAATTTGATTTAAACAACAAAAAATTCGCAGAACAAACAAACGCAGTTTTATTATGCGATTTTTGAATTTATTCATATTTTTGCAAAAAGAAACGCAAAAAACTAAGCAAATGTTTTTAAATTTTCCAAAATAATAACATTAAAATAAATCAATTTTAATAAAAAACTAAGTCTTTTGCCAAGCACAAAAATGCTAACAGCAAAACATTTTGTTAAAAAGCTAAACGTTATTGTGTTCCGTTTATCAATAGTGACGCAAATACTTTTTTTATTTGTCTATCCATACTATAGAAATAGATTAATACAGAATTGATTAATTGAGTAATTTTCCATATTCGGATTAATTTAACACTGTAGACCTCATGATAGTCTTACAAATAGGATAACTCTGAAAACTGATTCTCTTTTTGTTCAAATTCATTGAATGGTGCAACTCATTTCGAAAATGTTTCTAGGGCCATATCTCAGCAATGAGCTGGCCAATTTTAAAATTTTTTGAAGCGAAGCTTTTTACGCCTCGTTCTGTGATTATAAAAAAAAAAACGAAGTGGCCATTTCAGCCCTTGAAAGAACTTTGACCGAGCTTCTTTATGATCAATTGTGTTGTGTGTGTGTGTTGTGAGAGGTTTGAACACAAATGATTGAGAACTGAACCTACAAGTTTTATGCCTACTACGAACGGCTCTTATGTTCTCAAGAAGCTTTTCATGGCAGTTTTTTACTCTCTGAGATTTGCCATTGTCTGCAGAGAGGTGACGGCCGAAAAGAAAAATTAATTAAATTGAAAAAACGTTCTGTGTCAGGTGGGAATTTAAACAAGGGTTCTCTAGTGTATGGGGCACACACTCTACTCACTACACCACGGCCTCCACTTGAGTAAAGTCTCAAACACGACACTTTTCAGTTTCTACAGCGGTTTTCTTAGAAATTTTTGTTTCTTTGTTTCTTGCGTCTATTATAAGACGAAATTTATTTTCAATATATTAAAAATATTTCTTCGATCTTCCGCTGGAATCCGAACTCGCATCGTTGTGATTAGGAGATCAATGCACTATGCACTGATCCAAAAGCATCTGTTAAGCACAGTTGTTGATTCAATATCAAGTATGTGCTACTAAAGCTATGTTGCAGTAGATCACAATAATCTCTAAATAGATGGAAGATTGTGTATTGGTTATTCTACGTATAAAAACAATGCACATAAAATGTTCCACTTGCTACAAGATGTCACCAGCATCGGTATTTTAATAACTAAGCTATGTTGCAGCAGATTGGAAAATCTAAATATTAAAAGGTAAACCAAAGGTAAAGTAAAACCAAATGGTTCTTATGAAAGCAACAATACAGCAATTCGCCGCACTAGTTGTATAAAAACGAAAAAATTCTATTTAAGTTTTATTTATTTAATTTTATATGGTTCCTTCCTGAGGATTGAACACAGTACGCTGTGATGCATAGTCGGCTGTTCTAACCACTCGGCCATGTAGACATATTTATTTGAGTAGCTCATACTTATGTTAAATCAACAATCAGTACTTCTCTCTTTCTTTTATGATTGAATTGAGTCTTTCGTTCAATACTCTGAAAGTACAGTACGGTCTAAAAATTTGAATCTGAGCGTAGATTTTTTTTTTCAGAACATTAGCATACTTTAAGGCATTTTTCATATTGAGATTTGATAAATACAAATTGATTGCATTGATTGATTTGGAACCAGCACATGCTGCAATATTAACGAATGCAACTTTGAATCCAAAATTTGTTTTATTCTTTGATCTGTGAATTTCCATATAAATATTGTATTTTTCATATAATTTAAATAAAGTATCACATTTAAATCGAAATTAAAAAATATTCGCATGCTGCGGTATTTTAACCCACAAAATGCTGGTTATAAGTTCTTCCATTACCAACTGAGCTGTCTATTATTAAATAATAAGTTTTTAATAATTTTTAATTTTCGTGTCACGGAGGACATATTTCTCATCCAAATCGGATGAGCGGTTTGGAGTTTTACTCGATTAATTTAGAAATTTGTACTACAGCGCCCTCTGGTGTTCAACATAGAACATAATAGATAAATAATAATGCAAGAAATTCAAAAAGTCACCGACTTCTTCGGTTGCCTTCAGAGACACAGGATCAAAATTAAGCCCCGTATCCTGATTTCGAGCATTTCAATATCGGCATCCACATCCGCATCCGAAACATCACTTCTTCATTTATTAATTGGCGAAATAGAGCATTCTACCTATATTTCAACTATATCGGTGATTCTATGTCGAATCGGGCGCTTTTCGAAACTTACATATTTGTAAAAATTTGATACTTGCAAGTACATAAAAAACTAGAAATATTTTCAAATATTTTTATAATGTTTTTTTTTTTGCAAGTTATACACTGTAGAAATTAAAAAAAAATGTGTGTTTCGGACATGTAGTAAAACAACTATATCTTCAAAACCATTAGTCCTACAAAAAAAAAAAAAACTAAGTCAAAAATTAATCCAAAGTCCTACAAAAGATATATTTTTTAAGATCTTAAATTGATCTCCTTTGTGGTGTATTTTTTTATCAACACTTTAATGAAAAATTTTAATTTTTTTGGCCACTTAAAATTTCATTCACATTTTTCAAGGTCAGCACCACCACTTTTTTGGCATTTGAAGACATTGTCGTATTGAGGCGTTCGTTCTTTATGCATTCCCAAATTTTGACATTGGAGAATGCATTTTTCAGACACTGCCTACACAACTTTTGCATACAAAATACTTTTATTTTTAATTAAAAATGAGATTTTTAGTATTTTTTGTACTTAAAAAATTACCTTTTTAATTTTTCAGATAGTGGTGTACCTCGGACAGCTTTTCCTTTATCAAGAAATAAAAAAAAAAATAAAAATATAAAAGAAAAACTACATAAATCTTAATCGTAATAAAATGCTGTTGGAAGTATATTACTAGCTGTAAGTACCCTAAAAAGTGCAAAAAAATACTAAAAATTCCATTTTTAATTAAAAATCGAAAAATTGTTTAGGCAGTTTTTGAAAAATTCGTTTAAAATAGTAAACATTCATATTTCAAGGTAAAATTTTGGAAGTGAAATAAGAATGAATGCCCCAATACGACAATGTTTTCAAAAGACGTGGTGCTGACCTTGAATGGTCTCCCTCGTCGTCGTTGACCAGCGACCCTCGCCTCGAGCACCTTTTTCGCTATAGCTTCGTCGTCCATACGATAGACATGACCCAGCCAGCGTAGTCACTGCACAGTTATACGCCAAACTACGTCAATGTCTTCGTAAAGCTCATACAGCTCGTGGTTCATGCGATAGTCATCGCCGACTCGAACAGGACCGAAGATTTTGCGAAGAACTTTTCTCCCGAACACCCGCACAGCGGCTGCGTCAGTTTGCGAAACTACCCATGCCACAGCGCCATAAAGCAGCACAGGTAAAACGAGCGTCTTGTAGAGTTTTAGTTTTGTCGATCGACAGAGGGCTCTGGAACGTAGTTGCTTACTGAGCCCGTAGTAGCACCTATTAGCAATTAGTGTTCATCGCCTTATCTCCAGGCTGACTTTGTTGTTGTTATTAATGGCGGTGCCAAGGTATACAAACTACTTGACTACTTCGAAGTTATAGCTGCCGGATGAAACGTGGGAGTCTAGACGCCACGCTCCCTTGCTTGTAGACAGCATATACTTTGTTTTACCCTCATTTATTATGTTGCATATAGGCAATCCCTTCTCGGACTCTCGAATGCAGCTTTAAAATCGACAAAGAGATGGTGTGTGTCAATTTGACTTTCATGGGTTTTCTCCAGAATTTATCGTAGCGTGAAAATCTGGTCTATGGTGGACTTTACAGGTCGAAAGCCACACTGATAAGGTCCAATCAGTATTTTTGTAATCGGCTTTAATCTTTCACACAGTACGCTTGAGAGATCTCCATTTTGAGCTCTACAAGTGGAAAAGGGAAATCAGATTCACTAATTTTAGATCAAATGACAAAAAAAAAAAATTTTGCAATTTTGCAGTAGAAAACAATTAATTATTTGCTTGAAATAAATCATTTATTCCTGTCATAATTAAGACACTTACATTTAATTTGAGGACAACAGGTCTGTTTCCGTACTCAATTCAAGTAACTTGAAGTTGCTTGAAACCTTTTTTTTTACATATTTTCGAGCTCGAGAGAGAAGAAAACAAGCAAAATGTAACTCTATCGAGTTCGAAACTAGCTTGAACTTTACTTGAAAAATTTTCTATTGATTTGTGAAAAAAAAATTCAAATTTTGTCCTTTAATATAAGTGCTAGTGTTTTAAATATGATGTTTTCTTGTTAGAAAAATGAATTAATTTCTAGCAAATAATAAGTCTGTTTCCGTACTCACTTCAAGTAAACTTCGAGTAAAGTTCGAGTAATAGAGAGAAATTTGATTATCTGTCAAAATGAGAAAATTTGTCAAAAAGTACGGAAACGACTTCAAGTAAGTTTTTTAGCACAACAGCTGATATTTGAAAGTAAATAAAAAATTTAATTGGCTGGTTGGCATATGTATTTAAAAAATGCAAAATTAAAATACTTTCAGATGAGCTGGAAGCATCTGGTAGCAGTATATTTAACAGATCAACACTTCCATTTCCGTTCATATTACATGTTTTAACGTTATTTTTATTAATTTGCTAACCAATTGCATTAATTTTTGCCACAACACAGCACAACAATTAATTTTTTTTTACTTTAACAATCAGCTTTTTGCAGCTCAAGAGAGTGACTGTTCTTCTTCTCTCTCGTCCTGGAAAAATGTGTAAAGAAACACGTTCGAGTAACTTCAAGTTACTTGAAGTGAGTACGGAAACAAACCTAATATCAATCAGCTTGAACTTTGCTCGAACTTTACTTGAAGTTAGTACGGAAACAGACCTACTTAATAAGCGCACATATTTATTTTCACAAATCAATAGAAAATTTTGATCTGTCAATTGGAAGAAGAACAGCTGTTTGAAGCTGTTAGAACTTATTTATCCTTCAAAAACTTTGTTTTTTTTTTTTTTGAGGTTTTCATAATTTTATTTCGCTTTGGAATACTGTAATATCGTGATGCGAGGGGGATATTTATCTTAAACTGGGTGAACTTCGTTTTTAAATTAAAATACGAGTTTTAAAATTAACTTTGTTTGACCGATGTCAATTTTATTGTGTCTTCTTAAAAACTAACAAAAGAAAATGCAGAAGAGAAAGGATGAGAGCTAAGAGTGGCAGCTTAACTCTGCAGCACATGGTGCTTAATTGTGGGCTCAACAAATTCTGTGTTGAACTTAATCTTTATTTTTAGTGTTTGTTAGAATTTTGTTGTTAAGGAATTGTGTCTACAGTGGTGCAGTTAGTTGTGTTAGAACTTAAATATTGTTAGTTAGCAATTTTGGAATCTTGCACAGTGTATCGTTTAGTATCGTTTAGCGAGAGGATAATTTTTTTTCATATCCGAAGCAAAGATGCCCAACATTTTACTTACCTTCTACCTACAATAACGTCTACCTTACGATTCCAGGATAGGAAATGACAAAAAAAATATACTGTTTTATGCTAATTGGACAATTTCTAAAATATTGGAATCAAAAATTTTCCAGATTTCATATATTTTTTTTTCAAATTTTTTTTAACTAATGTTTTTAATCGTTTCTTGTGTAACTTTTTCACCCAATTTTAGGAATTTGTCTGTAAGGCATTTCATTTGAATTAAATTAAAAAAGTTAATACTCATCTATTTTTGATATTGCTTATATACCATTTGTATATATTTTTTTCAGACTATCATGGTAACCTCACCACTGTTGCTATTATAAAGGGATATTACTATAAAAAATTTAGTATGGGAGGTTGCATTCTTGTTTGCCAAATCATGACCAAACTAATTTAGATACTTTACTTTACTTTAGGTTTTATTCTGAAAAGGTTTTGGCATATTTCAAAACTTTGCATTCGGATGTATGGGAGGTACCACCCTCCCTTTTGATATCTTAATATCAGTAAGTTTATAATGTTAAATAGGTTCCAAAATAGCAAAATACAAATTTTAGTGAAGATATTTTTAAGATTTGGAGTTTTGGCCAATCCTCCCATACAAGCGACCCCATCTTTTTTGCGCTTTAAAAAAACTAAAAAAAATATTAAAATAAAATTTAAGCAATATTATTAAGCTTTATTTTACATACAATTTCTTAATTTTATTTTTTCTTTTTTTTTTTTTGCTATCACAAAACTTTTTTTATCTCTGTTCAAAATTTCAAAACATTTTATCTCCCCCAAAGCAAAAAGCTTAAGCCACTGCTGTAGTGAAGCCCAAAGTAAAACAACCCTATAGGAACAAACTAACTAGTCTTTAAAAACAACTAATTAAAAAACTAGTTTAAAATAAACTAGTATATGAACTACTTTGAATTATATTAAGGGGGTCTTCTCATTGAGCAACTTTTTTTTTTTTACTTTTTTTTGCATTTATTTATAGCTTGGGTAGTTGTAAATATGCCCCTAAAAGGATTTTTAGAAATTCGAAATACTTTAGAAGATACAGCCTTTTTTGTGAAGCAAGGTCTTCGTCAAAATGAGCTATTTTTTTTCGACTCATTTTCGAACGAAGCGGCATAAAGTAACCACCGAATTCCGTTGAAAATGTTTATTGTTAGGTAAAAACGTGTTTGCACACATATTCATACAAACATACGAATACACATTTCTGCTTATTTTAGGGGTTGAAGCATTTTTTGAGTCCAGGTGTTCAACTGAAAGCATCATTTAGTTCAGTTTGTATCGAGTTGAGCAACAGACGCGTGCGCTTCAGTGAACGGAAAAGTAAATTTTTCATAAATTTATTGTGATTTTTGTAAAATGGATCAGAAAAATAATAAAAAAAAAAAAACGCCCAAGTGAGCGTCAGAATCGTGCTAAAAACGCGGGTTTAGTGGAATCAGCATCTTAGACCAGAGGATTCTGAATATACCAGTACATCGGCCAAGAAATTCAAGAATAACGAAGACGACGAAGTATCAATCAAAAACAATTTGAAGTATTGCATTCTCGAGTTCTGTTCTGGGTTTACCACGTTGTCAGCGTTGGTAATTTGTGCCTCATGCAAGCAAAAAATTGAGTTCTCAGAAGCCTCACCAAATGGAGTTGGATTTAAAATCGCTTTGAACTGCGCCTGCCCACGCACAACATACAGCCATGTACACATAAATAGCACAAATGTCAACTTATTTTTTAAACGTTTCATTTAAACATAATAATGCATTCATTAACTGTAGTTATAATTTTTTGAGACTCCAGTGTGACGTTGCTTAAAACTCCGAGAGAGATGTACCGTTACTTACTTTTATTTGCTCAGGCTATCTCTTTCTGTATAGGCATGTACGATCTGCTGTGGTCATATAAATAGCACACATGTTAGTTGGTGAATAAAAGTCAACAAGATCGGGTGCTTGTAAAACTTTTAGACTTTTATTCAGCTAATTTCGCCGATTCTAAATAAAATGGGTCATGGCAAACATTGCACTCCGGAAAAAGGTCTATAATTCACGAACTAAGTCGAAAAGGCAAAAAACCATCTGAAATCGCGGATATTCTCAAAATTTCGCGAAAAATGTTTTATAATGCACTCAAGCTGGTTACATCAAATGGTTCAAATAATTTCGAGAATAAGCTGCGCAATCCTAGATCGCGTAAAACCACCGCTTCTACTGATAGACTTATAGTTCGCAAAAGTAAGGCTGATCCTTTCAAGTAAGCAAAGCAAATTATGAGGGAAATAAATGAAGAAAATAACCTTAATGTTTCAAGAAAACTAGAATCTTGGAGACTACATGAAGCTAATCTTTATGGACGCATTTGCCGAAGAAAGCCGCTCTTAACAAAAAAAATTTAAAGGATCATTTTGCGTTTACAAGGGCCCATGTGAATGAAGAAGACCAATTTTGGAAGAACGTGCTCTGGACTGACGAAACTAAATTCAATAGGGTTGGACCAGATGGAAAAACTTTTGTTCGGCGCCCCAAACGCCAAGAGTTGAATCCGAAGTATACAAAAAAATCATTAAAGCATGGAGGAGGGAATTTAAGGGCTTGGGGAGCTTTTTCCTGTCACGGCGTTGAGCCAATTTTTCGTATACCAGGAATAATGGACAAAAATATGTATTTAGATATTCTTAATAACCAGATGGAACCATTTGTATTTGAGAACATGCCTATTAGGTGGACTTTTATGCACGATAATGATCCAAAACCCACAGCAAAGGTTGTGATTGATTGGCTAAAAATGGGAAGAAATAAATATTTTGAATTGGCCGGCTCAAGTCCCAGACCTCAACCCCATAGAAAAAATTTTCGAAATTAAGATGAGTTATGGGGTGGAATTGAGAAGGCTTGGTACTCTATTCCGAAGGATAGGGTCAGGAAGCTTGTAGAGAGTATGGGACGAAGATGTCGGGCTGTTTTGTACAATTCGGGATACAGTGCCAAGTACTAGTAAGCATATTCGTAAGCTCATTGTTAAATAAAAAGAAATCACTGTCTTCTTTTCAGAAACCAAATTGTGCTATTTATATGTCCACCTCAACTAAGGAGCAATTTCAGATTTTTCATTAATTCTCTAATTTTTAATTCGTAATTACAAAGCTACTACTGATTTTAAGTTTTTAATGTTTAAACTCAAATACTATGAAATAAATTTTTGTTTTCCTCTACGTATTTTATTTAAATTTATGTGAAACACCCTATATGCATTTTTGTGCTATTTATGTGTCCACGGCTGTATATTCCTTCGTCACCTATGATCGGAAAATCATATGAAATTAATCGACGCTTGGTTGTTGCCATGCGGCTTTTAGGGATTGGGCCAAAAGGTATAACCATGTTTTGTGGCCTCATGGACCTCGGACAAAGTTTGTCCAACAATCTGTACTATACTATCCTACAAAATTTGTACGTTGCTGGAAAAGCCATGTACGAACATGTCATTTCAAAAGCTATTGGAGAAGAAAAAGAGGCTATGATCGAAGCGAATCCAGAGTGCGATCCCACTTTATTTACTGTGTCGGGGGATGGGACTTGGAAGAAGCGTGGCTTTGCTTCCCTTTATGGTGTCACAACTTTGATTGCCAAGCATACCAAAAAAATTGTTGACACTGTCGTAAAATCTCGTCTGTGTACAGCTGCAAATATTGGGAAGCCAAGAAGGAAGAAGAGCCAGTGGCTTACCAAATTTGGCTTGATACTCATGACGAAGAATGCACCATAAACCATGAAGGAAGCTCTGGGAAAATGGAGGTGGACGCTGTAATAGAGATGTTCTCCAGGTCGTTTGAAACACACGGCATAAAATATGTAAAGTATATCGGCGATGGTGATTCGCAGACCTTCAAGGGTGTATTAGATGTCGACCCCTATGACGGTGACCCTATAGTGGAAAAGAAAGAATGCATTGGGCATGTGCAGAAGCGAATGGGCACGCGACTTCGAAAAATAAAAAAAGAAAATAAGGGCATTGGAAGCAAAGGTGCGGGCAAGCTCACCGACAAATTAATATCCGAGTTGACCACATATTATGGCCTTGCGATCCGCCGTCATCCTGACTCCGTGGAGGATATGAAAAAGGAAATTTGGGCCACTTTTTACCATAAGTGCTCCACCGATGATAAACCGCAACACCAAAATTGCCCCACCGGTGCGTCAAGCTGGTGCGCATGGCAGAAAGCAGCTGCTGAAGGTACGTTAGATAGCTTTCACCACACGTATGCACCTCTCGACAAGAGGTGATGGAGGTAATAAAACCAGCTTACGAAGCGCTGTCGGCAGATAATTTGCTTGAAAGATGCCTTGGATCTGAAACTCAGAATTCCAATGAGTCCTACAATTCTGTTCTTTGGTCACTTTCGCCCAAACACATCAACTCAGGCGCACGCACCATCGAAGTGGCCAATTTCATTGCAACGTGCCTCTTCAACGACGGTTTTATACCCATACTTAAAATTATGGGTTTGATGGGTATTGCGATTGGCAAAAACGCATACGAATACGCACTATCTCGCAATGAAGACAGATTGAACCGATCAGAGACTCGAGCTGCGGCATCATCAAAAGCTGGCAGAACGGCTTGCAGAGCAGAGAGGGCAGCAGAAAGCAGTTTCTACGAAAAAGAGGAAGGTGGCCTGTATGGAGCTGGCATCGCCGACTAATATTTGTAAGTAAAAATTGTCAGCTCTTTAAAACTGCATTTAAACATTTTTGATTTTTTTTTTTTTCCCAAAAAAATTACTTCAAACTTTAAACGCGTTTATCTCGAACCCACGTTTTTCGAACTGGCGGCCATGATATCTCCAGTTCAACTGAACCGATTTTCATGAAACAAAGTGGAATCGACGCAGAATTGTCACCATTCTCGGGTGAACCTCGACCATAATTTTAAAAAATTTTTTACTATTTTTTTTTACACTAAACTACAAAAAAAAACCCGAAATTGAAATTTTTTTTTGAATGGCCGCCATTTTGTCAAAAAAAATCACAAAATTAAGCTTGAAGTTCACCCGAGAATTACATCTATACTGATTATAACCCCGTTTTTTTTTCATTTCAGACGCTCCGGAGACCCGGAATCGTGGCCGCCGTGACGACACCTTTTTTTTCACCACCAACTTTGAAGTCTCATTACTTTTTGAACAGCCCACGTATCGAGGCAAAAAAAATTTTTTTATTTACTTTGAACCTTTTGTAATACAATAAATAAAAAAAGTTTTCAATTATTCTTTGCGTTTTCAAATAAGAATTTTTTTAAAAAGGGTCCAAAAAACGGGTTTTGAATGAGAAGACCGCCTTAAGGCGGCATCCACTTCAATTCTAAATAGTTTTTATTGCATTATATATGAAGTAATTGAAATACTACTTAAAAACAAGTTGATAAACTACTTTGAATTATATTAAGGCAGCAACTACTCTGATTTTGGCATGTTTTAATTGCAAACTTTTATTATATTACAAATATATATGTATTTAACCATGTTATTTCATCAAATATTATTAACTTTAGGCTTCACTAACATTTTGTTTCAAATAGACATATTTTTTTATTTACGACATTGAGCTGCAAGACAGACGTGGTAAACACACTTTAAAACTGATAGACTGCCTCAAAACCCTGTGAAACGATTAAAAATTCTTTATTATTTAAGACATATTCAAATTACAAACTGGTAGTGTTTAGCAAACATTGGACAATTTGGACTTTGTGCGGAAATTGATGCATTGCTTAACCATTCTGCAAAAACCTCATCACTTCAGTAGTAAAGACGCACGCCAGTCCCTACGCCATTCCCTATTTTTGTGCTTTTGAATTCATCTTCAGTAAGTGGAATATTAAATAGCTTTCAATTGGTTATTTTAAAGTAATTAAAAAAATAATTTAAATTTAGCTAGTTTAACAAGTAGTTGAAAATATATGCAGACGAAAGTCAATTGACTTATTTAGCGGACATCGCCATACAAAATATGTTAGTTCGTTCTATGGAAAAAAGTCAGAATTTCAACTAGTTGTGGCTGACAAAAAACTACTTTTTCAACTACTTTTAAATTAGTTGATTTTCCTACAGGGAATATTTCATCACGCACACACACACACACACATAAGCACATATAAACATACAAAGCTACACAATGAAACAGCAAAGGAAATTTAATTAACAGCTGCTCGGCAACAGTTGAAGAAGTTGTGAATATAAATGATGGTTGTTGGCAAAAAAGGAAACCAAACGAATTTAACACAATACGAATTGTTGGCGACAAATAAAAAAATAAAATAACTGTTGGTTTGATTGGTTTTTTATAGCCGCAGAATTGTTGACATGGAAAATGATGAAAAACTTTTCTAAGCAGCGATAAGCAAAAACATCGTGTGTTATGTGGTAGTCGGAAATGTTAAAAATTAAAGCGCTAATCTAGCGCAGCTTATAGCAGAGGAAACGATGTAATCCTGACATAATCTCAGCTTCCTGAAGTTTTGCTAGAGATAAAAATAAAAATAAATAAAACTTTGACGAATGGTATGTTGGGTCGTTGGGAGGTATAGGTGGAGAGGGCAAAAGTTGCCCTGAAAGAGCAGAGCTGCTGAAAGAGCAGAGCCATTTCTAGGAATTTTTGTAAATATGTGTGTGTGCAAAACAAAAAAAAGAACAAAAAAAAATAAAAAACAACGTGAAATGATATGAAAGTGCATCACACTCGGGCGTACTATCCCTGCAGGTCGCAGCATCATTGACGAATTTGTGTTAATGATTTCGTTAAAGAAATTTGCTCCATGAGCAGGACCAGCGTTACCGTTGGCCGACTAAAGTGGCAAAAAAGAAACTTTTTCGGATGCCCTGCAGCCCCTAAGAGACGACATTTTCAAAATTTGTGTTTATTTGCCACTTTTATAACAGAGTGTGGCTTTTTTCCCTTTTCCAAAAATACAACATAAAATTCAGTGCTTGCTCGTAATGAGGCGAGTAAAAAATTGTATGTTTGGGGGTGGAAAATATTGGTTAAAAAAAAATCATTAGTTTCGACTAACTTTTTCAGTTGTGATTTTATATCAAAAAATGTGATGATTTTTCAAAAAGCTATTAAATAATTGATAATTGGAGTTAAACGAAGCCCATGTGTTACACCCCAACCCACACAATTTTGTTTTCGCCCCATCACGGACAATCAGCACACTCGATGTTATGCGCCAATTCTGGTGCACATTGTCTAATAGAAACGAGTTTTAAGTAAAATAACTTATATACTTATTTTTTTATTTTCTTTATATTTTTTTGACGGCCGTGGTGTAGTGGGTGGAGTATGTGACACAGAAAGTTTTTTCAATTGAATTAATTTTTCTGTTCGGCCGTCACCTCTCTGCAGACTATGGCAAACCTCAGAGAGTAAAACCTGCCATGAAAAGCTTCTTGAGAACATAAGCCGTTCGGAGTCGGCATAAACATGTAGGTCCAGTTCTCGATCATTTGTGTTCAAACACTTCACAACACACACAACACAATTGATCATAAGAAGCTCGGTCAAAGTCCTTTCACGGGCTGAAAGGGCCATTTCGTTTTTTTTTTTGTATATTTTTTTTATATTTATATATTTTTAATTTGAATTTATGTGAATTAATTTAGGTGAATTAAATTTTTTATGCATTTACATTCATTAACATTGTTTATTAATTTTTTGACTTAATACATACTTAAAAAACATTTTGTTTTTTAATTCACATTGCCCCTTTTATTTTTGAAATCCCCTTTTTTTGCCATCTTTTAAAATTTGTCAACGGTAACACTGGGCAGGACTTATCCAAAATTCTTCAACACGTCTGTCCTGTGTTGGTTCTACAAAAACATGCATTATGTCAAAAAAAGTAGCGGGAATTGGTCAATTAAACGAAAAAATATTTATTATTCATTCAAATTTACTGTATCGCCTTCAAAGTAGGCCCTATTCCGAAATATTACACCTTTCCGGTATCATCTTCAGTTCTCGACGCGAATTATCTTTAATATCTTTTGTCGACTTAAAACGGGTGCCTCAAAGTTGTAATTTGAGTTTTATAAAGAGAAAAAGTCAGTCGGAGCCATATCAGGTGATATGGTGATAACCACAAACGGTAGTTATTCGATAATATCATAGGCGCCAGAAGCTCCTATAACTGGGGGGCTGAACATTTTTTTTTCACCATAAGAGTCGTATATTCGCATATTAAAACGTTTGTTATTATATTAAAAATGTCATCATGATGAAAAAAAAAACATTTCAATACACAGAGACAAAACAACCTAATAAAATAGAACAAAATCTAGAAGATTTCTCTATGGTTTTCATCCAAAAAAAACTGTCTTTTTGAAACCATAGGGAAAATCTTATTAAAACGATGCCATTCTTTATTATGAAAATCACATAGTTTCAAAAAGAATCTTCTTGTTTTTTAAAAACAAATTTTTTTAAACTATAAGAAAGTCTTCGTGATTTTTTTAATTTTAAGCGTTTTCTTGTTGATATTTAAATAGGAAATCTTATTTATTTTTTTGGTTATAGGAAATATAGAAAATAGGAAAACTTATCTGCCAGCCTTCTGGGGGTTTCCATACAAAAAACAAAAAAAATGTCGATTTAAGTTCATAACACTCCCGAATTGACCCGTAGAGGGGTCAAATATATGAGCTAGTCCTATTATATTTTACCCTTAAACATTTCTTTCGAACACACCTAACCCCAATCTGCCACACTTCTGGTGGTCCTCAAACAAAAAACACAAAAACTGTCTATTACAGTATATATCACTCTCGAGTTGACCCCTAGAGGAGTCAAACATATGACCTACTCCTATTACTTTTTGGTAAATAAGCCCACCTAGCCCACATCTGCCAACCTTCTAGGGATCCCCATACAAAAAACACGGAAATTGTTAATTATAGTTTATATCTCTTTCGAATTGGCTCTAAGAGGGGTCAAATATATGAGTTGCTTCTTTTATTTTTTAACCGTCAACAATACTTTTGAACAGACCTACCCCTATCTACCACCCTTCTGGGCGTTTGGTTGTTTTCTGCTTGCCTGGTAGCAGTCATTCAGCAGTCATTCAACAGTCAATCAGAAATGCAGTCATTAACAGTGCAAGCCTTAACAGTGCTAACGTTAGCAGTGATGACATTAGCAGTGGTGACTATGTAACTTTGCTGACGTTAACATTGCTGACGTGAACATTGCTGGCGGTAATAGTTCGGACGCTAATTCATAACTTTTACCCATACCAAAATGTGATCAACATGTCTGAGATAGTTTTCACTTCAAAAATGTTTTCACATCTCTGTATTTCGTTTATTAACGAAACTTCCTCAAAGTTTCGATAAAGTGTACCTGCGCTATAAGTTTCAACGTTTCTGTATTGCGTTCATCCATGAATTTTGAACTATTATATGAGATTATCGTCAATTGCCGCATCAGCATATTTAGTCAAAGATGAAAAAAACGTACATGATTTATTTATGAATTCTTTAATGCTTGGGCTACTGGGTATTTTCATACACATACACAGACATACTCAACACGCAAACATACATAAAGTTCACATAAAATTCACAGTTCACATGCACGTTCGTAACACGTATAAAAGATAGAGGAATTCTGTACTGAGATTGTCTTAAAATTAAAAAGAACTCACAAATGGCAAAAAAAAAATTAAAATATATATAGGCTTTTTTTTAATTGCACAGCGCAAAAGCATTTATGCAACTAACCATTTTAAAAATTACTTTGTTCAGCAAAAATGGTGAACATTGTGTATCGTTCCTGGATTTCTATATTTTCTATATATTACCATGTCAAAATGTAAATATGTTTGTGTGGTGAAACCAATAATATAAGCCTCAAATTATATTCCTATTTTGAATGCCATATGAAACACTACAACCATGATCAACAGAAAACCTTCCTCAACTACATATAACTTGTCCCACACACATCCAAGATTCAAGAACTTTCTTAAATAAAAGAAATGCTGCACAAGTTTAATGAAGAAAAAAATATATTCTTAAAGAAACTTTAATTTAACAACAAGAATAGAAATCCTTGAAAAGCATTCGAGGCATAGTCAACAAGAACAATAATAACAAATTTAACAACAGTCCGAGGTGTATCCACCCCTTTCCTCCCCTTTTACATTCATCACCATTCATCACAAGATGCTGTATTAAGCCTAGGACAATGTAAGGAAGCAAATAAATGAGCAACATAGAACGATTACCAAATGAGAGAGAACGAGAAAGAAAGTGAGGGCACGAAGAAGATGAGGATTAAACAAAAACATCCTTAGACGGCTGAAACATAGGATGAAAATCTTTATATTATATCACTTGTTGTGTGTCGGCACTTGTATATAAAAGTTTTTGAAAAAAAACCAAGGATTCCTTGAAACATGAAAATGATGCGGGTATAGAATTGAAGTAAGTTTTTTTAGAGTTGGAGTATAATGCATTATAAGTTCGTCTTTTAAAATCTTTTGGCGCAACTTAATTTCGTGTAAGGTTACTTTATGATATTCCACCTTGACAAAGACAAGACGACTTAAAGAAAAGCTGTCTATACAAAGGTATATCAATGTCTTTACAACATAAGCAATATAAAGCTTTATGGCATTAAGTGTTTGGACATAATTTCGAGCATGTAGCTACCGCGATTACTCACTGACTTACTTACTTAGGTGGTGCTTACAATCGTAAGCCGGTTTTGGACTGGTGTAAAAATTTGCGCCAGTCATTTCTATTTTGCGCTTGCTGGCGCCACTTGGAAGCTCAAAGTTTCGTCAGGTTGTCCTCTATTTGGACCTTCCAACGGAGATGCTGTCGTCCTCTTCTGCGTTGACTGCAGCTGGGTACCGAATTGCCAGCGAAGCTACCCGATTTTTATGAGCTTTACTATGTCGAGGTCGGCGTATAGCTTATACAGCTCATCGTTCCATCGTATTCGGTACTCGCCATTGACGCAGATTGGTCCGTAGTTCTTACGAAGAATCTTTCTCTCGAAAGCTCCCAAAGTCTTTTCATTAGAGCTGCTCAACGTCCAGGCTTGTGCTGCATATAACAGGCCGAGCCTGATTAATGACTTATAGAGCGTGACTTTTGTTCGTCGAGAGAGGGCTCTGCTTCTCAATTGCCTACTGAGCCCAAAGTAACAGCTGTTGGCAAGAGTTATCCTTGGTTTTATCTCACTACTGATATCGTTGGTGGAGTTAATGCTGGATCCCAGGTAGACGAAGTCATACAACCTCGAAGGAGGTGTTGTCAACAGTGACGTGGATGCCAAGACGCTGCGACTGTTGGTTTCTTGACACCAGATACTTCGTCTTATCTGCGTTCACTGCATTTTGGATAATGCTGCACTGATATCGCGTGTGTTATGGCCAATGATATCGATATCATCAGCATACGCTTTGCCTCAGATCAGCAGCTAGAATGATCTTTTCCATAATTAGATTAAAAAAGTCGCACGATAAAGAATCACCTTGTCTGAAACCACGTTTGGTAACAATTGGGGAGAGAGGTCCTTCCCGATTCAAGCTGCGCTGCTGGTGTGGCTCAATGTCATCCTGCATAGACGGATTAGCTTTGCATATATACCAAATTCAGACAAGGTGGAGTATAGGTGATTCCTTATTGGACTGTCGAAGGCAACTTTGTAATCGACAAAAAGATGGTGGGTGTCGATTTGTTTCTCAAGGGTGTTTTCCAAGATTTGTCGTAGCGTTAATCTTCTGGTCGGTGGTAGATTTTCCAGGTCTAAAGCCATACTGAAAAGGTCAAATCAGTTGGTTTAAGATGGGCTTCAGTCTTTCACAGAATACGTTCGACAGGCCCTTATATGCGATATTTAGAAGGCTTATCCCATGGTAGTTGGCACAAATAGTGGGATCGCCTTTCTTGTGGATTGGGCAGAGTACACTCAGGTTCCAATCGTTTGGAATGCATTCTTCAGGCCATATTCTGCATAGAAGCTCGAAAATGCATTTAAACAGAGCTTCGCCTTCGTTCTTAAACAGCTCAGCGTGTAAGCCACCGGCTCTCACGACTTTGTTGTTCTTAAGACGTGTTATGGTTGTCAGAACTTCATTATAGTCGGGCTGCGGAACTTCAACGCTGTCATCCATAATTGGGATTTCCGGGATATAATCCCAATTGGCGGTGTTGTTGTCATCATCGCCATTCAAATTCAATTTATATTGACGTGGGGAGCCAAAAAGTCGCGAATCATTTACCTGTGGCGCTTATCACTGACGGTAACTTTGGCTCTATCATGAGTTTTGAAAAATAATGGACCAATGATGCCTTGGGCATGCAAACCTCACCAGACAGTAACTTTTTCTGGATGTAAGGGAGCCTGGAGAGTCTCTCCAGGATTGTTCTCACTCCAAATACGGCAATTTTGCTTATTTATGTATCCGTTAAGCCAGAAATGTGCCTCATTGCTGAATATGATTTCACGGTTAAAATGTGGTTCAACTTCCATTTGATTTTCTGTTCATTCATCGAACGTACGACGCAAACGATGGTCTGATGTCTTCTATATGTTCAACATATTTATGAAAAATACGTGCAAGCAAATGGTTAAACGCATCAAAAAAAAATCTTTAATTAAGGGTTGACCAACTCCGAATTTTGTTTAAACTTTTAAAATTGAAAAAAAAAATTTAATTTTTCTTAAACTTTTTACGAACCATTTAATTGGTCAAAATGGAGGAAATATGGTTATCTTAACCAAATTTTAACCTGTTTTTGCGGTTGAACCGAATGAAGTCAGGTAAATTTAACCAATTTTCAGGTATAATGTTTTTCCTGATTCGTCAGGTTAAGATTACTATATACCATTCAGGTAAATTTGACCTGCGGTTTTCTGTAAAGTGCATCGGGTTACACATTCAGCATCACTAGAGCAGAACTTGACAGCTGGCAGATTATTTTTCCCCTGAAAGCCTACTTTGTTTTTTTCGCTATTTTTATACCCCAACGCGTACTGCGTAAGGGGTATATTAACTTTGTCATTCCCAAGAACTTTGTAACTTTGTAACGCCAAGAAGGAGACGTGGCAGGTATAGAAAAATATATATATTTTTGATCAGCATCATCTCCTGAGTCGATTTCCGTGTGTCCGTCTGTCCGTCTGTCGACACGATTACAGCCGCAATTTTAAAGCTATCGCGATGAAATTCAAAATATAAGTTTATTTTTAAAAAAGTAAGATCATGTTCAAAAATGGGTAGAATCGGATGAAAACCACGCCTACCTCCAATACAAAGTGGCTTTATTTTAAAAGTAAAATCTCTTAAAAATCTGCTCAAATTAAAGAAATGTCTTGAAATTTTGCATATAGGCTTCGATATATAACATAGACCAACACTATGATATTTGGCAAAATCGAATGAAAACCACACCTACCTCCCATACAAATTGACATTATTTTAAAAGTTAAGTCTCTTAAAAATCCACAAAAATTAATGAAATGTCTTGAAATTTTGCACTTTAGCTTTGATATATAATATGAACCATCTCTATGATATATAGCAAAATCGGATCAAAACCACGCCTATTTCCCATACAAAGTGGCGTCATTAAAATAGGAAAACTTTCGTAATATATAAAACTGAATGTCATCATATATGTCGTGGCTAAAGACTCCGAATATACTTCAATATGGCCGCGGGGGGATGAGGGGGGCATTTTAGCTTCGGTGCCCTGCCGAAGCTTCACCCTTACTAGTTTATATATATTTCTGCAAACAATATTCGTCAGGTGAAAGTAACATGGATCAGGTTAATACGATGTGGTGGACTCTCCTAACCAAATTTGTTAAATAAAAAAAACCTGGATCAGGTAAGAGCATTTTCCCCTGAGTGTAGCATTTTTTTTCGTAGATTCGTGGCCCCTGTGGCCCTACGAGTATATCTTCATATGCAGACAAAATCTGTAGCTTTTAGTGTTATCCTAGCCGAAGTTATGACAAAAAAGCCAATGAAGATTTCATAGAACTTATCTGATGATTAAAAACTTTGAAGCACGATTCTTCGAAACATGCAAATCAGACTTAAGCTGTTAATGTTTATCGTTTGTTTTATGTTTAGCCACAGAATTATGAAGGTTTTATGAGCGCTCATGATTATAAGCCAGAAAACAGTCATTATTTTGATGAAATCAAGATTGAACATCAATATGATTTAGAGTAACTTCTTCGGTGATTCAAGCTTTTTTTATAGAAAATTTAATTTTATAGAAAATAACTTTCAGTTTCAGTCGAACACTAGTTGTGACCAAATGAGTCTTAATTTCTTCGTACAAACAGTATTGTTGAATGAACTATGACAAAAATAAGGCAGAACCAAAATAGACGAAACGAGACGATTGCAACTTGCCGAACGTCTGACGAGTTGAGACGCTAGCAGTTCGGTTCTTACGGAACAAAACGTATGGACAAGCTGTTTCGTTCAGCTTCGTTAAATTACGTTTGTTAATTTTGGGCAACAACATTGAATTGCATTAAAGCGAACATTTTCGTCTTTACTCGTTACGGAGCAACTCGTCTATTTTGGTTGGGCCTATAAGCAGTTCGAAAACATAAAAACAAAGAGGAAAAAGAATTGATACACAATTTCTATCAGCCCAATACTGAATGAACTCTCTCCGGGAATTGAAAAAGGGAATTTTCGTATTTTAAGCAATGTTCACAGAATTTTTGAAAAATTTTAATGCAAGTATTTGCATTCAGTCAATTTTTAAGATTACAAGAAAAAAATCTTTAAAAGCAATATCCCCTGTCTAAATAATGAAAACTTCATTTTTCAATTCCCGGGGAAATTTCATTCAGAATTGGGCTGTATATGTCTCAAGCATTCAGGTTGTATTCAATATTTATGTGATTTTATGTGATTTTTAAATACTTCGAACCTGGTGTAATTCGAAACTATATTACTTGTGGATATTTAACCAATTATTATTTGCTGCTCTGCGTTATTTTGAGACTTGTGATTTTCATACCCTTTACTAATAACTTTTTGATAAATTTTACAAAGAAAATCTATGCATTATTAGGCATGCATACATGCATTAAAAAAGGTAAGCTATTCCCTGTAGGAAAAAAATCAACTAATTTAAAAGTAGTTGATAAAGTAGTTTTTTGTCAACCACAACTAGTTGAAATTCTGACTTTTTCCCATAGAACGAACTAACTTATTTTGTATGGTGATGTCCGCTAAATAAGTCAATTGACTTTCGTCTGCATATATTTTCAACTACTTGTTAAATTAGTTGCATTTAAATTATTTTTTTAATTGCTTTTAAATAACCAATTGAAAACTGTTACTGATGGCCTAAAGTTAATAATATTTGATGAAATAACATGGTTAAATATATATAAACTTGTAGTCTAATAAAAATTTGCAATTAAAACATGTCAACATCAGAGTAGTTGCCGCCTTATTATAATTAAAAGTAGTTCATATACTGGTTTATTTTAAATTAGTTTTTTAATTAGTTGTTTTTAAAAACAAGTTAGTTTGTTCCTATAGGGTTGAAACTGGAAGAAGTTAGACTAAAACTACCCATCATATTTTTTCGTAATCTAATATATTTGGGTCTATGGAGTTTTGTAATGTTTACTTTGTTTCATTTTTTTCGATTCTATGGTAAAGAAAATAAAATAAACAGCAGAATGTGAAGATCATATATTTTGTATTTTATTTATTTCAATCACAGCACAGAATACAGAGAATATTTTAATGATTAAATTAACATTTATCAACGTAATTTTACTGTTTTGGTTTTTCTAAAATAGTTGTACAGTGAATGGTAGATAGATATCTGTTAGGATTGCATAAATGCGTTTGTATATGTATGTAAAATAACTTATGCGTATTATTATTAATTTTTTTTTATTATAATAATTACTTAATTTTTTTTTTTAGTTCATTAGGCTAGTCTTAAAATATATTTGAAAATTAAAACGAACACGGCAAAATTACAAACATAGATGCCAACAATTTACAAGAACACTGGAAATATGAGTTTTTTTTTTTTTAATACGAGTACAACACAAAAACAGTATTCAAATCTATTTAAACATACACATTTTTTAGGTTTTTAATTAAGGTTTTAATATTATAATCTTTACTTTTTGTATATGTCTGAAACAGTTTTCATATGCAATTCAAGCTAACATTGGACTAAAGGAACATGATGTAGCATTATAAGGAGTTATATATTTAAAAAAATGCAGTTGTTGCTGTACTGACCCAAAAGGGAATGCATTATTTGAGCATATAAAATAATCTCAATCATTTTAAAGCTCTACAAATTTGATCGAAATGAGTTGCTTACTTTAGGATAAACGAAAAAACATATTGAATAATCAGCCTTCGTCATTTGACTAAAAAGAACACAAACATCAAACAAATACATCAAGTATACAATATTTAAAATTACACAATCATTATCATATTTTAAAAAAAAAAAACATAGAATGAATTTGGAAAGTGTAGTTAGTACTGATAGTTGTGGGGAAACACCGCGCGTGCTGGTAGATAAAATGGATCTTGCTGATTTCGATAACGACGCGCCAGAAACACTGCAAGGACCTGCAAAGGATAAAAATTATATTACTTAATTAAAATTCAAACTTTAAGAAAACAACCAAAAAGAACTATAAATCAGAAATTAAAATTTGAAATAAGTTCAAAGTAAGCAGAATTATATAAAAAAAGCTTAATTAAAATTAACATCATAAATAATAAGAATAAACAGAAAATAAACAGAATACAGAAAGGTACACCTCGTGCCGGAGGAAGATAGAAATAATAAATATAGTAAATGCATAAAATAATAATAAACAGATGCGTCGCTTGACACTCGAAAGAAGCTAATTAATTTTGAAAGATGTCTTTTTTTTCATCACATTTAAAACGTACTTGTAAACTTAATTGAGGTCAAATTATTACCGAGCCACTGCATATATAAAATTGAACAATAACATTCTACTGGTTAAAGTACGTAGCCCGTATACCAAAGAACCGCGGTTAAAATCCCATCTGACTCAGAATGTTTTTCCAACTGAATTAATATGTCTGTTTCGCCGTCACCTCTCTGAAGATAATGGCAAACCACAGAGAGGAAAACTGTTATGTTAAGCTTATTGAGAACATAAGTCGTTGGGAATCGGATTAATACTTGTAGATCCAATCCTCGATCCATTGGTCATAAGAAGCTCGGTTAAAGTCCTTTCAAGGGACTTTTTTTAGACTCTATATTTCGCATTTAACAAAGAAAATCGAGCTTATGATTTAACGCGATCGTTCACATTGCCTGAAGTAGTTTCAAATTGACGGCGACGGCAACTCTGAAGCTGTAGAGCTTTTTGTTTGAAGACGTGACTTTTTCATTTTTCATTGCCAATACATTTTTATTCTGCTTCAAAATTTTAAATATACCAAGTAATTTATTTGTTTATATTAACCCTTGTTCGGTTCACTAGGATCATAGGCATCCACGCTCATATTTTTAAATATTAAGTACCTAAAGTTAGAGGAAGTTGTTCTAAGCGCACCATCTGGCGTAATTCATAGGGTCCCATTATAGATTCAGGCCAGTAGAATTGTGCTGGGATCGTTGGTCTGTTTTTGGCAGACGTCCAAAGTCGATTGAGATCACTTGCACCCCAGTGTGCCGAGAAAGGTAGAATTTTGAGAGACATCAAGTTTGCTTGAAAAAGTCTTTACAACGATTTCAACTTGATTATCAACAGAGATGCGCATTGTGCGAAAGAAAGCACGATAAAAAGTACAGAAAAGGCTGTACAAGTTTGTATCGATTGTTCTGGTGATTCTTCGTGAAATTTCTTGTAATTTCATCTTTTGGTTCCTTACTTTTTATTACATTCTTCAAAAATATTTCCATATAGAATTAATAATATTTTGATTAAAACTATAAAATTTATATATCATACTAGCTTATACCCGGTGTGCATTGCTACACCCGGCAACTAAATTGGAAAATAATAAATACATTTAAATCTTTTATTTGACCCTTTGTTTGCCGCCATGCTCATTATTCAATGCACGTTCAAGTTTTCCAGTAGCAGGACATTACCAAATAGTAGTTCCATTCTGAGTTTCAATGTTCTGTGACTTTTACTTCCATAGCTATTCGATATCAAAAATTTGGCTGGTATGGGCGGAGCCACACCCCCTTGTCTAATGCCCGTCCAAGTTTTCTGTTTGAAAGACATCACGAAGTGGTAACTCTATTCTGAGTTTCAATGTTCTGTGACTTTTACTTCCATAGCTATTCTGTATTCTCCCCTTGTAAACCACGCCCGTTTTGCATAGGAGGGTGAAAAATACTTAACGACCAATTCTCATACCTACCAAATTTAATTAAAATCGGTCGGAAGGAGGAGGAGTTCGAAAACAAACACCGTGACACAAGATTTTTATACATATACTAGCTTATACCAGGCGCGCTTCGCTTCACATCGCTCCGCGCGTACCCCCTGGAAAGTGGGCGTAGAAGACCTTTGAAAAACAAAGTAGTTTTTTGCCACTCCTAGAAATGAAGAAAATTTAATTTGTGCCTCTTTTGTAGATAGGGTGCTATATGTCCTAAATTTGGTGGCCTCAGGTGTTACCATTTGTGAGATCTTAAGCAACATGATTGCGCACTAATGATTTTATATACAAAGCTCTAATCCCGTGAGCTTCGCTACACCCATCGGAACGAAATTAAAGAAGTTGTTGTTGTGTAAAAAAGGAAATGTACCCGTAACAAATTAAAAAGGAATTTTAAACAGAAAATGAGTTTTATTAATACAGAGTGGCTTGCTAATGGACAGCGCAAATGCAAGTATCACTGGGAACTGAGTGGGTTTAAAGTGGAACGGTTGAAGTCAATAAAATTCGCGGAATTAGGCATTTTTCTCTCTTGAACGGCCCTTTCAAAATCCTTGCCATTATCACATTGTTCATTAGCTTCGTCGTCATAATCAGTCGGGTTCCAATGCACAGGTCCAAGTTTAAGACGCAAATAATAAAGCGGCCTGCCAGACAAATCCAAAGAGTTTAGAAATTCTAATGGATACTTTATGATTTCGTCTTCATTTTCAACGCGATCGATCGAATTATATAAACGCAATTCTCGAATAATTTGATTTTGAATCATCTAACGCAAGTCATTGACATTTATATTTTTCGCTGCTAAAATACCGCGAGCGCTCAACCAATCATAGTTACGATAATTTTGACCAATGTTCGGATAAACATCAGTGATGAGTTATGCTTTTAACAATATTTAAAAAAATATCTACCAAGGAATTTTACGAAAACGTCTGAGTTGAACTTAAAAACAAAATGTGCACCAACAGCGCCCTCTGTTGAGAATTTTCGACTTTTCTTCTTTCCTAAACATTCGCGTAGCAATAACGAACAAACCCGCAGAAGACTTATGCTGTAAATTTTAACGTGTTTTATTTGAATATTTTTATTTAATTAACAGGTGGCCCTGTTGGCGCTCATTTTTTTCGACAATTCAGCATATTGTTTGTTCTTTCTGATATAATAATTTGGCCACATAGGCCATGGTTAAATGATTTTTCGATATATTTGTAATTTTTAATAGATCTTTCGAGTAAAATAGTTTACATTTACGAAAATGTTGAATTGTATGGGCAGTGCCACGCCCCTTGTATAATACTCGAGCAATTCCTACAGTCGAAGGACATGACTTAATAGTAACTTAGTACCGATTTTCATTGATGTGTGATTTATGGTTCGAAAGTTATACCTAAGATTATGGCTGCTAAAAAAGTGCCACGCCCCTCGTCCAACACCTATAAAATGTTAGCAGTGAAACGGCACATGTAAATTTATCGAAAACTGAATTCCGAAGCGGTGTGACCTATAATTCCAAAGATATTCTATCACGCATGTGCTGCATTTCACTTTCGTACGAAATTGAATGTGAAACTGAAACATTTCGTGCTGTAGTCCACGTTACACTTTACTTTTTATAACCATGCCAAATCTACCGTTTTGACAAGTAACAGACATCAGTTTTTTTACGATGTTACGCCATTTTTATTCACTCAGGTGCTTTTTTATAAATTGAATTCACTTCGAATTGAATTCGTACGAAATGCAGCACATGTCTGTATATCGCGAATTTGGGTTGTATGAAAGGTGGCACGCCCACGTACTGTAAGTTAATTGTACTATGCCTATAACCTTCGCTTCAGTGCAAGTTTTTCTAAACTATACCGTACTCGAATAAAATCTTCGACCAAAATTTCAGGTCAATCTTCACAGAAGTCAATTTTAATGATTTATGAAAAAGTGGGCGTGGTTATAGTTTGACCACGCCCATTTTTTCAGTTACCGACAGTAACCATATGAAATAAATGACCACACTTAAGTATAATACGTCAAAAATCGTCTGAAATATACTGTTTTCATTATTTTGTGGACGGTAAAAGGGGGTGTGACAACTCATTTTTATTACAGTTGCTGACAGTAAGCATACAAATTAAATTACCAAATTTTAATCTAATACGACCAAAACCAACTGAAATATAGCATTTTTATTGATATGTGGGCAATAAAGGGGTTGTGGCAGACTTTTATTTTTTCCTAAACCTTTGTGGAACAATTACGAACAAACCCTTGGAAGAGGGAAGTATCCAATTTGGTTCAATCGTTTTCAAGTTTCAAGCATACAAACAAACCAAGATTAATTTTTATATAAAGGCTGATCTAATACAAGGTCCCTTTTCAACTGGGTTATTTTGACAGGTGTTATGTGTCAAATGGCTTGTCCATATGACGTTTGTGTTCAGTTTTCCATACGACACAAACTTGCTAATGAACAACGTTTATTAATTGTGGAAACTTACTACCAAAATCAGTCACAATCAAGAAACAATCGCTTTATTTAGGGGAAACGTTCAATGAAAACATCATCATCTCAAGAAATGGTCCTGTTAATTGGCCACCAAGATCATGTGATTTGACGCCATTGGATTACCTTCTTTGGGGATATGTTAAACCACTTGTTTATGTCCACAAACCCGATACAATTGACGCTTTGGAAACCAACATAACTCGTGTTATTCAATGAATACCGGCCGATATGCTCGAAAGAGTTGTCGAAAATTGAACCACGGAATGGACCATTTAAGAGTAAGTCGTGGGCAACATTTGAAGGAAATAATTTGTAAACATTGAGTTGTAGGAACCGAACTATCATTCCAAATAAAGATGTATTTTATTTAGAAAACAAAGTAGGAAGCTCTTATTGGATCACCCTTTATATAGATAAGAAGATTTTGGTATTAACAGAAGTTCGTTTTTTTCACAAAGTTCATGCTTTTATTTCTCAGAATACTAAATATTTGATAAAAGGAACATTTTACACCTATTTTTTTATACTGACAACAGTAGAAGACACCTTAATTTTTAGGCCTTAAAATATAAAAATTAAAAAAAAACGACAGGTGCGTTGTTGGACACACGAGAGAAGCGAAGCTTTTTCACATTTTCATAGAATTGATAGTTTATTGTTTTTTTTTTTTGTAATAAAACACATTTTTAATTAAAAAATTTTAAATAGCATAATGTAAATTAAAAAACACTCATTAATATTCATACTAGTAAATTTTATTACATTTCATTATTATTACATTATTAATGCAGGAATTGTTATTTCAACGCACTTGTTTGCAATTGTTAATTTTTCCTTCGCGCTATGAAAAAACAAAAAAAAACATGTACCAACAACAACACAATCGCATTCACATCCATAAAAAGAAAACCAAAAATATTTCTCCGTCCGCCGTGGGAATCGAATTTATACCCCATCGATTCATAGTTATAAACTCTACCCACCGATCCAAACATCTTCCTTACGCATAGTCATTCAGCCTTACTAAAAAACTGATATTAAATTTTAGCTTCAGCTTTTAAATTTAGTAGCAGCTGTAGCCTCTGCTAAGCTTATGCTAAAAAATCTTTTTAGAGCTGTCACTAATTAGAGCCAGCACTAAATTACTTTTTTGGTAAGGCTGATTGATTCAATATTAAATATAACTGAAGTATGTTGCAGTAGATCAAACAATCTATTAATAGATAGAGGATGATGACCAGTGTTGCCACTTAGAAATTTTAAATAGTGGTAAATTGAGTCTAAAATGAATGGTCGATTTTTTCTCGGTCGAAAAATTTGACTCAAGTCCTACAGCAAAACATAAACAAAAGCCATATGAAGTATACCATTAATTTTTCACGCTTAATTAGTTTTATTTCAAAAAATTCTCATATAATGGTCTTAAAACAGTACTGCATCCACTCTTTATATACCAAATGGAATAAAATATTGATCGCAATAAAATTTCTAATATTGAAATTACTATGCAGTAATTTTATTTATTTTTTTTTATACAAAAATAGTTAAATTAAGTCGGAATTAGAATAGTGGTAGATTTTTGGCATGATGCAAATAGTGGGTGGTAAAAATGGTAGAAACCAAAAAAGTAAAAAGCGAAAGATTTGCCACAATTGTGGTAAAGTGACAACACTTTCCACAGCTTTAAAACAACAAAAATCTATTAATAGGTTAATGCTTCAGTTATACTTAATATTGAATCAATGACTCTGCGTAACGAAAATGTGTGGATCTGTGGGTAGTGTATAGAACTCTTAATCGGTGGGTTAAGAGTTCGATCCCCACGGCGGATCAAAAAATGTTTTTAATATTTGATATTAAACATTAAATAATCTTGTTGTAATAAGTGCAAGCAACAAAGAAACCATCAATTTCTAAGAAAAAATGTGTCAAAAAAAGTGTCGTTTTCACTCTAGCAAATCACAGAACAAGGCGTTAAAAGCTTCGCTTCAAAAATTATGAATCTCAAAATATAGAGGTCGCAAGTTCGAATTGCAGTAAATTAAATAGTGTCTTTCTGTGCCGGTTTTTGCGATTTTCCTGCAAGAACAGGCGTAAGAAAAAACAAGGCGTAAGAAACTTCAAAAAGATTTTTCTATGGTTATCAACACAACTAAATACTCAAAACATCCCTGTAGGAAAATCAACTAATTTAAAAGTAGTTGATAAAGTAGTTTTTTGTCAACCACAACTAGTTGAAATTCTGACTTTTTCCCATAGAACGAACTAACATATTTTGTATGGTGATGTCCGCTAAATAAGTCAATTGACTTTCGTCTGCATATATTGTCAACTACTTGTTAAATTAGTTATATTTAAATTATTTTTTAATTACTTTAAAATAATCAATTGAAAACTTTGCTGATGGCCTAAAGTTAATAATATTTGATGAGATAACATGTTTAAATATATATAAACTAGTAATCTAATAAAAATTTTAAATTAAAACCAAAATTTGCAATCAAAATCAGAGTAGTTGCCGCCTTAATATAATTCAAAGTAGTTTATCAATCACTTGTTTTAAAGTAGTATTTCGATTACTTCATATATAATGCAATAAAAACTATTAAGAATTGAAGTGGGTGCTGCCTTAATATAATTCAAAGTAGTTCATACACTGGTTTATTTTAAACTAGTTTTTTAATTAGTTGTTTTTAAAAAGAAGTTAGTTTGTTCCTATAGGGATATTTTTGGCACGGGGTGTAATTTTTTTTATAAACATTTTAAAAGCGAATTAAAGCATTAGGTCCAGCGGACAAAAAAATTAAAAACTTTTACACAAAATAACAAAATAACAAGAGACAAAATAACCAACTTAAAACCTAAATCATTGAATTCAATTTAAAAATCACACACAAAAAGCACTAAAAACAATTCTCACCTAGGGAAAAATGCTGTCATGAACAAATAATCATTCGCTGGCATTACAAATTTCAAGATAGACAGCTCAAATTAGTTAGAATTTCGTAGACTCAATACACACATTATTTGATTATTTCACATAAAGTTAAGAGAGATCTTATTCTGCTTTGTTTTGATATCTGGTTATGTTTTACTTATGGAAATACATACTTAAAACTAAAGTTCATATATTCTATAATATTATATTGTTTAAATAAATATATTTATAAGTAATACAATAGAATAATTTATAAATATACTGATGGTTTACGTAGCTTGTAAAGTGTGTTTTTAAATTAAACGCGATTTTTTAAAAACAATTATATAGACTAAACAAAGAATTAATAGAATTTAGTAATGCTCAAAGATGAAAAGATGTAGCAGTAAAATAGGGTGCTTATTTATGACAATTGTGATTTTTAGTGTTTATTTAAAGGAATGCGCTTGGCAAACCACGTGGATCTTTTTGATTGCGATAACGAACGGTTAGCCAAACACCAACAAACTGTGAGAAAGATGTTATTATTTCAAGTATGTTAACAGATTAATCAATAAAATTTGTATTAATTTAGATTTTTGTGGTTTCAAACTTACCTCAGTAAAACTGAAGAAGATACCCAAACCGCCGCACAGCTTAAATGCATAGTTAATCTTATGCTCCAGCTGCAACATACACGGTGGACACTGGCAATGTTTATCATAGGAGCCCATGCAGCATTGTTTGTTAATTATGTCGCAGGAGGTATCGTCACTGGCTACGATGCTGGTCGAGTTGAAGCCACAGCAGAGAAAGCTATCTTGCACTTGCTTTCGTATGGAGTCCGGTACACGATTCCAGCCCTGTTCGGCAAACTCTTGTTGCTGCTCAGAGTTGACGGCCAAACAGGAGCTGGCAATAGAGAATTGAATGAGGAATAAAAGGAACAAAATAATCATATACTGCAAGTTGAATGAGTTAAGGACTCCATTTTTATTAAAATGCATTGTATTAAATTCAAAACTATGTTTCAGTTAAATTCTATAGAAAAGAAAAAAAAATTTTTTAACTCACATTATAAAACTAGAAAACTAGCAAACTTTTTTTTTTTTTTATAAAACTAGCATCAAAATAATTATTTTTTGCCATTATTGCAGTGATTTTAACACATACTGTTCTGAAAAATGTTCAGCCTGAAATTATGAATTAAAAATGTTCAAATGAATTTTTTGTGCATACTTTCAGGCTGATCGCAAAAAATAATTACAGTTTGAGCGATATCGGATGCCTTTTATATATTAAGACTAGTCCAAAAGCATCAGGTTATGATTTTATAAAAAAATTAAGTGCTACACGAGGTATTATCAGAAAGGGCTCAATCGTGGCTACAAATACTAAAAATATCCAAATGTTTTTTAAAATGCAGGAAAAATTATTTAAAAAAAACACAATTTTTATAGAATCGTAAGTGTAGGCGAAGATTTATTTTCTTTGATATATTTAGTGATGAATTTGTTGTTCTTGCTAATTTTTCAATGTAATTCAATTTTATGTTTAATGGAAATAAATATTTCGAAAAAAAATATGAATTTATTATTTTTGCTGCACTTTAAAAGTGCAGAGAATAGCATCTTTATGCATGAGAACAACACCGATAGCCGCCTTAGAGACCATACATCATCTTCTACCACTGGATCTGGTTGCCAAACAAAAAGCAGCCTGTTCGGCGATAAGACTAATGGCCAATTTCTTCACAGAGGATTAGCACTAAGCCGTGGATTACGACTTCTTAAGCCGCCTTATCTACAGTGAAGAAGTCTCCTTATCCACGGTTTAGTGCTAGTCCTCTGTGAAGAAATTGGCCATAAGAGAATTAAGTTTATGGATATGGACTCATTTAATACTCAATAACTCATTTCAACAAGGACTGATTAATGCAAGCCCTCGATTTCCTTTAAAGGAATAATTCCACTAATTCCACCTAGGACATTCTGGGTAAAAAGTGCGTCATGGAAACGAGGGTGTCTATACTTCTATACAGAAGGATCAAAATTAAACGACAAGGTCGGGTATGGGGTCTACTCGGAACAGCTTGGGGTATCTCTGGCTCGTAGGTGATGGCCGAAGTGATCGCAATAAGGAAGGTTGCATCATGGCTTTCACATAACGTTGTCTCGAAACTGGAAATCTAAATCTTCTCAAGAAGCCAGGCTGCGATCAGATCGATGGAACAAGCAACCATCAACTCTAAGGTTGCGAACATAGTGAACGCCGGTTCAGACAGGCAGGCAGATCAGATCAGAAAACACATTAGAGCAAAAGATATGGATGACTTGGTTGCTTTATTACTCCAATGTATATAAATAAATACTCCTACTCCAATACGGATAATGCGTTGTAAAAAATCCTCTTTTTTTTGAGGCTATCAATGAACCGACCAAATTTTTGTCTTCTTCGTAAGAAGTAAAGTAAAATTATCGACCGGAACAAATGGTAGTCGTAAGAAGCAATGTGTGGTGAATACGGCGAGTGGGGTAGAATATCCCATTGAAGCGCCCGCCTCCAAAGTTTCCTTATTTACGACTTTTAGAACAAGTAGCCGAGCATTATCATGCTGAAAGATCACTTTGTCATGTCTTTTGGCATATTGGGGGCATTTGCAACAGTGGGTAACATTCCCTAGTGATGGTTTCGTTAGGCTGGAGTAGCTTATAATACAGGGTTGTCAATATTCGAAGCGCCCATCTGGCAACACTGTAACTTTCCACAGTGATGCCAAATCGACTAATGACATACCGCGTTTGAAGCGTCATTCCAAGCAAATGTTTACAATGGAACAGTAAACGCCACACGAACGCTCTAAAATTGTTGAAATTTACATTCAACAAAACAAGTCAATAGTGAAAACTCAACGTGCTTTCAAAAAAATAAATAAAGTGAAAAGTGCGCCTTCCAAGAAAAAAATTTATCGTTTGTATGAAACTGAAAATCCACAAGAGATTCAAGAGGTACCTCTTCACGATGCAAAAGTCACTGTTTGGTGCGGCGTTTGTGCTAAAATGCTCATTGGGCCGTTCTTTTTCGAAGATGATAATGGCCACAGAGTTACTGTCAATCAGGAGCGTTATCGCGATATGATAAACAATTTTTTCATGCCAATTGTTCGTCGAAAGCGTATCAGGCACTACTGGTTTCAAAAAGACGGCGCGCCACCACACACAAGCCGCACTACAATCGATTTTTTGAAGCAATTGTTCCCTGGCCGTTTGATGTCAAAAAATGGTTTGATGTCAAAACGCCTCAAGACTTCTTTTTGTGGGGTTATTTGAAATCAAAGGTTTACGTCAACAAGCCAAAGACCTTAGAAGAGCTGAAAACCAACATCCGTCAAGAAATAACCGCCATTCCCATCGAAATGTTGAAGAAAACCATGGAAAATGCTGCAAAACGTGCACAATATGTCGTAGAGGCCAATGGCGACCATTTACGAGATATCATATTCAAGAAATGATGTAAGCAAATCTACTTGAACCCAATTAAATGATATTCATGACGAACAGACAAAAAATTGTGGTTTCTTTGATTTATTTAAAAATAAAATGGGCGCTTCGAATATGGACAGCCCTGTAGATCACTCTGCACCTCCAAACATTACTGGGTTTCCTTCGCGTTCTTTGTCACTGGTGTATACAATATATCGTCATTGAAATATGCAAACATATCTATATAAAAAACTATTATTTAACATTTATATTAGATAATGCAACATGGCGACGGTCAAAATAATAGCTCAAAATATTTTAGTAAAAAAAAAAAATAACTTTCAGTTTCACTTATATTTACTTAAAAACATCACTATAAATTATTTCAAAGTAACTATAATATTTCTTAAACTCCTACCCACTATTATATTTCCATAATTGTTCTGCACTTCCTCTTTGATTAAATTAGGAATTTATGCTGCACTTGCACTTATGCAGTTAATTAGATTAGCGAACCAGTGAGCGCATTGTTTACACAAATGTGTCGCAATGCCAACTATGACCTAATTATCTCACTGGTTTGCTAACCTAATTAACTGCATGAGTGCAAGTACAGCATAAATTCCAAATTCAATCAATGAGGAAGTGAACGAAAAACAAACTCAAATAGAATATTACCAAGCTGCGGAACAATATGAAAATATAATAGTGGGGAGGAGCTAAAGAATTTTTATAAGAATTTTGATATTATTAATAGTGGTATTTTAAATATAAATATCGATGACTTTAGAAAATAAAGACAGAGTTAATTCAATCTTAAAAAAACGAAAGATCTTCTTATTTTATCTAACAAGTACGGCATTGTTTGCCATGGTTAGGTTTGGCCATATCTTCGGCACGTATGAATATGGAATATGAAATACGCACCTAAGCATAACTCATACATTTTTGTCAAGTTTTTCATGATATATGAGCGAGTGCGTGATGGAAAAGCACTTCTCTCTTTAACAAATGAGGTCGTTTTTTATGGATTTTATCGTTTAAATTATCCAGAAATATTGCATAAAAGCGAATGTATTATGTGTCACAAGAAATTTAATGAGGTTTGGGGCTCTATGAAATAAAGACCAAGGAAATAATGCCCCAAACTAGAAATGATATAAGGCCACAAGCATTTCTATACAAAACAACAACACGAATAATAGGGGTACTATTTCCAATTTTGGGGCGTCATTATATATTTTTAAAAAATGGTGGGGGCATTCTATCATATTGAAATAAAGCCCCAAAAGTAATATTGAGTATGGCTCCTAAAAATTTATTTATGAAATAATATTTTTGGGGGACTTTTTTAGAATTGGTCCTTACTTCAAATAATCAAAAATTTCAAAATTCATTTCAATTTTTGCTATTTTATGAAAGTAATTATATCATCTATAACTGCAAATAAAGTAAGAAAATAAAACTATTCAAAACAAGATACATTCTCTCACATTGCATGACAAATTATGTAATATTTGATGGTTGGCAAAGCTTAAAAGATTTTTACCATCACGAGATCTGTTACAAGCAGTCAGACGACTCTCAAAAAAAAATATTCTAAAGTTTGGGAAATGAGTGCACAGTCAGGGATTTATCAAAATTGGGCCGGAAAAAGGACGTAAAAGCCAGACAGCTTGAAAAAAAAAATTCTAAGCTTGATAAAAAATAATCCAGGTTTATCTATTCGCGATTTTACCAAAAAGACAACTTTAACATATTAAAAACAAAAATGATAGGAAAAGTTTGAAAAACAAGCTGTACGAGCGTCTAGTGAAAAAATTTGTCTTCATTATAATGGACGACGAGACATATGTAAAAATGGACTCTACACTTTGCCAGGTACACAATTCTACATAAAATGTAAAGATCAAAATGTCAATGACTTATTTGCGGCCTTAAAACATGAACTTTTTTTATAAAGGACACAATAAGTGATGAAATTTACCAGAGAACCTGAAAAAGCGACTAGTTCCATTTTACAACCGCCATAAAGATTCAAGAATATTTTGGCCTAACTTGCCAACAGCTTTTGAATCAAAATGGGGTTAAATTTGTTTGTAAAGAATAGAATCCACCAAACTTCCCAGAGCATGGCTTCATCGATCGCTATAGGGCTGAGTCCAAGAAGTTTAGAAGACGGGCAGGGCATTCCTTATGTTGGGGCTTTATTTCGTAGGGTGTTATTTCGTAATGAAATAAAGCCCCATTTTTGCGGCCTCGGAATGTTCCAATTAATTTCATGCAATCGGCATTAATCTCATCATTCGCTTTGCCATTCAAATGTGAGGATCTCATCATTGCCTGATATACATTTTTTTTCCAATTATCACAATTTTTAAAAGTTTTTTTATAATGAAGGAATACGGGGAATGGTAATTGCGTGAAAGTTGAAGAAAATCATAATTTCTATATAAATATTATCGATTTATGCACATAACTCAGTTATTTGTTAATCGATTTCCTCCAGACTTCTAAATAAATCTAGTTTAAGAAAACTAGACAATTTTTTTTAAGGACATTTATTAATTTGAAAATCGGATGCAAATGGACTATGTTGTGAGCATGATGTAAACTTAGGAAGGAAAATTAAGGAAGACACATTCAAGTGAACCTCCTTTGAAAATTCTAGTTGAAGTAAGCATTTAGGGAATGTAGAACGTACATATTTTTATGTACCAATTCATCAATATTAGTGAGCGGCCCTTTATCCCTGCAAACATTTGGAAGATGATTGGAAGGGAAGCTGGTTTTGCGATGCACTTGCCATACGCCCAAGGGTTCTTTAGAAGATTGATCGCTTTATGATCGCCCAAGCGGTTAATGCGCGATTCAAGAAAAATTTTCAAAATCTTCCTTCGACCATTCCGACGATCGTTAGAAGATGGATCGCTTTTCGATCGCCCAAGCAATTAATGCGCGATTCAAGAAAAATTTTCAAAATCTTCCATCGCTCATTCCGGCGGTCGTTGGAAGATGGATCGCTTTTGAAACTTGTGAAAAAAATGTAAAATTTTTTAAGATAAAACCATTTTTTTTTTTTCAACAACGATGCTTCGCAAAATATTGCTGAGGACTTTTGCCGAATCGCTTGACCCCTTTTAGGTCTTCTCTCGGTGATTCGTTTGCGTCTCTTCCCAGCGGATCGCTTAAGATCTCTTGTGGTGATTTGTTCGCGATTCTTCTAATTGCGAATCGCTAAGAAACCTTCTTGGCGTTTTATTTGGTTCTCTTCAGAGCGAATCGCTTAAGGCCCTCCTCGGCGATTTATTCGCGAATCTTCCCAACAAATCGCTTAAAGCCCCTCTCGGCGAGTCGTTCGCGTATCTTCCCAGCGAATCGCTTACGAACCCTTCCGGCGATTCGTTTTCGAATCTTCCAGGCGAATCACTTTTATGGCCTCAGTTGCTTACAGCCGGCGATAACCGGATGACTCTCAAATGAACACGCCTGCGATTGTCTCATCTTCCAAGCGATTCTCTGGAGATTCTGTGGCAATAGAAAATGTTTGCAGGGTATACATTTGCCTAGAAATCCATCCGCTTCTACAAGACAAACGCCTAAAAATTCATACATTTTTATATGTTTACTTATTTAGTATGATGATATTTAAGCACAATGGTACTAATCAAAAGCAAAATTCTACTTTATGTTTAGCTGTTACTTAGCAACGCTTTTTTAATTTTTGAAAAAGTACATTTTATAGGATAAAGTCGAGTTGCTCGCTATGATAAGCATAAACTATACTTCTTCATAAACCATCATATTTGAGCCTTAAGTTGGCTTTTTTTCTTACTATGACTATGCACAATTTTTTTTTTTTGCTGTTTTAGAAACACCAATGCCAGTTAAACAATAGTTCGTTAGAAAAATGAGTTGCTACTCTTCTTAACATTCAATATAAAGTAAATTTTATTTGCCCGAAATGATAAGCAGAATAAAAATAAACATTATTAAATGTTGGGTAAATTCAAAGTAGAATAAAGCAGAAGCAATGCTTTTATTATCTCTACTTATTCTATAATATTGTGACGCAATTATAAATATACAGCTTATCGTCTGAACTATTGCCATATGATCCATTTTTACATATTTGTAAGTACCCTTCATATGACGTACGCTTGTAAAACTCAAAGATTTATAACTGATCTAGAAATTAGTCAAACCATATCTAGTCAGTTATGTTGAATGTGAAATGTTTGCTCATTCCTAAAGTTTAAAAAATTGTTCAATTCAATCCTGTGTTATTAATTAAAGCTGGTACAATTCCATTTTTTCATAAAACCCGGAAAATTTCAGGAAGTTTTTGAATTCAGCGAACTACTTAAATTCTGTGTACATACTACACTTCAACTTTAAACCATGATAATTCCTTTGACATGTGCATAAACATATTGCTTGATAATATTTCCTGATAATTTTCTTGGGTCACGAGCTAAATGTTAACCAAAAACTCTTCTACTAACTCCATTAACAGTTTCTTTTTTTTTAAAAAAGGATACAAAAAATAGCATCACTTGATGATGCTTAACAGCACCTGCTAGACCCAGAATCGAGATGAGTATCAATATAATGCCACACGCCAGGATGCCACCAACTATGGGAAGATTTGTGACAATCGAAGCAGCACGTCCATAGACCCCAACACCAATCAGCAGAAAACCCACCAGCTGGAAAAAAAAAATTAAAAGCTTAATAAAACCATGCAAGATGCAAAAAATCAATAAAAATATTAAGTTCCTTTGTATTGTCCTGCAGTCAGAGGCACTGGTCTGAATGCAAAGATTTTGCTTTTTTTCCACTCACCACATAAAGAATATTCAATGCAATTAATGCATTCTTGGAGCAGGAGAAGCCACCGCACATATTCACTGTTTTAATATATTGCAAGTTCTTTAAATATTTTAATTTTTTCCAATTTTTCTCCTAATTTCACCTATTTTCCTACACAACTTTCGCTGCCTTCAATATGCACTGCATTCAATATTTCATTTCAATCACTTCTGAATTCGAACAAATGCGATTTTTCACTATTTGCTTATCTTATTTTCTTGTTTGTCGATAACTATCAGCCAGCTTACTCACTCTTACGCGAATAAATTTCAATGAATGATTAATACTGTTGTCACGCTTTAAGGTTATCTTGTGATGTATTACTTACATAAAATTACGCCAGAGTGCGTGTGTAGAACAATGCTCAGCTAAGTGTGGACACAAACCACTAAAGCGGTTAAAATAAATTTTCTAAAATTAATACCGCTACGTCTAGAGAGTGCAAAAAAAAACCAATATTAATACTCAAACCACAGACTACTATATAGACTTTATAGTAGTCTGTGCTCAAACTAGATTAAGATTTCTCACTCGAATTCAGCAAAAAGTGTTGGGAAAGGGCCAAATTAAAAGGTTTTACCGCGATGACGGTGCCGCACTCGCGTTTTCAATATTGAAATTTGCATGCATTGAATGAGAGGAGGCATACTACGCGTTTGTGTCGCCGCGAACCGCCTAAGCCTAAGGCTGTGGCGAGTGCGGAACCGCCATCGCGGTGAAACCACGCAATTTGGCCCCAGCCTTAGATGAGTTATTTTTTCTACCCTTTGTTCTTTGATCTTTGAAGCTGCTATAAGTTGCGCTTTTTGCTCTATTCGACGCTATTAGTTTTGTGATGAAAGTAAGAGCAGCAAATGTATAAATCAGCTGTTTTTATTTTTTTTTTATAATTATTACTACTTGTTTATTAGTTATAAATAACTATTACATTTATAGTTCTGAACAGCATTATTTTTCAAATATTATTTATAGTAACAAATTCAGTGTATATTTAATTTTATAAAATCTACTATAAGCCTTTTAAATTGATGAATGTTACGCTCATTTTCATTATTTCCGGTAGTGTATTGAATAACTTTAAGCCATTATACATTATCGAGTTCTGCGTGCTACTTTTGTTGAATCTCATAAACCTGAAGTCATTTGCTCTTCTTAAGCTGTACAGCTGAATGTCTCTGACATAAACAAGCTCATCTTATAGGTATCCTGGGAAAACACGGTGTTTCACATTGAATGCAAATATCAGGACATTTTATCTAAAGGACAGACGTCGTTTAACATTTAACCACATTAGCATTTGTAACATATAGGACTTAGGGGTGTAGATATTGCACTTAATTATTACTCAAAAAACGGAAAAAAAAAAAACGAAATGGCCATTTCAGCCCTTGAAAGGACTTTGACCGAGCTTCTTATGATCAATTGTGTTGTGTGTGATGTGAAATGTTTGCACACAAATGATCGAGAACTTTACCTACATGTTTTACGCCGACTCCGAACGGCTTATGTTCTCAAGAAGCTTTTCATGGCAGTTATTACTCTCTGAGGTTTGCCATGGTCTGCAGAGAGGTGACGGCCGAACAGAAAAATTAATTCAATTGAAAAAATTTTCTATGTCAGATGGAGGATTCGAACCTGGGTTCTCTGGCGTAAGAGTCACACACTCTACCCACTACGCCACGGCCACCACAGTAGTTTTAATTATTACTCGCATTGCCTTATTTTGCAGTATTTGTAGTCTTTCTTAAAATTGTTATTGCACATGTATAAAATAGTTGCACAGTAGTCAAAATGTGGGAGTATGATTGTATTGAAAATTATAACCGCATTTTGAAAATTTAACCTTTTCTAGTTCTGCTCAAAAAGCCCAATTTTTTACTTATTTTGTTGCATATGTAATCTGCATGCTCATTAAAATTTAAATTTTTGATTCTTGTTGGGAAATTTTAAAGTTTGAAAAATTAAAATCTCAAAAATGAGCTACGAAAAAGTATTTAACAAGTTTTTAGTTAAAACATGTAAACAGTTTAATGAAAACTTATTAGCTTTTTTACGACTCATTCTCTCATAAGACAGTAATTTATCGATGGTAAGAAAGATGTGGTGGAGTATTTAATAAGTGATAAAGAGGGTTAATTTCAAATACATAATTCAAATACAGTCTAATATGTTAACTTTACAGGTGTGTGTTTTACAGCTGTTTTTACAGTTATTTGCTCAAACTTGGTCTTTATTCGTTCTTTAACCCTGTTCTCATTTGCCTTAAAAAAGGCTGAATAATGGCGTTATTTTGGCATTTATCAGGTGTTCTTACTACCGACTTATTTAAGACCACCTTATTTTGACGTCCGAGAACAGTCAATCGACTCTGTTGTTAAATTTCGAAAAATTCATCACTTTGTAATATTAATATTAAACAGCAACGACAAAAACCAAAGCAAAATTTATTTGAGCCAAAACACAAGAGAAGCAAAGAGGAAAATAATAATGCATTGATGTCGAGAATGTAAAAAATTAACTGGCCATGCTGCAGTTAATTTATTTGTTATTTGTTAAAAATTAAAATTAAGCGATTAGCAACTGTTAATCGCAATTCCACGTAGATTAAAATTATTTTTTACTCTAGCATTTTTGCCGCTTAAAAACTTTTATCTTAATGCCATTTAACAATTGCTGCAATTTTATATCCTATAAAAGGCAAACTACACGTGGCAATTAAATGTACGGGCTGGTACGGGCATATAAATGCAAGCAAAATTTTGACATTTTAACTCTCCACACATGGTTGTAAGCTTAGCTACACTGAACAAATATTTCAAACTTACCGACTTTGCAGTTTTTAGCAAAGACATACACCAAACTGAACGATTTAGCAAAAAACACCACTAAATGGTGCTGCGGGCTGAGTGTCGTCATCGGCTTGCACCTCAAGCAGACATACATCAAACTTACCGATTTTGCAGTTTTTAGCAAAGACATACATCAAACTTATCGACGTTGCAGTTTTTAGCAAAGACATACATCAAACTTAACGATTAAAAAAAAACACCACTAGATAACGCTGCGGCCTGGGTTATGTGGCTGCACTGCATTGATCGATATGGCAGCGCTAGTGTATTGGTTGGAATCAAAAACATAGAGAACGAAGACTTCCCAAATATAAATTTTATAGCATTTCATGAGAGAAGGTGACGAGACAGCGAGGAGTGAAACCCACATGTTCCGCAGTCAGCGAGAAGTGGAGCTTCGTTCCTCAGCACAACTGACCGGACTTGCTGTAAAGAACAGAAGTGAAATGGAGGACTATGTTATTTGATTTTGTTTTGGTTATTTTTAGACTTCAATAGAATTTGTTTTTGTGCGAAATTGATAAAATTGGCAACAGCGCAGCCGAGTTTGGGATCGCAATTTTTGCAAAAATTGTAATTTTTTCCAAATGCTCGCAACTTGTATGGGACATTCGCGTGGTCCGGTCAGTTGTGCTGAGGAACGAAGCTTGCTTCACTTCTCGCTGACTGCGGAACATGTGGGTTTCACTCTTCGCTGGCTTTATATTTGGGAAGTTTATGTTTTTGTTGGAAGTCTTCGTTCTCTATGTTTTTGATTATATTATAGACATGCTACACATCCGGTTGATGCTTATGATAATATATCAAAGACATGCTCCATATCCGGCCTTTGTAGTACTTTTTTCAGTAACAGATTGGCAAATGTAAAAGAATTCTTAATTTTTGTAAAGGATTTTCGATGTTTTAGACACAAACCCTAATAATGCAAGGAAAATGCCCCCAAATTCGGGTCAATATTGGCACTACTCATAGAAGAAAAAAATCTGACGCTTTTGCAAAATTTGTATTAATTTTTATTGGATTCACTTGAAATTAATTTTTTTTTTATAAAAAGTAATTTAATTGAGAAATTTGTGATGTTACGAGTATAAAAAAGAAATGGCCATTTTAGCCCTTGAAAGAACTTTGACCGAGCTTCTCTTGTGATCAATTGTGTTGTGTGTGTGTGTTGTGAAATGTTTGAACACAAATGATCGAGAACTGGACCTACCAGTTTTATGCCAACTCCGAATGGCTTATGTTCTCAAGAAGCTTTTTATGGCTTTTCAATTGAAAAAACTTTCTGTGTCAGATGGGGATTCGAACCTGGGTTCTCTGGCGTATAAGCCACACACTCTACCCACTACGCCATGGCTACCACGAATATTGTTATTGCAAATTGAGATATTGCGTTATAGAAACTATACCCAAGCTGGGATCCGCATCGTGTCTTCGGCAAGTCTCGTATGGCAGTCCACGTTTTTCCACAGAACCATTGCTCGTGTTCAAAATACACATTCTTCAACCGATGTTTAGGAGAAGCAATTTCATAAATTTGATAAATAACCTTTGATAGATCAGCCATTTCGTATAGGTTGACCACCTTCGATTTTGCTTAAACTTTCGGAATTGAATCTTCTTATAAAATTAATCAACTAATTTTGAGTGAAAAAATTTTAAGACTTTCTTAAATTTGTTAGGAATTATTTAAATTTGTTAAGAATGGAAGAAAAAAGCGAAATTCTTTAACGTTTGATAAATCATAATAGATTCATCAAGAATATTTTTAATTTATTTATTCATTATTAAGTATTTTGTTTCCTAATATAAAAGATATAATAATCTTAAATAATTAACAAACTGTTGAACATTTTTCCAGGAAATAATAGTTATTTCTTTTACAAAAAAATTAACGTCAGAAGCTACCAGCTATATTTTGTCTCTTATGCTAAGTCAAAAATATAAAAGGTAAGTCTCAACATTAACAGGAAAAGATAATAGTTATTTTCGGTCCCTGATTAAAACAATATATTTAAGCACATAGAGTTAATTTTAAAACCTCAAAGCCAGATAATAAGCCAACCGTTATGCATAAAATTCTCAGGTTTTCGAGCGTGGTGCCGTTTTTGATCACTAATTGTGACTGACAATGATCTCAAATAATTCTGTAGGGAAACAGAATTCGAGCATTATTTTCATAGAAATAAAACAGTATTAAGTAGATTTTATTTGTATTTAATTTATTCAAACACACATAAATTTAACATACATATTTTAAGCTTATATATTAAGCTTACATATTAAAACTGGATTGAAATTTTAATTGAACTCTTCTTAAAAACAAGTTAAAAATAGTGTTATGTGCCACTTTTTATAGCAATTTACGCCACACGCTTACAAATATTCAACTATATCACATTTAATGGATATATTTGGGCAACTCTGGCCAACTACGCTGCGTCCGCGATAGTGTGGACTTTTCTCGGTTAGTAACTTGCGAAATATTGGCAAAATTGCTGTTTCACCATCGAGCAATTCTGTCTCCGAGCTAGCTCCATACATCGATGATTGCGTCTTATTGCGATGCTTGCGCAATTTGTCAGGCGCAACATTTGGTGACGAATGATGATGAGCTGCATGTTGTATGTTGCTGCTAGTAACCAACGCCTTGTTAAATTTTCGTTGTTGGATATGACATTGAGTACTGGGTGGTGTGGGATCCCGCTCTCGTTCGCTATCAGTTTCACTTTGACAAACAGTGCCCTTCTGTGGCTTGTGTTTATGTTTATTTCTATTCTTTTCGGAAACAGAACGTTGGATGGGCGAGGTTGTCTGATCGTATTGTTTTATGTGGCTGTGTTCGGAACAACGTTGTGGATTCGGGTTATTACGAGGAGATTGACGTGAATGCTGTTTGGCATGTGACAATGTTTGGGTGTCCCAAAGATCACTTTGAGAAACAACGAAATTGGATTTAAGGCCGGAACCCATACTGATGCGTCGATTATCCGATGCAATTGGAGCTAGGAAAATAAATGTGAAAGTCATAAGAGCTTATCAATATTTAGATTGTAATAGCTTAATTCGTGTTCATAGTTTTTCTTTAAAAGAGACAACCATGATTGGCTATGGCTCCATGCAAAAATATAAGGTACACGCAGAGAAAAAATATGTTTATATATGTTTGGTTTCAAAAACAAAATATTCAGAGGGAACCACCTAATGATTAAGAACTTTCCTTCAATAGCATTATTTTTCGATATAAGAAGATATCAGTTGTGTCCAACATTAATATAATTGCCTTAGCTAAAAAACTAACGTCTACATTAATATGAATGTGGCAAAATAGAATTGTGTGTTTCTGCCCAATAAAACTATATTTGCATCACTTTTAAATTCAAAAAGAACAGAACTCTGCAAATTTAAAACAAACAGAACTCCTTTCTTTTATGTGTTTCGCCTAGACATACATATATCTGTTTCTTTTGCACTTAAATATAGAAAAAGCGCGGCAACCTTGTTGCTTTATGCGCTTACTTTTAACAGTTGCCAAGTCTTGGCGTCATTTTAAGTTTCAAGCAGCCGCGCCAAACGTGTTGAAAAGTTTAGCTCTTATGAAAAGTGTTTCTGAAAATGTTTGTTTAAATTAAAAGTGTTTGTGTTTTCAAATTAATAAAATAAAAAACAAAATAAAAGAAAAATAAGGCGGTTCAGCAGTAAAAATAGGTGAGTTTTGAAGCAAATTTGCTGATAAAGCGGGTACTTCGCTGGCAAAGTGGGTGCTCCAACCATATTATGTTTTCTCCAACTAGAAAATGTCTGCTTATAAAAATAGTTGTAATGTCGGATAAACATAATAAGGTTACTTCTCAACATAATTAAATCCGAGAAAAACTTATTCACGGTTTTCTAAACATATTTTATTTGCTTCAAACCAACAAGCACTTCTAAGCAAATATTTTGTAATCACAGTGAAAAACTTTTGGCATTTCTTTTGCTAAAATATGTTTCCAAGTAAATATAGTGTAATCATCGGTAAATATATTATGTTGTTCTTAATTATCATTTTGAAAATAATTGCTTGATTGCAATTAAATTATGTATTCTCCAATTAATATATATTTGTCAGTGAATATTTAATGTTATTCTTGACTAAATTATATTTCCAAGCAAACAAATAGTAATCGACTAAAAGTGTTCTCAGTCCATTTATAATTACAATATATTTATATATATATAAAGAAAAATTGCCTTAATTAATCATATTATATGTGGAACCAATTATGATTACTTGTTTCCAAGAAGCATGCAGAAGATATTATACTTCCTGCAAATTATGTTTCCCACCGACTACATAAAACTGATGAATGCCAAAAATTAATTCTATTTTATAATTCCTAAATTCCAAAATATCTTTCAATTCTTTGCTATATCTTATGAATTATATCTTAAGGACCGGAAAATCAACCAGAGATCAGGAGATTCATTAACTGAAATTGCAGTCAGTTTTCAATGAAGAATTGGTCAAAAATTTTATTGCGAATGATTGATTTATATCAGTGAAAGGAACTATCACCAAACAAAAAAGTTATCTGACATTTCCAAGGAAAATATTTAACAAACATCCAACTTTATTCATAAATTCATTTTAGAGACTGCGTAACTTTAAAACGGCTTTAAACAACACATTGTTATGCATAGTTTTTCCGACTGCTTTAAGATCTGCATAACCGAAACCCCGAAATTTGCGTTGAAAAGCTGTGTAAGCTCAACCTATAATTTTTTGTTGTCTTTTCGATTAAGGTTGATGTGTATGCTATTGATATTATAGACATGCTTCATATGCCACCTTTGTAGTACTTTTTTCAGTAATAGATTGGAAAATTTACAAAAACTGTTAATTTTCGTAAAAGATTTTTGAATATTTAGGCACAAACCTTACAAAGTTAAGCAACGAATAACAAAATGCTTATGAATAACAATTTAAGCAAGGTTGTGTAGAGCCTGCATAAAGCCTTAAACAGTGCGTAACTAAACAAGCGTTGAACGGTTGTTTAAGAAAATCTATTGAATAAAGCTGATCGTATGTTGGGAACGGAAATAAGCTTTTACGGTCTTAAGTTGTATTTAGCTTTAATATACTAATTTTTGAAGAAAAACAATTCAAAGATCAATAAATGTCAAAATAATATTTTTTAAGAGATGATACGAAATGATAGCATTCAATAAAGAGTATTCTTATTTTTTTGCCTAAACTTGCTCAGCAGATTTTGAATGCGCCAAACCCTAAAAAATGTTTGAGTTATTGTTTTCTGCTGAGCTTTTCAGGCCCCATTACTTTAAGCTCACGTCAACCGTTTGTGACAAATTTATTTGAAAATTTCTGAAACTGTGCTAAGTGGATAAAGCGGATAAGCGGATAAAGTACTAGATTTTCAGTAATTTCAGATACCAGCAACCTAGAAAATAGCTACAGGTGAAAGATATCCACAGGTAAAAAATACGGCCATCAAAGTGTTGCCTATTTTTTTGCTGTCAAATATTTTTTCATCGTCATCGAAGTTCTGATTTTTTTTCTTTTTTGACTATTTGTAATTTGCTCACTGCCACGGCACCTCTGACATAGAGCATGCATTAAGCCTTAAACAGTGCGCACCTAAACAAATGTTGAACGATTGTTTAAGAAAATCTATTGAATTAGGCTGTTAATTTCAAGCAGTTTTACACTTTTCACATTTTCAGAAGTAAAATTTCTGGGACTTAAAATTGTATCTATTTTGTACAGAAAGTGAAAGTTAACGAATTGCTCTCATGTAAGCTCTTTTATACAATTTTTTTCGAAAAACAGAAACGCTTGGCAAACTTAAAATCTTAGAACTTTGTACAAATCGTATTATATCATTTTAGTATGCGTATATATTCGTTATGGCTCAAAATTTTTATTTAAAAATCTTTTATATTATAACTTACGTTTTACTACATTGTTGCTCTTGGTATGTAATGCAACACTGTTCTTAGTATGTGGGCAGACGTTATTTAAATCCGTACTAGAAGTTGAAATAATATTCGTGGATGAATTTCTTTGATTTAAGCTTTGCTTCGGTTTTGATGTTGGAGTTTGGCTGCCATTTTCCTTGATTTTTAAATATATTATTAAATTGGTTTTAAATTTAAAAAAAAAATAAATGCAAACATACGCGGACTTCCTTTGTTGCCACAGACTGTCTGCGTTCACGTATTGTAGAATTTTCACGTTTTATGTTGTTACATTTTTTTTCGGGAGTTTTTCCAGCTGTAAAAGCTGCAATATTTGCATCTGTTTGAGCTGACACCGAATTGCGTTTTTCTGTGATTCTACGTTGACCACCAACATTTTCATCTGGTTTTATCACTGGTTTTTGTTGCTGATTTTGGTGAAGAGGCGTTTGAACTGGTTGCTGTGATGCCATAATAGCAGGTGCTGCTACGTTCGCAAGAATCTGATTAGGTGGCATTGACGTAATGGATTGTACTCTCTTTTTTCTATAAGTTTATGGGGAATATAAAAATTATATAGAATAAACTTCAGAACTTTCTTAGAATTAAATATATACAAACAAATTTAGTTGTCAAGAAACTCACGGAGGCAAAGAGGGAGCAATAGAAGTCGATTGTACAGATATCATAGAATTATCCAACTCAACATGAGTCGATGTCACGCTATCTACAGACGTCAGCTCTGTTATTTCTATAAAATGCATTTGACATTCGAAATAAAATGTCAATAATTTTGCATAGTAGTATAAATTTACCCGTTGTACTTGGCATGTCCCGGCGAACAGGTGGTGCTGACAGTCTGGCCATATCACCCAGTATAGGTTCGGTGTCTCCAAGTCCACTGCTCGTGCACGTAACACCATCAATCCATTTACGTGCCTCAGGTCCCAGTTTTCGTATCAAAGCTTGTAGCTCGTTTTCTTTTTCCATTAGTGCTTTGCGGAAACGACAATTTGTATTCTTTACTTCTCGTAAACGCTGTTCCAATTCGCATACGGAAGAGTCTCGACGGTTCTTTGACATTGGACGCAAAGTGGCACGAACACGTTTGTCAACCACTCCCTGCGGGTTGCGTTTTAATTCCACGAGCTTCAATAAATAATATAAAATGTTCAGCTTTATAAAGGTTCATACATAAGATAATAAAGTGTAACAAGTGCTTTAAAGTTATTTTTTTCAAAGTAAATTTTTTAAACGTGTAGCCAATAGCAAACAAAACTGGTTAAAATAGATTTGTATGTCGTAATGTGTGCATATCAGAGTGATGCAAAGCTCTTAGCAGAGAGAGAGAGAGTCTCCAAACAAAAATAATTTTGAAAAAGCATACCATGCTTGTCATATATAAATGTCAGCCAATTTCATGTTTTTAATGTTTTTTTTCTGGTTTTTATGGAAATTCAACGGTTTTTTATAGTGTCCATTTAAGCCTATTTCTAGTGTACTTGGGAACTTATGGTGTATCAAAAGTGTCTTGGCAAAAAAGCCTGTTTTTTGTTACAAATGCTAATTATTTTTCAAAATATAATTTAAAATGACATTCATGAAAACATCTACAAAAACTACAAAACTTCCTTACTACCAGTCTTACTTTCGGTACGAACACCAAACACAAAGTTGCTGTTGTACAAAAAATTATAAAAAACGATAGTAAGACAAAAACTAAATCCTTGCGATCCGATAAGACAAGCGATATAGCTGCACCAGCAATGCATGTTATGAAAACGTTATAGACCGAGAAGCCAATATGTTTTGAATCATTTAATGCCGGTATTGAGACATGCCGTGTTTCCCATGCCAAAAAAGCTCCAAATACCTGAAATACAATGAGTGATTAGAGACATAGTCATCCCAATTCTGAATGAAATGTCCCCGGGAATTGAAAAAAGGAGTTTTAATTTTTAGGCAGGGGACAATGCTTTTAAAAAATTTTTTTTATAATCTTAAAAATTGACTATATGCAAATTTTTCAAAAATTCTGTGAATATTGTTAAAAATACGAAAATTCCCTTTTTCAATTCCCGGGGAGATTTCATTCAGAATTGGGCTGAATATACATGTTTGAACCCCAAATAGACTCACCAACAATAGCCCTTTATAGGCATAAATAATGCTCACGAATATAGTCATATGCTCCGATTGGCAGTATTCATTTTCAGGTATAACAAGCACGTCATCTATTGATTCATGATGCTAGAAATACAAGTAGTAATTCGATATAATTTTCAGAAATAACGTATAATTTTAACAATTTTAAGGGACCCTTATGTTTCTCGAAACAAACAGTTTCGTTTGTCATAGAAATTAATAATAATAGTTTTTGTATGAAAAATTGTATAAAAAGATAAGCAATATCGTTTCTTGCAGCAACTATCGATATATATCAATATGATCTAAAAAGTCCAAAAATATTCTTTAAATTAACGTTTTCCAAGAAACAATAGATATGTGGCTTGCCTTTCTTTAGTGTGCTTTTACGTGATACAAAATGAAGAGGTAAATAAGCAAGATATTCGTATCTGCAAAGGAATTTAAAAAAGGATTGTATACTTTTTAAATTTTTTAATATATTTATTACATATGTATATTACATAAATTCGTTATGAGGTAAATTGATGAATTTCACTAATAGTAACGTCATTATTAAATACTGTAATATTAGGTTTGTGATATTCGTGAAAACATCGCATGATATTTTTTGTCCTAATCTAAATGATTTAACATTTTTTTTACTGAACTTTCCCTTGATGTGAACACGATATAACAATAATGTCAATCGTGCAGTACAACGCAATAAGGCTGTGCTCAAAATTGCAACTAATTCAGAAACACTGCACAAAAAGAGCTGGCTACACTGACCTCACTAAGCCGACATTCTATGACATTTGTAGTGAGGCCAGTGTGGACAGCTCTTTTTGCGAATTTTTTCTGAATTAGTTACAATTTTGAACACAGCAGTATATACAACAAATTGACATGTGGAAACTCAAATCACTTGTCACTAAAGATAAGACAACAATGGTAGCTTTTATCATGAAATGCAAATAGTGAAAAATTAAAGAAATTAAGAAACTTAAGCAAAGCTAAGAAAATCAGCATGGAAGTTTTTGTTTTTTTTTTTAAATACATGAATGAATATTTTGAATATTTTTATTTTGTGTTCTGGCTAAAAAAAAAAGTTTACTCCGGCAACACGACTGGTGAATAGAAAACGGCCAAGCAATGCCTTGCATCGGGGATGATTTCATACAAATCTTTACATTTTAATTAAATATACTTACTGTTAAAATTTCGAAAGGAAAATGTGCTGTAGCACATATATAATATTCTAAAACTTATTTCATAAAAATCGGCTTAGTACTTTTGGAGTTTTACAAAAATTCACAATTCAATTTTATATAATAGCAGATTGATGCGCTTAGTCGTGCGGCTGAGAGCCGAGCACCACAACTGTGCCTAGACGAATAACAGAAAACGTAACGCTTGAGTTTTTGTTCAACACTTGACTTCACTCGCTATATAGAATTGATTCTAAGGTAGTAAACTCCAAAAATCTTAATATAAGCTTATAGTCATTGCAAATTGATATGACATCTCTTGCGTTTTTTTTTTTTATATGAAAAAATGTGACAATGATGACACTTCAAGCTCAAATTTATGATCTGTTTCTTCAGTGTACCCTTAAGTTTTTTGTCATTAGGAAAGTGGGTATGTTACATGTAAAATGTTTACATGATGGTAAGTAGTAACAATATAGATTTTCTTGATAAGGTCCTGAGGTATTACGAAAGATTGAAGTCGGATTAATAATCAGATTTTTGGTTTTGGAGTTGTATGGGAAGTGCCACGCACTCTTTTGCAATCTCACACAAATTTTTTGTAGTGATTAGTTTTAATAAAAGTCACCCTTCATCCCAATTTGAAGCTTTAGCTTCCATAAGTGGTAAAATATCGCGTTTGAGATGTTCGATTTGTATGGAATGTACACAGAAAGAAAAGAGTATAACTTTAACCTAAAAATGTATAATATTCAGCTAAAGTAATCCTGTGATTTTTTTTCAGTCAACGAATTTGTTTAGGTGCGCTACAAATTTCTAACTGCTAATGTATTATAATTGTATTAGGTAGTCTAACTGCGAGAGTAAATAAAGCATCTAAATATTTAGGTGTTAGATAATTAGAAGAATTATCTAACTTTTCTTTAACTCTGTCCACTTCAGAGTAGGTAAGCCACCCATTAATTATAGGAAAACTATCTACTTATTTAGATTGCGTTCCCACTTAAGAGTGGAAACGGCACTTACATATTTTAGAAGAATTACCTATTTATTTTGTTAGTTTACCAACTTCAGAGTAGGAAAAACAACTACTTATTATAGAAAAATTATCTAATTTTTTTGATATATTATCAACTTCAGAGTAGGTAAACCTACTTCTTATTTTAGAAAATTGATCCAATTGCTTAGATAATTTTGTCACTTTAAAGTAGGTAAGGAAACTACATTTTTGTAGTCAAATTATCCAATTATTTAGATTCATACACCAATCGAAATAAGTTTTTAATGTTATTTTAAAATTTTATTAATTTAAATTATAATTGTTACATTTTGAAATAAATATAAAATGAATTAATTAAGAAAATTTAACATTTAATTAATAATGTTGACAAAAAAACACCGAGTTATTCTGAGCTTATATAAGACGAAGTGATTAAAACGGTTTATAATAATAGCATACAATAAGAACAATAAAAAGTTTGATTAAAAATAAATATTACCTTCGTATTATTAATTTTAAACATTTGGAAAATGATAAAGACATTGCATTATTTAAACTATATAAAAAGTGGTTAATTTTTATGACTAAATCATCTTCTATACATTTATTCCAGTAAGAGTCCCCTTATATATCATTAGAAAGGTCTTGAGATGTAGATTATCAGAAAATTATCAGATTAAAAAGAGGGATCCTTCAATTAGAGACTCTAACAACATATTGTATAAGTCCCATCAAATGAAAGCTGAAGCGTTTGGCTCTCACTTTAAAAATGTGTTTAAACTGTTTAGTTTTAAAATTTGGTTTTGATGATGAAATCTCAATTACACAATATACTGACCTATCATGTCAAATAGAGCTGCCAGTTAAACATATAACACCTGCTGAGGTAATGAGTGAAATACAAATTCTCAACAAAAATAAGCCTCCAAGCTACGATGACATAACTGCAAAGATTATTAAATAAATTTCAAAAACAGGTATGTTGTTCTCAACCTAAATTTACAACACAATTCTAAGAGTGAATCACTTCCGACTCAGTAGAAATGTGCCAAAATAATCATGGTTCCTAAAAATGGTATGACCAAAAACGAAATTGCTTCTGATAGACCAATTTCCAAAGAGTTTTTTGGCTGTTTTTTCAAAAATATTTGAGAATAACCACATCATCAATTTGTGTTCAGGTACAAGCCAGGTACACCAGAACAATGGCACAAATGTTCACTTTTTAAGAGACGCTTTGGAGAAAAAGAAATACTGTTTTGCAGTATTTTTACATGTTTAGCAATCTTTCGATAGGGAATGGCCCGGACTGTTATATAAACTTAAGCAACTTTTGCTCACTTCGTTCTATTTAACTATGAAGTCGTGTTTATCTCACTGAACATTAATTGTTAATTATGGTCAGCAGGTTTCAGAAATAACTAAAATTTGCTCAGGAGTGTCTCAAGGAAGTGTCTTAGGTCCAGTTTTATGCACCTTATTCACGTCAGATAAGCCAACTTGTAGTAACGTTTTAGTTGCTACATATGCTGATGACACTGCAATATTGGCCTCATCTGAATTTTTATTGGAAGCATCGCAGTTGAGGCAACATAAACTTTGAAGTCTTCAGAACTGGTTTAACAGATGGAATATAAAAATGAGTTCCAACAAATCAAAACATATAACTTTTACACTATGAAAAGGCGACTGCACACCTGTCAAGATCAATGAAACTGCAATTCTATCCATAATTCCATTAAATATGTTGGATTGCATCTAGATAGAGGACTGATCTGGAACAAATCAGGAAAAAACAGCAGCAAGTCAACAATAAAACCAAAAAGCTTTACTCGTTGTTAGGACATAAATCTCAACGAAGTTTGGACAACAATATAAGAATTTACAAAACCATTATTAGACCTACGTGCACTTATGGAATACAGCTGCTGAGTACATCCTCTAATTCAAATATAGCAGTGCTGCAAGGGTTCCAATCAAAAACATTAAGGATGCTACTTGATGCCGCTTGGTCTGTGTCTAATTTTACAAATCATAACGATCTAAACATGCCTTCAGTTATTGAAGAAACAACCACTCCAATGTTACTGCGATATGTTTGCTGGACGACTCTGAAGAGACAAGAAGACTTAAACTGTTGCATGTTCTGGACCTACCGTACAGAGAATAAATACCAATACTTCAGTTAACTCTTAATATAATATATGTACATACCTTATCGTCATCGAATAATTTTAATAGTAATTTTACTTAATGTAGTATAATACTACGTGTGTAAATTGTTGTGTTTAGAATAGATTTGTAATATAAAATTGTAATTTTATTTATAGTTGACATGAAAGCTTTCAAAAACAAATCAACAACTTGCATTAGGTAAAATGAATAAAAAATTAGACGATTTTATAAACAAAATTTTAGAAGAATTCAATATTTTTAATTAGGTGAATAACCTAATGCATGATTGTTTTCTTAACTGTGTGTAAGTAGAAAAATTTCCGAAAAGATTAGGTGAAATAGAAAATTTTACATTACCTAAACTAGTTTAGATAATAAATCAATTCTTTTATTTTCTGTGTAGCATGTCTCGATATTCAATACGACTCATGTTTGTTGTGAGAATTAGTTTTGATAACAGAGAGCTTTGAAAAACTTTAATCCTTATTTTGATGCAAGCAAAGTTAAAGAGTTTTGGTAAATTTCAGTGTTCAGTCCCACCTGTCGGGAAAATGTTCACAATAGACACCTAGGCAAATATGTCCTTAAAGTAAAACTCAATCGTATGGTTAGTTTCGGAGTCTATAAAACGGCAAAATCAAAAGTGAGACTGTATTGGTGAGAAAAGAGAAGCTGCACTGAACAAAATGTTGTACTTCAAGTCGGTCATTTATTTCAGTGCTGTCGTCTAAGCATATCGGAAATAATTGGCATTCGCTTAGTTTTTATTTAATAGCCGAATCAAAAAATAAGCCTATTTCTTCAGTACGGCGAGCTATGGTTCTATTGACAAGACGATAGACCCAATAATTGCACTCTATTCACTATCGAGCCTTTGCAAAATTTTAATAAAAAGTTTTTTTATGAATATATATAATTGATTTTTATATATGAGCACATTTTGAGAAGTTATTGCATTTGTTTATTTCCACTGATGCTGTCAGCTACCATCTGATAACATACTACTGTTAAAATTTCAGCTCGATGCGACGCTTAGTTTGTGTTTGGCAGCCATTGACAGCAGACGATCTTGTGAATTTTGGCAAAAATAGGGGGTTTCAGACAATACTACATGTCCGATGGACATTGCGTTGCCGATGACATGTACGATGTGTGAAAGCTAAAACTACATGTCCATCCAACATGTAGTACGAAAATCAAATGATTTTGATTTTTCTGCCGGTCCATCCGACATGTAGTACTGTTCGAACGCACGTTCATCGGGCTCGCTGCATTTTTCATTCTGCAAAAGTCGTCGATGAGTCAACATCAAAAGAAAATTAAGGAAAAACAAGGAAATAACGAAGAAGGATAAAAGAAAATTATAAGCGTTTCACATAATTAATTTTAGAAATAATTTATCGAAATTTATAGTAGTTTTTTATAAGATCAGCAAGAAATTGTTTTGCCATTGTTAAGATGTGTTCTTTTTGAGAGCTGAAAAATAATGATGTCTATCCAACATGTAGTATGTCTGAAAGCTCCATGAAAAAATGCCGTTATTTTGCCGAACTACATGTCGGATAGACATGTAGTATTGTCTGAAACCCCCTAATGGAAAAAAGTGAATTCGTTGTGCTCATTAAGCATTATTTTTGCGCAAAAAAAACATCAGCTAAGCCAAGGAAAGGCTTGATAAATATTATTGCGACTTTGCACCATCGATTGGAATGATTCACAATGGTCACTAAAATTCACGATATCGTGTTGGCCGATCGCAGAGTTAAAGTTCACGAGATTGTTGAGGCCGTAGGCATCTCAGACGAACGAGTGGGGAACATTTTGCGAATTCATTTGGATTTGAAAAAATTATCCGCGAGATGGGGCTGCGTTTACTCACTCTTCGACTGTAAGCGCGTTCGTGTGACTGATTCAAAGGCATTTTTGGCGATGTTGAACAAAGATAAGAAGGATTTTTTCCGTCGATTAGTAACCGTGGACGAAACATGGATTCATCACTACACACCAGAGACAAAGGAACAGTCGAAACAGTGGACTTCACCGTCCGAACGTGCTCCAAAGAAGGCGGAGACGGTGCTATCGGCCGGAAAGGTTATGGCGACAGTATTTTGGGATGAACGCGGTATAATCTACATCGATTACCTTCCACCGAAAAGAACGATCAGTGGCGAATACTATGCAGCCCAATTGAACCGTTTCAACGACGCTTTGAAAGAGAAACGTCCCCATTTCGCGAGGAAGAAAGTGTTCTTCCATCAAGACAATGCGCGCGTTCACACATGCCCAGCTCCCATGGCAAAATTCCATTAATTGAAGTTCGAATTGCTTCCTCATCCAACATATTCTCCAGATTTCTCCCCCAGCCACTATTTTCTGTTTCCAAACCTGAAGAAAAGGCTCGGAGGAAAGAGATTCACCACCAGAGAGGAGCTCATCACCGAAACAGAGGCCTATTTTGAGAACCTTCCGAAAACGTATTTTGGGATGGGATCAAAAAATTGGAGGAACGTTGGACGAAGTGTGTCGAGCTAAAAGGATATTGAGAAGTGAAAATTTTTCTGCCGTCAAAATCATTCCTTGTTTCATTTTTCACTGAATTATCAAACGGCCATCGTATAAGGTTTAAAGGTGCCCGAACATAACACCCACGACCATAATGCTCAATTCTGTTTTTGAGTGTTACAACCTCAAGCCATGACCATGATACAATGATAAGGTAGGCCCATGATACTAAGTGCTCTCACGCGTCAACGAAGAGTGGATAATGAGAAGCAACATTAATGTCAAAACGACGAATTTCGTAGAAATTCGTAGCGGGTATTAAATTTGTGCTAATTTGAGTGAAAATATTATATTAAAAGTGTAATAAAAACTATAAAATGTGAAAGAAGTCTTAAAATTGCAAAAAAAACCTGTAACAGTTTTAACCTAAAAACAACTGCGAAAGGTGAGCATAAAGAAATTCGCGATGAACAGCTGATTTTGACATCAATGTAGCTTTATTCTGCTTTCTACTCCATTCCTCTCCGTGATGACCTTACCTTATAATTCTGCCATGGCCATGACTACATCATCAAAAACACTTAAAGCGCCCCCTACGAATTCCCCGTTTCTGGATAGTATCTTATTTCTGGTTACTTTGAATAAATAGCTTATAAATAGTGTTTCTTTGAAGGTACAGTTCATTATTTGTTTTACATGACCAGAAAAACATCGATATATTCAAAAAAATCTTTTTAATTTATAGATTTTTTTTCAAGAAATTATTTTCAACATTTTAAAATATTCTCAATATTATCTTACCCTTGCTTCCAATTGTTTTGTATCGCGATAAAAAGGATCTGCCACTTGCCACGTTGTTATAATAGCTACATCCAGAAAAATTAAAATGCCCACAACCATGAACAGCTGATAATCTTTTATAACCTTCTTATTGAGTTTTAAATCGGTAAATATGGAATGAACACGCCACGTTTTTGAAAACATAGCACCAAATGCAAGACTAAATCCGGCCATAAGAACCCATGCTCGGGCCGTGCAGATATACGGAAAGGCGGCAACACTGCTTAAGGTTGTATCTAGGCCGAGAAATATGACGCTCATATAGGTCAGCATGCAGCCGATTATTATAAGATTATTAAGATGAGGGCTTGACATTTTAATGTATCTATTGTTGTAAATGAATATAAATAAAATAATTTTAACGCTTTTTTTTAACAAGTAGTTATTAACTTGACTCACCTCTGGTTGCGATACTTTATGTTAAAAGCCAAAAATACACAAGCAATAACAATGCCAACGACAGAAGTACTGGCAGATACTATATAAATGGTAAGATTAACTTGACTGTGCTCTATATATATAAGTGTACGATCTTTTGGCGGAGTTTTGCCAACCTGAAAACGGATTTAAATCGTTTGCATGATCAAGCAAATATTTTGGTGCTTGAGAGTCTTTTACTTACCCATCTAACAGGCTTTCCCAGGGTTAAATCTAAATGACTCAATTGGGAATGATATTCGCCAATTTTTTCCATCTCTCCTAATTGCAGTTGATTTATCAAAATATTTGCCTTGCGTTCATTATTGTAAAAACGTACGGGTCCCTATAGGAAAATAAATGCAAATAGAAATAGTTTGTTACCGAAAATTGAAAGAGTTTCTTACTGTTACACCCTCAAAAGAAGTGTTCCGCAGTGCTTCCAGAAAGACAACTTCCCAATCCTTGACACGATAGTCAAAGTGGGTTAGAAAATCTTCACGTTTTTGTGCAACATATTGTATAGCCAGAGCAGCGGCCCATATGCCATCATACGTATAGCCATGAAATCGCGAATACTCCGAGCCACGCAAGCTGTCATATTCTGCAAGATATTCATCGGCCGTCTGTATTTAAAATTAGTAAATTAGTAGATTTTAATTCTACGACCTGTACATATGCACATATTTCAAAAGCAAAACTCACAATTCCTGCGATGGTAATATCTCCACTAGTTGAAAGTGGTAATAAATCAACCAGAATTGTTCCTTCTAATGCTGTTGTTATTTCTTCAACTGTACACTCTGTATCAATGGTAGTATTCCACCAATCAACTGAGTAGGTAGCCATGATGAGCCATTGATAGGCACGTCCATACATATCGAGTCTTTTTAAACAAAAATAAGTATTTTTAGGTAATGTTTTTTAAGTTTTTATTGAATTTGAACAAATTTATAATTATTTTGAAAAAAATATTTTACTCTAACAAATAATGATACGGATGTTCAAAAAGAAATTTCATCTCATATTTCTTCTTACCTATAAGCTTCACAGAAAACCTTTCTAGCAAAATGTTCATTGAAATTTCCCAAAATAATGCGTACATCTTTTTCTCTAAGTTTCTTTAGAGATTCACTTACATCATTGACAAAACTTTGTGTCTCAACCACTTCCAATTCCATGGCATCCAAATCGGCCACCATATGATTGTGTGGCAATGAATATCTCGGTTCATTCTGATACAAAGTACCAACACGAGTCCAATTAAATTCTTTGAGCAAAGCTAATCGTGGCGCATTGAATGCATTTTCCGATGGTACAACGCGAAAGAAATTCGGGAAAGCATCTTTGGTAAACATAGGATGAGTATCGGCATAGGATAGTTGGGTAAGATGCCAATGTTTGCTGGCTTTGGCAATCGGATCCGTGACATGAGTACAAGCTGCCCCAAATAGCATAAGTTTGTTGGGTCCGGAGTGCATCATGTCGAAAAAAGATTTGACGCCAACAGCAGCATTACACTAAAAAAGTATTATATGTTCATACATACATATATCAACATTTTCTAGATAGATTTGCCAACCTCTGTATCATTCCACCACATATGCAAACGGTAGTTGGTCAGTATTCGTGGATGTTCATTGACATGAGATAAGGCTAATTTAACGCTTGGCATAACACCACGACCTGAAATTAGAATAAGTAAAAGTGGCAACGATTCAAAAGTTAGACTACGTGAAAGCACAATGCGTACAAATGCAAAGAAATAAAATACAGTTAGGGAATAAAGTCTTCATACTCCCCCTTAAAACTAAAAAACTGCTGAGCGAAAATAATTACAAAAAATGTTGTTATGCTAATATGATTTTATTGTATTATTATAAGTGTACGAAAACAAAAATTTCAATTTCTTTTAAAACATAACGTAATAGACAAAAAAAACTTAAAATGAACAGGGAAAAAAGTGTTCATACAGTGCAAAAACTTTTTATTTCAAAGATAAAATTAATAATTTTTCAAAAGTTTCAAATAAAGTTAATATTTTGTCGGTCCACCATTAGCATCAATGACAGCCTGTAGACGTCTTGGCATTGATGCGACCAGATTTTCTGTTGTGCAAGGAGTAATTTCCGATCAGGCTCTTTGTAAAGCTTGTTTTAAAGTTTCCTTGCTAGTAATGCTGGCATGAGCTATATTTCTTTTCAAGATATCCCAAACATGCTCTATGGGGTTTAAGTCTGGTGATTGGGGAGGGGAGTTCAACTGCCTTGGTGCAAAATAAAGCAACCAATCTCTGACAATATGCGCTGTATGTTTGGGATCGTTGTCCTGTTGGAAAATCCAATGCTGGCCAAGACCCAACATATCAACCGATGGTTTTAAATTATCTTCCAATAGCTGTTTATAATAGTATCTATCCATAATACCGTCTATAAACACCAATCGACCAACCCCAGACGCTGATATGGCACCCCAAGCCATAACGTTCCCACCACCATGTTTGACTGTTGGAACAATATTTATCGGCTCTAGTGCTGTATTTTTTTTTCGCCAAATCTTTCCGCGGCCATCATTTCCATATAAATTGAACTTGCTTTCATCCGTAAATAAAACCTTTTTCCAGAAATCAATTCCCTTATTTAAATGCGTTTTTGCAAACTCAAGGCGAAGTCTCCTATTCTTCTCGGAAATTAATGGTTTTCTTCGTGGAACTCTGCTTGCATAACCGTTCGCTCGTAACGCATTTCGTACAGTTTTTGGATGAACTGTCTTGGACGAAGTATTAGCGATCTTTTCAGCTATTTTTGGGGCAGTAATTCTTGGGTTTGATTTTACTTCTTTTAAGATCAGGCTAATATCACGCCTGGAGAGTTTCTTTGGGCGGCCTGACCTCGGCTTATTTTCGACGGAACCAGTATTTTTATATTTTGTTATAATATATTGGACCGTGGCAAAGGGTACATTTTATAATTTACTAATTTCGCGATAGGATTTGCATTTTATATGCTCTTGAATTATTAAATTTTTGATTTCCAGGCTTATTTCTTTGCGCGCACTCATTTTGAACACTTGACCACTACTGCAACAATAATGAACACGTGCCCTGCTTGCAATGCAAAAACTAACGGTATTTAAGCAGTTACAATACGAATTTATGAGTAAAATTAAAAATCTTTGCACTGTATGAACACTTCTTTCCCTCTTCATTTCTGGTTTTTTTTTTCTCTTTCGTTATATTTTAAGAGAAATGGCAAAAATTTTTTTTTAACCCTAATAAGAATGCAATTAAACCATTTAAGCATGACAACATTTTTTGTAATTATTTTCGTTCAGAAGCTTTTTCGTTTTTAGGGGGTGTATGGAGACTTTATTCCCTAACTGTATAAGGAAATGGTGTTTCTCACACACACAGTGTACGTGTACTGCGGCTTTTTTTTCTGACAGTTGCGATCTCACTGCAAAACAAAACAAAGTGCCCAAGCAAAACATTTAAAAAATTAAATAAAAAGCGATTATAATTGCTAAAATATATTGAATTTATAAATTCAATGCAACAAAGAACATTTTAATTATGCGTTGTGTTGTGAACAATTGTTTAAGTGTCCAGAGACTGAAGGAAAAGCTGGTTTCATTTCACAAGTAAGTATTTTGCAATTGTGTTCAAACGGTTAGAATTTTTTTAAGAAAATAACTTTGATTAAACTAAATTGGTTGCAGGAAACTGTTTTCCAATTAGAAATTCACAAATTTGTAATCAGAAATTAGAGAAAAAGCATTTATTGAAATCAGTCTTCAACTTCGCGCCATTTTTGCGAGATCGAAAACGTCAAAACACAAAACGTACTACAAGGGCGCATTCATTTTTCAAGGGCGTATTAATTTTTCATGGTGGCATATATTTTAAGGGCGCATTGTCTTAAATGGGAAATATTTTTGTATTCATTTGTATGAAATAATTATTTAGACAAATTGATCCAGTTCCTACATGCAGTAAAAATTTGGTTGCAGAATTAGATGAAATTAAATGTTCAAATAAAGAATATTTTAAAATTTTACAAAATATTCAGATAATGCAACCTATGGAGAATGTATTAGAAATGGAACGAAAACCAACTACAAGAACACTAGAATGTGTTGAAATCACTACACACGTGAGTAGTGTACTCTGTCAAAATGCTTGGATCAGAAAAATAATTATGATTAATGTTAGTTTAAGAATGAACAACTTCCGTAATCAATACTATTTTCAACTTCGCTATTCGCATTATTTAAATTATCGTTTTAACAGGATAAGTGGAACTTATATTTAAAATAGCAATATTTTATAAATTTAAACAATTACCTACGCCCGCTTCTCTAATTCTATATCTGATTATTATATTTTTATAATCGGATTGAAACTGATTAACGGATGGATTATCGTTTCGGTCTAAATGCGATCAAATTGAACTAAATAATAATTCAGTATGGTACTGATTAAGTTTATAGAAAGAGATATATACCAACTTTTTATTAGCTATAAACCTTTCATAAATTACCCCAATATTCATCAAGCAAGTTATGATACCTAAGAACCCTGTTTTTTTTCTTTTGTGTAGTATAAGCAACTGCCTATCAACTGTGTGAAGCTTGTTTATATAGGCAACAACATTTTTGGAAAATGAAATCAAACTAGCTATATTTTCTTCGCAAAGCGCCTTTTGAAAACCAAATTTTCGAATACTTCTACTATTCAGTATATCGAAGACATCATTCATTTGCCTAATAAATTTAACTGTAGCTTCACTGTCTTGAAATTCTTGTAAAAAAAGGACATCTTTACAAAAATCCAATGCATCAGCTACAGATTTGAAGAGCTTGCACGGCAAGCCTGACTTTCATTTTCTGGTCTCTAAAGTATATATGAGCTCTTCTAATCTTTGTTTCTTAATGCAATTCTTCTCTTTCTTGTAGCTCTACAAGCCTCTGAAGATAGTGCCACTTAATAGCTTTGTTGTCAGAATTTCTAAACTCTTTGATATCTGCTAAAGAGTTCCTTATAAGCTTAACCATATGACAGGGGTCTGGTAATATACAAAAACTGTCGTTCAAAGAGTCTAGGTGAAAAACAGTGTCCGTACTAATGCCACTTAAGTCTGCGCCTAATAATCTTGATGCAATAATGTTAGTTTTTTTATTGTGTTGATATTTTTCATGTTATAAGCTTTTGATTACTATTGTTGTTGTGTTGTTGTTATTGTTAGGCAATAAGCTATATATAAGGGCTATATAAGGGCAATTAGTTTATTATATAAGTAGTTGCATGAATATCAAATTTCTTATATAAATTTAAAACAAAGAATTATTTTTGTAATATTTAGTTATTATGTAATAAATTTATATATCATAAATCATTGACTTAATTTTTTACATACATATGCAATACTTAACATTTCATATGAAATTCCAATCAGAAAAATCGCGCCTAGCTGTACGCAACAGCTGAATACGGCCCTGAGTGAATGTTTCTGTATTAGTGTGAACATACACTAGTAAGAAAAATGCCTCACTTTTATTCGAGAACACCACTTCCTTATCTCTTATTTCTATGTACAAATGCGACAAAAACAAGTCTGCAATTGTGAATAATCACCCTATAGGAACAAACTAACTTGTTTTTAAAAACAACTAATTAAAAAACTAATTTAAAATAAACCAGTATATGAACTACTTTGAATTATATTAAGGCGGCAACTACTCTGATTTTGAGATGTTTTAATTGCAAATTTTTATTAGATTACAAGTTTATATATATTTTACCATGTTATTTCATCAAATATTATTAACTTTAGGCCATCAGTAATAGTTGTCAAGTGATTTATTTTAAAGTAGTTAAAAAATAATTTAAATTTAACTAATTTAACAAGTAGTTGAAAATATATGCAGACGAAAGTCAATTGACTTATTTAGCGGACATCACCATACAAGATATGTTAGTTCGTTCTATGGAAAAAAGTCAGAATTTCAACTAGTTGTGGTTGACAAAAAACTACTTTATCAACTACTTTTAAATTAGTTGATTTCCCTACAGGGATCAATATGAAAACGAACATTGTTTGTATTGTATTGCAAATTTTTTCACTTGTGTTCGGAAAAAAATAACCATAAACCTAAATATTTCAAGTGACGAATCTGACAATGAAGAACCATCTCAAGAAAAATGTAAGATCTCTCATCAACTAAACTGAGTACTTTAGAGCACATTTTTTTTTTTTTTTTTTTTTTAATATAAAAAATTTGTAGCGCAATCATTATCAGGTTTTCTGCCAAATTTTTTTTATAATAAATTTTTTATTGAAATAAGAGTATTTACCTGTGTCGGAATTCTCAACACCATCGCCATAGGGGAAAAATCCGGCAATATATACATCTGAACGTTTGGCTGTTCTCCCAATTACGCTTGAAATTGTTGTTGTTGAAAAAATTAAAAATAATATAAAGCGCATTTTGAACTTCCAACAGTAAGCTGAAAAAATAAATTTTTACAATATATATCAATTGCAATAAAACTTTTGTATTCAACAATTAAACTTTTTAAATAAACTTTGTTTCCCAAAGAGCAAGTGGCACGCCCACTCAAAAAAGTCTGCATATATAAATCAATATAAATTGGGTGCATTAGGCATTGTCTTGAAGAAAGTAACGGCTGTATTCATTAAAACGTTAAAAACCTCTTATAAAGGCTTCATTAAAAAAATGGCTGAAACCTCGTATGCAGTGCTGCCAGGTGTCGGTGAAAAATTTCCCTTTTTTGCATACAAAATAATTGTGTTCCCCGTTCTTAAGTCGTAGTGTCCCCGATTTTTTTCACGTTTTCGAAATAATAAATAAAAGTTTTTAAATAAAAAAAAAAAATTCTGAGGTTTATCCTAATCGTACAAAAAAAAATACATAAAGAGCAAAAACCAATACATAAAGAGCAAATTCTTTCGTACTTTGACAAGCAATATTAATAAAGAATTAATGTTAACCGATTTAATTTATATTCAGATAAAATTATAAATATTCAGATAAAATATTACTTATTAAAATCTATACTATTAATAAATCTGTAGCCACTTTATATGTTCACTCATCATGTTTAAACGACAACTCAGATTTTTATAAAATTTTGTACACATACTTATAGGTCAGCAGAGAGTGCAATAGGATACTTTATTTTAACCCATTAACAACCAATGTTACTATATGGAAACATATGCGTCTCGAATTTTCATTAAATACTGCATAATATTTCAAAAGTTTTAGTGCCAGTTTTTTAAAAAAAGTAAAATTAGCATGCAATAATAACTTATTTCTGCTCAATGGCATACATAGTTTTCACCAAAATGTTGCTTCAAGTCTAAAAATGTCTGTTTTTATGGTTTTCTTTCGGCCCTAATGGATTAAATTGCACTTCGGTTAAACGAGAACAAAATCAATAAACGCTTTTAAATTTCCTTCAATTTGATACCAAAATCATGTATGTAGTTTGAAAACTGTGAAAAATTTTAGTACCAGATCTTTTTAGTATTAATTATAAGCTGAGAATGAGAGAAAAATGACTTGAAATTCACACTTTTAGCTTTGAAGGCAAATATTTCAGTCAGTTTGCAATGGATTTCAATAATTTTTTTTGAAAAATGTTGTTTGTTAAAATATCCTTCAAACATAAGTTGAAATTTTTACTAAACCAAAGTATTAATATTTTTAAAAATTATTTTTAAAAAATGTTAAAAAATTTTTAGTTTAAGCCAAAAAATTGGATAAAAGTTGTTTTTGTTGTAAAAAAAATTAAATCCAAAATTTAGGTTTTCGATTTCCTATCAGATGATATAACAATCTTAAGGTTAATAATTTGTAGTATTACTTAAACAATAAAAAATCGTTTTGGTAACGAAAAATCAAGCCTACCCACTATCAATTTTTGAATGAAAACTTTTTGAAAACCTGGCGAAGCGGCGGGTTTAAGCTAGTAATAAATAAGATCAGCGTAACAATCTCAGCTTTCGATGCAAAGAAATATAAGATTATATATTATAAAATCATTTTATTATTGTAGATACCTGTATTTATATCAATTAAAAAATTATTTTTTTAACTTTTTAAATATTTTCTGCCACCAACTGCTATGTTCTGAAAATTTGTTAAAAATAAATTGTTACATAAAATAGCCGTTGGGAAATTACTACAAAGAAATACTACCAACAGAATTGAGAAAAAAAATTTGCTAAGGGTTGAAGTTTCCTCACAATATCATCTTGAATTTGTTAATAAATAATTTTTTTTGGGTAAATTTGGGCCTCTGATTTCAAAAAAATGCTTTGCAAGTCAGTACAAACAGTCGTTTATATTCTATGTGACAAAATATAAATGAGTGCTTTGAGGCACTCTTGGGGCTTTAGTGGTAAAACACAGAAAATTTTCAGTGACTAGAGTTTGCTGGGTTTTATTAAATGCACTTCAAAATAATTACAAGATCATATGAGAATTGAGGAAAACACGTTTTATTTTTGGTTATGATAGTCAAAAAACAATTTTTATGATTCGAAGAGCATAAATGAAGCTTACATTTGGAACAAAAACATTGCGTTTGAGAGTTTTTGCAATGCTTGCACCCTTTTTTGCCACCCACCCTATCTAGTCAGACAGGATAATGATTGATGTTGTCATATCGGATATCTGCAACAGAATGAGTTGTTTTGCTGCCAATTTTTGATGTAGTTGGCTGTGGAGAACTTGCTGTAGATGTTCGATACAATCCACCACTTGGGCTGACAAGCTGACTGTCGTGATTGATAGGCAACTAGGCCTGCAGCGATGCCTTCCCGAAATTCCGGTAAGATAATCAAATTTCCTTTATTCTTTTCTAAAAGCATGCTAGAGTCATACCATTTATGTCGTTCAATGCGTCACAATAGATCTTCATTCATCGCCGTCATATCAATGAAATGGTAAAATAGCCGAATAGTCGCATCTCTGCTTTTTGCTCTTATATGATAACGGCCCATGAGCCCGTCCATTAAATCGACGCCACCCATATGACAAATATATTTTCGTATAATTTACGGGCAATCGACTTCGAGATACTGTTTTGATTTCCTATCGTAACGTGGTACCTTTGATATTTGTTCAATAAAATTTTCTTTTATAAATGGCTTAGCTCCAACATATGTGGATAACAAAAGGACGGCTTTGTTGTCTTTCCATAAGACATTGCTTATTTGTACACAATATGCGGATCCAACACATTCTGTTACAAATCCTCTTCGCTCTTTTTTGATAAAATTGTCCAATGGTTGTTTGCAGTTAGGAATGCGGTTTTCGCGCACTGTTCCTAGACCAAAATACCTTTAGCACGCAAGTGCACCATTAATGGAACTGTCGTATAGAAATTGTCGAAATACATAATGTGGTTAGCGAAGTTGTTTACCGTTTCAGATAAACGCAGAACAACATTAGCCGAGGGGACAATATCTGGGTGGCCAGGCAAAATAAATTTCGAATCTATAGGCATATCCAAAAGAGTCGCACAGTACGAATAATTTAATACTCCATTTGTGTGGCTTATTTGGCATATACTGCCGAAGGTATAGGCTTTAATTTTGTACCACACATTTGTTCAACTTGTTTTGCCACAGAATCGAATCTTATGTTCAATTCGTCAGCAAAGTTTCTTATGCGAAACAAAGGGTCGTAACCTGGTTGACCTTTTTTCGCTCGTTCGTTTTCATAGCGTAGGGATAAGTATTACTTTATGGTTTCGAATTTGGTTCGCGTCATACAATTCCTAATTGGTGCAAATGGATGTTTATCCCAGTAGCTCCTCAAATTTGGATATCGATATATAGACATGTATGTATATCAAAATTTCAATATAATGGTGTATGTCATCAACGTCTACCTTGAATTGTGTGTTGATGTTTTCTACAATAGCTGCGCGATTTGTTTCTTCCACAATCATTTTAATCAAGTTCATCGTAAAGAAATAACGGAATATTTGCATTGGTGTCTGAAGATCTATTACTTCAGCTGGCATTGAAGTATCTCCTTGAAAGGCTACTTCATTTACATGCAATTACATTGATTGTTGGCGCCAAATTATTTTTGCAAGCTCTTTGCTATCCATAGTTATAGATTCAATACCTAAGCAACAAATATTTTTTTTTTGAGAAAGCGCTTTCGCTAAATGCATCTTACCAGAACTATTGATGCCACCAGACGAAGGAAGAAATATTTGTCCAGACGTTTTAATCGATCGCAAAGGTGAATGAGGTCTTTCCAACCGTTTATTCGATGTTGTAGCTTGAGCATCACGATTAATTTCACTAGTGCCTACTATGCCCACTGCTGCATTTTCTGATTCAATAAAATCTATGTCGGGTTCTCCATTTTCACTGAATTCACTACTCAACTCTTCATCTGATTCGACCGCCTTAGTTTCTTTATCTGTTCATCGCTTAAATCCGATAATTCAAAACGTTTATGCACTCGCTAATCCATTTCTGTATGTTTTTAAGTAAAAAATCGAATCAAAACAAAATAAAAGAAAGAACATTATGCCAAATGAGAAAAAAAGGCGGCAAAAAAAAATACTCTTCAATGCCCAAGAGTGCCTCAAGGCACTCATCAACAAAACACTGCTCCAAACAACTTACCTTTATTCATATAAATCAAAATAATAAAACATAAGTATATCTTTTAGAATAATAATTATGATTGCGATCAAAAATTCAAAAACACTGAAATCGGTATTTGATTGCACAGCATGAACTTGCATATTTGTTTTGCTTGCAAATGCACGTGCCTAGCGTAAAGCGGAACAAAAATGATAGAAGGGAGCTTTTAAGAGCTTTTAAAGCTTTTACAAATATTTTGCTACATCCATTAGCAACTGTAAAACAAAGCTTATTTACTAAAAAAGTTATTACATTTGCCATCAGTGCGACTTTTGTGAAGAGTGCCTCAAAGCACTCTTAATCATTAAAGGGTTAAATTGACCTTTTACATCATTTTATGAAAATTTTGATGAAAATGTTGAAAAAAAAAATACATATAAATACATATACTATTTTGCACTTTGGTAACCATTGTTATTGTATAATAAAAAGAAGAAGGCAGAGAACAAATCGAAACTTTTTTTTTTGTTTGAAATTGGTCAGAAACAATGTTGTATAAAACTCTTCAGCAAAATTCCTGGACTGTTTCCTGAAAAATTCCTGAAATTCCTGAACAGTTGACTCAAAAAACAAAAAATATTTTTAGATTATAAATAGAGATCTACATATTTCCTATATCAAGAAGATTTCCATTTGGATTGAAAAATAACTTGAAAATATTTTTTCTTAAACAGAATAGCTCTAAAAAAATAAAAAGTTTACAAATTTTTTTATTCATCTGTGAAGTCAAACTTATTTAAATGAACTTAAATTAAGATATGATATATTTTGATTCAATAAAGTGGTAAAAAAATTTATGAGAATGGCTTATTACACTCAAAGAAGTATTTGTTCACATTGACAAATTCCTAGGTTAAGTTGATAAATTTTTTGTCAGTACAGAGTCAACAAAAGCGTTTGTCAATTTGTTTGAAGGTGAGAGGTTGCAATCATATTAACAAAATTTTATTTTGTTTATTTGATAAATGGTTCTTTTGATTCATAAAAGCCTTTATCCAGAATGTCGCGTCAAACTTATTTAAATGAACTTAAATTAAGATATGATATATTTTGGTTCAACAAAGTTGTTAAAAAATATGAGAATAGCTTATTAACAGCTCTTAATTTTTTCCCGTTTTGATCATTGTTTTCTCCGCCCTACGGTTTTAATCTATAAAGCCCGAAAAACGGGTCAAATCCCGCACACCATAAAATTTGACAAACTAAAGTTTTTAACAACGTATGATGATGACAACAATTCATTTTGACAACAATGTGACAACAAAACATGGTTACACAAAAAATTCTATTAATTTCTAACACACGTCAAAATGGGACGTAAAAGTTTTCTATGCTATTACTTTTCACACTAAATACTTTGTATTCTTTAACAATTGCAAAATTGCACGGTGCAACATCATTTTTGGAGCAGACTAACCATGTGATGTTTTTTCTAAATGAGAACTTTGTGAACCACATTTTTGCCAAACAATAGTCCAGTACATTATGAATTTTTTTTTTTATATATGCACTGAAACGTTATTTGAGAATTGCGATCATAAAACAACGGTTTAAACTCAAAAAAAAATTATTCCTTTTTAATGAACTTAAAATGAGATCCTACGAGAATAAGAGCTGTGAAATCAATCGGTCTAATAATTTTCGATATATTCCTTTTCTTCATTTTTAATTTAAGTGAGACCTCAAAGGAGGTTTTGTTAGTTGGACACTCTCCTTATTTTTTGATAAGGAATATTTTTGTTAAGCAATTCATTATCAAAATTTACCAAAAATTTACACACAAAAGTATTTTTAGACAAGAAATATTATTACATTCGAAACATTTTTAAATATGTCGATGACTCATAGTTTTTTAATACGTGTACAAAATCGCATAATGCCCCATAAAAAAACTTGCAGTGCAAATAAATAAAAAAGAAAAATCAGACGGGCTAAATTATAACTTTCTTTATCAAAAACTGTCAGCATGACGTCCTCTTTCAAAAATATATATAGAAGTATATTGAGTTTGTAATGCAAACTTCAATATTTAAGTCGGATACAATATTTAAGTCAATTTGTGATCTGATTTGTCAAATTGAATAGTCGGATGACAGATCTAATGAAGGTTCGTCCGAGATTTTGAGTCTTCTGATATTTTTTATTAAATCAAAATCAATTAAGGCTCGTATTTTACGGGAATCTGTGAGTCAATAAGTAGGTTTCTCAGTGAATATAAAATCTAACTTAGCTTGTGATAAGACTGGCCAGAGCTTTATTCCTTTAGGAGATATTAGTTGGTATTTCCAAAACGAGTGCTTTGCATTGTAGGTACGTGCAGCTATAATTTTGAAACCTAGAGTGGCAAAAAAAAAGTTTCTAAATTGCGTCTCTGTGATATAAAATCTCGGTGGACAATACACTGCTGAGACACTTAAGGTCGTTTTCCTGAATGCAGATCGTAGTTGAGTGGAGATACTTTTTGCAGTATTCTTTCATTACATGGTATTTGATTTTTTTTTTTTCTTAATCAGAATTCTGTTTCTCCGCTTTTTCTGTCTAAGATTTATTCTCAAAATCATACGAAAATTATAACTTTTAACCAGGGGTGAAATCGGCTAAGGTGATAGTTGACAGTCGCTGTTTTGATTATCGTTTTTGAAAACGACACCTAAATACCTATCGCATGAAATTAATAGAAAAAAAGTGATTGTCAATTTGATAATCACCTTACATGGAGCAAAAGCGACGATTTCGATTGTCAACTATCAATCATCACTTTAGCCGATACCACCCCAGAAATTCGGGCTTTTTTAATTGAGTTTTTTTTTTATATTAAACAAAAATATTCTCAGTAAACACATTCAAACTCATATTTCCAGAGAATGGAAAAAAACCTTAACGATCGGTTCGGTTTTGATCTGTTCTGCTTTTTTTAAAGAGCGCTACCTTTATTCTTCTTTATTTGTGTATCGCTCTTCGACTCAATCACAAACGCTACTTTTAACACACAGAAAAAAAAGAGCGGAACAGAATGGAAGAGTTATGCTATAAAAGCACAAAACATTATTTGCTTTGTTGTGCTTTTTGCTCACCATCGTAAGCCAAAACCAAACCGTACCAAATATATCATTCGTTTCAGCGTTTGTTTCTGCATTGGTTTTGCAGGTTATTGCGATTCTTTTGCAAAACAAATTACTTGTTCAGTGATTTGATTGATTACGTTGAAACATGCCGCGACCAACAAATACATTACCACATAGTTTTTTTGAAGAAAATAACTTAAATCAAATTATTTGCAAAAATGGCAGCTAAAAATAATTCATTGACGCATGCCACAGTTTTTCTTTCGAAAACTCTGGCGCCAGTAACAATTGCAATAACAAAATCAATAACATTCCTAAACGAACAACGAACAACTATGATTTTAGAAACGAACTGGAACTTGGTACGGTTTTTGTTTACGATGGTGAGCAAAATCACAACACAGTAAATTATATTTTATGCTCGTACAACACAACGTTACCATTCTGTTCCGGTCACTCATTTTTGCAGGATGGTGGTAGTGCTTGTGTTTGAATCAAAGATCTTCAAACGGAATGGAGAGAGAATAAGTTTTTGATCGCTTATGTAGCGCTACGCATTATAGCCCGAACACAACACGTTCGACGAGCGGCAAGCGCCAATTGTCACTTTTCATTTACATGTATTTCTTATGGGACGAATTTTGGAGACTTGTCGCGCAACATTGTCGCTTGCCGTTGCCGTCGGCTTCAATTTAATTTTAATTTGACAGGCAGCAAAAGCAAGTTTCTGCCATTATTTACATTTGTTATTACTGGCCGCATTCAGTAAACTGTACTGTTGTAAAATGTCTGGTGAGTAAGGGATGTTTTGCTTGAACTTCACAATTTTAAGTACAACTGAATATAATGATGATGATGAATGCAAAATTGATTTATAAATAAAATTTTTAATTTCAGTAACTTTTTGTTTGAACTGGTTGATTCAACATAACTGCGCAACTAGATTATTATTTTTAAGCACTTTTTAGTTGCGCTGTTTTGGTAAACCAACTATGCACCAATTCAAAGAAACGTCGCTGATGCTTTGCATAAATGCATTTAGGAACTTAGCCATACTTTCGACAGGCAATAAAATATCACTTTGCTTTCATTTTTTCATACAATTTTGTTGTTTTTTATAACATGCTGCCACATTGATAATTCGCTTCGATGTTCGCTTTTAAAGTGAAGTTATAACATGTCGCCACAGAATAATGAATGAATTTTTTCATATGAATGCTATTCACAAAGAATGCAATTCAGAAAGAATTTCAGAATTTTCAATTATTTTTTTTTTTATTCATTATTCATTTTTATTCAACAATTATTTGTTATTCATTTGCACCGAAGCCATGAATAAAAAATGAATAATTTTTTTTTAAAAAATGAATAATTAATAAGAAGTGAATAATGATTAAAAAATTAATAATGAATAAAAAATTAATAGCAAGTGAATAAGGAGTAACAAGTTAATAATGAATAGAAAACCAATAATGAATCAATTTTTTACTCATATGAATGCTATTCACAAAGAACGCAATACAGAAAGAATTTCAGAATTTTCAAATATTCTTTTTTTTCCATTTATCCATCTATCTATATTATTATATTATAAACGCGATTTTCATAAATAGGGTAGCAATTGAAAGGTATTGCTTTGTAGAAGTGCAATAAGGTCTTATTTTTTCTAAAATATTGTATTTCTTTAAAAATAAAACTGAAGCAATTTTCTATGAAAACCAACCAAATTTCTATGTGATGCCTAAAAGTATGTGATAGATTTTGATTATAATGCTTTAATAAGGAATAACTGGGTTACTCAACAATTCAACAGAAACATAGAAAGTTTCTATGAAATCCTTGGTTCAAAGGTAAAAATAGTCCTCAATATAAAAACAAAGTTACCTGCCACTAGATATTTATTATTTTGGCGTTTTAACGTTACACGGGATTACTAGTTATTCATATTTTATTTACTATTCTTTTCATATTAATTATTCATTTGTTATTCATTATGCATTGGTTATTTGGTTCATTTGATATTCTTTACTAATTTCTTATGCATTATTGATTTTTTATTTATTAATTGATATAAATGAAACGAATAATTATTGAATTTTTAAAATTTAATGTGAATTAACATTTTTATTTATGAATGAGTCTTGCATTCATTGAATCGATTCTTATTTCGTCATTCACCTCTTTGAAAATAAAATTAAATTGTGCAGTGCACGATTTTGATTATATTTCACTTTTTTATTTTATTGTTACCTTTTAATTATTTTAATTTATTTAGGCGTTATTTAGTAATCAAAATTTATTGCTTTTTGAAAAAAGATTTTAAAAACAAATAAATTTAACAAATTTAAATTTTTCATTTTAACAATTTGCCGACGTTTCTCAGATTGTTTGTCTGCTTCATCAGGGCGTTTTTTATTAACTAGAAAACTATAAAAGACGTCCTGATGAAGCAAACAATATGCGAAACGTCGACAATTTTTAAAATTAAATTTTAAAAAAAAAATAAACTTAAATTTGCTAAATTCATTTGTTTTTTAAATCTTTTTTCAAAAAACAATAAGTTTTGGTCACTTAATAGCGCCTTAATAAATTGAAATGAATTTGAATGTATTTCTATTTTAGCTCAGTGTTGTTATTCAAAACGGCAACTGTTGAGTCGGCTGAATGCAGCCATTGTTTTTTGTTTACTATTGTTTGGCTGTTGAAGTGCTCGTATTTTTGTTTACTTTGTAAAAGTTTTTTGGCTTAAAGTTTTAAAGGTAAGTTCGTAAATTATAACATAAAGAATTTAATATGTATTTAATATGAAGAAACATACTTCTATTGCAATATGGACTTAGATAAACAAATAGTTGAAGAGCAGCTGAAGTTTGCTGCTGTCGCGTTTATTATAATCAAGTCACTCAACATTTCTCTACAACGACAGAGTGGAGACATGTTGCTTGCCGCTTGTCGCGCGTATTGTGTTTGGGCTATTAGGTACGGTTTTTTTCCACTCTGCATATTTCACAGCAAAGTCCCTTCCCTACTTTTAACAAAAACACTATGTATGTACATTTGAATGGAGCACCTTTGAATTGAACGGGTGTGGATTCTCCAATTAGGTACATACCTAAAATTTTTCCAAAATTCACATTTCAGTTTAAGAAAAATGCTTGAAAAGGCTTTTTTGTGATTAGATTTATAACATATATTAATGTAAAACGCTTATTATATTTTTATTCCTTATAGCATATAAGATTTTCTCAAGTTTTTGTTAAATTATTTTTTTTCAGTAATAACGAATGTGTTCACTCATACATCACTAAATGTTATTTTCATAGTTTTGAACAACTTCAACTTAATTTTTAAACATATTTTAATAAATAAAATTGATTTTCATAGTTTTAAACAACTTTAACTTAATTTTTAAACATATTTTAATAAATAAAACTCACTTTTCAGCGCTTTATAAGAACCATTTTCAAAGCTTACTGCTAGAATGAAATTGGCTATATACAGGAATTTTCTTATGTATCCTTATTTCTGACATTTAAGTATTGATTTTTATTTAATATAGCGTAAGCATGCGCCATAAGGATGCATTTGTTTTTGACAGTTTTCTTATTGAGCATTTTCGTAATAATAATAAACAACAGGTTTTTGTTTATTCATAAACAATTTTAGGGGAGTTCAAGGAAAGGCTTCGTTGACTTTTGACATTTTTATTGTGAAAAAAAACAATATTGGGTGGATTGCTAACGTTACCTTACACATCAAGCGCCCATAGCCAGGGGCGCTTTCGGGGTTCCAACCCCCCTGCCCTCATATTGTCCAAAAAGTAAAATAAATGCGAAAAAGACTGTTTAAAACCAAAATTCTTCTTTTCCATTTAAAAAAAAAAAACTCGAAATTATTATTTATTATATTTTATTATTTTATTAATAGAAAAATAGAAATTTATTAGTTAATTAGAGAAAGTTATTCATTTTAAATTTTTATTCGTTTTCAATTTTAATTTTTTTTTTTAAATTTATCGAACAAACATTTTCCTATATAAAAAACTTTTATTTATATGAACAAACAAAAACATGTCATCGAAAAAAAAATATAATAAGAATATATAAAGTTGTGAAAAAAAGCTTATATTGAAGTTGTGAATATGATTACAAAATTAAATCAATAGAATAGATATATGAATATTCACCAAAGGCCAATACAAGTTTTTAGCGTTTATCTCAAAAAAAGAGAAAAGATAGAAAAGGTCAACTTAGCTTCTAAGAAGTCACAATTATTATTTTCTATTTATGAGTATATAGTAAAAAATCTATCCAAAAATATGTTCCATAATCTTTTTCAAACTCAAAATTAAACAAAAATTAGGGAATTAAAACTTGAAAATAAATTTATTTCACAATATTTCAATTTAAATCAGAATTTTATAAGTTTTGTTTTCAACTGGCTTATTTCGTTTTTAAATATAAGCACACATTGAAAAATGTCTTCAGGATTTATATTTTATTGGAAAAAAACATTAATTTTTTCCAGAAATTCTTGTCACAGTTCATAAGGCGTTTTTTTTTTTTTGTTTTCTTTATAAATTGTGAAAAATTGTTCCAAATTTTTTATTTTGTATTATATCTTTTTTTAGTTCGGTATAATAGTTAAGATACATCTTTAAAAAGCAAAGTTTTTTTATAAAATTGTTGTTTGAAACTATTATCTTTTTTTTTTATATCACATATTGCATTTATAGTCAAACTAGTAATCCCTTGTGGCGTTAAAACGCCAAAATCAAAAATATCTAGTGATAGGTAATTTTGTTTTTTTATTTAGCACTATGTATTTTTACCTTTGAACCAAACCGGATAACCAAATATCCAGCGGCCGGATAGCAGGTCCATTGCCTCGTTGTCACCAAATTGAATATGTATATTTATAATTCGACAGGCTTCAATATATGGATTGAGTCCGCCATTTGTTTATAGCAAATAAATTTCAAAACACATTTTACATAATAAAAAAAAATTGCTAAAATAATGAAAGATCTGTTCCCGTACTCTAATTTTTTAGTCTTATCTACCAGTTTTGCAGGTTTTAGTCCGAGAAGCTTTCCCGTACTCGAAAAAATGGTAAAAAAGAGTGCAATCGAGAGAGTAAAATATTTCCCCTCCTTGTTAAAAGTTGCAAGTTTCAGTCCGAGACATTTCTTCTGGCCAAAATGGTAAAAGTGTCAAACTGTTTAAAATCAGCTGTTTACAAGTTAGCAAAGAAATTGAAAAATAGCAAAAGCTCTTTGAAATAAATAAAAGCTATTGGAATAGAAACCAAAAGCATGAGAAATTGTGTAAAAACTTAATATAAATGCTAATTTGAGAATAAATATCAATATTGCTAAAAATATTTAATTATCAAGCTAGCGCTGGAGGTGAACCAAGCAAAAGTGTTTTTGACAAACAACTTTATTTGACAGTTTACACAATTTTAGTCCACGTTCGCGTACTTTTTGTGTTTTGCTTTATTTTTGAGACTTTTTTTTACGCTCGTGCTTTTGACACTTTTACCATTTTTAGTCCAAAACGTACGAGAATAGACCTAAAGTCTAAATAATTTTTACATCTTTATGTTTAGCGTTAGTTCTCTTCTCCAAACTTTTTTGGCCATAAAACAATCATAAGGCTCATTTTAAAATAGCTGCTAAAATGACAAATGCTAATGGCAATAGTAACTTTGGCATCTAGCTCCCTTTTTTCTAGTTTCTCTCCAAGCTGAGCCTACCTTATGATTGTGTCATGGCTCCAAACTTTGAAAGAGTTAAATACTTCAATCTGACAATACTGAAAACTTTCATATTAAAGCAGCTGATTATTTTGATTATATCATTTCTCAATTTTTTTATTTGTCATGTTGTCATGTCAATAAAAAAATTGCCTATTGTTTTCGAACGCTGAAAATTTAGTTTTTATTCACCATAATCTACCTCTTCCTAGTTTTGATTATTAATTTTAATTATTTTACTAATTGAATGTTTTCTAAATTTTTAGTTTATATATGAATTAATCATTAAAGTGAATACTAAGAATATAATCTAAGAATCGGATTCTAACTTTTTATTGTTAGCACAAACAAAACAAACCTGGCAACCTTAAATTTGTAAATATCTCAATTAACAAGCCTGTTTTTAATAAATCAAGGAACAGTAGACAAAAATTAAAAAATTATTAACTGTTTCAAAATTTGATAACTCGAAAGCGACTCGATAAGAAAATTACTCAGTAGTCATTTTAAACTCGAAATACACAGTATTTTGTAGTATTTTAAATACTTTTTACAATGCTTTTGGTCTACAAAATACATTTCTAGTGCTGCATAAAATACACATGAAAGAATTTTTGATGTCTTAAATTCACTCTTTTTAGTGTATATAATTCACAAGCTTTTTTTACACCGTTTTGGCGTGGGAAATGCCCCATAAACATATTTGACATTTAATATCATTGTCCATATATTTTTGATGTTCAAAATGGCTCCCCCAAAAAAATCCTGTCTACGTCCCTGTATCACACACATTCTTTTTAATTCGTTGAAGTATAAAGTAAAAACTCGTTGTAACCTTAGTAACGGTATAGCACAAAACGAAATCATAAAAAATTATAGTATCAAATCATAAAAATAATTCATGTTTTCAGTGTGAAGTAAAATAATATATAGTTTTTTTATTAAATAAAATTTCATTGAAAAGAAAGAAATGGAGGAATATTCTCCAAGTCGTTATAAAATGTTGGAGAAAATCGGCGAAGGTGTACACGGTTACGTGTTTAAGGCAATCGATTTACACCGGAAAAAGGAAGTGGCTATCAAGAAAGTTGCTCTTAAAAACAAATTCGGCAACATATCTTTAAACACCTTACGTGAAATTAAAACGTTGCAAGTTTGCAAATGTGATTATGTAAAAATCTAATATCGACTTGCTTCAATATAATACTTTAATATAAAAGCATTACAGATTGTTACGATCATCGATATTTTCCCTGATTTAGTTGGACTCGCTTTGGTGCTGGACTATATGCCGGATACTTTGTATGGAAAACTAAAAAATGAATTTAATCCATTGAGTCGACAACAAGTACGAACATTTACCGCAATGATGTTGCGAGGAATTGAGTACCTCCATGGTATGGGAATTATGCATCGGGTAATAATTTTGAACAAGACACAATATGAACAAGTCCAAGTGCACACAGTACTAAAGTTCAAATTGATATCAAATTTAGAACAAAATCGTTACAGTCCCATAAATATCGATCAAATCAAAACGAAAAATGTATGCGTATTTTGGATATTATAGAAAGACATACACTGTCTTTCTCACTTTGTGAATAAGGAAAAACTGCATATCAGCTGTCAGTTGCTTACTTTTTTTAAACATTATTTCTTGTTTTGTGATTGTGAGTTATTATTTAAAATGAAAAAACGCTTCAGAGTTCTTCTAATTAGCAGCTAACCGGAACCACAATTTGCCGTTAACTTAATTATGCCCGTATGATACTTAATTTTTTTTTACAACTTTTGTCATTGAAAATTAAAACTAGAGCAGTTCAAATAGCACGAATGCATGGATTCAATTGGTGTGAGTGAGTACGCATTTAGTACGAATTGGAGAAAAATTTGTAGGACGGACTGTATTTTCTCTGCATTTTTTTTGCCGTTTCTTTCAATTCGTTCTTCGTTAAGTTTCGATCAAATATTTAATGTGCTGTAAATAATTAATTTGAGATTTATAGAGTAAGCAAGACTATTCAATATAAATGTATGCTGAATTGGAAGTGATGTGTGTATCTAATTTTAATTTATTTAATGCAGCTGCTCTTAAAAACACCAGATATAAAAAAGTAACAGCGTTTATCCTTTTCTTACAAAATATGTCTGTCCTGCCCACGCGCCACTTGTTTTCAGATTTTAAAATTGGACAAAAAAAATTAAGTATCATACGGGCATTAGCACTTAACGGACCGAAATATTGAGAAATAGCTTTTTTACTAGTCGCTGGTTACAGTTCAGGATAGTGCTTAACCGGACGAAGGATGCTTTCATAACCAGCACTTTTAACTAAAAAATAAAGTTTTAAAATTTTTGAGGCAATCGAAAAGATTGTTAATCAAACATTGTTATACGCACTACTAACATCTAAAGAATTAATTTGGAGAGATAAGTTTAGTTAATTCCATGGTGTAAGAAAACCCGGTGGAAACGAATTTTTCACCACACTTTAAATTGCCCCGGGTCTGTCAAAAAAGTCTGACAGGGAGAGAGCAACTGTTGATTAGTGCCAATGTTCATTAATATAGGTTAAGTCACTTGAGAGAAAAGCACTCTTTTTCTGCCTTTGCTCGAACTGTCAAATTAGCTGTTAGCTAAAAATTGTACAGATTCAGGTTTTTTTTTTCTTGATTTCCTTTTATCCATTCTGACAGTTCGACCGAGCTTCTCTCAAGTGACTTAACCTGTATTAATGAACCTTGATTAGTGCCAAATTTTATTGGCTGCGCTCAGCAGGTACAACTTTTGTGCAACCGGATTTTTGATACATTTGCTCAACGTATTGAGTATTTTCAGTTAAAAATTTGGCTTTTTTAGAATGAGTGTGCTTTTATAACAAATGAAATAAATAACGCAAAATATAACGAGAAAACACAATTTTTCCCCTATTTGATCACTTTTAAAACAATTGTGTTCACAGAAATAAAAAAGGAACTTAAACTGATACCTGATAAGAGACACAACATGTTGTACCCATTATTCAATTATTATTAGGTTGTTCAGATATTTAACGTCAACTTACAAGAATAATAGCTTAAACACATTAACGACGACAACAACATTGCCGCATGATTCAATTATAATAAGGTTGTCCAGATATTTGACGTCTACTCACAAGAATGTATACTCTTATTTGAAGAGGAGAGCAAAAGAGCAATTTTGTTAGGACATAAAAATCACGCAGTTGCCGGAATATCATACTTTTTCATAGTACAAACCAATAAAGATACATTTGACTACTACTTTTTGAAATACTTGCTTGTGTTGAACCAAAATATTATGAGCTTTAAAAATGTTATGGTCACATTTTAGACGTAAGATAATATTGGAAAAATAAAACTTCTGAATGTTGTATTTTCATTACATATATGTTTTCTTTTTTATATTTGAGTAAAAATAAGTAAAAATTATATAGTCAGTTTACATGTAAAATTTATTGGAATAATGTTTTCAAAATAGTTTAAAATAGCTTCTTTAACCAAAAGTATAAAAATAGTGATTTTTACATTTGTGTTTGGGAAAATCAAAAATTTTTACTTGTTTCCTCTTTTGACAAAAGATAGCTAGTTTTGTTCAGTCAACGCAGAACTTTTTTTTATATTATATATAAAACTATATTTTATAGTTAATGGTTGTGTTAATATGTCTTCTAAGTGTTTTGTGATATAACCATTGTCATTTTTTCAAGAGTGTACAAATATTTTTGACGTAGAATTACGTCTTACAGCACGTTTGTCATTTTTGGGGGTCTTTTCCACAAATTTTTTCAAGCACATCCTAACGTTTTTGGAGGACACTTTGGAATATACTTACAGCCTTTAATATTCATCTTACAAAGATAAAATATATGTCAAAAATCAGTTATATCTTATATCTATATAATAAGAAAAATTATGAATTGATGCTTCAGTTGCTGCTAACGTTCTTAGGGTTGTTGCTTTTGTTCGTGCCGAAATCACGAACGCAACATCGTGTTGTTTCTTGGAATGAATTTTTTTGCGAATATTTCTGAGTAACGGCTTGTATTGTTGTTGTTATTAATACGTATGTAAAATTTACATTTATGTTATATATGCATATCAGCTGTTTTAATTTTTATCGTTTGTTATTATTTTTGCTTATCTCCAGCGAGATAAATACAATAAACAATACATACAGATGTATTATAGAGAAGTGCTGTAGAGACAGAATGTAGCTACAAAAATGTGTATTACTACTACGCAGATTTACTTATACAGAAAATGCGCATGGTCATTGTGCTATGAAAACTCTATTGATTCTTTAAATATCATAGTAAATTGAAATTATTTATTGAACTAATTTTATACTTATTACACATTAAAAATATATTTTGTTCATTAAAATTTTAAATTTTCAAAATTAATTTAAGATATTTACAGCCGTGGACACATAAATAGCACAAAAATACATGTAGAGAGTTTCACATAAATTTAAATAAAATACATAGAGGATAACAAGAATTTATTTCATGGTATTTAAGTTTAAACATTAAAAATTTCAATTCAGTAGTAACTTTGTAATTACGAATTAAAAATTAGAAAATCAATGAAAAACCCGTATATTGCTCCTTAGCTGAGGTGGACGTATAAATAGCACAATTTGGATTCTGAAAGATAGACATATTGATTTATATTTATTTTACAATGAGCTTACGAATATGCTTACTAGTACTTGGTACTGCATCCCGAGTTGTCCAAAACAGCCCGACATCTTCATCCCATACTCTCCACAAGCTTCCTAACCCTATCCTTCGGAATAGAGTACCAAGCCATCTTAATTCCACTCATAACTCATTTTAATTTCGAAAATTTTTGTTGCTTATGCTGACCTTCACTTTATTCCATAAATTTTCTATGGGATTGAGGCCTGGGCTTTAAGCCGACCAATTCAAAATATTTATTTTTTCCATTTTTAGCCAATCAACCACAATCTTTGCAGTGTGTTTTATATTATTATTGTGCATAAAAGTCCACTTAATAGGCATGTTCTCAACTGCAAATGGTTCCATCTGGTTATTAAGAATATCTAAATACATATTTTTGTCCATTATTCCTGGTATAGGAAAAATTGGCCCAACGCCGTGCCAGGAAAAAGCTCCCCAAGCCATTAAATTCCCTCCTCCATGTTTTAATGATTTTTTTGTATACTTCGGATTAAACTCTTTGCGTTTGGGGCGCCGAACAAAAGTTTTTCAATCTGGTCCAACCCTATTAAATTTAGTTTCGTTAGTCCAGAGCACGTTCTTCCAAAATTGGTCTTCTTTATTCACATGGACCCTTACACACGCTAAACGATCCTTTAAATTTTTTTTTGCTTAGAGCGGCTTTCTTCGGCTAATGCGTTCATAAAAAGTAGCTTCATGTAGTCTCCTAGATACAAGTTTTCTTGAAACATTTAGGTTATTTCCTTTATTTGTTTCCCTCATTATTTGCTTTGCTGACTTGAGAGGATCAGCCTAACTTTTGCAACTATGAGTCTATCAGTAGAAGCGGTGGTTTTACGCGGTCTAGGATTGCGCGGCTTATTCTCGAAATTATTTGAACCATTTGATGCAACCAGCTTGAGTGCATTATAGACCATTTTTCGTGAAATTTTGAGAATATCTGCGATTTCAGATGGTTTTTTGCCTTTTTGACTTAGTTCGTGAATTATAGACCTTTTTTCCGAAATGCAATGTATGCCACTACACATTTTATTTAGAATCGGCGAAATTAACTGAATAAAGCTCTAAAATGTTTACAAGATCCCGATCTTGTTATCTTTTATTCACCAACTAACATGTGTGCTATTTATATGACCACAGCAGATCGTACATGCCTATACAGAAAGAGATAGCCTGAGCAAATAAAAGTAAGTAACGGTACATCTCTCTCGGAGTTTTAAGCAACGTCACACTGGAGTCTCAAAAAATTATAACTACAGTTAATAACTGCATTATTAGGTTCAAACGAAACGTTTAAAAAATAAGTTGGCATCTGTGCTATTTATGTGTCCATGGCTGTATAATAAGCTCTTTACTTGGGAAAAATAAAAAATTCATAGTTTTCCGAAATATTTATTTCTATTTATTAAACCTAATACTACGTTCACATTGAGAGCTAAATGCGCATTTACGAAATTGAATGTATATATTTGTCTCTTTTACTCTTACAAGGAGCATACGGCCACGCATTCTAAATTGCTAATGCGCATTTCGTTAAATGCGCATTTAGCCCTCAGTGTGAACATAGTATAAGATTGAAATAAATTTATCAAAAAATATAGCAAACAAAAACTCTACGTCTACGATAATATCTGTGTCTTTTGTTTACATAAAATAAGGGTATGTCAAATATCTGGATAACCTTATAATGGCTGCATTCTATCCGAAAGAGCGCTCAGATACCGAAGTAGCATAAAACCATGGCAGAATTATAAGGTAGGGCCGACTCGGAGAGGAATGAAGTAGCAAGAGTTATTTTAGGGTAAAATTTGTACAGGTTTTTTTTGCCAATTTAAGACTTCTTTCACATTTTTAAGTTGTTATTACACTGTTTTAATAATATTTTCATTCAAACTATCACAAATTTAACACACGCGACCGCACTACTTGCAACTTGGAAACATACAAATTTTTCATAATTTGCAATTCCTTGTAAATTCGTCGTTTTGACAACTTACCAACCTTTTCATTGTCCTCTATTCGATGACGCGTGAGGACACTGAGCTAACCGGCCCTACCTTATAATTCTGCCATGCATAAAGTGATACTTTCTGCTGAACTATTTTTTTTTCGAAACGTCAAACGGCAAACAGCTGTTCGACAATAAATTCTTTTTGTCTCAAATTTATTTTTTATGTTCTGTGTGCACACGTTTCAAACAAATAGTTTTAATTAAAAGCACTACTAAGCAATTTAATAATTTAGTAATTAATAAATTTAATATTTGGTATATTTGTCTGTCAAAATAAAGTAAGCGTAAGCCGCTCAACTGAAGTAGCATAAAATATTTTCGCTACCTAAGATGACCCCCGCTCAGGGAACGTGTTGTGCGAGCACTTTATGCAACATACCGTTCAGCCCGAAAGTTGTTCAACAGCTACGTAGCAAATTTTCCGCTGAATGCAGCCAATGATTGAAACATGATTGAACCTGCTAAACGCAGTCATTTACTTCTGCTGTTTTTGACAGATGCGGGTACAATTTTTGTGAGAGAGGTGAAAAAAACGCTTTCACCTGATTTTCTTACACCATGGTTAATTCGTAGCTTGAAGAATTGGTTCTAAAATTTTTGCCTTGCGAATAAAGTATGAGAGACGGAACAATTGACGGAAACAATATAAGTTATCAAAGGAGTTGCTTTACAATTAAGAATTAAAGACTGAAAAATGTTTGCTTTTTTTACTTTTTCAAGGGAGTCCTTCCAAAATATCGCCAAAAAAATATAGAAACCGCCAATTTTTCGACATCTCTCCAAAACAAAATTTCCCTCGCCAAAGTGGTTGTTCAAACCGTCAATTTGGCGAGATATCGCCATATCTGTAACTCAACAGTGCATACCATTCAGCCCGAAAGTTGTGCAGCAGCTACGTAGAAAATTTTCCGCAGAATGTAGCCATTGTATCATTGTTAAGGCTTAACATTGTTAGTGGCTTTGCTTCGTGAAAACTTATTTGATTGTGAAAGAGAATTGTGAAGAGAAGTAATTCGCCAACTAAGTAGGTTTCAAAAAATGCTGTTTAAAGCATTTTAAAATCAGAAATAGAGCCAGCTCTTTGGTTCTAATTTTTGCTTTTACATTGTGAATAAAATAGAGCCACACTCTAGATAAACGACCGCGGGAATTCAGCTAATATATTAATTGTTAAATTAAGACTAACTATAGAAATTTCTTAGAATTTTCATTAATTCAGAAATTATTATTTTCAGGATATTAAACCAGCTAATCTTTTAATAAGTTCCGATGAAGTTCTTAAAATTGCAGACTTTGGACTGGCGCGTTTGTATTTTGCAGAGGATGACAAAAAATTGTATTCACCGCAGGTATCTACGCGTTGGTATCGTGCACCAGAAATACTTTGGGGTAGTCAACAATACGGGCCAGCTGTAGATATGTGGGCGGCTGGATGTGTTTTAGCAGAAATGTTGCGCGGTGTGCCGCTTTTTGCTGTATGTCAAACATTTACATGCATTCTTGAATAAAAAATTTTTAACTACATTGATTATTTCCAGGGCACCACAGACATTGAGCAGCTTGCCCTAGTAATTAGAACCTTGGGAAGTCCGCGTTTAAATGAATGGCCAGAGTTGAATTCCTTGCCAGATTACAATAAAATTCGGTAAGCTATTTATACTTATTACATATTTTAGTATTGTATTAATGAAGTTAAACATTGGTCAAACTTAATGGATCTTACCACTAGTTATGTGCTGACACTAATGGCATTTTCTTCAAAAAATTCTTAAAAAACAAATTCTGGCCTCTAAAATTGCATTGCATTCTTTATCGAAAATTTTGAACTCATTAGTAGAAAAAATTTAGAATTTTGCACTCTCAAGATCAATGATTCAAAAATTTTGTCATTAAATGCCACTAACTGAGTTCACGAAAAAGTTTCATGAAAGGAAAAGATTTAACATTATCTACGACGTTTAAAAATGTTAGAAAAAAAAAAAATAAACGAAATGGCCATTTTGGCCCTTGAAAGGACGACTTTGACGAGCAAACGAGCTTCTTATGATCCAATTGTGTTGTGTGTGATGTGAAATGTTTGCACACAAATGATCGAGAACTGGACCTACATGGTTTACGCCGACTCCGAACGGCTTATGTTCTCAATAAGCTTTTCATGGCAGTTTTTACTCTCTGAGGTTTGCCCTTGTCTGCAGAGAGGTGACGGCCGAACAGAAAAATTAATTCAATTGAAAAAATTTTCTGTGTCAGATGGAGGATTCGAACCTGGGTTCTCTGGCGTAAGAGTCACACACTCTACCCACTACGCCACGGCCGCCAATTAAAAATGTTATTGTAATGTAATTACAAATGTAAAAATGTAATTATATTCATAAATAAATAGAAATATGATTCAATAACATTTTCAACAAATTCAATTCAAATGTATTTGAAATTTAGCAAAATTAAACAGGGCAGCCAACAAAAAAAAAATTGTATTTCACAGAACCAATTAGCATTCGGTTTTATAGTGTAATTTCTAAACTATTGTGAATGCGCTTCGCCGTGCTTGACAAATAAAAATTTAAAATAAAAAGGAGAACAGCTATCTTCCGCAGCTTTGTGAAGGAATATAATTGTTACTCCGTTGCTTTCACACAAGGTATGTTTCCGTTTGACAAAATAAGCCGTTCAGAGTCGGTATAAAGCTTGAAGGTCCAGTTCTCGATCATTTGTGTTCAAGCATTTTATAACACGCACAACACTATTCATCATAATAAGCTCGGTCAAAGTCCATTTTCAAGGGCTGAAATGGACAATTCGTTTTTTTTTTTTTGTCATTTTAGCAATTTATAATATAATAAACATGAATATATGTTTATGTTTAATGTAAATGATTTGTGGCGGGAGTTGATCCGATTTGCACTCCCTTAACTTTTCAAAAGAAGTGACGGCCGAACAGAAAAAATTAATTCAATTGAAAACAATTCTGTCTTCTGTCTACAAGCCACTCATCTTAACCAGTATGCCACTTCAGATGACCACGTTAAGCGAAAATATCAAAAAGTTTTTGTTAATATATATTAATAAAAAATTTTTACTGTCTTTATTTCTTTAACAGTTTCCCGAATTCAGCTGGCATTCATTGGGATAATCTTTTTCCAAGTTGTACTCGAGCAATTGAAATAAATTTGGTTTCGAACCTGGTAGTTTATAATCCTAAAAACCGTTTGAGTGCTTCACAGGTATAACACTAATAAATTTAATTTTCATTTGAGTAAATTTTAATATATGATTTAATTTATTAAAATGCAGGCTATCAATCACGAGTACTTTCAGTGAATACCTTGTTTTTAATATATATGATGTGCCACCTTAACCTTGCTCGCCGTGCTGGGCTTTTCTAATAGAACAAATTTTTCTATTGAAATTAACTAACTGAATCTTGAGAGAATAAAATCCACACCAGTTCAATTTCACTTCATGAGCCAATCAGATATACCAATGTATTTGAAATTGCTTAACTAATTTTTGAAACAAACTTAAAAAATTAAAATTAATTTAAGCCAACGGAATAAAAAACCAAATCAAAGAGTGCTCTAAAGCAAAAAATTCGACAAAATTATGTAGAACAATACAAAAATATTTTTGTAGACCTAATTTTTAATTTATTTTAAACAAATAAAAAACACTGAAGTACTCTACCATTTAATAAACTCAATGCAGTGAAATATTTACTCTATAATATGCTTCAGCTCGACATTTTCAACTGTGTTGCCGAAGGTAGCAATCAATTTCACTACTAGTGGCCAAAAGAGGGCGTCACTGCATATCTCTTTTGACATTTTGCCATACATGATGTTTATTTAACTAACAAAAACACATGTGCAGTAAACGATTGTTTTTCTTTTTTTGTATTTTAATCAATTTAATGGAATCGTTTACTGCATATCCAGATTTTTGTCCTATTTGTGGCTCTATATTTCCATCATTGCAGCAAAGTGGAAATGTAGTCTGTTATAACTGTAATAAGGAATTCGAACCGAATGGTATGCTTTCAGTAAATAATTATGTTCTGCTCACTTAAATTTTTTCCGCCAGTGTTCAGCGACAAAGAAATCGAATATACAATACATTTCAACACCTTTGATCCACAAAAGATTTTTGGAAAGTCAAAGCGAGAATCTGAAGGTTCAGCAGATGGACCGACAGTAGATCGCAAATGTCCTAAATGTGGCAATGAAAAGATGTCCTATGCTACTCTTCAACTGCGCTCGGCCGATGAAGGGCAAACTGTGTTCTTTACATGTCTTAAATGCAAGTAAGTTACTTCGTTTAGAGCAGCTAAGTGCTACCCCTAAATATTGACTATTTCTTTTAATTTAGGTACAAGGAGTCGGAAAATTCATAAAGTTCTTAAATTGTTTTATAAGTGGGAAAAATTGTTGAAATAAAATTATGGATGACTGTCATTTCTCCTCTTAGTTTAATCCTACAAACGCCCATTCCGGAAACTAATATTTAAGCCTAATCTGGGTGGTTCACAGCCAAATTACACATTTTCCATTGTCACCGAGAAAGATTGCGTCTGCTGCCTGTGAGCCATTTCGTCATATACAAAAATTTTGCCGAAAAGCTGCAGACAAAAAATTTAAAGTAAACAAAATCAGCTGTTGTGTGACAGCTTTTGTCAATTGCAATAGGCTGAGGTCAGACGATGTTCGAACGGCGTTCGAAATGTTTTGTTGTTGTTTTCAATGAAAATGTCAAAAAACAGTGAGCGAGAGCAGATGAACACTAGGTGTGTTTCCGTACACATTTTCGAGTAAAAGTCGAGTAAAGTTCAATGTGAGAGATTAAAATGAAATTTGAGAATAGTGTCGAAAGTACGGAAACGACTTCTAGCTAGTTTCAAGCATGAAAACAGCTGATTGCTTATCAAATGTAAACAGCGCCAACTTTAACTTTTTACAAACTCAAACGACGCCAATTTTAACTTGATATTTTATATTTATAAAATATACAATTTGTTAATTTGGTTTTTATCTCACAACATAACCAAACAACAAACGAAAATTTGACATTTGCTTGTTCTTCTTGATTGACAGCGCTGGCAGCTGTTTACGCTCGAGCGATGTGCATTTTACCTTGCGAAATAAATTACGCTACTTCTACTCAACAGTTGCAAGTTATGTCATTTAACAGCTGTTTGCTCTCCAATTTGCATGAATTTGCAAACACTCAAATGAAACGCTTAAAATGTTATTTGTTATTTTTAATGTCTTTTTTCATTTTCTACATTTTCATAGATTGTTCATTTTGTCAATGTAGCCAACTGTCACTACTACCGTATTAATTGAACACTAATACTTTTCAAACTCAAGTTTGTTCAAGAAACGAACATTTTAAGTATCCTTAAACATATGTATCATATAACTTATGTTCTTACTAAAACATAAGCACATTCACTTGTTTCAAAGTTAAGAAGTTACACATAGTGAAGCAGCAAAATTGTCAAAACTCTTCATTTGCATTTTTTACGTTACATTTTATTAATAACAAACTTATTTATAAAATAAAAAAACAACAAATAGTTATACGGTCAAATTGTTTACTATTTTTCAATAGAATTTTTATAACAGCTCGTCATTGCATGCGTCGTTTTTCAAATATTTGGAAATGCCTCGCCCCGCACAATCGCATCCAGTGTTGCCGTTTTGGCTATTTATAGCCATAATTGGCTATTTTGTTTTCCGCGGTAAATTTTTGGCTATTTGGCAATTTTATTTTTCATTTGGGTATTTATTATTCGGGTGTTTTTTTTTTATTTTGGCGAAAATTAATTTTTGCCCTAACCTAAATGATGTACAATTTGTTGCTGAATAAGGCTGTGTGCTATTCGGAAACTTTTCACTCGTGGTAGGAAAGAAGTTACTGAGTTGAATACAGTTTCTGTCTGTTGAAATAAAATTGTAATTTTTGCTGTGCCAAAAGAACGATGAAATTTTGACAGCTAGAAATTTTGGCGTTTTAGATTTCGTTAGTGTATTAGTGAACAGAATTTTACGCAAATATTTTCCACTTCAGGTTGCTTTGCTGTCGGAAGCAAAAAGTTTTGAACTTCTTTATGACTTGATGCTTTTTTTTTAATGAACGGCGAAGGGTAAGTACTGCTTTTGCTTTTCTGCTTCGGACAACTACCTAAAACATTATTTTTTTAAGGATATTACCTATATTTGGACAAGAGGTTATTCCGAAACATTAAATGCCATTTCGAATGGAAACATTGCACAAACTTAAATGCATTTAAGAGTGTCTGCTAGCTCTTTTCGCAAAATTGTGAAGATTATTCCAGCGAAACATCATGGATGGTAAATAGAGTATGAAGTGGTTTGCTTCCTTTATTGGATGGCGTGTGGATTCAGCTATCGACTAACAAGTGGCTTTATGGGATTGCGGACAGCCGAATATACAATAATTTCACATGTGGCAACTCAAAGCACTTGTCACTAAAGAGTAGGCAGCAAGAAGTTAAGAAACTTAAACAAAGTTAAGAAAATCAGCATGGAAATGTTTTTTGTTTTAAGAACATGAATAAATATTTTGGCTATTTTTTTTGTTTTGGCTATTTTTATTTTGTGTTCTGGCTAAAGCCCGAAGTACAATAGAGCGAGAGTGCGTTGCGAGACAACGTAAAATTCTCGCATGAGCTGTCAAAGCATTTTCATAAGCAGAGTTTTTATGTAGCAATTTACAATGCTTTACGATGCGATTGTGCGATGCGACACATTTTCAAAAATTTGAAAAACGACGCATGCGATGAAGAGTTGTCATGAAAATGCAATTGAAAAATAATAAACAATTTGAGCGAATAGCTGTTTGTAATTTTTTATTTTATAAATGAGTTTGTTTTTAGTAAAATGTAATACAAAAAGCAGATTATAAGTTGTGACAGTTTTGCTGCTTCACTAGGTTATGTGTTACTTCTTTTAACTTTGAAACAAGTGGACGTGTTTATATTGTAAAAAGAACATAAATTATGTGATACTTATGTTTAAGGATATATAAACTTTTAATTTCTTTGTGCATTTCTAACATTGTTATAAAAATAAATGGATATTTTTTTCTATTGTTACGCTTCTTATTGTACATTGATTGCGAGGACAACGCGCGTAAGGTTTCGTAACAAATTCGCATAGCTTCAGCGCATCGCACTATCGCGCTATTGTATTTCAGGCTTAAAAAGAAAAGTTAACTCCGGCAAAACTGATCGCATCGCAAGACATTGTAGATTTCTGCATCAAAACTCTGCTTATAAAAGTGCTCTGACATCTTGTGCGAGATTTTTACGTTGTATCGCAACGCATTCTCGCTCTATTGTACTTCAAGCTTTACTTTAAAACTTACGACACGTCGTTAGGAAACCCATAGACCCCTTTTACATTGGGCAAGACTTGCTTTCAAGTCTTTGACTTTGTTGGCAATTCGCCGCGACGAAAGGAAGAAAAATTTAAGGTACCAATAGCGGGGTTCAGATGATAGCATATGTTGTCAAACTGTCATAACTGTAAATGATAGCATATGTGTGATAGCTGTCATAACTGTAAATTTAGCATTGCGGCCAAACAATCCACCATGTTGTCAAATTCATTTAACAACAAATTTTCAAGCTGCGAGTTTCGTTCATTTAGCCTATGTAAGCAGATAATATTGTGAAAAAAATTGTTGCTTTTAATTGTTGCCTTGCAAAAAGACACTCTAGTCAAAAACCTTTATGTAAAACTGCATTAATTTTAATTATTAATTCAAAATTTCTACATAAGCACAGCGTGTACACCCTTTTGTAATTTTTTTAATATGGCAAAGTTCGACGTGTTCGTCCAACACGTGTTCACACGAGTATTATGACTGCTCATCAAACCTTGAAATCAAAACATTTTGATTTCAATCCAACATGTTGTCAGTTTGCTGTTTCGAGCGTTCGAACGGTCAAATAACTGGTTTGTCCTACCATGCGCGCCAACATGTGCTATGGTCTTCCTACATGTCGGACGGACCCCAAACGATACTACATGTCCATCCGACATGTAGTTCGACAAAATAACGGCACTTTTTTTCGTTGGTCCCAAAAGGGTCGCACATGTCGGATGGACTTCATTATTTTATAGTTTGCAAATAGTGCACATCGAGCGCATTAAATATTTTGTAGTGTAAAAATGACGAATGCATTGAGTTTACGCTGCAGCCACACGTAGTAGTACTGGCATGCTAATAAAGAATATGTATTTACTTCGAAAATATTCCGAAATAATCAACAAATTACGCTGCGGCCACACGTGATAGTAAATGTTCATTTACAAAATGTCGTCAAAGCCAAAGGTTCGACCACTTTATTATTCCGTTTGTTTTTACTCAGTGATGCTTTATATGCCAACACAGCACCAAACTTAAATGGGATCAAAATGGAGAACTAATTATGTTGTAAAATGTGTTAACAATCTTAAATTAAAATAATTGCATATATTTCACTACAGGGCATGAAAGAAAAGTGCATATATAAAGTTCGAATATTTTAGGGAGAAAATACAACACTGTTTCCTTACTTCGATTTCGCACTGGCTGTGGTTGTCAAAATTCACTGGCAAGTGTATTGCCCCCTAGCCACACGTGCCAGTTCGAAGACATTAACAGTTCGAAAAACTTAATACACTCTCACTTTTCACTAATCCACTCACACCTTGACATCACTGATAGTCCACTGGCAACAACTTTTACTGAGCCAGTGAATTTTGACAACCACAGCCAGTGCGAAATCGAAGTAAGGAAACAGTGTTGTATTTTCTCCCTAAAATATTCGAACTTTAAATACGCACTTTTCTTTCATGTCTTGTAGTGATATATATGCAATTATTTTAATTGCCCTTATTTGACACATAAAATATCATATGATTAAGTTGCATTTCATTTTGGAAAATATTGATAAACAAATTTTACAAAATAATTAGATCCCTATTTTTATCCTATTTAAGTTTCGTGCTATGTTGGCATATAAAGCACACTGAATAAAAGCAACCGAAAAAATAAAGTGGTCGAACTTTTGCCTTTGACGACATTTTGCAAATGAACATTTACTATTACGTGTGGCCGCAGCGTAGATTTGTAGATTATTCCGAAATATTTTCGAAGTTAATACATATTTTCTGCTGGCCTGCCAGTACTATCACGTGTGGCTGCAGCGTTAGTGAAAATGAGAGTGTATTGAGTTATTCAAACTGTTACTGTCTTCGAACTGGCACGTGTGGCTAGGGAGTTACCCCCTAGGGAGGGGGTAGACTCACACCTTGACATCACTGGCAGTCCACTGGCAACAACTTTTACTGAGCCAGTGAATTTTGACAACCAAAGCCAGTGCGAAATCGAAGTAAGGAATCAGTGTTGTATTTTCTCCCTAAAATATTCGAACTTTAAATATGCACTTTTCTTTCCTGTCTTGTAGTGAAATAAATGCAATTATTTTAATTGCCCTCATTTGACACATAAAATATCATATGAATAAGTTGCATTTCATTTTGGAAAACATTGATAAACAGATTTACAAAATAATTAGTTACACATTTTTATCCCATTTAAGTTTGGTGCCGTGTTGGCATATAAAGCATCACTGAATAAAATCAACCGACATGATAAAGTGGTCGAACCTTTGCCTTTGATGACATTTTGCAAATGAACATTTACTATCACGTGTGGCCACAGCATAGATTTGTAGATTATTTCGAAACATTTTCGTAGTTAATACATATTCTTTCCTGGCCTGCCAGTACTATCACGTGTGGCTGCAGCGTTAACAATTCGATATGTGCTTCGCTCAAAAATTTTAATCGAATAGGGGCGGTCACATTATTAAATTCTTCATCAAATTATTGGTCAAACAGTTTGACCACTCTAGTGTTGAAATTATCAAATTTTTCGTCAAATTTCATTATTGTCTTGCACATCGAAGTGAACACATCAGCAGCACTCCATATGCTTGATTTTTTAATAATCTTTTAATAATCTTTTTTTGTAAATTTCCAATTTAATCTGCCAAAGTTATGGATGTAGTCAATAAATTTCAATAAAATCATTACAAAAATCTTCTTCATCGTGCATTTTGAATTGATGTGTTCGCGTTGAAATCTTTTTTAAGTGATGAAATCGCACTAGAAAATTTGACGAGTGTTCACACGTCAAATTTTTCAACAAATCGTTGGTCAATCAACCGAAAAATCAAAATATTTTGATTTTCGTCAAACGATTTGACCAACAATGTGATGAGTGTTCACATGTTAAATTTTTCTTCAAATTCCATATATATTTCTGTTGGTCAAATTTTTTGTTGACTTGTTGGATGAAAAATTTGATAATGTGACCGGCCCTAATGAGAAAATGCACCAAGTTGGATGGACACGCACACAAATGATACTACATGTCGGATGGACCGACAGAAAAGCCAAACATTTTTATCTTTCATCAGACATGTCCATTCAAATTGATTTTTTAGACACAAACAATACTAGACCCCTTTTACATTGATCAAGACTTGAAGTCAAGTTTCAGAGTTTGTAGGCAATTCGCCGCACATCGGAAGCGACGGAAGGGAAAAAAAAACTTGAAGCTGTACCGGCAATTTTTTCGTGTTCCTTTTGTTATTTTCGCGTTGTTGACAGTACTTTTTATTTTATTTTTCGCATATCAATGTGAGTTTGTTAGACTTCAGTTGCAGTAAAATTTGTGTGTGAGTTATTTAATGAGGTTTTTGTAGATATTTTTAATAATAATATATTTTTATAGCCAAAAATGTCGTTTAATTCAATTTGCAAATTTATTAAAATTGAGTTGGCTTCAGTTTGCTTGCAACCTATCTCGCTTTATTTTTTTAAGAAAACAAGGAAAGAAGACAAGAAATTGAATTCAAGTCCTGACCAATGTGAAAGCTTTCGTCAAGTTCAAAAGAGAACGTCAAAAAAACTTGACTTCAAGTCTTGATCAATGTAAAAGGGGTCCTACATGTGCGACATGACAGGTCGGATGCACATGTAGTATCGTTTTGGGTGCTCTATAGTCACATGCAACACTGTAAAAACTTGCTTCAGGATATTTTAAATATAAAGTTTCAATTCAAATCATTTTGGTGGGATTGAAAGTATTTGTGATTTTATTTTTTAAGTATTTGTATTACATAGACTTTTAAAATGCACGAGAACATTAAACAAGGATTCCTACAGGCTTGTATCAATCATGGAAGTCTTACAACTGAAATGGCTCTAAACATTCTAACGCCAATGTGCGAAACATGTATGCCCTCTACCTGTGGAATACTTTAGTTCCATTTTTATATGTTCTAAATGCTTTTACACAGACGATGTAGATATGCCATCGGGACAGGCTGAGGCTACTCTCGCTAAGATTGTCAAACAAATAAATGCCAGTATAACACAGTTCAACCAAACTCTTACCTTCATCAAACATCCGCTAATAAACGAAGAATTTATAGTTTTTGGTGTCACCAGTGAATCCCAAGTGTCGAAGCTGCAGGCACACTACACGGACGCTGACCGGCACTACTTTTATAAGCTGCTCGAAGCTTTAGTTAATAGTGAAGATTACGGCATTCAATGGGCAGCTGTCTACAGCGTCGCTCCAGTCACTCCTGGACAAAAGCCCATTAGCAAGAATCATATACAAGATTTGGTACAGTGCTGGACGCAACAAGGATATTTTTTGGAAAAAGATACGTCTATTTACTTTGGACCACGCATGCTCGTTGAATACAGCAGTCATTTGAAAGCTCACTATCCAGATTTGGTGAAGGACTGTCCGCTGTGTAGTAAACTAGTCCTCTGGGTGAGTGAACCATTTTGAGATGAAATTTTTATTGATGCAGTAAAATTAACAATTGGAACGAACACAATAATTGCATTAAAGAATCGAGAGCTTACTTAGTGAGATCACGTTTTGCTAACTTCAGTACAATTTCATCTCAATGATCCTGCTTAGTTTTTTTTAATAACAATGCTCCTTTCTTCCGTTAGGATATAACTTGCTCGGAATGTGAAACTAAAATCCATCGCGAGTGTATACGTAAATATTTAATAAAAAAATCTACATGTCCATCATGCAACAAAACATGGAATAGAAGACTAAGCTTGTCCCAAAATTAGAGTGCTCAAAATATTTTGTTTCATTTCTTTAATATTTCATTAAAAGTACTACAAAAATATATTATTTTGCTGTTTCCTTCTTGTTCTCATCATGGGATTCAGTACTCTCATCATCGTCTTCATCTTCATCCTCCTCGTCATCGTCATCATCATCATCGTCGTAATCATCCTCATCATAATGTCCGGTACCATAACCGCCAGCAGCTGCTCCAGAGCCATAGTATCCACTATATTCTCCATCTTCATCTTCGTCGTCAAAACCGCCTTGTTGTTGTCTACCAAACTTATGTGAACGTGTAGACATACTAAGATCCTTCGTTACGGACGTGTCATAATTACACTTAGGACACGGTATTGCTTTGTTCTTTTCGTATTTGAAGCCCTTCCGACGCACGTGATCCTCGCAATAGCATGTTTTGCACCTCAAGCAGGAATATTGTCCCAAACGATTACAAGACTGGCACTTGTAGTTTTCAGATTCGAGCACCTGACAGGACGCTTGATGTTCAAATTGATCGTCCTCGCAGAGGAACCCGTTACAGAAGCAACATTTGAAGATTCGTCCTCCATGCTCCCATACACTGCGTTCGCATTCCAGGCATGTGGCATTTTGCAAAGGACATGTACATGCGTGCGTCTGTAAGCACTTTCGTCCATGGCACACCCAAGCCTCACAGAAATCGCATATGGCACCTACCATACCAAGGCCGGTGGTAAAAACACCGGGATGCTTAACTACACAGTCACCTGTCTTCAACATGCACTTCACTTTGCCACATTGTGCACATATCGGAAGACGTTGCAGACTTTGACAGAAGTAGCAGAATGCCCGCGACTTTTGCTTTTTATCACATTTTTCGCATTCCATAGGTGCGTTACATGGTACATCAGCCAATGGTGTCTCACGACTGCGTATTTCCTTTAAGCGCATTTTTTGCTTCTCTGCCTTTTTTCGTTGACCAGTCTTTTTTTTCGGCATATTAAACCCCCTTTTTAACTAATGGATTTATTAAATTTACAAAATTTAAGTTTTCGTGGCGAAGTTTACATTAGAGATGAAACAAGATTGTATAATCTCGATATACAGCTATCGATAAGAAGAATTGTTTAGGGTAAATAGGGGTGATCACACAATATACTAATATAAAAAATGTCTTCACACCTGTGTGAGCACGTTGCTACATGCATACTAGTAACAGAATTCCCAAAAAGTTAACGATAATAATAGTTGTTTTAGGTCATTGTGCATGTTTACCTTTTATGTATATGCATACTTTCAGGCTGAACATTTCCGAAAAGCACTGTCATGGCCATGAAAAAAGTGAAGTGTGAGCGAGAACGAATAAGAACTATGTAGTGAGATAAGATGCAAACTTAAAAATTGGCATTTTTATGACGGTTTCAATTTCGTGCCTGTTTATACCGTAATGTTCATCATAAAGTGTGAGCAAGAATGGATAACAATTGGGTAGTGAAAACGAGATACAAGATTTAGAGCCGAAAAAGTAATAGGCATGCCCATGCTCAAGTGAAGACACAAGGTGCCCTTTAAGTTTTGTCAAAAAAAATCAACAATTCAATCCGCTTCGAGTCTACACTTGGATATGGGCATGCCTGTTTCTTTATCGGATCTAAATCTTATTTGCATTATCTAATTGTTATCAATTCTTGCTAAAACTTTTTGTCATAAACACAAAAATAAAACTAGCACAAAAATGCCAATTTTAAAGTTTGTGAACGGCATTTCGGCTAAGAATCTTGCCGAATAACACTTTTCGTCATGCGCGTGACGGTCTAAACAGGCACAAAGGGCATGGAACTACTAAACATATGCTTTGAGATATTTGAAGCACATGGGTGATAAAGAAAAAGCCAATTTATTATTTAAACCCTTTCAATAATATTTATTTATAAATCCATTCTTCCATCCATAATTTTGTTAAAAATCAAACAGCAACACACTGTTTTCACTGAGATGTTCATACTATAAAATCTTAGCTGGTATGAAGCTTAGTTACATATCAGCACATACGTATGGCACACAAGAGCTTGTGTGACGAAGAAAATTAAAATTTTCGCCAACTGGCATAGCCCAAGAAGCAATCAACAAGGTGGTAGTGACGGTTTTTTAGCGATCATAGGCTGCCAAAAATAGTGCAAAGTAGAAAATTAAAAAAGTAAAAAAAAAGAATAATATACAAGCAAATGCCAAGCTATGATTGCCGTTTGTGTAAATATACCCTGTTGTCACTACCACTTTGTTAGTTCCATTCATAGTGAATGAATACAAATTGGTTTTTCCAGCTACAAAAAAAATTAAAATTTTTATGAAACTAAAGACCTGCATCAACCAGGCAAAGCATTGCAAAGTTTTACTTGTCTGCTGCTTAGTAACAAATAATTTATAAGGTAGTGAACTTAGCACGAAGCAGTTTTATGAAAGGAAAAAGCAGCAGCATGAAAACCTTGCAAATGCAGAAAAATAGGGGTTTCAGACAATACTACATGTCTATCCGACATGTAGTTCGGCAAAATGACGGCACTTTTTCATTGAGTTTTCAGTCATACTACATGTTGGAAAGACATCATTATTTTTCAGCTCTCAAAAAGAACACATCTTAACAATGGCAAAACAATTTCTTGCTGCTCTCATAAAAAACTACTATAAATTTCAATAAATTATTTCTAAAATTGCAGAATGAAACATGCAGCGAGTCCGATGAACGTGCGTTCGAACAATACTACATGTCGGATGGACCGGCAGAAAAATCAAAATCATTTGATTCATGTCTGTGTTTGAGTCATGTCCATCCAACATGTAGTTTTAGATTTCACACATCGTACATGTCATCGGACATGCAATATCCGATAGACATGTAGTATTGTCTGAAACCCCCTAATGCAACCTTTCACTGATAGGTATGAGAGAATCGACTAGTGATAAATGATAATCAGCATCGCTTGCTCCCTGTAACGTGATAATCAAATTAACACATACTTTTTTCCTATTCAGATCATGTGGCATCTATCTAAGTGTCGTTTGCAAAAACGACAATCGAAAGTCACATGAATTTTAAGGATCATATTTATCACATCATCAACAAGTCTAAATCTATGTTACCTTTTTTTAATTAGAAACTCAAAAGATTTAAAAGAACCTACACCCTTAGTACCTGTCTACATTGGCCTCACTCAACCCATCATATAATCACTTTAAGGTAGGAGTGACAGTTTTTTGTCGACCAAAACTTGTCAAAAAAGCATAGAAAAAGAGAAAATGAATAAGCAGCAAAGCAGATGAAAAATTAAACTTTGTATTGATTTTGACAAGTGTTACTACCTTCTCAATCATTATACCATGACTCAACCGACTCACTGTGACGTTTAAAGAAGAGATGAGGAAATTGGAAGTGAAATTTTCATGAGACAAGAGTTTAAAAATTTTTCGAAATTTCTACTCACTCATATTTTCTTTGCTTTGACATTCGCCGTTGGTTGGTTTCTTTGTTGTATTTCAGCATATTAGCGCAATATTCCTTAGTGATAATGGATTAAAATGAAAAGTAATATATTCAAGTGCAATAAAACTCAAATTTATGCTTCGAAAGAACTCCAAAAGCAAAGAATTTTTTGATTGAATTAATCAAGATCAAAGTGAGGCAAATGATGTGTGTGAACATTTAATAGCTGCCTTACATCGGATGAATCGGTGAAGTGAGGCTAATGTAAACCGGCACTTAAAGTAATCTTGTTCGGTCTCATCCATAGTATTGCTCTATTATTTGGAATCCTTGCTCGTCCTCTCAATCTCTAAGAATTGAAAGGGTTCAAAAAGGATTTACGAGATTTATAGTTCTCCAATTAAACTGGCATCATTTAGGGCCAGTTTTTCAGTAAGAGTTTAAACTTTAGTTAAATTAAACCGAGTTTAACCCACCAAAATTGGACGTTTAAATTCGGTTTAACTAGATATTTAAGCATTCATTGAATGTTTATTTTCCCTAATCCGAGCTGAAACGTCCTATTAAGATTTATTTTATATTTTTTAACAATTAACATTAAATTTCAGACGAACATATATGTCAGCGGACATGGGCATGTCCGACATGTACGATCGTTCGAAAGCGAATGAGACGGTCGGACAGACATGTCAGATGAAAATCCAAAAGTTTTGATTTTCCTGCCGGTCCGACCGACAGTCGTTCATGTGAAAGCATGTCGGACCGACTCGGTGCATTTTTCATTTTATTAAAATGGTCACCGAGTGAATAACGGAGCGGAAAAATAATAAAATAATGAAGAATATAAATATGGCAAACGTTCCAAACACCAAGTTTTGGATAGAATTTATTTATTAGTTTTCCTCATATATAAAATTCAAAACATACAAAAATAGAGAAAAAATGTCGGTCAAAAATAGCAGCATCCAAACATTCTTTAGCTATAACGCCAATGTGTTCTGTGGAGGGTGGAAAGATTGAACTCTGCCTTTGACACGTGTCTGGTGAGGACAGTGTAGAGCAGTGCTGCTGAATTAGTTGCATTTCGAATACAGCCTACACTAATTTCCTAGCTTTAGCGTTATTCACTGGTTTCTTGTAAAATTTATTTTTTAATGCTTTTAGTCATACCAAATTTTTTAATGAGCGTTATTATGAATAAAATTTCGCCCGGAGTTAAAAAAGGGAACTTTAATTTCTTAGACAGGGGATAATGTTAAATATTTTTTCTTATGATCTTAAAAATTGACTACGAATGCAAATATTTGTGTTACAATTTTTCAAAAATTCCTTGAAAATTGTTAACAATACGAGAATTCCCTTTTTCAATTCCGGGCGAAATTTTATTCACAGTAGGGCTGAATAATTGAATACTTTAAGGATCGTCACGATCTTATTTAAAATCGTTATTAACAGTATTGCCACTTTTTAAAACACAAATTCCTCAAATTTAAATAAAATTCCTCAAAAAAATGTTTGTAACGATATTTTAACAAAAACTCAATATAGTAAGTTTTAAAATTTAGTTATACGCATAAATGCTGCAGTATTGCATATTTTTTCAAATTGTTTTTATTTAACCCGTTAACGCCCAAACACACTTTTTGGTTGAAACTTTCAGCAGAAAAATTTGAGAGCAGTCTGAGAATATTTTAGAAAATACCTATTCCTACTATTTTCGAATTGACAATTAAATCTGTTTTTTTGTTTGGTGATTTATTTATTTTTTCAATTAAATCTGTTTTTTTGTTTGATGATTTATTTATTTTTTCAATCAAATTTTAAGAACTTTTTTGGAGTCGGAAACATAAAAGATACGGTCATCTAAATTTTCAAAGTGTGGTTGATTTTTTTTTACCGAGATTTTTCTTTCGAAATGGCGGCTCGAAAAGTAAGACTTAAAATGGTGACCCTAGAAAAATTAAAGACATTTTTCTCACAAGATAAAGTTTTATTATGGAATCGACTAAACAGAATACAATTTTTGTATAAATTAAGTAATAATAATTTATATATTTTGGCTTTCTGGTAATTGTAATGAAAAAATTAGAAATTGTAAATCGTACATTTTGGGCAGCCATTGTAAGAAAAAAAAACGAAGTCAAAATATTAACTCGATATGGAAGTTAAAAACACTCACCCCTTTGTTTCCGACGCTAAGGTAAAATGTTTAAAATCGCTGAAGAACTGAAATTTTTTCAACTGTCAATTAAAAATCAAATTTTTGAGAATTTTCAACTATTGGCACATTCCACTTTGTCGTCGTGGATGTACAAGAAACGGTGGGAGTATAAATATATTTGATGTACCGAGGATATGCCTTTTAAACCATTCTATGCCATTCTGAAGAAAATCCTCAAAAATTTCTCACATACACTGTAAATTCATCATGTTTAAGGAGTTCCTCACAAAGTGGAAATACTGGTTTTTAATTTTGTAACGTTATTTGCTAGTTTTATGGTAATTATATATTTTTACACTTGTTCATAGTCAATAATAGTTTGATGAAATAAATTGAACCTTAAAATAAAATCGAAACATCGATTGTCAACCTTAACCGATTTCACCCCTGATTAGTACGGAATGCCACTCTCAATGCAAGTGATAAATTCGAAAGTCAGTTTACAGATTACCATTTATTCGCGGGTAAATTGACTTTCGAATCGCATTAGAGTTAGGCAAATGCACAACGACGATTTGCATCTTTCCAAGGACACTTTCGATCTAGTTTTAAACTATACTTTGAAAATTCCTTTATACTAATGTGTGAATGAAAAACGCTTTATTGACTGTTATAAATTGATATATATTTTATTCAAAATTTCATGTTTAAAAACATCACAGCTTCAGCCAAAGTAACAGCAAACTTACCTTCTGCGATTTAAACTGCCTACTTACTCACAATTGATCCATTTCAACGTCGTTTACACTCAGTTACAAACACTACGCTTTCTCTCTCTCCAAGAGTTCGATGTGCAGTGAGTCTTGCAAAAAAATATGCAGTATTATTAGTATTCGTTATTATAGATAGTTTTCATAAAGTGGGCGAATAAGCTGTTAAGCTAAGCTGTCTCTGGCTCCCTTTGATTCTCTTGCCCTTTCTTCTGACGATAAACATGTACCTGAATATAAATAAAAAATATGCTCGCTTCCTTGTCTAACTCGCTTTTTTCAGCGTATGCAATTTGTTTTATAGAAATTATTGATGATACATATCGCTACCTTAATATAGAAAAGCCCTATCTCAAAAGGCCCTAACTCAACATAAAAAGGAAAACACTTTAAAAAAATAAAGTTCCGTAGTTTCGAATTTTTTGCAAACGAATTTTTTTATTAAAAACTATAAGTGATATAATGATGTTACCATTTTTTTACTGCAGCATTTGAAGAACTTTGATTTTTATCAATTTTTTTTCTTTCATAATGTAAAAAGAAATGAGTTAGGGCCTTTCTATACTAAGGAAGCGATATGCAATACTTTAGTTTGTTTACCTGTTGAGCTACGTACATTATATTTATATATATATTGATATATTTGAGTTTATTTTGAATCCTTAATTTTAAATACATTGTTTAGTGTTGTTGTTGTTGACAAACACTTCTTTTTAATTTTTAATGCTTCTTCCTCGATCTAAACTTAGAGGGAGTCAAATGTATAACTAAACTTTGCATGTATTTACTAGAAGCTTCTGCTACGTATTACTCAAAGATTCAAATATGTTTCACAAGAATATTTTTTTTCTAATATTAAACAAGTTAATAATAAATTCAGTTCATATTCCTTTAATATTATTTAAATAAACTACAAGTCAACTCGCTCTACGGTAGTGTCTCCAAGTTCTTAAAAGAATACGAAACACACACATCGATAGCAGACTTGCATTTTTTCATGTCCAAATATTAAATTAATACGAATTAAATAAATTGTTCTCATTTTAAAAATAATAAAAAAATCTTAAAACTACATTTTAGCATAAATTCCGAATGGTTATTAGTACACAAATTTAAATATGATACACATACACTGACACGACTATATGTGAAAAGAATTATCTGTGGGGAGCTTATATCAATAACATTTATATAAAATTGATTGGCAATCATTGAAATGTAATTGTATTTATTACTTGTTGATTCATTACTCTTCTATGCTGTTTTTTTCGAATGAATTTGGTGTTTTCTGTTATAGGTTTTTTTTTGCTTGTTTAAATATGCCTATAATTTGAGTTTGTCTTGAGTTTGGGTATTAAATTATTGAAATTCTCTTCACTGCCTGCCTGCCTGCCTGTGCCTAGACTGACTGACTGCCTGTCTGTCTCATTCAAATTTGTATGTTCTATTTAACCTATTTGCGAAAATAAAAAGAAAATTATTAGAGTTTCGTATGTTGATTTTGTTAGAAGTAAGTTTAAGCAAAGGCATCTATTGAAAATAAAAATTAGTTTTTAACCAACAAAGGGTGTTCAATGATTTGGTTTACTAGCAGTAGTTTGTACTTCAAACTCTTTCAAGTTACAGACAAATAATACCAATTGGAGATGGTTACGTTAACATACAAAGTGAAAAGTAAATTATCGAGCAATATATTGCAACCAACAATTTGCTTTGATTCATCATGGAACATGCTTCATGACTCACCTCTCAGTATCTCCTATTTCCGCCACCCATGTTTCCTCCACCAGGTCCACCACCGGAATTATAATTGTTACCGGTAAATCCACCACCTCCTGGCGCTCCACCTTGATTGCCACCTTTTTTACAGAAATCAAAGAAGGCAAAATAAATATACTAAAAACCATTGTTGGCAATTTTTTTTTCACCTTTGTTAAAGCCGCTTTGACCGTAAGGAGCTGGACGGCTGTTACCAAAGTTGTTACTTCTTTGTGGACCACCACCATAACTCTGTTGATAGTCATTGCCAAAGTTGCCGCCAGTGCCGCTGTTGTTGCCAGCAGCACCACCCCCCCAACCACCACTACCACCGCCGCCACTACTTCCTCCATTGAATCCACCGCCGTTATTCCAACCACCTTCATTGGTTGCAGGTGTGTTGTTCCATGGCGCCGGTTGGTTGTTCCAACTGCCCCCACCACCACCACCGCCACCCCCTTGATTACCACCGAAATTCCCGCTATTACCAAAGCCGCCGCCACCGCCGCTATTTCCACCCCAGCTACCGCCATTTTGACGATTACCACCCCAACCCTGATTACCACGATCGCCACCACGACCACCACCACCACCACCTCCACGTCCCCCTTGAGCACCACGGCCGCCTCCAGCACCGCCACCACCACCACCACTACCACCACCACTACCACCACCGCCGCCACCACCGCCTCCCTGGCGATCCATATCTTGCTTTGCAATTGCTTTCTTAACATCCAGCAATTTATTCTTGATGGTGTGACTTTTTTGCACTAAAATATGAAGTTTAAATTCCTTTAATAAAACACTATCATTAATTTTATTTTCACAAATTAACTTACAGATGATCTTGTCCACTGGATCGTAATCGTCAAACTCAATAAAAGCAAAACCACGCTTCTTGCCAGTCTCCTTATCCGTCACAATGTTAACACCTACAATGTTGCCGTAGGACTTGAAATGCTCACGCAAACAATCTTCATCATGATCATCACGTAGACCACCAACAAACAGCTTCTTAACCGTAGCGCCAGCGTTTGGACTGTCAATATCTTGGCGCGGTACGGCCCGCTTTGGCTCAACGGTGCGTCCATCAATTTTGTGTGGACGTGCATTTTGTGCATTATCAATCATGTAAGACTGTGAATAGGTAATAAAACCAAATCCACGAGAACGCTTTGTTTTTGGGTCTTTCATAACGACAACATCCACAATGTTACCCCATTTTTCAAAGTGGGCCTTAAGGCCATCATCAGTAGTGCGGTAATCCAGGCCACCAATAAAAAGTTTCCTCAATTGTTCTGGCTCAGTAATAGGCTAAGTTTATATAAAAAAAAAAAAACAATAATAAAAATTAAGGCACAAGATTTCATATCAATTATAGAATGTTATTGGTTTCTATTTTGGTTTCAATGTTTTGAGCTTTTCGCTGTCAAAAAATGTTTCGTTCCATTTTATACATATTATGGAAAAGAAACGTTCCCATGCTCAAGTCTGAACAGAAAGAACATGAAAATATGGACTTTAGAAATTACCAATATGCAAGCAATCAATGCACAATACAATCCAATCGTCAACTGAGTCGGTTGTTGCTCAAATGAAGGCGTGTATGGATTTGCCAATTGATCAGTTTGGCAGTTGTCCAGTTGGTTGATGAAAAATCAAAAGAATTGTTGATTTTAAATAATTACATTGCCACGCCCGTTAGAAGTGAAACTTTTACCCAAAAATGGAATTTCTGGGAAGATTGCTAATTTTTTTTATTAACATTCCTTCCTTCAGTGCAACCAAATGGTTAAAAAGCAGTCTACCTTCATTTCTGTAGTAGTTCAAGAACTGTATTTTTTCATAAAGCCAAGTATCATAGCATATTCAACATAGTGATATCATGGAAAATATCGATTGTCCCTTTTGTTAAAGTCCTTTCAAGGGCTGAGATGGCCATTTGGTTTTTTTTTTTTTTTTTTTTTTTTTTTGTTCCAGTTGGTTATCAAGAGGATTTTTTTTTAATTTTAATTTGATGACTTAAGTCATCCCAGGCTCGATCCACATAGCACAGACGACAAATCTTGCTGTTTTATTTTTTCATATTATATTATTTATAAATACTAAAAAGAAAAAATTTGTCGAAAAATAATGTACTTTCCCTTTCCGTACTCGCATCGAACCGCGTATAATTCGACTGCAAGTTGAACGTGCTACCATCGCACCATTGCCTCCCTTGCATCAAAGCGAACAAAATACGAACAAACCTGAAACCCATAAAATATCCAGGCATGTTCTGAAATTCGATTTAGATAGGATTTTCTTCCAATAACATTCCAATGAAATTAGATCAATTCCGAGATGAATCGGAATTCAGGACATGTCTGATAAGAACATTTTTAATAGCAATTTTTTCGTTTTTATACAACTAGTGCGGCGAATTGCTGTGTTGGTGTTTTCATGAGAACCATTTAGTTACATTTTTTTTACCCCCATCTAGCTCGCCGTATTGTTGTATACGCGGCTATAAAAGTTTCACTTCAAAAACTGCTTTATGGAATACTTCTTATGATTTTTCGTAAGAAAAAAATCTACCTCCATTTTTTAAAATCTACCACACTTAATATTTTTTAAGTGAAAATACTGGTAATCATCCTCTATCTATTAATAGATTACTGTGATCTGCTGGAACATAGTTTCAGATATACTTCATATTGAATCAATGACTCGACGTAACAAAGCTCTTTGGATCGGTGGGAAGAGTGTAGAACTATGAATACAAATGCGTTTGGGTTATTGTTGGTTCGGGGTTTTTTTTTTTAAGCGCGAAGGAAAAATTAACACTTATCCACAAGTGCATTGAAATAACAATGATTGAATAAAATAATACTGAAATGTAATAAAATTTACTGGTGTGAATATTAAAGTGTTTTCTAATTTGTGTATTTGAAGCTAAAAAAGCCAATGGTAAAAAATTTCAGCCCGCTCTCATGTAGTTCAGAAGTTATTCGGTTATAGTTGGTAAAATGGGCCTAAAAACTTGTGATTTATTATTAGTTTTCCTATAAAAGCAAACTCCATATATCAAAAGAAAGGGTATGATATTTTACGTGCCATTAAGTGAATTTGCACTTAGAATATTTGAGGTATTACCTATTTTGTACGTCCCTTTCAAATGTTTGTTGTTCCCTTTGATATGTTGTGAATAAAAAAAAGCGGCGCAGTCTAAAAATTTTTAACAAAAATCGCGCAAATTTTTAAAAAAATATTCATGTATTGGTAATTTTGTAAACCAAAATATGCACCGTCAATTTTGCATATGTAAAATTTTATAACCTCGAAAGAAATGCATTGAATTTTATGATTAACAGCTTATTGAATAGGTAATAGCCGTAGCCTTTCTTTTATTATCCAGACCTTTTTTAGTTTTATATACAAATAAAAATTATAAAAACAAGTTTTTTGAGCCCATTTTTTCAACTTAGGGCCCCTATAACTTCTAAACCAGATGAGAGCCTTTTTCTATCTGAATTAGAAACCTTTAATACATAGCTTAAAGTACACAAAAACAGTACAAAAAAATAGTTTGACATAAAAGTAAATTATTCCAAAAATTCTTTATCTGGTTTAATTGGACCATGAACTAAGGAACTTGTTCAGTGCTTTACTTATTTTTTTTGTCCCGAGTTACACCGCTGTATAAAGGGTTAAGAATCACAAAGTACACCAAAATGCCGCCATTTTGAATGAGCCATATTGTTTTAAAACGCAGATATTCAGAAAATTTGTAAGCCTATATTTTAAATGCTAAAAATTTATATTTATTTAGATCTTTGATTCGCTATTTTGTTTATATTAGTAAAAACGGAATATAATAACTTGGGATAACATAATAAAAACTCACTTCGTCATCATTGTAATTTCCATTGGAATTCCCATTTTCTACATCAGCCATATTTATTGTTCTAATGAAATTTAAACTTTCACTTGGTTAAAAACAGAATAGTTAAATTTTTCACAATTATTTTCACTTGAAAAACCAAATACAAAATGGTGGAATACTATATGTGGCAGCAGACAATTGAGTTGGAAGAATGATAAAAAAATCAATCAACTGTACGGCCGGTGAAAAAAAAACGCGTTTTCGGTATATGATAACTATCGATAATTAGTAAGTGTTTCGAAAGCATCAAGCAAATGCTTGACAAGGGAGTTTCAGACAATGCTTCTATCGGACATGTAGTTCGGCAAAATAGCGGCATTTTTCATTGAGCTTTCAGACATACTACATGTTGGATAGATTATTATTTTTCAGCTCTCAAAAAGAACACATCTTAACAATGGCAAAACAATTTCTTGCTGCTCTAATAAAAAACTACTATAAATTTCAATAACTTATTTCTAAAATTAATCATGTGAATCGCTTATAATTTTCTTTTATCTTTCTTCGTTATATCCTTGTTTTTCCTTAGTTTTATTTTGATGTTGACTCATCGACGACTTTTGCGGAATGAAAAATGTAGCGAGTCCGATGAACGTGTGTTCGAACAATACTACATGTCGGATGGACCGGCAGAAAATCAAAATCATTTGATTTTCGTATTACATGTTGGATATACATGTAGTTTTAGCTTTCACACATCGTATATGTCATCGGACACGGAATGTCCATCGGATATGTAGTATTTTCTAAATTTTCATCGAACTCAAAAAAATGTTGACCTGTTCTTAGTCGAGAGAAGAACATAAAAATTCAACATTTTTTTCGGTGTTGTGTTGGCTGCCCTATTATGTCGAGAAACGTCAAATAAATTGCAAAAGTCTTCCGTGAAATAGCAAAACACAAAATGAAATTTGACGAAAGTTTTTTGTAAGGTAAATTAACTTATTTGTAATATTTTCGTTTGTTATTTTATGTTTAATTCATGGTGAAATAAATATAAGGTGTTCTCATCCAGAAAATCAGAAAAAAATTGGCTGCCTTATTTTGACGTTTTCATAGAATCAAACATCAAATCGTCTATGAAAATTGTCAAAATAAGACAGTTTGTCAAAAAACATATTGAAAAATGCCGTGGGATGAGAACATCATGTATTTATTCGAGCATGGTTTCATTATAATAAATATTTGTAATGAAGAAGTTACTCTTTAATAAAATTTCAATACATTGTTCACTATTGTGCTTATGGGTTGTCTTCGGGCTCAAGGTCAATTTTTAATAAAAAACAATCTTTTGTTTGTTTTTATTATTAGTTTTATTTAGTCCAATATTTCGAACTCCACCGGAGTTCATCATCAGGGACACTGTTTCAAATTAAAATATTACAATTACAATTTCATTTTATGAACGACACAAAAACTTACATATTAAACATTAAACATAAAGTTTAACAATTAACAAATTCGGTAGACGTCACAGAACTAAAAAACATAGCAGGTTTTGAGTGTTGTCAGGAACCAGTGTCTTCGCCGTTTCGTTGTCTACTGATTTTTGTGTTGTGATTTGTCTTTGTGATCAGGTGTCGGTAGCTTTGAGCGCATCTTTCTGTGTCCGTTTTGAAATTAATTCGTTGTTTTGGTGGAATGTTTATAATGTGTAGCATTTCCAACATGTATCGTCTTGAGTAATTCGTCTCTTGTTGCAAAATTTTTACATTCTCAAAGTCTGGACAGTGGTTAAGTGTTGAACAGTGGGCCGCCAATGCTGTTTTTTGTTCCAGTGGTTTTGTGCTTGATTTGTGTTCTGATTTGTGTGCAGATATTCTTGTTCGTAATTTTGTCTTTGTAGTACCTACATAAACCTTGTTGCATATTCCTGCTCTGTCTCCTTTACACGTTATTTTATATATTAAATTTGATTTGTCATTTTTGTCCATTTATCCTTTTTGTATTACTGTATAATTGTCCAAGATTATTCTCTGTGCGTGTGGCGATGTTAAATTTATTCTTGTCATAGCAATTAGATCCAATCAATCTCTCCGAAAGTCCTGGTACATACGTCATTGATTTGTATATTTTTGGAGGTTCAGCCTCCCGTGGCCTGTTGCTTTGTTTTTGGTGTTTTTTTATTAAATCCATCGTAGTTTTTTTGGGGAATCCATTTTTACTGAGGGTTTTCAGTATTTTCCCAATGTTGTCATAATGAAATTCGCTGTCGCTGATTGTCAATACTTTTCTTATGAAATTGTTCGCCGTGTTCATTATCGTTCTTTTTGGATGTTTTGATGTGTAGTTAATAAGACGTCCTGAGGCTGTTGGTTTTTGATACCAGTCAAGTTTTAATTTGTTGTTTATATTTATAACTAAGGTATCTAAGTAGGGTAGTTTTCCTTCTTTCTCTTCTTCTTTCGTAAATTTTATATTTCTATGGAATTTGTTTAATATATTTAAGGTTTCGTCAATTTTGTCCACTTTTATAATTCCAAATAGGTCGTCTACATATTTCGTCATCAATCTTGGTTTCTCATCTAGTTGTTCTAGGCAGGTGTCTAAAAGTTCTTCCATGATGATGTCTGCAATAACTGGCGATAAAGGGGATCCCATTGGCATTCCTCGTAATTGTTCGTAAACTTTTTCGTCGTACTTAAAATATCTGTTATCTTTAATGCAGAATTTTAAGATATCCACAAATAATTCTTTTTTAATGTTTATATTGTCTTTAATGAAGTCCCATTTCTTCTCGATTACGCTGATGGCGAAGTCAACCGGGATGCTAGGAAATAACGCAACTACGTCGAACGATATAATTCTTTCGTTGTCATATATATATGTGTCATTAACTCGGTTTTTAAATTCTACTGCGTCCTTTACATTATATTTAGAGTCTATTGTCAAGTTTTTTAAAATGTTGGAAAGATATTTGCATAGCCCATATGCTGGCGAGTTTACCGATGAGCAAATAGGTCTTAGTGGCATGTCATCTTTATGTATTTTAGGAAGTCCGTATATCCTCGGTGATGTAGAAGTTTTCGTCAATAATTTATTTCTGTCTTGATTAGTTATTATGTTATTTTTTGTTAATTTTTCTATGAAATCATTGTTTTTTTGTTGTAGCGTCGAAGTAGGATCTCTTTTTAGTATTTTATATGTCGATGTGTCTCTTAGTATTTTTCTCATTTTTAATCCATAGTCTGATTTATTAACAGCAACAGATACGTTTCCTTTGTCCGAGCTAACAATTAATACATTTTTATTTTTATGTAAAAATCGTTTTGTTTCGTCCACTGTGTCAAGTATAAAACGATCTCTTTCGTTTATTCGTATTTTCCTTACGTGGTTGTCAATTAGATTTGTTAGTTTGGTTCTCGCTGTTTCTTGTTCCTCTTTGTTCGTGATAGTCTGCACAAAATCCTCTCCCTCTGCGATACACTTAAATAATGGGAATTGTTTTGTTGTTGTTGGCAGCGCATATTTTGGTCCCAATGCGAGCAGCCACTGTATATTTGACGGTATGTCTACATTGCTTTTGTTTACAAACCACTCCGTCCCAATGTTTGTGTTTATGTTTAATCGTTTTCTTTGTTCTTCTTTAAGATATGTCAATTTGTTTATGTGGGTGTGTTTTATTTGTCTAATAAGTCTCTCCTGTAATTCCTTTTCACTTTCGAAGAACTGTTCAGCTTCTTCGTTGCTTAGTTTCTCTTTTATTATAGTTGTTATTGTATTAAATTCTCTATTGTTGTGTTCTAGTTCTAAGTGTTTTTGTTGTATTAGTAGATTTAGAATTTTTGTTTGGAATAATTGTATGTGGTTTGTGAGAGCTTTTTGTATTTTTGGCGGGAATGGATTATTTTCAGTGAACATATTGTTTACCTTTTTTGTCGAGTCTGTTATGAAGTTTGGCATAGTCCCAGCTGATCTGCATTTTATTAAAAAAGTTATTGTTGATTTTATGTTCGCTTTCTTCGTTCTAATGTTTTTGTATTTGTTGATATTTTTGCTGATAAAGTTGTTCTTATTTTTCAGTGTTTTGTAAAGCGACATTTTGTTGCTTATATTGCGGTGTGCCCTCCATATATAATAATATAATATTTTGTCGACCTCTTTATGATGTGCTTATGGGTTGTCTTCGGGCTCTTTAACTACACATCAAAACATCCAAAAAGAACGATAATGAACACGGCGAACAATTTCATAAGAAAAGTATTGACAATCAGCGACAGCGAATTTCATTATGACAACATTGGGAAAATACTGAAAACCCTCAGTAAAAATGGATTCCCCAAAAAAACTACGATGGATTTAATAAAAAAACACCAAAAACAAAGCAACAGGCCACGGGAGGCTGAACCTCCAAAAATATACAAATCAATGACGTATGTACCAGGACTTTCGGAGAGATTGATTGGATCTAATTGCTATGACAAGAATAAATTTAACATCGCCACACGCACAGAGAATAATCTTGGACAATTATACAGTAATACAAAAAATAAAATGGACAAAAATGACAAATCAAATTTAATATATAAAATAACGTGTAAAGGAGACAGAGCAGGAATATGCAACAAGGTTTATGTAGGTACTACAAAGACAAAATTACGAACAAGAATATCTGCACACAAATCAGAACACAAATCAAGCACAAAACCACTGGAACAAAAAACAGCATTGGCGGCCCACTGTTCAACACTTAACCACTGTCCAGACTTTGAGAATGTAAAAATTTTGCAACAAGAGACGAATTACTCAAGACGATACATGTTGGAAATGCTACACATTATAAACATTCCACCAAAACAACGAATTAATTTCAAAACGGACACAGAAAGATGCGCTCAAAGCTACCGACACCTGATCACAAAGACAAATCACAACACAAAAATCAGTAGACAACGAAACGGCGAAGACACTGGTTCCTGACAACACTCAAAACCTGCTATGTTTTTTAGTTCTGTGACGTCTACCGAATTTGTTAATTGTTAAACTTTATGTTTAATGTTTAATATGTAAGTTTTTGTGTCGTTCATAAAATGAAATTGTAATTGTAATATTTTAATTTGAAACAGTGTCCCTGATGATGAACTCCGGTGGAGTTCGAAATATTGGACTAAATAAAACTAATAATAAAAACAAACAAAAGATTGTTTTTTATTAAAAATTGACCTTGAGCCCGAAGACAACCCATAAGCACATCATAAAGAGGTCGACAAAATATTATATTATTGTTCACTATTTTCTAAACATGTCACTTTTTTGCTTCTCCGTTTGATGGCATTTGAGGGCAGAACTCTGAAACCGTCAATCTTGAGAGTGCAAAAATTCTGAATTTTTTATACTTTTCAGGTCAAAATTTTCGAGAAAAGGACATGATTTAATTTAAGAGGTCAACATTTTTTTGAGAAAAGAACACAAAAAGTGCAGAATTCTCAAAGAGGGCAGAAAAAATGCAGAATTTTTCGAAAACAGGAAACGCCATAAAAAAAATGTTGCCTTCAGCCTTACCAAACTGAAAACTATGTGTAGCATACCATGAACAAAACAATGTCCTGGACTACACTTGTCATGAATTGATAGTCAAGTCTTGTGCTCGGTGGCGAGAGGATCAACAAATTAGAAAGAAAAAAATTGTCTACGTTAAATTATTTGACAGTTTGCTTTTGTTCTTTCATTGTCCCGTTATTTTTTTACGCAGTCACTTGCAAATTTTACAAGTGACGACCAACTCTTGATTTGTGGATGGGAGGCGCAGACATCAACTTGAGAGAGGGTGAATTTAAGAGAGAATAGCAAAGGGTGATGTTATGTTGGCGGTCAAATGATCCCTGGTCATGTCATTTTATGCGCTCTTTTTTCGTTTGATGTGCACTGTGCCCAAAGTATGTTATGCTGACGGTCATATGATCCCCAAATATCAGTACACTTTTTGCTACTTTTTGCTACTTTTAGTACCTTTTCTGAAGAAAGTATCATCTTGAAACGTGGTTGAGTGTTGTTTCATAGCAGGTTTCATTACTTCTTTCATACATTTCGTGCTGAAATTGTACTATTTTAATGCTAAAACAAAAATGTTGTGAATAATTTCAAAACGCAACACAGTTTTGATCCCGTGATTCCATATTTTTATCGAATTATTTGGTGACCATGGTGGGCAAAATTTATTCTCTCTCTCTTAATTTTTCAATTCACATTGAAACAGCAACAATGCGTGCCGATGACGTACCCAAGACCGCCAGCATAGCATAGCCCAAAGAATTGACGCCAAGTCTTGATCAGTGTAAATCAGGTCAAAGCATGGCAACAATTGATTGACAACCCCTGATGTGTGTCAATAGGGGGTTTCAGACAATACTACATGTCTATCCGAACTTCAGTTCGGCAAAATAACGGCATTTTTTTGATGAGCTTCCAGGCAAACTACATCCATATCAATGGCAAAACAATTTCTTGCTGCTCTCATAAAAAACTCCTCTAAAGTTCAATAAATGCCTTCCAATATTCATTATGTGAAACGCTAGCAATTTTTTTTTATTCCTCTTCTTTAATTCCTTGTTTTTCCCTTATTTTTCTCTTAATGTTGACTCATCGACGATTTTTGCAGAATGAAAAATGCAGCGAGTCCGATGAACGTGTGTTCAAAAAAACACGGTGCGTCGTTGGACACACGAGAGGCGCGAAGCCTTTTCGCAGTTACATAGATTTGATAGCTTAATAGGTTTTTATTTTTAATAAATTAACTTTTAAATTCAAAAATTTAAAATAACATAAAATAAATTACATATATACAGAAAACATATTTACTGCTTACTTTTTTATTGTTGAATGTCAAATTTCCACGCCAATTAGATATGCGGGCATATAAGGCCAGCGACTCTCCATTTCTCTCTCCACATATGGTTGTGAACTTGGCTGCACTGAACAAATTTTTTCCTTCAACAGTGTACTACCTAGCGAAAAAATCTGTCGAAAATTTTTCAGATATCACTACAAGCAAATCACAGAACGAGGAGTAAAAAGCTTCGCTTCAAAAATATATATTAAAGAACGCACACGAAACAAAATTTAACAAACATTTTAGATACCTTGCCGATGTCATGCATGCGTTAATTCCATATATATTGATATCATCTATTTTTTTTGACACTTAAAAACGCACTTGTCAACGCACTTGTGGGCATTGTTAATTTTCTTCGTACCAACAGCACCACAGACGCATTCACAATACAAACAAACCGATGCTGGAGACACCTTGTGGCAAATAAAAGAAAATTTTTGATAGTTGTAGCATAACAAATACACAATCCTCTATCTATTGATAGATGGTGACGATCTACTGCAGCATAGCTTCTGTTATAATAAATATTGAATTAACAACTGTTTCTACCAAGTCTTTGTGGCCTGGTGGATAGTGTGTTGGACTCTCATGTAAGAGAACGCGGGTACGATCTCCACGGCCGGGCCAAAAAATAATTTTTAGTTTTTTATATTAAAGTATTAAATTTTCTTGTTGTAATAAGCGCTAGCAACAAAGAAACCATCAAATTTCCAAGAAAAAATTTGGCTTGCTGCAATTTGTGTCGGAGATTTGTTGTGTTTATATGTACTTGATTGTTGTGCACGACATTAATGGGCAATTAATTAATATAAAATTAGTGTAGGAAGCGGAGAAATATCCTTGCTTGTACAATAATAAGCTCGCAGACTATTACAGGAAGGATATTACTGGAAAAACGGAAAAATTTTACGTCACTTTGCTGAAGTTCTTTTGCTGTGACGAATAATCTGCAGTTAATGTTTTTCCTAATGTATGGATGAACCTTAATCCTCTTTTCATATTGTATTCTTATAGCCCTACTAAAAATCTGATATTAAATTTTAGCTTCATCTTTTTAATTTAGTAGCAGCTGTAGCCTCTGCTAAGCTATGCTTAAAAATCTTTTTAGAGCTGGCACAAATTAGAGCCAGCACTAAATTAGTTTTTTGGTAAGGCTGTTAGTGTATTATAATATGCATTTACATTTTCCTCACTCGAATCGCTTGAACTCATTTTATTTTGTATTTTTAGTCAAAGCTTCAATTAAACAACTATCAATGTTGCGATGCGACGTGTCTTGCTTATCTGAAAGCATATGTTGCAATTCAGTTACAAATTGAAGTGGTTACCAACTTTTTAAGCTGTTGCATTGTAGTTGCTTTGCTTTTAAATTCCTCCATGTGGATAAGGCCAAAAAGGGAATCCAAAAAAATTTACCGTCAAGTCTTGACGAATATAAACCGGAACAATAATGCTTAAAGGCCTAACCAAAATAGACGAAACGAGACGATTGCAACTTGCCGAACATCTGACGAGTTGAGACGCTAGCAGTTCGATTCTTACGGAACAAAACGTATGGACAAGCTGTTTCGTTCAGCTTCGTTAAATTACGTTTGTTCATTTTGGGCAACAACATTGAATTGCATTAAAGCGAACATTTTCGTCTCTACTCGTTACGGAGCAACTCGTCTATTTTGGTTGGGCCTTAAGGCTGCGGCCAGAGTGAATGCAGATGCAGACAGGTAGGCTGCATTAATACAATAAAGTAAAGTAAAGTAAAGTAAAGTAAAGTAAAGTAAAGTAAAGTAAAGTAAAGTAAAGTAAAGTAAAGTAAAGTAAAGTAAAGTAAAGTAAAGTAAAGTAAAGTAAAGTAAAGTAAAGTAAAGTAAAGTAAAGTAAAGTAAAGTAAAGTAAAGTAAAGTAAAGTAAAGTAAAGTAAAGTAAAGTAAAGTAAAGTAAAGTAAAGTAAAGTAAAGTAAAGTAAAGTAAAGTAAAGTAAAGTAAAGTAAAGTAAAGTAAAGTAAAGTAAAGTAAAGTAAAGTAAAGTAAAGTAAAGTAAAGTAAAGTAAAGTAAAGTAAAGTAAAGTAAAGTAAAGTAAAGTAAAGTAAAGTAAAGTAAAGTAAAGTAAAGTAAAGTAAAGTAAAGTAAAGTAAAGTAAAGTAAAGTAAAGTAAAGTAAAGTAAAGTAAAGTAAAGTAAAGTAAAGTAAAGTAAAGTAAAGTAAAGTAAAGTAAAGTAAAGTAAAGTAAAGTAAAGTAAAGTAAAGTAAAGTAAAGTAAAGTAAAGTAAAGTAAAGTAAAGTAAAGTAAAGTAAAGTAAAGTAAAGTAAAGTAAAGTAAAGTAAAGTAAAGTAAAGTAAAGTAAAGTAAAGTAAAGTAAAGTAAAGTAAAGTAAAGTAAAGTAAAGTAAAGTAAAGTAAAGTAAAGTAAAGTAAAGTAAAGTAAAGTAAAGTAAAGTAAAGTAAAGTAAAGTAAAGTAAAGTAAAGTAAAGTAAAGTAAAGTAAAGTAAAGTAAAGTAAAGTAAAGTAAAGTAAAGTAAAGTAAAGTAAAGTAAAGTAAAGTAAAGTAAAGTAAAGTAAAGTAAAGTAAAGTAAAGTAAAGTAAAGTAAAGTAAAGTAAAGTAAAGTAAAGTAAAGTAAAGTAAAGTAAAGTAAAGTAAAGTAAAGTAATGTAAAGTAAAATAAAATAAAATCAAATCAAATCAAATCAAATCAAATCAAATCAAATCAAATCAAATCAAATCAAATCAAATCAAATTAAATCAAATCAAATCAAATCAAATCAAATCAAATCAAATCCGATCAAATCAAATCAAATCAAATCAAATCAAATCAAATCAAATCAAATCAAATCAAATCAAATCAAATCAAATCAAATCAAATCAAATCAAATCAAATCAAATCAAATCAAATCAAATCAAATCAAATCAAATCAAATCAAATCAAATCAAATCAAATCAAATCAAATCAAATCAAATCAAATCAAATCAAATCAAATCAAATCAAATCAGATCCAATTAAATACATTTTTTTCTAATTTTAATATAAAATATCGTAACATTAGCTTATTCCGCGAAGCTTAAACCTTATGCAGGATATAAAAATATGCAGAAGTAAGTTCATGCTATAAATAATTAAAAATTTTACATTTCATATAATCTTCTACAATTTTTGGTACATTGTATTGCTCGCTTCATTGCGATTAAATATTTTTTAACTAGTTTTGCGTGCAAATCTATTTTGCATATTCATCAGCTGCACTAGCATTGAGTTGTAGGTGGTTGGTAGATGTACATTCAGGGTGCTTTTCCCGGGCTTATTATTGTATCTCGAAGTTTTAAATCTGCCTTCTACTCGCCTTCTAGTTTTATACCGATGTTTCATTGGTTCCAAAAAGTTTTCATTATGGAATTCATTTATTATTGTTGATTTGTATGTATTTTTTATGCTTATTATGTTGTGTTGCTTAGAAAACGATTTAAATCGTTCTGTGTTAAAGCTTTGAGAATTTTCGTGATTAGTGCTGCTTTACATTTGATTTTGAGTGTTGGATATATTATTTATTATATGGCTTGTATTGTTGGCTATATTTTTCACTAAATGATAAAGTTGGTAAGACTTTACAGGACAACGTTTAACAGCACATTCAGCTCCGTCAAGGTAGGAAAAGACCTCTCCGAAACCTTCAATACCAAAAGAGGTTTCAGACAAGGCGATCCACTGTCTTTAAGGATTTTAAGGTACCTCTGGCGGGATAAAGTGGGATTTTTGCTTTCACATTCGGGATTTTTCACAAGGTCTGAATCACATCACTGCCGTTACCTCTCTGCAGACAATGGTAAGCCTCGGTAAGTTTAGGTTTTGAACAGACACAGCGGCTTGGACTATACTGAATGAATACTTTCTTCCAGGGTTTAATGTTAGACTGTATGCTTTATTGAAGTCAGGATACCCACTTTGTTATTCTACAATGGAGATGGACTATTGTTCACTAGCAAGGTCGTCGACGCAAGATCCGCTTGGGTATGAGTTAAAGATCAAAGTAGTGGAGCGGAAGACTCAAATCGATTGGGGAAGAAATGATCTAGCCTCATAGACAAATCGAAGCAAATAATCCTTGAGCACTCCGGCCTGCACGTCAATTGTACTGTCTTTAAATTTATCGTTTTTTAATAAAGTTATAAAATTTGTTTTTAAGCCCATGGTAAAAACTATGTTTTTTATTTAAAAATCCCATCAGATATCAGATCGGGAAATTTTTAATAATAAAATAATAATAATTTTCTAAATTTTAGTTCAATTCGCACACATCCTATATATGTTACTATCGCTCTGACTTAAGTTTTTCAATTACTATTTATTACAGATATTTTGAATTGAAGAGATTGAATTGAAGAAACAATTCAACATAATTGCAATTCAACATAAATAGAAGGAAAGATGAAAGAAATTTAATTTGTTCGCTTAGAGCACACGTTCACACTCAGCCCGAGTGAACAATGTTTGCTAATTATTCGTAGAGCCTGTTTATATTTGTCATGGAAATTCGGGGTTTCCTGTTTTTTCGGCTTGAAGTCTCATATCTCGTTTTCACAACCCTATTCTTATCCGTTCTTACCCACACTTTTTGGTTTGGCCTTCGTGGTCTAAACAGGCATAGAAATGAAACAGGTATGAAAATGGTAATTTTTAAGTTTGTGTACGAAGCTTCGACTCGAAATCTCGCTTACACTTTTTGTCATGAACACGACACTCTAAACAGACACATAGCGAACGGTGTTTATATCCGGTCTGAATATTAAATTAGGGCAAATGAACGAAGATTATTTGGCTTGCCCAAACAAATAACATGGGTGCTAATGTTTCTTTGTGCGGTCTATACGGTACTCCGAACGAAGATTTTATTGCATGTTTGAATTGGGACAAATGCATACAATAATGATGTTGATCAATCTGTGACAACTTACATCTCTTTCTTGCATGCTTAGAGAGATGGGAATAACAAGTTCTCCAATACAAACCTACAAAATTTTGGAATTCACTTACACATTTTCACTCACAATTTTGTTCTCACCAAGTGCTGGCTAAGCAACCGTCGGCTACATCATTAATTGTGTGTTTTTCAATTGTGAATACGCAAAAACCCCATATTAGCTGTCATTTATTTGCGTTTTGTATGATATTGCTTTTTGTTTTTTTATTGTTAGTTATTAGTCAAAATGGAAAACGCATAAGACTTCCTAACTTTAGATTACATCATGATATAGTAATTATAAGGTCGGATTGACAGTTCTTTTGTCTTCCAGTATATGTCAGAAACGCATAGAAAGAGAGAAAACGAATAAGCAGCAAAACAGATGAAAAATTAAACGTTGTATTGATTCTAAGAAGTGTTGGTCGACGCTCTGAGAAAAAAAATCCAGTTCTTAAGGCTACCTTCTTTTCATTGTATCATGGATTAAATGCAGAAAATATTCTTCTCTCTTCTGAAGAGGAGCACACAGAGGAGACCTAACCAGAACCACAACTGAACCACAATGCACAATTGAGAAATATTTTTTTTTACTATCCCCCGATTAAAATTCTGATAAGTGCTAAGCCGGACATTGAGAAAGCGACCCATAAACTTGACAGACTAAATATGCATGCAAGAAAACAATATAGCAAAAGAACAATATCTTAATTTTTTTTGCCACACCAACAACAAAGTCAATACAATAATAACGCATAATAAACGCTTTTGTCTTGTAAGTCCCACCTTGTTAGGATATCTTATAGTCTCGGCTTACATTCGTCAAGAATTTTTTTGGATTCCCTTTTAAATTTGACGCTGATATTTACACACATCAAGAGTTGACGATCAAGTGTTCCGAATTTTCTTCTGAAATAATATGAAAAATAACGGGGGAAGAACAAAAGTGCATTGCCGAAAAATTAAACGTAGTAAATTTTTTTTCTTTCCTTTCTGTTACGATCCGCTAGCCTATGAACACAAAACTTGAGCGTCTATTCTTGACGAGTGTAAATTAGGGCGTATTGAAGTAGAACATGTGAAAACTCAACTTACCAAAGAGAGTGAAAATGTTCATCTGAAATCGCCTGTTTGAGTAGCATTTTCGAAACGCTTCCTTATAACGCTGACGCCATTTTGACCGAACTAGCGTTATAAATTAAAATTGTTCAGTGGTATCTTATTATTTCCTTTTTGTCACAGTCGCGAGGTTGACTTGTGTTTTTTACTCGTAAATATTTGAATTAAATACTGTGAGAATTCTGTTTGCTTGTGTTTAAATATATTAATACTAATAACATTACTTATTTTAAATTGCGTTAAAATAAGGTGAGCCTTATCACAGTAAAATTTACATTTTTAAATTGATTTCATCAGCCCCAAATTCCTGATGTCGGTGCCGAACAATACATGTACATATATATATAAAATTTTCTCTACACAAGCTAGAGCCGCCATTTTGCATTTCTGATATTGATAAAGGAAATCGGCGACTTATTAAATACTGATATTTTGCGAATAAAATTGACTCGTTTTAGCGAAAAAGGAAAGAACAGACCGCAACTCAAACGGTAAAATGGTTGGATCACGGGTTTATGTTGGTGGCTTGCCGTACGGCGTCCGCGAGAGGGATCTAGAGCGTTTCTTCAAGGGATATGGACGCACTCGTGATATACTCATTAAAAATGGTTATGGTTTTGTGGTAAGTAAAAAGAAAAGCTGGTTGTGGGCAATATTATTCATTACAAATTTGTTTGTAGGAGTTTGAAGATTATCGTGATGCTGATGATGCTGTTTACGAACTGAACGGGAAGGAGCTACTTGGGGAACGGTAATTTGCTCAAAATATTTTTTTGTAGCCGCTTTTAAAAACTTGGAAATTTATAATATAACTAACTTCGTTTATTGTTTTCGTCTTTGTTAGCAGGGTTGTGGTCGAACCTGCAAGAGGCACAGCTCGCGGTAGTCATAGAGATAGATACGATGATCGATACGGAAATCGTCGTGGTGGTGGAGGGCGCTATAATGACAAGTAAGTTTTAACTAAATTGTTAAATAATTTTCCATCGCTTATAAAAGTCTATCAAAGGTAAATCTAATACTTCCTATATAGTGATAAGTTTTGAGTGTAACAGTACACGTAAGCAAAAAAAGTTATACTTGGAAAGTTGCTTTCGACAATTTGGGGTAAAGTGCAGTTCGTTATGACGTATAATTGTGTGAAAGATAAGCTTTTGATGAGCTACCTTGAAAAAAAAGAAATCAATATTAACATTTTTTATTCAAGTTCTAGGTTGTCTTAAAATAGATTTTGAAATTACCTTGTTCGTTTTTTTATGGTCTAGGGGAACTAGAATTGATCCGACTCTTTGAAGAATGCGTTATTCGCATAATTCTTGACAAGGATGAATATACATACACACACGTATGATAAGGGTGTTTTTGGTCTGCATAAAAAAAAAAACTACGTACAGTCTTACGAATAAAAATGTATAAGGGCTGCAATAAGCAATTTTAGCTAAAATGACCTTTCTTTAATTTTTTTCTTCAATTTGAGCTAAAAAGCCAATGGTAAAAAATTTCAGCCCGCTCTCATGTAGTTTAGAAGATATTCGGTTATAGTTGGCAAAATGGGCCTAAAACTTGTGATTTATTTTTAGTTTTCCTATGAAAGTAAACTTTATGGATATCAAAAGAAAGGTTAAGATATTACCTATTCTACGAGCCATTAAACATAAAAATCCATGCGTTACTTTTGAAGATATAACTGGTTTTGCATTTAGAATATTTGAGGTATTACCAATTTTGTAGGTCGCTTCCAAATGTTGTTCCCTTTGAAATGTGAATAAAATAGGGTGAACGGTCAAGTGTGCATAATAATATGTAAAATGTTATATATTCGAAAGAAATTCATGGAATTTTATGCTTTATTGTTTATTGAATAGGTGCTAGCATAGCCATACTTTTAATACCATTTTTTTTAATACCAAGGAAAAAATCAAGTTTTTCAAGACCATTTTTTCAACTTTGAACTTCTATAACTTCTATGGAATTCAGATTTGGAATAAGAAACCTCAAAAGTTAAAAAAAGTTAATTGTAGCTAAAAGTAAGGCTGATTCAGCATTACTGCGCAAAATGAGTTGTCTACATTGGCCCCACTAAGCCAACTTTCTTTGACATGCGTGGTGAGGACAGTGTAGACGGCTCATTTTGCGCAGTGATGCTAAATCAGTTGCATTTCCGAATACAGCCTAAATTATCCTAAGGGCTGTAAGCCAAGCCAGTTTGAGTCGTCTCAACATGATTTTAATTTAAAGCTGCTATATTTAAATTCTATGCGCTAAAAAGGTTTGATGTTTTCGAATATATTTTTCTGATCCATAACCATTTTACTAATTTATTTTTTTTTTAATTAACTGTTTAAAGTAATAGTTGCTGTACACTCGTCGGAAAAAAAATAGTGTCAAATGAAAGAATATAACTTTTAGCCTTATTCTGGTGATTGACAACTGTAAATTCATTGGCAAGCTAGTTTTTGATGTGCTGTTTTTTTTTCCAAGAAGTTGAACACTTTCAAAATGTTAGGCAAATTTATATGTTCTGAATATTTTTTTATGGTGTTGATATTTTTGTCATGCTATGAGCTTTTGGTTACATTTTAAAGTAAGACAGTTTTACAGTTGTCAATAAATTTACAATTGTCAACCACCAGAATAGGGCTATTAATATTAAAAGCTTTGGAAAGACTACGATTTCCGGGTCGTCTCGATTTGACAATAGATTCGTGTAGTACTTTCAATAAAAATAAGAATAGCCGAAGGAAAAATCAATTTATTGATTTGTTATGAAGTTGCCGATTTTTAAGAAGTTTTTTATATGATCTAAGATAACTTGCTATATTTTTCCTAGTCTATGACAGATATTGGCCCAAAATACACTAGTGCTCAGTCTGCGTGATAGCGGTTTTCTTAGGCAAGGGAGGTGAGGCAGGCGACGTGAGGTGTGCGAAATTTAACGCACCGAAAAAGCTGTGACGACCCTGTAGGAAAATCAACTAATTTAAAAGTAGTTGATAAAGTAGTTTTTTGTCAACCACAACTAGTTGAAATTCTGACTTTTTTCCATAGAACGAACTAACTTATTTTGTATGGTGATGTCCGCTAAATAAGTCAATTGACTTTCGTCTGCATATATTTTCAACTACTTGTTAAATTAGTTACATTTAAATTATTTTTATAATTGCTTTGAAATAACCAATTGAAAACTATTACTGATGGCCTGAAGTTAATAATATTTGATGAAATAACATGGTTAAATATATATAAACTTGTAATCTAATAAAAATTTGTAATTTAAACATGTCAACATCAGAGTAGTTGCTGCCTTAATATAATTAAAAGTAGTTCATATACTGGTTTATTTTAAATTAGTTGTTTTTAAAAACAAGTTAGTTTGTTCCTATAGGGGAGTGACTGACACGCACACATAAGCGAAGTCGCCATATTTTATTAGGGGGTTCGTAAAATTTACCACACTAAGGTTGCGGCCAGAGTGAATATGCAGACAGGCAGGCAGATCAGGTCAGAAAACACAGTAGAGCAAAAGAGATGCACGACTTGGTTTCTTTATTGTTATAATGTGGAATCTGCCTGCCTGTCTGCATCTGCATTCACTCTGGCCGGAGCCTAATACAATCAAGCTCAGTTCATATAAACAAAACCAAAACTGGTTTCACGCAGACTGACCACTACAGTGTATTTTTGAATAACTGACTGCTCGCGCAGACTGAGCACTACAGTGTATTTTGGGTCATTGATAGTTAAAGTATTATTTAAAAGATATATATTAAGTTTTCACATCCGTTTTAAATGAATGAAATCCGTTGAGTATTTAATATTTTTTAGCTGTTTGTATGTGAAAATTAAATTATAAAATATATATAAATCATAAGGTATGCACCATATAAGGCCCACCTAACACCTTTTGCATTACAGCGTACAAAATATTGATAGTAAAAACCTAAATGTTTTTGTGTAATTTTATTTGATGAATTCTTTATACAAAAACAAAAAGGGGACAGCAAAATAAATTATCGGGAACCCCTTAAAATGCGATTTAAAAAAAAACGCCTTTTTAAGTCTTCAATTAGCATGTGCACCTTAAAATGCCCATGTATTTCTTGCTTGAAATAGTGAACTAAAAACTGCATTATTTTTGTTTAAAAGCTTTATGTTCATTTTATAAAACATTTGTAACATAATTGAATTTAATGACAAAAATGTTTTTAAAAAAATTTAATGCTTTTTTAGTAAAAAATAAAATGCCATTCAGCTTCTTTAAAGATTAAAAAAAAAGTTCAATGAAAACGAAATATACCAATGAAAAATACCAAACCACTTTTTGGTATTGATTTTTTTCCACAAACTAACCTTAGTATTTTCATAAAATAAAAGAACCTGTTTTAAAAATATTTTTGTAATTGTAACACACAATTTCACAACAAAGCTTTTTTATACGCCGCGGCGCATTTATTACGTTCGCCATAAATGTGCAAAATATAGTGAACAGAAAAAATTTTTTACAGCTTTCTTACATTAAATGAGATAATAATCGCTTTAGAATAAAGTGATCAGGTGGTTTAGAAACATTATAACGACATCCTAATTGTTCCGACTCATGGCGCCAACAACTATGTAACTGATAAAGATACTGAACTTTTTCGCAATGCTTATTCTTCTCATTTGGATATTGAAGACGAGATTCTACTTGAGTTATTGCAACGCGTTATAGGAAACCATTAGCAACTTTACCATTTGGATCATCATCTGACATCAGTTGCTTCCCACGTAAAGCAGAAAGCAAGTGTAAACAGCTACATTGCAATCCTTGCCTCAAAAAGTCCACTACACATTGCATTAAATGTAATGTGCCTCTTTCTCTTCAAGTAAAGTGTTGAGTGGCGTACCATAACAGGAAATAATTTTTTATGCTATAATTTGTTATTTTGTTTTTCTTAAATTAAATACACAAAGCTACTGAATAATAAAGGATTTGAATTAAATTACTAGTTACTACTTTTTGCTTCCATATGTGCCGAGCGTACTACATGTAGTGCGGCTTCAAAATCCAAGTAAAAAGATATATTTTTAATTTCTTCAGTTTTGCAATACATTCTGCCAGAATAAAGGAATTTAAGTAAACGACGAAGATTGCTGCACCAGCAGGTCCGTCGGCATATCTGGGATAAATTTTTTTTTCCACGAAATAACAAATAAAAATGGCCTTAAAAGGTGACGGGACTTATATGGCGCACTTACCTTATGTATTTACCTGGTGTATGCATTTCATTTACACTGGCTGCCGCCTCTACCTTATAATATATAGTACTTTTCGCATATAACGAACTCGTCTAAAGCGAACTTTCTCCTTAAACGAACCCATTTCAAAAGGACGCGTTTTAATTCTATTAAACCATGCATTTTTTTCGCTTATTACGAACCCGTTTATAACGAACTTTCGGTTTACTAACTTTATTTCATGTAAAGCTTGTTATTTTTCGAATAAAACGAACAAAAAGTGGCAATATGCACAAAAAATATTATTGCGCTGACAATACTAAGATGCAGTGTATTCTTTTCCTATGTTCTCGAATCCGGTAATTTTTTCCTAAGATTAAGCAAAAAAAAAAGCAGTCAAAATAGGTAAAAATTAACCATTTTTTGGAGTTTTTAAGGTGGAAGCATTTCTGATACGCATAAATAGAGGGGTCCATCAGCCCCCATTTTCAACATTTTTAGGGGAAACGTCGAAACACGTGTTCAACTGTCCACTGTAAGTGAAATCGTAAGTCAAACAGTCGGGCCCCCCTTAAAAGTATGGCAAATGGGGGACATAATTTAATATAAACCATTATTAAAAAATTCTTAAAAATCGAGAGCCCTAATATATACTTATAACTATTGGCGACATTGACATATTCAATTTTCGGCTGGGCTTACACGCAAATGACGTCACGTTGAAATAAAAGAAAAACTATATCAATATCTGACCATTTTTTTTTAGTTTTCTTTCAAAAAATGTCTTCAGAATCGTGTTATATTACATAAAGGTACCCTTAGATATCCAAGTAATTGCTTAAATATATTCATGCGTGCGTATCTATTTCTCGAAGGTCAAGCAATTGCTTAGTTTTTATTTTATTTGCTTTATTTTTTATTCATCTGGCTGTTCTTGTTATGTTGAAGATTTAGAAATCATGATTTGGTTATATATTTGTATAATCAACTCAACCCATAGCTTTGATATATTCTTTTCAAAATAGCAGGATGGCCATTGTCACTACTAATTTCAATATTATTAATTATTCACCAGAAACAAAAATTCCAGATCATCCTCTCGATATGGACCGCCATTGCGCACCGAATATCGTTTGATTGTGGAGAACCTTTCAAGTCGTGTCAGCTGGCAGGTATGTACAATTGATATATCTCGATTTACTTTCCATTATTTCTTTCTTTGAAGTAAAGTATTTTTTTATGCTAACAAGTAACCATTCTTTTTATTTAGTACAGTCGAACTTCCCTATAACGAACTTGTATAAGGCGAAATTTTCTCTATTATAAATGAATTTCGAGAACGCAGCGAATTTTCTATATCACTAATTTTTTGGTCTCTTTCAGATTCGCTGTAGTGAAGTTCGACTGTAGTAGGTAGTTTCCTTTAAAAAGTGCAACGGCAAGCATTTAAAAAATATTTTATGACCAAATTTTAATGGGACCAAAAGTTTTATTTGTACTTTTTTTTTTTCTTACCTTAAATTCCCACCTCTGTTACCAATTGTTCACCGCCTCTGGATATCTTAAAACAGTACATAAAGAACTAGATTTTCGTTGATTTCAGGTGTGATATCCACATAAAGATAATTCGGGGGTCTTTAACCAGTTTATATTTGCTGGTACCTGAAATTACTGAAAATATTGTACATTATCCGCTGGTTGAAGTCGTGAACAATTTGGCCCTTTATCTTACTAACTGCCTGTTACCTTTTTATCCTCGTAGCAAACGTATTTTTTTTTATTATTATAGGTAATTATGTGCTCAATGAATTCGTGAATAGTCATGACTTCATTTGGCACTTTAGTTAAGTTTTTATTTTTTTTTTTTTTATGTATATATATATTTATATATAAATATAACGCTGGTGGCCAAAACTAAACTAACTAATCAATATAAAAAAAAAAAAATAAAACGAAATTTATTTTTTATGTTTAAACTTAATTTTGTTTGGTCAAAAATTGTAGAAAAAATGGATAGGCTTTATGCTATTTATTCTTTAAATACTTCCTAGTAAGAAGAGATGAGAGTCGTATTTAGTCCTACATACTGCAAATGAAATGCATGCGACGCATGAATGAGACACAATTACAGTGGAAATTTTTTCTCAAAACGAAGTTGACAAACTTCTGAAGTAAATAAAAAAATTTTACCAATTAGGACAAATGTTTAGAATAGGAACTGCTGCTTTTTACCTTATGCTTAGAAAGGTTAAGCACGATTTGGGTCTTCCAGAATAATAATGATCTAAAAGCACATTTGCAATTTGGTAAAGGAGTAGCTCAAAACGAATTATATTGTGACTCTTAAACTTCATGAGCAAGTTTTGGAGCATTGTTTAGCGAAAAATGAGAATGTACCGATTAAAGAACAAAACAACCCATCATCTTCATTCGGATATAAGGCATGGAATTTTAGTTTTGACCGATCAAAATTTGAGGTTTTTACAAGTAGTACATTGACAAATATATTATCACCACATTTTTGAAAAAATAATATATTAAAGTATGAGTCATAATATAGCAGATTAATTCTACTTTATTGAGTTTTGGCCACAAGTGTAATGATTGATTAATGATTAATGATTGACAAGTGTAATTGACCGGTGTCATCCCATCAAATTATTTTTTCACACAAAAGAAATGCAACTAATGGGCACACCGCCTGGTTTGTGGCAAAAGACACGATGCACACACCTCTGTGATCTCTATCAGCCGCCTAGTGACAGCGCGGACCCAATGAATGTTGAATTCTGAACAGCCAAAACGTGATGGTTAATCCACTAATAGTTATATATTTTGGTACTCATCCAACTGAGTGAGAGACGACGCACTTAAGGGTTAAAAAATAAAAAAAAGATTTTTCACTTTGGCATTTCCATTTTGGCAAAACAACCAACCAACCAATCCATCCAATTCAACTTGACTCATCATGATGAGGGCCAACTATAAACTCAGTCAGCACAAACTACACACAATTCTCATATAAAATGAATAAATGTGCTACCACCCACTGATAAGATGACGTATTCTGATGCTTAAAACTCGTAGAGTTCACATTAACTGAAGACGTATGGTTTTGATAACGGCACATCTAGGGCTTTTCTACTAGCGTGAGCATATGGCATGAAAGGAAATATGAAGAAACCAAGCCAATGATCAATGCAAAGAAGAGACGAGTCTTTTAAGCATATATTATATATTTAAGTTGCATAGAACATGTACTTTTTGAAGACAATTTAGAGACACGAAGTTTTTCTTCATCTTTACACTGACTTAATGCATTTTTTATACAACTTAAATATGTTGAGAAAAAAATTTAGGTACATAAATTGTAACAATTAGTTTTTTTATTTATAAAATAATATAATTTTTGACTGCCAGATTCCTTTTAGTGTCCAAAAGGGTCAAAAGTAACTAAAGAAAATCTTGGCTATGTTCTCAGCAGTCGTTTCTGGTGGTGGTGCTGGTGCTGGTATCTACCAACGCCGTTTGTCCATGGTCTAGTGTATTGTCTCCTAACTTAACGCGAGATGGTCAGCCGCTTGAGTTTACTCAGCTCATAATTGATGACGGTCGATACTAAGATGGTGGTCGGGTCACAAGCTTTTAGAAGATTCGTTTTGCCAACTCCTCCGGTCTATAAAAATCCATAAAACTTCGCTCGCTGATGCTCTGAAGAAAGTTCATACTATCTATGCTACTATAATCCACCTAGCTGAAGAAGAGTCCAGACGATTTCCAGCACCATCGATGTAGAAGAAAAATGCGCGTTGCCTCAGAGGCTTGAACGAACAATTTTCTTTTTCTTTTCCAGTAATAGTTTACACCTGTTTGGTACTCTTTTGATGGTGGTGGACTTACTCTCTTTTAAAGTACTTGTCACTGCTTGCTTAACCGATGGCGCAGACGAAGACGAAGACGCACAACAATCTGATGCAATCAAAGCAAAACTGAAGTTAGCGACACCTACCTTTATTGCAACCAGAATCTTAGAAATCTATCTGTGCCCTATGGTGTGGCAAGGGTGGTTAGCCATAAACAAATTATTTACATCTACACACCCAGACGTTCGTTTAAAGACGGTTGGTCAACGCGACGCCAATGCTGTTTAAAAAAAAAAAAAACAATGGAGGATGTGATTTCGCTCTCCAACTTTAAGCTTTCCTAGGCAAGCTTCGTTCTATCTACCGATCTCCATCTATGTGCGCGTGGCTCTTTGAAGAAGACAACATTCGTTCGCTTTGGACTCGATGATTTCTCAATTGTTTATCACTTGGAAAGAACATGTGTGTGTGTAATCCATAGTGCGACCTTCAAACTAAGGCCAAACATTAAATTTGCTGTTGATGTTATACGTTGATATCGTTGATATACTGTTGTACAATGTTACTTCACTAAACTAAATTGGGTTTTGAAACACGTCACATACTGACTGATAAATTTAAAAATAAGAGATGTGTGAAAATGCGAATGTAAGAAAAATATTTCTTTAACATTTAAATGCGCTTAAGGTCAAACAATTATTTTATTTCTATATTTATTTGGAGTTTTGCTGAAATATTTATTTTTTTGGAAGCCTCTTCGTGGCGGTGGAGAGTAGCCCTTGTCTTCTTGTTCATAGTGCGGAGCTTGAAATGAGTTGGTGTCGTTAACACTTGCTGGCAGCCCTTGTTGGTCAATCACAACTGAAACTGAAGCTGGTTGATGATGTAGCTAGACACATATATAAGCCCCTCGTAGTCGTGCAGTACATACCGCAAGGCTTCCGAAAATTAAATATTTCATGCTTAATTTCGTACGCATACTTTAAAAACAAATCAGTATCTGATTATTATATAAAATGTATTATATTTTATACTCACCCCTCCCTCTCTCTTCTATGAAAATGGTGATATTGTAGGACCTGAAGGACTATATGCGTCAAGCTGGTGAAGTAACATATGCAGATGCACACAAGCAGCGGCGCAATGAAGGGTGAGTTGATCAAAATTTACTTTTTTTTAACTAATAATATACAAATTGCTTTATTAATAGAGTTGTTGAGTTTGCCTCCTTGTCTGATATGAAGACCGCTATTGAGAAGCTGGATGATACTGAATTGAATGGACGTCGTGTGCGTTTAGTTGAAGATCGTCGTGGAGGACGCAGCGGCGGTGGTGGTAGCGGCCGTGGCAGGTCTCGTTCATCGAGTTCACGCTCGCGTTCCCGTTCTCGCAGGCGTTCTCGCTCCAGGTCACGTCGCTCTTCACATTCACGTTCCAAGTCACGCAGCCGTTCCAAGTCTCGTGGAGCACGATCAAAGTCAAAGTCGCCAGTTAAATCACGTTCTCGCTCACGTTCTGTGTAAGTATAGGCAAATATGAATAGTACACATGTGAATAAAATAGCAGTGTACCCTTAAAGTTTTAAAAACATTTCTATACAAAGTGTAATTATAATATACTAAATGTAAAAAGGTAAGAGGTAGAGATGAACTAATATCATATAAGGCCGAGAATGTCCCAGATACCAATGCTTAAAACAATATGGAAGCAAAAACTTGAATGAGAAGACTACTTTAATTCTTCATAAAAAAATTTCAAAGTTGCTTTATAAAAATTATAGTTAAAATTTCTAAGTTTAGCTTCCAGGTCAGGACTATTATGTTGCAAGTCGTAGGGGAAATATGTCAAAGACCTACAAGACCCGAAAAAATACAAATTTAAGAGATCTGCCTGGACAAATCAGATAAAAGGCGAAATCGAAATAATCGGGGTTGTTGTAGAAACCAAGAGCTCTTGGAATCAGAATTGAAACCGACAAATATTTCGCTGAGGGGACATTGGATAACATTTGTTTCTGTGACATCTAAAAGAGACACCGAATTCGATTCGAATATAATACCGCCAAATCAGAATCCACGAGACCTAAGCGAAATATTTGTCGGTTTCAATTCTGATTCCAAGAGCTCTTTTTCTACAACAACCCCGAATAACTGGGAACATAAAAAAGACCTATAAGATTTTAACTTAACGGAATTGTGACGGCCGACGAGGAATGAAGCATGCTTCGTTGTTTAGCATGTTTATGGATTTTGAGCATGGGATTCTGATATTGGGATTTTCTATATGGAGCTTTTGTGATTGGGAATTTTGATTTGGGCATTCTGATTTGGGGATTTTGTGATTGGGGGTATCGTACCCAACTCCAAATGTCTTGTGAAAGGTTTGAACACAAATGATCGAGGACTGTACCGACCTATAAGATTCATGTCAACTCCGAGCGTCTAATGTTCTTAAGAAGCTTTACATGGCAGTTTTGTAGTTTGGCAGTATTCTGAGGTTTGCCGTTGTATGCAGAGAGGTGACAGCTGAACAGGAAAATTAATTCAATTGAAAAAAAATTCTGTGTCAGATGGGATTTGAAACTGGTTCTTTCGCGTACCAGCCACGCACCTTAACCAGTATGCAACGGCTGCCACTTGCCAGAAATTATAAACGAAATTATAAGGCATGGGACCGTACTACATTTCATATATAATCCACAACTTACCATCAGATCTGAGCGATTTATTTCAGCATGCTCGATATAAATCGATAAAAAATTAAAAAAATAAATTAAAGTTCCGCACCGCAAATATACCTCAAAAATTACACTTAATTTATGTCAAATTGATTATGTATATGACTTAATTTATGTCAAATTTCAAATAAAACGTTTTGTTTTCATTTTCACAGCAAATCACGTGAGGTGTCAAAATCAAAGTCTAAATCACGTTCCCGTTCTCGCTCCCGTTCAGCAAAACACGATTCCCGTTCGCGTTCACGTTCAGTTTCTAAGCGTGAGTCGCGTTCGCGATCTCGTTCCAAGTCTCGTAGAGACTCTCGCTCACGGTAAGTTGTTAAAAACATTTCACCAGAATCGAAGAACTTGCACTATTTAATTATTATGTTATTTTCTTTCACTTTCCTCTGTTTCTCAACGTTATTTTTTTTGGATTTTGCTGTTGTCCTGAAAATAAATTGAAAAAAAATAAAGCATTTAATTTGTGTTTAACATTGGTCTTAAAATTCAAAATTAAAATCGTTAAACGTCTCTATATGTATATCTTTATTTGTTGTTTTACAGTGATCGTTCTGCTTCAGCTGATAACAAATCTCGCTCGCGTTCACGTTCAGCATCACCGCAAAATGGCAAAGCATCTCCAGACAGAAACGAAAGTATGGACGATTAAACACGCACGCATAATGTTTCAACTTCTATCCTCTTTCTTTACTTTCAAAAACCTAACTATTATTAATCTTTGATTTTAGATTTACATTTTTAATATTTAAATATGTAAAATTTTATATATATATATATATATATATATATACCTATTAAATAGAAAAACAATATAAATGTTTATTAAAAAAAAAAATAAATAATCCAAACTCTGTCAATCACTTTCTATCACAAAAAGAAACTAAGTTGCACCACGCATTAAAGAAAAAAACTAAGAATTTATTCATAAAAAAATGTTTGATTGTCTCATGCTAGAAAGTTTCTGTCCACAAAATAAAAGATGGATGCTTCAAATTAACCCTACTTCTTATTACTAGACTGGTTTGTGGTGTGTAATGAAAGTAAATTCTTAAATTTAATGGAAATCAACATTTTAAATCCATTTAATTTTCGGTATGGGTAGAATTTCAGTTTAAAATTTAGAGTTCTGTATAACGCTGAATTATTCAAAACGATTGTATTTGTATTTGTAAGTTAAGCTAAGTCTCCAACAACATTGGAATGATATTGCATTATTATACACAAATGGATGGTTTGAGTCAGAATAAAATTAAATAAAGAAAAAACAAAACGCCTTTTTTTAATGCTTGTAATGCTTCATTTAATTAAGTTTAAATATTTTTCAAATAAGCACATTTGTTGACATTGTTTTTATAACTATATTATTTGCTGATGGAGGCTGCTGGTTCCTGCCATTGCCAATCATTCCATGGGACACACTTTTTCACAGTGGGCATGAAGGCAAGTTCACTTGGGCAACGTACCAACACAGCTGGTTCGTTAAGTTTTTCACATTTCCAATATGCAGTCGGATCCCAATTGTTGCGGAAAATCTGTATACTTAATTCTGCCTCAGTGTTGCAGTCGGGTTGGCCATTACCTACATTCAAGGTTTGGGCGATATTTATCAGCACCATGGAAAACAAAATACTAACTGAAAATAGAAATAAAGTTGAGCAAAAATATATTGCAATTTAATAAGTTACAGCTGTTAACGCACCGACTGCAAGTTTCATTTTATTATGTCAATATGCGTTGTGATAGGCAATAGAATAACTTTTGATGTCGCAAAATTATTTTGTTGAACTGTGCTTGCGTTTGTTCTATTTATACTGAAACTTTACAATGTGTTGAGAATTGCAAAAATTCAAACATTTTTAACAATGTTTTTGTATTAAAAAAATGTACTTGTGCAAATATTGTTATTTTAAGTGTTATTAAAAGAACATGTTTCAGTTTGTCTTCATAAATAAATACAATTTGTAAGTTTGTCTCAAAAGTTGTTAGCGACGATATCGTCTTTATGGAGGTAAAATTGACTTACTACATTCTTTTTAGACATAGATATTTTCTTATTCCCATATCAAAGACATGAACTACATGATTTTAATTATATATATATATATATAAAATTGTTAAAAAAAAATCAACATGGAATATTTTTTAAAATTCTTTTTGCGTTGGACATTTTGAATAGCGAGGAGTCGGAAAATCACAAAAACCACTGGCTGGATTTAAATGAAACTTGACAGCTAGGGTCCTTATATTCCTGGTGAACATATAGCCTACTTTTTATTCAGTAAAATAGGTTGGACCCTGTAGGTGGCGCTGCGACAGGTTCCAGGCAGTCTTTTTTTTAGCTTATCTCTGAAACCGTTCATCCGATTTGCATGAAAATTTGTTTATAGAGATATTCGGATACGGTGAGTTTTCACGACTTATCTACTCTGTTCTATCTTGAACACCAGAGGGCGCTGTAGTACAAATATTTTGAAAAACTTAAGCCGTTTATCCGATTAATATGAAAATTGGTATATAGGGGTTTTGTGATACGGTGAGTGTTTTGGACTTATCTTTTTTGCGCTACCTTGAACGCCAAAGTGAGCTGCAGTACAAATCTCTTAAGAAATCATGAAAAAGTTGAAAACCGCTATTCAATTTGGATGAAAATTTTTATTCAAGGATTTTCGTGTACGGCAAGTGTTTTGGCGCTATCTCTTGATCTGTCTTGAAAACTAGGGAGTGATGTTTTAAAATTTGTACGTGTGTGTGTTATAAACTGTTCCTAAACGGCTGCACCGATTTTGATGAAATTTTTTGTGTGTTTGAGTGAATCCCTGGATGGTTGAGAATCATAATTGGACCCGGAAGATGGCGCTGCGACCGGGTTTCAAGAACTTTTTTGTTCCATTTCGATATGGCTCATATGATTTACATGAAAATTTGTATATAGGGTTTTCGGGTACGGTAGTTTTTATTTCTTATCTATATTGAACACCAGAGGGCACTGCAGAACAAATATTTTAAAAAACCTTGAAAAACTCCTAAGCCGTGAATCCGGAGGTAAAACACTCTAAAACCGCTTATCTGATTAGGATGAACATTTTTATGTAGGGATTTTCGAGTATGGAAAGGACTTTGGGGCTATTTTTTTTTTGTTCTATCTCGAAAACCATAGGGTGCTGTTGTACAAATATTGCAAAAAAGCTCCAAACCATACATCCGATAAGTATGGTTCTTATAAGAAGTTTTCGGGTACGGTGAGTTTTTTGCGCTACGTATTTTGCTATATCTTGAACACCACAAGGCGCTGCACTACAGTAAGGCGTAGCAAAGCGCGAAGGGTGATAAATATCTATGTGTATTTATATTCAACATTCTTATTTCCGCATATCAGGACAGCTGATGGCGAATTCTGTTGTATTTGAGTTCGCATCAACACATACTCAAGCCAGTTGCGTCGTACGTTGGCGTTGTTTTGACATTGTAATTTCTATTTTCAGTGCTTATTTAATTTTTATCCAGTAAAAACAAACTTACATAATAATGGTATATTCGCAAAAAATTGAGAAAAGAAATTGTTAAAAACGTGGTAAAAATTAAGGTACATAAAAATAAAGTATGAAAGATTTCTTGACCATAAAAATATCTGCAAATATGACCTAAGCTACCAATGGCAATCTCTTACGAACAGGCTACAACTTGAATTTTTCTATTTTATATATGTAAATATTTAGTACAATCTGCGCTAGTTATAGAGGTATCAGTCTTATTTCCATCGTATATAAGGTTCTCTCAAGCGTACTGTGTGAAAGATTAAAGCCGATTACAAAAACACTGATTGGACCTTATCAGTGTGGCTTTCGACCTGGTAAGTCCACCATAGACCAGATTTTTACGCTACGACAAATCCTGGAGAAAACCCACGAAAATCAAATTGACACACACCATCTCTTTGTCGATTTGAAAGCTGCGTTCGATAGCCCGAGAAGGGATTGCCTATACGCAACAATGTCTGAGTTCGGTATACCTGCAAAGTTGATTAGACTTTGCAGAATGACGTTGAGCAACACACGCAGCTCCGTCAAGGTAGGAAATGACCTCTCCGAAACCTTCAATACCGAAAGAGGTTTCAGGCAAGGCGATCCACTGTCTTGCGATCTCTTCAACATCATCATGGAGGGGATCGTACGAAAGGCCGGTGTGCATCGTAATGGCACCATTTTCTATAAAGGTGTCCAGCTCCTTGCGTACGCTGATGATATTGATATTGTTGGCAGAACCAAGAGAGATGTTACCGCTGCTTTCGCCGCTATCGAAAAGGAATCAGCCAAAGTGGGTTTGACGATAAATGAGGTTAAAACAAAGTATATGCTGTCTACAAACAAGGGAGCGCGGCGTTTAGACTCCCACGTTTCATCCGGCAGCTATAACTTTGAAGTAGTCAAGGAGTTCGTTTACCTTGGCACCGCCATTAACACTAACAACGAAATCAGCCTGGAGATAAAGCGAAGAACAATAATTGCTAATAGGTGCTACTACGGGCTCAGTAAGCAACTAAGTTCCAGAGCCCTCTCTCGATCGACAAAACTAACACTCTTCAAGACGCTCGTTCTACCTGTGCTGCTTTATGGCGCTGAGGCATGGGTAGTTTCGCAAACTGACGCAGCCGCTCTGGTGTTCGAGAGAAAAGTTCTTCGCAAAATCTTCGGTCCTGTTCGAGTCGGCGATGACTATCGCATCCGAGTGAACCACGAGCTGTATGAGCTCTACGGAGACATTGACGTAGTTCGGCGTATAACTGTGCAGCGACTACGCTGGCTGGGTCATGTCTATCGTATGGACGACGAAGCTCCAGCGAAAAAGGTGCTCGAGGCGAGGGTCGCTGGTCAACGACGACGAGGGAGACCATGCCTCCGATGGATGGACCAGGCTGAGGAAGCCGTAACCGCGCTTGGTGTATCCGATTGGAGAAGGCGCGCGCAAAGCAGAGGCGCCTGGCGAGAGCTGATGAGGTCGGTCGAAATCCGGACACGGGTTGTCACGGCCATCTAAGTAAGTAAGTAAATATTTAGTACATATTTACTTTAGTACATATTTATTTTAAAAATTTCTTTAGGATAATCAAGCAATCACTCAAGCATTAATTTCAAAAGAAAAGAAATTCTTAGTAAAATGAATTCTTGAACTTATCAATGCTACCTGAAACAAGAAAAAATTATCAGAAATTTAAAGTTTTGACTTTCGATGCAAGTTGCTCTGCTGTTTTTGAATACATTTAACTCAATTATTTTTTGTCTGAAACGTCAATAAAAGTACTTTATAAAAATAATAATACCAGTTAGTTAGACATTTATATTTTTTTTTTCAAGATAAGTCCATAATATTTAAAGTTTTCTTAAAAAATGGCGCAAAAGTTTTTGTTGCAAAAATAATTTAAATTCAAAATGCATTTTGACTCCTTTTCATATAACAACCTTGATTGGCTAAAGTTATTTCAGCTATGAATAAAACTCATTTTTTATTTAAAATCGCCTATTTCGAGCACACGTGGCGGCCGTGGAGTAGTGGGTAGAGTGTGTGGCTCATACGCCAGAGAACGAATCCCCCATCTGACAAAAAGTTTTTTCAATTGAATTAATTTCAATTCAGACAATGGCAAAACCTCAGAGAGTAAAAAACTGCCATGAAAAGCTTCTTAGAAACATAAGCCGTTCGGAGTCGGCATAAAGCTGGTATGTCCAGTTCTCGATCATTTGTGTTCAAACATTTCACAACACACACAACACAATTGATCATAAGAAGCTCGGTCAAAGTCCTTTCAAGGGCTGAAATGGCAATTTCGTTTTTTTTTTATTTCGAGCATACGCGGTCAAAAGGGCATTTATGTATGAGAAAATTTACATAAATGATTGCCAAAAATTAGTTTTTGCTCTGATGTTTTCAAAAATGTCCAATCTATCGAATAAACACACACATCACGAATTTCCTAACTTTTTATCATAATTTTTAGATGTTGAAGCTACGTTTTGCTCATTTCGCCGAAGTTACCGGTTTGAAAGATGAACACAAAATTCCAAAGTTTTTTCAAATCGACGAATGATTTCAAAAATTATTTATATCAACTCCCGAGTAAAGCCGGGTATTCAGCTAGTTTAATAATAAATATACTTTTATAAAATATACAGGATGTCCCACAATTGATATGGGAGGGGGAGGATCTATTTTCGCATTCTTAGGAGCTACAGGGTTAATCAATATTTCACGACTTTGATTCACGTTATTGTATCTAGCAGAAAAATTAACTTTCAAAAAAGATATTTTGATAGTTCATTGCAAAGGCAATGAAATCGCCTTTCTAACCGTGTGTCAACAAACCCTACCGATTTAACCGTTACCGAGCTTTGCTCGTGTGAAGATTAAATCAATCAGTTGAAACTACCAAATTTCAACTTTGAGTGCAAATTCTCAGAATATTATATCAAAACATATCTCAAACATATCTCTCAAAATAAAAAAGTTGGCTGTACTAAAAAAATTATACTTATTGCACTAAAATGCACCAAGTTGGATGAACACGAACGATACTACATGTCGGATGTACCAACAGAAAAGTCAAAATTTTTATCTTTCATCGGCCATGTCTATCCGACTTGATTTCTTGTACACAAACGATATTACATGTGCGACTGTTTGACCCCTTTCACATTGGTCAAGAATTGAAAGCAATGAAAGTAAGAACAAAAGGGAACACGAAAAAATTCACGGTACAAAGACATTGACCCCTTTCACATTGGTCAAGAATTGAATTAAATTTTTTAGAGTTTGTAGGCAATTCGCCGCAAATCGGAAGCGACGAAGGGGAGAAAAAGTTGACGGTCTCGATGTCTCTGTACCGTCAATTTTTTCGTGTTCCCTTTTGTTCTTTTCGCATTTTTCTCAGATTACTCGTTTTATTTTTTGTATATCGTCGTGCATCTCTCTCTCTCTCTCTCTTATTAATTTGTTGGCTTCAGTCGCTTACGTTTGCTTGCTTTAAATTTTAAGAAAACAAGCAAAAAAGATATGAAATTGAATTCAATTCTTGACCAATGTAGAAGCTTTCGTCAAGTCCAAAAGAGAACGACAAAAAAAAATTGCTTTCAATTCTTGACCAATGTGAAAGGGGACATTGGTACCGTTCTCCCTTTCGTTGCTTCTGATTTGCGGCGAATTGCCCACAAGCTCTGAAAATTTAATTCAATTCTTGACCATTGTGAAAGGGGTCTTTGGGACCAACGAAGAAAAGTGCCGTTATGTTGTCCATCCGACCTGTAGTATCGTTTGGTGGGCCTGATTTTACCACATCCAAAAAGTATAGAGTACTTTTAGGATACATATTAAAAATTCAAGTGAAAATAAATGCAACAAGGGCGGATACGTCAAAAACAGCTGATTTAAATAAGTATGAATAATAAAAATCGATTATGTTCGTAAATAAAACGTTTATATTAACATTTTACAGAGAAATATATCAACAACTGAAAATATTAGAACAAAATGCGACGCCGAGCTGGTCTAGGTGCCATACAACAACAACAGCTGGCTGCAGAGAAATACAAAAACAAAGGCACCGATTTGCAAGAATCTCAGCTAGAACAAATGTCCAAACAAATGGAAGTGTTTCGTGCTAAACTTGAAGAGTTTGCCATTAAGCACAAGCAGGACATACGCAAAAATGCCCAATTTCGGAAGCAGTTTCAAGAAATGTGCGCCGCTATTGGTGTGGATCCATTGGCTACTGGGAAAGGCTTTTGGAGTGTACTGGGTATAGGAGATTTCTACTATGAGCTGGGTGTGCAAGTAGTGGAAGTATGTTTGGCAGCAAATCACAAAACAGGTATGCGAGAAACCATTCAACTTGTGTTTATTGGTTAGTGCACTTGAGATTTGTGGAAAGGAACATCAGTTTTTTGGTATACAGTAAGCGACAAAATCGAAGATTTTTAAGTTTCTTTAATAATGAACAACAGAACTGCTAGCAGCATTTTAAGAATTAAAGGTGCAATACTAGCATTTAAAATTTACCATACCAAATGCTAACATTTATTTACTCCTTAAACATCTTCTATATAATATAAATCCGATACTCTTCACGGAGGTCCATTGCTGTGTTCCCTTAAATTGCCAGTTTATTAATTTTAAATCTTTGTAGGAGGCTTCATGGAGCTCAGTGAGTTGCGAAAGCGTCTGATAGCAGCACGTGGCCAAAGTGCAGTGCATCAAGAGATAACCATCGAAGATATTCTTATGGCTGCTAAGAAATTAAGCATATTTGGCAACGGGTATGGCAAAAATATGTAAAATGAGTTCCATTGTACATTTATGACCATTTTCTAATTGTAGTTTTATAGTTTATAAATTGTCTAAAGAAAAATACATGGTGCAATCAATACCAGGTGAATTAAGCTTAGAGGAGACAAAAATATTAACTGCTGCTTCAAATACAGAGCAAGGATGTGTAACACAAAGCATGCTGATAGAACAATTAGGGTTTGTTTTTCATCGATTCGCTAAAAATTTAAACCGAAAATATTTTGACAGTTTTCTTTTATTATAATAACTAGATGGACAGAATATCGTGCTAAACAATCATTCGAAAAAGCTGTTGGTGAAGGGTTATGCTGGATAGATGAACAAGATGATGAAACGAGCTATTGGTTTCCTAGTTTGTTTCCTGGCAGAGTTGTGGCAGCAGCTTGAATTTTAATATTGCTTCTTCGTTAAAGGGTGAATAGTGATACCTTTTATTTTAAATTCAGACTGCCTTGTAGCTTAAAAGTCGTAGAGAAAAGAAAGTCTTAATTTTTTCTCAATAAACTAAAAAAATAAAAAACAGAAAATAAGCAACTTTTACAGAAATGGTATAAATATGTATATTCTAATAAAATATATATATACAAAACAATTGCGGTATATTTACAAAAACATAAAACACAAATAAATTTTTATACTAGTTTGTATTATATGCGTTAGTTTTCTCGGGGTGAGTTTTGTCTCAGCATAAAAACTCGTTGATCGGCTTTTAAATTGGCATTTTCAGTTTGTAGTCGATAAATTTCTTTTTCGAATTTCTGTGTAACATCCTCCATAGCAGCTTTATACCTGAAAGCAGTAGTTTTACAATCAAAATTTATAGAAAAAGATAATCATTATTCCAGTTATAAGAGCGTTATTTCAAACTTTTTTCTAGAGCAAAAATTTCTTTCTAAATCAGCTCAATTTAAATTCGTTCTCATAACTGGAATCTATCCTTGTATATCATTAATTTTACTTTTCTTTGGATTGCTTATAAATCTGTATGTAATGTTGTATTTCCTTATCCCTCTCTTTTGCTAATCTAAAATATATTATAGATAAAAAGAACTGCATGGATAACAATATTTGCTCACATTTCAGCCTGTTTATCTGCCTGGAGTATGTGTTCGCTATTTGCCAATTTGATTTCCATTTCACCCTGTTTTGAAAAAAACTTAAAAATTATTTCCCCGCGTGTATCATCAATCACCGTTACTTACAAGAGATTGCATTGCAATTTGTAAATTCGTCGACAATCTTTCATTTTCCTTCACAACTTCTTTATATCTTTGTTCGATGCGGTTGCAGCGGGTCTCAAAAATGTCATTTAATTTCTTGTTATTCAATAAATCTTCATTGAGCTGCAATTAGTTTAGAAAAAAATTATTTAAAAAGAAAAACAATACTACATTAAATTGTTCTACCTTTTCTTGTCTATCCAAATAAGCTTTCTCTTTTTCAGAGAAGCTATTCTTTAGAGATTCCATATCTTTTTCAACCTTACGCGCTGCTTCCTCCATTATTAGTCCGATGGTCGATGCCAAATTATCGCATTCTTCTTTAACGACTTGTTCACGCTTCTGAGCGGTTTCTTTGTCTGCTACCGCAGCCTCAGCGATGGACAGTGCTTCTTGCACTTTTTGTAAAGCATGCTTCTCCCGCTCGAATCGTTCTTCGATAACACGCTTCGAAAGCCGCAAAGATTTTTCCAAATCCTTTCTTTGACGCGTAGCTTCCGCCAGTTGTTCCTGTAGTTTTTCAACTTGTTGACTATTGTTCGATTCGGAGGTGTCCTTGTGCTCGTTTTCTAGAAAGATAATAATAGATGTAAGTCTTCTAAGTACTATTTTTTAATTATATATGAGGCCAAACACGAAACTTTTAACAAAGCATTTGTGATGATAGCTGTGATGGCTTTTAAAGAGCGCTGAATACACGACTTTATGTCGTCGAATGAACTTAAAATTGTGGTTGATGATATAAATGGCCTGTTGCGGGATTCCCAAACGCCTTAACGACGATTGTAGCTGTAGTTAACTAGCGAAAACTGTAATTTACTATGAAACTGCGCATGCAATGCCGATAACGACAGCTATGATTATCGTTAACTGTTTGGGAATCCTGCTACTGGATACATTAAAATTAATAAAAACTTTAATTTTGAAAAAATGCTTGTTGGTGTGTTTTTAAGTAGGTAGTGATAGTAAGACGCATTTTTTCTAGCCAAGAAGGGCAAAAATATGATTTGTATTTTAAAGTATTGACTTAAAAAGAATACACTCAGTTCTGTTTTCACACGGTAGATACGTTCCCAAAGATTTCGTGCAAAAAAAAAAATCTTGTAAAAAAATGCATTGCACTTATGGAAAAGTAGAATTGATTGGTTAGAATAGATTGGTTCCAAATTTAACAAATCTGTAGAAATAATACAATAAACCATTTTGAAACTCATATTGGAGCGTTATAGCTAATATTTGCGTATATTTTTATTTCATAAACCTTTAAAAGAATGCAAAAAAAAAAACAATTTCATAAACTTATAAGAGAATGCAAAAAAAAAAAAACAATTTCAGAAACTGAGAAAAGAATGCAAAAAAACAATATAGTACACATACAATACAATAGGGACGACTGTTGGCATGCATGTTTACACGTGGCAACACGGGAGTATAATAAAAATTAAAAATTTTATAGCGGTGAAAACTGTTAGTACTAAAATTGTTATTTTCAGAATTTGGGTCAATCATGTTAAATCAAAATAAAGCGTGTAAAAACAAAATAAAGATTTATTTTTAAGTCGTGATAAATCAAATTCGTGTAAAAAAATTCGTGTAAAAACAGAACTGAGTGTATATAACCGTAATTTTTGTAGAAGTTTTTAATTGATTCTTTATAAAGATAACCGTCAGCATAACACATTTCAGTGGGAAGTGGGAAGCAACAAAGATCGAGTTAAAGAACTTTTAGCGGGTCCTCAAACTTAAATCCTTCGATAGCTTGAAGAAACATTTGGAAAAATATTTCTTATATTTCATAGATTTTAATTAATTTTAATAAATAAACTTCCACCCATCAAACATAGGGGTATATCAACTAATTACAACGTTTGTAAAGCCTATTAAGGGTAAGACGGAGAAAAAAAAATATATGAATCTGATCAGAATCAACACTTAAATTGAATTAGCTTTGTGCATTTATCGGCCGGTATGGTCGTCTGACTGTGTGTTTGCAAAGCTACCAAATTGAAATTCGATCTCAAAAATAGGATCCACTTAGAATATCTTTATATTTAAATACTCATGAGCTCCGGATTTGATGAATACAATATATTATATGTAAAACTGCTGAACACGTTTTTCGATAAAAAATTTTTTAAGAAGATTTTGGGAAAAATCTTTGGGCAAACATAAACCGTCCAGTTCTCGATAATTTTGCCACAAACAAGTGAAATTAAAATAAACGGAACGATATTTTATTATACCGCAGATGACATGATTCTTCATTCTGTAGCATATAACTTTGTGTACACGAACTCAAACACATACACTAAGCTTTGATTGCATAAAAAATGAACACAAACATTATCATTCTGTACCGTTCAACAGAAAAACATACAGTAGGTACTGTTTGAAATGTTTGCGTAGTAAGGACTCAACACGAACGGCATACGGTAACGCTTAGCGTATGTTACGCTCTGTGGATCTAAGGAGGGTCAATGGAATTTTTGTTATCGATAAATTATCGATATATAATATATATATATATATATATTTTTCGATAAACAAAGGTATAATTTCTTAAACGTACAATCTACGGGGACTATTATATACAAATATGCTGGTATTTTTTCACATTATCTTGCGGGATAAGCTTAACGTGTTGTTATGTCCGGAAATAAGCAAAATATTTGAAATCATTTCTAAAATAATTAAAAAGAAATGGGGTAATTTGGCAAACATTTGACGAAAATAATTCATAGTTTCGTTGAAGCAACGCTTAGAGGGGTCAAATGTCGTATTATTTTTCCACCACAAAAATTTCTTACGAACGTACCCACCCGTTATCTGGTACCTTTCTGAGGGTCTCTCTACAAGATGCAAATATTCATATAAAATGGATGTGTATGGAATCCGTTAAGTGCCGGAATCGGTTTTGATTCCAGTAGAGTTTTGGTAAAAGGTGTCATTTATGCTGGTTTTTATTTCAAATTTGATAATTCAAATTTGATTTGAACTAACGGCATGTATAATATTTTATTAATTGCGGCTGATAAATTCAAAAACATGTAAGTAAATTTAATCATTTCAATGTGAAAATGTTTTAATTTATTAAATTATTTCTATTTTAGGGGAAAACACAAAATTAAACTCAGCAACTTGCTTATTTCAATATGCGTATTTAATATTCTATATTTGCTGTAAAAATGGTCTCTCGATTCATTTCCATTTTCAGATAAAACGGCAGATAGAATGTTCTAAAACTTCAAGCATCTTGGATAGCATTTGAGCTATAGTACCTCTTTCCAAGCTTATACTTCCATCATTCTCTACTGATCGTTGATATGAGCTTTCTGCTAAAAATCTGACTTGCGGAGAAATCAACGACAAAGGCATGTGAGTTTTAATAGTTTCCAACACCAAAGTGGATAAATCCTTTAAGGGGCTTAAGGGGACGTTCTCATGAAGATCGACCAAAAATTAAATTCTTTGTTTTTCCATTTTTCGATAGTTTATGATGTGTAGCATATGTTCCTTTGACCTCTAACGATCGCACAAAATAGTTATCGCATAAGAAAGGAAAAATGAGTAACTCACATCAATCTTTTTGAAATGTACGTCTGTATTCCCTACCATACTGTGGTAAGAATGGTTACCTCAAGTACCACCAGAAGTCGCTAGATGCGCTGTGATGTTGAAATAACGGAAAGCTTAGAGCTCGAAAAAATCGTTAACCAAATCTTAAACCGTGTTTTCTGAGAAATCATGTTTTCTAAACTGGTATCCACGATATCTCAAGAATTACTTAATGGATTGACTGGGTTTCTTTTTTGTTTTAAGGTAGATAAAATTTATTGGTTCTTATACCTAAATCCAGATAATACTGACCGGTTTTTTTATTTTTTGAGCACGTTTTTATACCTCTAGATGAGAAACTTTTCTTTAGGGGACTTACGAGTATATCCATTTTTTCTGAAAAACTTAGGTGTGTTTTATGAGAGGATTACGAAAGTTTGTACAGTTTAGTACTGAATATTTTCTAGTATCGTTGCAACTTTAGTACAATTTATACGCATAAATTTAAAAGAGATATATTTCTTAAGTTGTAGTGAAAAAAGAGAGATAAATGAAGTAATAAAAAAATTTTCCAATACAAAATGAACACTCCAAGAAATCGGATAAAAACAAAAGTTTTTTATTCTATTACAAAAAAATCCGCAATTTTGTTTTTTTTTTTTATTTTTAAGTATGTATTATAACAACTCTTTCTGAACACATTTTTAAAGGAAGAGTGATTTTTGTGGCATTTTTGAAAAATGTTCTGAAAAGGAACATGACTACTTGACAATGCAATAAAAATATGCACTTTTATTGAGACAACCCTTATGTTATTTTGTCTCAGCAACGTTGATCGAGTGTGTCCGAGAAGATAGAAAAGAAAAACAACAACAACCACACAGCTCTGTTGAAGCTTTTGGCTTTTTTCACTCTCGCATTCTACTCTCCCACAGCAACGCTGTTCAACAGAGCTGTGTGACTTTGTAACATATTTTATTTTTGCTTCTTTTTTATGGGGGAAAAAGGTGTTTTTAATTTAACATTTTTACCTATCATAATGGCAAAACATTTAAATAAAAATTATATAGTTTACAAGTAAACAAGTTTACTTTACAATTCAATTAAAAAATGCACTTTCACTGCGACACCCTTTATTTTGTTTAGTCTCAGCAACGCGAATCGAGTGTGTCTGAGAAGATGGCAAAGAAAAATTAACAACAACCACACAGCTTCTTTAAAGTATATGCCTTTTTTTACTCTTACATTTTACTCTCCCAGATCAAAACGCTGTTCAACAGAGCTGTGTAGCTTTGCAACATATTTTGTTGTTGCTTCTTTTATATGGGGAAAAGGTGTTAATTTTTACCTATCTTAATGCATTCGAATAAAAATAAAAACTATGAATAAAAACTATATTGTGCACTTGGTATGAATGAGAGCGTATTAATATATAAGATTTTGTTAAACTGAAGAATAAAATTGGTCATATTGGAAAATGTTTTGTTAAATGAAGAACGTCAGTTTGACGAAAGTTTTGTTTGATGAATATGTTTCATCAGATTAATTGTGATATATTAACGTACGGAAGGTCTTGACCATATATTGATTGATCAACGTTTATTAAGTAATCGACACAAGCAAAGGTTTCTGCTTACCTTTAAGAGCTGCTTGCAGTTGTTGTATAGTTTCTCGCATTTCTCTCTTTTGTTGGAACAATTTTTCGATGACCTGACTTTGCTTGGCCAGCTCAGATTTTTGACTGGTAATGGTACATTCCAACAGCTTTATTGTAGTACCAAATTTTTGTTTTACCTATAGTTTTTTTAAAAAAATTATACCATGTAAATTTGTTGTTTTTTTTTTTTTAAATAAAAACTAGTAGTACCTCAACAACTGAACTCGGCTGAAATATTTGTGTGCGATAATTTTGTATTTCATTTTCGAGATTTTGTATAGTCTTGCGTGAGGTCTTGTTGAGCAGACGTAATTCTCTGTTTTCCTGCAAATATGAATTGGTAAATGATTTTGGCACTTTTTTTGACAAGTGATGATATATATATATATATATATATATATATATGATAAGAAATGTTTCGCTAACCGCTTGCAAGTAATCAATTTGCTGTTGAACATTTTTCAAGGCTTCCTTCGTCAACTTTTCCCTGGTTGCATCATCTCGCGAATCGGAGGCATTGTTTGCTGCACTCTTCAGAACTTCCAGTTTTGTATTTTGGCGTTGGTTTTCCGCTAACATGCCTAAAATTTGTTCTCTTAATTGATTTTGTTCATGCTATAAACGATAGATGGAAATAAATGCTTTTGTTTAAAATATTTTTGTTTAAATTGACATACCCTGAAAAGCTCGAGATCTGTCTGAGTTTGAGTAATTAGTTTTTCACAGCTTTGTGAGATCAAATTTAAAGTGCTGAGGCAAAAGTTTATTTGTTGATATGTGTTTTGATAATTTTTGGAGGCGGAGTTTGTTGATTCTACTTACCTCTGTTCTGTTGCGGGATGTTGCACCTGCGCCATATTGCAGCTCTTGAAGAGTTTTGTAATTTAAGCTTTTACACATAGCTATCGGAATTGATGAATAAGGTTTGAATAAATATCCAAACAAATTATGAATTAATACAAAATTATTAACATTTTTCCAAACAGCTACCCACTGTCTCACCTGCCGGTGACGAACTTTTGTAAGCAGTGTTTGCGCCACTCGCCATTGTCAGGGTAACCATTGTTTTTTTGTTGATTTTGTTTCACAAAACTGAGATACATTTTTCCATGTAAATTTTAATCCATTAAATTGCATTTAAAAAATAGCTTAATCAACTTGAAAGAAATACTTTGCTTTATCTTCTCGGATAATGCCGCTTTTTAATAAGAAATTTGAATCAAAGCCTATTCCACCACGTTCTGGTCGTTGTAACATTGGATGTCCGACAGTAAATGAGGAACTGGATGATTACAAGAATGTTTCGCTTAGTTTGGGGAACAAAGAGCTACGCTTTGCAGATGGCATCTGGCTACATACCACACGCAAAAGTGATGTTGACGATGTAATTCGCATGAACCGCCGCATCAGGACCTTGGAGGAGCAGAATAATATGTGTAATCTAAAAGTTGAGGTGCTGCTGGATTTGTTAGCGGAAAACGCTATGGATCGGAATGTATTGCCAGTTAAAGAAAATATTCAACTAACTTAAACTGTCACATTTATATACTTTTGATTGTTAATAAATAATTCTATCTTTTCACTTTCAAAGGGTTCGTCATTTGTTATTTATGGTATTACAATATTTTTAAAAAAATCGTTATACTGGAAGCGCATCTTTGTAACAAGCTTTGGACCTGGCGTCCAAAAGACGGTTTCTGCGTGTCTATTTGTTCGCTTACTGCTTCTTAACTAAACAATGGATTTTAAACGGTTTTTAATATAATTTAGGTAATTTTTGAGATGCTATTTTTGAGATGCTAATCCGCTAAGGGGTTATTCCTAGGCTTATTTTGAGCAAAAAATGGGAGTAAGGGAGAGAGGGGGGTCTATTAAACATCCACAGCGAAACAGGATGTGTAAAAAATAGTGTTCGGTAAAGTAGGTGCTACCAAAGCTAACCATAGCCTCTAAAGTGTTAAGCCTACGATAACCTTGATATAGTTGTTGGATAGGATCAAGATTTTATTCTGCGCTCTTTAATTCCAATAATGAAATTAGATTTGAAACCGTAAAATTGGTGCAAATCACATAAAATATTTATGAATGAAATGCTCTTTTTCTGACTTCGGCTTGCAAAATCATCGATTACATCATCGGTTGACCATTTAGGCAATTTCATGCTCGATGGAAATAGTAGCCAATTTGTTCAGTCATTCGTTTTTCAATGAATTGCGGAGGTCAAGGTATATTTAACAAGGTAGTGTCGTCTCGAAGCGGTGGGTACCGCAGCTGTCAAACACATACAATATTATAATTTGCAAATTTTGTTATTAGTTTTGCTTTTATTTGTAAAAACCTGGTTTTGACAGGTGTGGTACTCACCACAAGAGAGAATTTTATTTTCTTATTACACCATGTGCGGAGGTAACTTTTGATGATTTTGATAATGATCGTTCGCCACTAGCAACCAATACAAGTGTTTTCAACAAAATTCGTAATTCGATGCGACAACATGATTCTGGTCAGACAGTAATGCACACTGACTGTCGAATTGTACTCTCGCTTCGTTCTTCTCTTTCTTCTCTTTCTTCTCTTCGTTCTTCACGTTCGGACAGGCCCTGGATAGGATATTAATCAGATTTTGTTTGGGTACCATAACAGTTGTAAATTGAATTTTGAGTAAACTGAATCCGCAAAGTCCAAATTTTTTTAAAAATCTATATATCACGCATTCCGTGGAAAAGTAAGCCGCAGACTCGAAAAACTACTCGTTTATTTTTTTTTTATTGGTTTATTAGAACCATGTAAGTTGCAGTTTTATTATTAACCGATCAGTAAAATAAAAATTTTTTATCGAGTTCTCACCTAAAAAAGAGCCGTTGTTTTTTGTCCAAAATACGTAACGAAAATATATTTTAACCTACAAAATCAACACCACTTCGACATATCGAGTGATGGCAAATATTGTCATCGCCTGCTAAAGGGTTTGAATACATAAAAAAAAAATGGTTTTGTAATTAAACAGTGTGAAAAATTCTGGATTTCTTTTTTTTCGTACATGTCCAAATACGCAACCATTGGGTACATCGTACGTAAATGAAATGTTAATTTTTGTAATTTCTGTATAAAATTTTGAATTTATTTGAAATAAAATATTGAATTCTATACTATAAAGCTTCTCGTACAAACAATATGTTTCTTGAAATTTCAACACATTTCGCTGATTTTTTTGGTTTTTTAAATGAACATAAATTGCGGTCTTTTTGAATTGAGTAGATAATTTATATTTTGGTTAATGTTTCAATAAATCGACTAAACCAAATTTTAATTTAAAAACATGAAACAACAAGAAAAATTAAAATTCGTTTTATCATTAAAATGCACCAAAATATACTTTAAAGTACTAAAAAATGTCTCCGTACGCAACACGAAATGTGTGATATACAGCCCAATTCTGAATGAAATCTCCTCGGGAATTGAAAAAGGAAGCTTTCGTATTTTTAACAATGTACACAGAATTTTTGAAAAATTTAAATGCAAATATTTGCATTCATAGTGAATTTTTATGATTACGAGAAAAAAATCTTTTAAAGCATTATATAAAATAAAAACTCCGTTTTTCAATTTCCTGAGAAATTTCATTCAGAATAGGGCTGATATAAAACAAAGTCGTGGAGTATTTTTATTTCGAAATTTTAATAATAAGTATGTTTAATTAAAGTGTTAAGTTTTTTAAGAAATCATCCCCGATGCCACGAATTGCTTGATTGTTTTCTTTTGACGTGTTTGTGTTGCGAGAATTTCAATAAACTCCATGTTGTTCTCATCTCTTCTCTTTATCTGTTCAGTTGCGGGATTCCCAAACGCCTTAACGACGATTATAGCTGTAGTTAACTAGCGAAAACTGTCATTTACTATGAAACTGTGCATGCACAATGACCGATAACGACAGCTATGATTATCGTTAACTGTTTGGGAATCCTGCTACAGCTAGCACAGCACAGCATAAAAACAGATGAGCCCCTCGCAAGGCGAAAGGAGATATACATATAGATGCCAGAGCTGTAAAAGAATGCAATAATTTGTGATTTTAAATCATGTGATTTATATTAAAAATGAATGCATTCATTTTTTCAAATCATTGATTGGGACTTGAAATTTCAAATCACAATCAATGATTTGAAAAAATGATTTAAAAATGAAAGCAATCAATTTTTTTTTTCAATGCGGCTGATGTCACACGGTGATCGTTTGAACGGCGTTCAAAAGTTTTTGTTAGAGTTAAAATAAACGTGTTAAACCCCTTTATTTATAAAAAAAAAATCCGTGGCGAAGCAGGACCACTGTGGCCTGCTAGTATTATATATTTTATTTATTGGAGTTTATATCTTATAATATTCACAAATACTTGAAAATTACATAAATTGCGGGCATATGAATTTTTAATACCGTTTTTTCACATTTTTTCGCTCTTTAAAGTGCTAAAAAACAAGAAGAAAACCTGCCAATATTATCTGACTTTAGGTATAGGATCCAATAAACTTTATCTAATAAAAACCAAGTTAATCCATAAAGTAGTTCTTGAGATATCGTGGAGACCAGTTGAGAAAACATGATTTTTTAGAAAAAGCGTTCTTAGATTCGGTTAACGATTTTTTTCAAGTTATTAGCCTTTCCGTTATTTCAACGCTACAGCACATCTAGCGACATCTGGTGGTGCCATAGTCTGTATGGTAGGAAATACAGGCGTGCATTCTAAAAATATAATTTTTCTTAATTTTCGTGAAATTGATTTGTTTCTTTCTTATGCGATAACTTTTTTATGCAATCTTTGTTGGCCAAACCGCTTTGGGAACATATGCTACACATCATAAACTATCGAAAAATGACAATCAAATTGTCTCGGTTAATTGTGCCTAATACTTTTTCATATCGTGACTTTAAGAATATTAACTATCAGTGTCTATTTCGTGATGTTTCTCTGTTGTCATTTAATGACTGTTTGTTTTCACACCAACATTAATGATAAGCTTAAGTCTCTCATGGAACCAATTAAATTTCTTTTTGATAAACATGTCCCGTTACGTAATTGTAAAGTTAAAAATATGTCCTGTCCTTGGATCACGCAACATGTTCTAGATGCATTAAGAAAAAGAAATAAATATCGTAGTACTTGGCGGAAAAATCCGTCCTCTTATAATTGGGAGATTTATAGACTGGCGAGAAATTTAGCTCTTAGTTTAACGAGACAGGCTAAAATGCGATATTTCTCGACCAAACTAGAACTCTCTCTCCCGACGAAAATGCTGTGGAATAGCTTAAAAAAACTTGGAGTCTGCAGCAAAAATAATACCGAATGCACTTTAGATCCCGTTAGTCTTAATAACTTTTTTGTTAATCATGTCCTTCCTTCTAATAATAATATTCTCCCAGTAAGTACTCGAGCGATGCAACAATCTTTTAGTTTTTCTCCTGTTGTTGAACTAGATGTCGGAAAAAGTATATCACAGCTCAAATCGAATGCTATCTCTGAGGATGGCATTCCTCTTGAGTTTATTAAGCTATTGTTGCCGCGCATAATACACCCTTTAACGCACATTATTAATTTCTGTTTAATGTCGTCTTCATTCCCTGATCTTTGGAGAGTTGCCATCGTTCTTCCAGTAGCAAAAAAGCAAAACCCTTCTAATGCCAATGATTTTAGGCCCATAAGTATTTTATCGCCATTGGCTAAAGTTTGTGAGCAACTTATATGTTGCACCTGTTTCTTCAACTTATATGTTGAGATAACCTATGTTGCAGAATGAATGAGGACCTCTGCTGCATCAATGTGTGGGCCGATAGCAATGATCTTATACTTAATTCGTCTAAATCGTATGTGCTTCCATTTGCAGAGTTAAAACTTGTGTTAATGATGTCCCTGATTTGTTTATTGGTCCAAATAAGCTAACTGTTGTGTCGAAAATTGTAAATCTTGGCTTCTATGTTAATTCTTCGCTTTCCTGTGTCGACCATGACAACAACTTAAGAATATCATAAGAATAATGTGACTCCAGTAAACATCAAACGTAAGTTGGTTATACAACTAAATCTACCTGTGATAACGTACTCTGAGGTCGTATATAGTAAACTCCACGTCCATGCTAAAGATACAACTTGCATTAAATTATGCCACGCGCTATGTTTATGGCCTCCGTAAATTTGATCGGCTGTCTAGTTTCCGCAATGCAATACTTGGATGTGACTTGACAGCTTATCTTAATGCTAGATATTGTATGTATCTACATAAGTTAATTCTTGATAAAACACCAGGTTATCTGTATGATAAAGTCTAGTTTTGTCTGTCCAGAAGAAGCCATGTGCCAATAGTTCCGAGGCACAGCTCGTTAATATCTTCTCACCTTTTTTTCATCAATGCCATTAGGTTGTGGAATGCTCTGCCACGAAGGATTAGGGAAATCATAAGGAGAGGACCATTTAGGCAATCTATTCTATCTTATTTCTCTACTCTACAGTTTTTTCCTCTATCTCTTGTTCTTCTACTCTCTTTACCATAATTTTAGACATATTTAATTCTGTTTAAGTTAAATTTTTTTTTAATTTTTCTCTTTTTAATAAATTTTTTAATTTTTTGTATAAATTTAGATTAAGCTGATATTTGTCTTATAGTTAAGTTTATTATATATTCTTTTATATTTGAGTTGTTATAATGATCAATGTTTAAGCTGTACTATAAAAGAGCTTAGCTCTTAGTGTGCCCATTATATTTAAATCAATCAATAAATCAATCAAATCAATCTAATAATTGAGTGTTTTGGTCAAGCTTCATGAGAACCTCCCCTTAAGCGATTTGTTTTTTTAAATTTGTATTGAAAATGATGACTTTTGCTTCTTCAATTAAATTAACACCATTATATCGATTTTTCTTCAAGACCAAATTTTGGTTTTAAAAGTATCATTTGTATAACTGGACCCTACTGGACCTTTTAGAGAAGTTTGAACCTTAAAAATCTCCCGTGGCTACGGGCCTGCTTATAAGTATAAATAGAATATAGCGTGGACATAAATTTGTTTGTAAATAAGGCTCGGGCCCAGCTTAGAGTGAGTCCGCAACTGTTATCAATGGAATCATTACAAATATCGAATGAAAAACACTGATAGTAAAATGCCGGGACTGCGAATTTTATAATCATTAGTTGCTTTTCGTATTTCGACGCGGGCGATCGTTTTTGTTTAATAAGAATCGAATCAAATAATGGCTTAGCTAGCAAATATTATATACTGAAAGTAACAAATTGATATTTGATATATAATGCATAAAAATTGATATCCTATATTGAAGTCAAAAGTTTATTGAAATAATAATTAAATAATATGTGTAAATATATTGAAATGTATACAAGTTATTGACACTTTTATATTGCATAAAATTTAAATCACAATAGTTTCAATAACTATTTTAAGTTCAAAGTTTATAAAAAATGAATGATAAAGTGAAAATTTTTGTAGATTGTGAGTTTAAAGTGTCTTTATATTTGAACTATTGTCCCGATTAAAATATGTTTTCGATTATATATCTGAATGGACTGAATGATATCAGTTACAAGCAATGACATTGTTAAATTTTTGGATATAATTTATTTGTAAATTAACAATTTGTACAAAGTAATTGAAAATTAAATATTTGTTTGGTTGTTATCAATTTATAGCTACATTTTAACTCGAAAACTACACAATTTAGCCTATTTCTATGAGGTATGAGAAAGGGTTTTATGAAAATTATGGATAAGGTTTTGCGATTACATTGATTATTTTGATTTTGGCCAATTCGAATAATCTTATCACTTAAAATGCAATATTTGAATAAATTCTTCTTATATATGATAAATAATATAATATTCAAAATTTCCATTATCCCTCCCTCATGCTTAACTTCATGCGTTCGTATTGCTCAACTCTTATCGAATCGGTAAAGAGTTAGTTATTTATTAATATCTACTATAGAGGTATTTTTTATGAATATAGATGTTGTTGCTGTACAGTTTATTGATGATGAAGTACAAAACAAACGTTGGTGTACTTCTGCTGCCGCTGTTGAGCTTCTGATAATAAAGCGATAAGCAGTCAAACAATATCATTTATTGTTGATAGAAAGAACGAAACGAATTAATAAGCAATAAATGGAAAACCCCTTAATAAAACTTTTAAAAATACATGGTTATTCTATGGTTGCAAGAATTTTTTTTAAGGTCAGAAATTTGAGTGAAAGTAAACAATATCAGGAAAATACATGAGTGGTCAACACTAAAGTAACCAAAAGCCTTAAGTTGTATTAAGACTCATAAAATAAATACGTTTTAAGTTAAAATGAATATCTTTTTCTCTTGAAGTAAGTCATATGTTTTCTTATTTAATTCAAAGAAATCATAAAATAAAATATTTTCTTACTTTATTCTATACTGTATTTGATACAAGTTCTGGAAAACACTTAGATGCAGTGCGCGCAATCGTCCGATATATCGTATTATTAATGATTTTCTGACTTTAGTCCGATGATCCGATATTTTTTCAAAAATTCAAACGTCGGAATTTCTGAATGATCATGAAAAATAACCGTATAATTATGAAAATATTTAATTAAAAAAAAAAAATGAAATAGTATTGCGTTTTACTTCTTTACTGTATAAACTTTTTCTCTTCTAGAATAAGAAAGATTGAAGTGTAAGAGACAAAGATGAAGACAGAGAGAGAGGGCATTTAAAAAAAATAAATTAAAAAAATTACAAGAATTCGTAAGAATACAAACAATTTAGATAGCTACCTTGAATATTTTCTTAGGAGGTAAACCCTTTTGTAAAAAATAACATAATTTTGAAATTCTGACTACGGATTCGGATTCATCGACCTATTCTTATTTAGTGTTCGCCTCAGCACTGAATTCGTAAATATAAAAAAAATTTTAGGTGGTTTCTTTATCCACCGGTCACAAATCAGTGACCCCCCTCTTTTAGATGTTGTTTAAAACTCTTAAAAATGAATTCTATTAGACGGCAAAGCAATTGTAAAAAATTACATAGTTTTGAAATTCTGACAACGGATTCGGATTCAGCGACCCATTTTTAGCTTGTGTTCGCCCCAGCACCAAATTTGGAAAAATAAAAAAAAAAAACGTGGCAGCCCTATCCGCCACCTTGAATTTTAAAATTCTGACATCCGATTCGAAATCAGCGACCCTCTGAAACGGTTAGATGGCGTTTTAACTCTTAGGCCTTTTCCACACTTGGTCAACGCAACGCCAACTTAAGTTGCTAGCCTGTTTATTTATACCGGAGCCTTCAGATTAAGCAACTTGCACGCAACAAGTTCTCGACACGCTCTCAACTTGTTCAACGCAACGCGGCTTTCCGCAATTTTGATTGACGGCTTGTTGCATCAGTTTGTTTGTTTTGTGAATACAATTATTTGTAGTGCAGTACGCTTTGTATTAATCAAGGTGAATAAGTTAATTAATTAGTTCCTTTATTCATTAATAGAATCTAGAAGAAGAAGAAATAGTTTGCAGTATAAATGAGCAAGTGTTAAATATTAAATTGGTATAAGAAGTCGAAAAACATGAATTATTATATAATTACACATGTTGCACGACTTTTGGAGCAAGTCTGAAAGCATTCGGTTTATAGTTGCATTGCTTTTACACTTTTTCGCTGTTGCGTTGAAGTTGCGTTGGATTTGCGTTGACCAAGTGTGGAAAAGGCCTTAAAATATATTTTATTAGGTGACAACCCTGTGGTATAAATTTAGGTGGCAATCCTGTCCACCATCTTGAATTTTAAATCTGTGATATCAGATTCGAAATCAAATCCATCGTCAGAATTTCAAAATGGCAAGGATTCGCAAAATTACAAAATTATGTGTGTGGCCGCCACGCACGGTAGAAGTGAAACTTTTACCTCCTTCCATCCCTCAGTGCAACCAAATGGTTAAAAAGCAGTCTGCCTTCACACCAGTACTAGTTCCAGAACTGTCTTTTTTCATAAAGCCAACTGTATTTTCAACATAGTGATATCATGGGAAATATCAATTGTCCCTTTTGTTTATGGACAGTTACTGAAAAGTTCAATATTCACGCACAGAATTAGATCGCAGTTGTTTTTTACTTTCGTGACACAGTTGGTTATCAATAGGATTTTTTTATTTTAATTTGATGACTTAAGTCGTCCCAGGCTTGATCCTCATAGCACAGACGACCGATATTGCTGTTCTATTTTTTGTTAATTATATTTTTATTTATAAATATTAAAAAGAAAAAATTTGTCGAAAAACCTGCGTCGGGAATAATGCGTTTTTTCCTTTCCATACTCGCATCGAACCGCGTACAATTCGACAGCAAGTTGAACGCGCTACCATCTCACCATTACCTCCCTTGCATCAAAGCGATCAAAATACGAAAAAACCTGCAAAAAGCAAGCATAGTATAGATCTTCCAATTTATTCCATAGGATCGACGCCAAAAAGAATTTATTGTTACATTTTACAACTTGGAAACATTATACATTTACGTCGTTGGCAATTTCTACGAAATTCGTCGCTTTGACAACTAGCCGGCATTTTAATTTTGCACTATTCGTTGACGCTTGAGCACACTAAGCGAATTGGACCTACTCAATGCTTACAAACCAGTCGGAAAGTAGGCGTTCACCTCTATTAAGCGATCTTTCTTTTCATATTGCCTCAAGTTTTGAAAAAAGGCACTAATACCTTAGGAGATGAGCACGGCAGCTGCAAAGCGATGTGTTGGAAAGAAAATGCAAAAAATGCTATAGTAAGAACAGTACAAAATTGAAAAAAATCTATATCCATATCGACATCCGTATCCTTCCTTCAATGCTAAAAGAAGGTACTCGGATTCTTGACTAATCACTTCTTACGTGCTCGAAGATGTGACGAAGGGATTAATACCCCTTATGTAGCAGCTTCATACAAAAAAAAGATATGGCATTTGGAAGTGAAGGGTATGATCGCAGAGTCTTAAAGGATGTGCCAAGAAGCCATCTTGGGATGATCTTTTCCTATTGGAAAGTTGATATAAGAAAAAATAACATAACTAGTGTGCTTGGATGGTTCTTTGCAGAGCTTTAATTTATGTTTTACGATAAATTAAAAACGTTTTTGGATAAACTTAATATTTTTTTTTCTCAGTGTACTTAAGTCATGAGGCAAGACTATTGGTGCAAATGTGCTTATGGTATACCAAGTCAACAAAATACATTGACTTATTTCTACTAAAACGCTTATGTGCCGTCAAATTATCAGTCTATTGATTGTGATATACATATATCTTATCAATATATCTTGGATGTGACTAACTTGTTCATGTGAGATGAAAATAAGTATGATGAGTTGAGTATTATTTTGTGTTATGTCTTTGGCACCAGAGATCTGCAATGATACTTAAGTCATGAGCCTTGCTTATGTGTGCGTTCACATGCTTATGTGTGTATGTGTACGAGTATGAATGGATATAGGTGGAAGTTCTCCTTTCACTTAAATCTCCCTATACTCTTTCTTGTATTAGTCAACCAATGACTCAAAAACGAGAATAATTCCAGATCTTTGATAGGGACCAATAGAGCTGTAAGATACCCAAAAAGAAACAAAATCTAAGGTATACAATTTTATTGGCCTTCCTCCTCATGTGAAATGCTCTATATTCTTGATTCATAACTTCAACCGACTGATTCAAAAAACAAAATTTAAATTTTTCATTGTTTATTTTAATAAACTGCTAGAAACCGCTACATAGTTTTAATTATATTTTTTATTATGTAAAAATTTATATATTAATTTAGAAAATAAATAAATGTATAAATTTCAAGCATTTTTTCAAAAAATACTAGGCCAAAATCAAAAATTTAATTTCAAAATGATATGATAAAAAATTCAATGAGCTCTGGTTATTTCTCTTTTGTTATTTGAAAAAGGCACATTAAAGAATAATTTTAAAAGTAAACGATTTTGCTTGGAAAAATTCCCATACTCTCGTTTTTAATTTTTGACTGGTACTTGCAGATTTTTTTTATCAAAAATCCTTCATAGAAAATTATGGCTACACGCCTGATAGTTATGCATTTTCGTTAATTGTTTCTATGTGTATCGTTTCTGTGTGTAAAAGAAGTAACTTCAAATGTATGACACCCAGTATAGAGATAAGCAATATAAATAATATCAAATCACTAAACGACGGATATAAATACTTTATTTGATATTACATACATACATTTATAAACATGGACTACTGTATGTTTGCCTTTCGAAACCAAACATTGAACGAGCATTTGTAATAATTATAAAGTCGTCCATTCCATAAACAACATGTTGTGTGGCCTGTACTACAGCTGTAAATACGATCGATCTTGTACGATCGATGTTTTTTCAAAAATTAGAAGTGATAAAGTTTTTGATTAGTGGTATGTCGTATTACATAGCTGACAATTATGGTTAGAAGTTTGTTTTTATTGCACTACATAAACAGTTAAATCACTTCAATGCAACACTTTATGAATTAATATATATTAAAAATTTAAGCTAATATTGAAAATAGTGCAAATACAGTGGGTGATCATATTATAAAAGCCACGGTAAAAAAAAAAACAATTTATTTTCCTAGTTTTGGGTGAAATAAAACTTTAATGATTTTACCAGAAACTGGAGAAAAAGTTTAATTATAACATACATTTAAGTTTGAATTTGAATAACTTTTGAACGAGTAGATTTATCAAAAAATGATAAGGGGCATTTTTGTAGAACGTTCAATTTCCTATAGGATACGTTTCAGTCATTTACATCCTTCTATTGGTTTTTAAGATATAAAAATCAAAAATTGACAAATCATTTCTCTCATGTTATTTATATGGAAAATAGAAAATTGCGATACGACCTCTAAATATTAATATTAATAATTCCGGTTTTTACAGGCGTCTCTTCTAACCTCACTGGATCTATTTCAAAAGGGATTTTGAAAAAATCGACTTTTTTGAATCACCCTAATCTTTATACTTTTATACCGAAACCGTTTATTCGTAATCCTCTCTTAAAACACATCTAAATTTTCCACAAAAATGGATCACAAAGTCCCCTTAAAAAAATTGTCCCATTAAAAAAATATGAGTTTTCGGGTCGATTGTTTTTAAATAGAAAATTATTTATACATGGGTGGTACTTTTACTTTTGTTTTAAGTTTTAACACAACCGATTTAATTGTTCAATGTGACTTGGCAAAATACTTATACAAATTTACTAATATGAAGTGCATTTTTAAATAAGAAGAGTTATGTTAGTAAATACAAACAATTGAATTTAGTATCCAATATATGAAGGTTAGATAAGTAAAAATAGAATATGATCGGACAATACTCATACAAAACAATATTCTTGAACTATATATGGTGGCTACTTTATCGTTATAACTGTACAAAGAAGTTTAAGTGTATATAATTCGTTGACATTGGCAAAAAACTGGCCATTAGTCCATTTATGGATACAATTTACCACAATAACCCAATTTATAAAACCACAATGAACCAAATAGTTCTTTTTATGTAAATACTAAAAACAAACTATTTTACACAGCTCTTTACGTGTATTTCACACTCTCGATTAATGGAATCAAACGACTCAATTAACTGATTGAATTATATGAAGTACATTAATTAACGAAGTAAACAGATTTCTTTATATTTACAAAAAGTTTGAGCCGATTTGTGGCATTCCTAAGTAGTTTTATTACAACAACAACAACAACTAAATCATGAATTATAAGATCAGCAAACAACAAAATGCTAAAAGGCAATAAACATATCATGCTTTTGCGAATTATTCGAACAAAACAAAAATACAAATAGTTTTATCAAAATCTTGCATACATTTACATATACAAACATATCAACAATCAATGAACATTTGTAACTAATTGCAGTATGAATTAAATAAACGAGTGTGTACGAACGTGTGTAGCGTGTTTAAAAATTAACAGTACTGTACTTAGTTATTCGTTGTTAATTGTTGCCCAAACAACGCTGCGGCTCAAACTTATGAGCAGCAATGTAAAAATTTATTAATGAAAATTGTGTTGATAAAAAATAATTATAAATATGTACTTAATTAATAAAGCAGTGAATTAATTCAAGGAAGTGCATCCAAGTTAAAAAAAACTGAAAGGTTGATAAAAAAGTGCAAAATATTTTAATAAATCTTGCCATTAAAATGTTGGAGCGGAAAATCTTAACAAGATTTTTTACATTTTGGATAGTTATACTTTTGCATGTAACCACTTCTTGTGGACTATACACTGACTATGCCGGTGAGTGAAATTTTTGTTGCTTGTATTAAATCAGGATTTAAAATAATATTATTTAAAATACCTTTACTTATAAGAAATAGTATAAAACAATGTCGCTTTTTGAATCCGTGTGTTTGTTCGCTTATTACTTTCAAACGATGCAGTGTCATAACTCCCAAATGATATAATAAGTCCCAATGAAATAAGCCCCATAGATATTAAATAACTTCCAAATCAGGAAATGAAATAAGTCATAAAATGAATAAAATAACTCCCGAAAGGAATATGAAAAAGTTCCCAATTTTTGAAGCGAAACTTTTTACTCCTCGTTCTGTGATTTGCTTGGAGTGAAATCTGAAAAATTTCCACAGATTTTTTTTTGAAAATTTTGATGGTTTCTTTGTTGCTAGTGCTTATTACTACAAGAAAATTTAATACTTTAATATTAAATACTAAAAATATTTTTTGGCAGGCCACAAAGACGTAATAGAAACGGTTGTTAATTCAATACTAATTATAACAGAAGCTATGCTGCAGTAGATCGTCACCATCTATCCATATATAGAGGATTGTGTATTTGCTATGCGACAACTATCAAAAATTTGCTTTTATTTGCCACAAGGTGTCTCCAGCATCGGTTTCTTTGTATTGTGAATGCGTTTGTGGTGCTGTTGGCATAGAGTGTAAATTATTATCTAGAGATTGCATCAACTCGCTAAATCTCTGGCATGTGTTAACAGAGTTATTTCACTTAAAAACATGAAGAAGAAAACTCTGTTAACCTCTGTTAACACATGCCAGAGATTTAGCAGAGTTGATGCAATCTCTAGATAATAATTTATACTCTATGCTGTTGGTACGAAGAATGCCCACAAGTGCGTTTTTAAGTGTCAAAAAAATAGATGATATCAATAAATATGGAATTAACAAACGCATGCATGAGTTAGTGCAGCCAAGTTCACAACCATGTGTGGAGAGTTAACATGGAGAGTCGCTGGCATTATATGCCCGTATATGCATAGAGTGTAAATTATTATCTAGAGATTGCATCAACTCTGCTAAATCTCTGGCATGTGTTCACAGAGTTATTTCACTTAAAAACATGAAGAAAAAAAACTGTTAACCTCTGTTAACACATGCCAGAGATTTAGCAGAGTTGATGCAATCTCTAGATAATAATTTATACTCTATGGTATATGTAATTGGCGTGGAAATTTGACATTCAACAATAAAAAATAAGCTGTAAATATGTTTTCTGTATATATGTAATTTATTTAATGTTATTTTAAATTTTTGAATTTAAAAGTTAATTTATTTACAAGAAAAAATTATTAAGCTATCAAATCTATGTAACTGCAAAAAGCTTCGCTTCTCTCGTGTGTCCAACGACGCACCTGTGTTTTTTTTTGAGTTTACTCCTTTAGAATCGATTTCATATATTGCCCGCGGCATGATACAATAATAAGGCAGGGTAAGGAGATTCACCTTACTTTTACTTCTCGCGATATTTATAATGATTTGCAAATATATTCGGTTGTAATCAAAGTGTGAGTTCTGTGCAAAACGATTCCATTTTTTCTTTTTAATTTAATAAATACAAAAATATATTTCACTAACAAGCAGTAAGACGCAAAATATAACAAGCAGCACGAAATAAAAATGACACAATGCCCGAACTAGTTGCTTTTCTTTCTTCTCGCTATCCTTATAAGTAACGAGCTGTCAATAAACGCAATTTACGCAAGGAAAGTTGAAATATTTTCAACTTTGCTTGCGTAAATTGCGTTTTATGAACGTCACAAACGCAACCATAAAACTCTCTCTCATAAGCTTACACACATTTCTATTGCATTGCGTTCAGCGAATTGACGGACGCATATGCAAACGCAGTTAATGAACTTTCAGCTTTTTAATTGTATCATGGCCACAGCATAACAAAAAAAAACTGTGTGTGTTTGCATATGTGTGCATTTGCAACGTATCCGTTGCTCATACGAGTAGTTTATATTAAAGTGCGCTTTTATTATAATTGATAATAATATAAAAGCTTGGTTGATTATAAATACAGTGGCTCACATCATAAGTCGGGCAAGCAATCGACACATTTTCTTTGCTTATTTAAAATATTTTAAGCTTACTTTTTTCTTAAAGTTGCTAACGATTCCAGTTACTTATTTATGACAAAATAAAGGTTTGCAAAAACAAAATTCATTAATATGAATAAACCGGTTTTACAGACAAAAGACGAAAAATTCCTTGTAAATATGATCACATTGAAAGTCGGGCAGAACACGTGCACGAAAAAGAATGAATTATTTACCGTTAGAATTGAACAAAGTAAGGTTTGGGAGTTGAGGTAACTTCAGTTGGAATCTTCTTTTTCGTAGGAGAGTTTTATATAACTATCGATTAATCATTTTTAAAATGGCACGTCAAATAAAACAATCTTCGTGTGAGGAGCGTAAATTGGTAATTTATCACCATTCGAAAGGTAAAACAGAACGCGAAATCGCCGATTTAGTAAATAAAAGCAAGTCAACTGTACACTATATATTGAAAAGATATAAAGAAAACGCCAGAATAGAAAATAAGCAAAGGAAAGGAGCTAAGAAGAAGTTGAGCTCGAGAGATGAAAAATTTATTATTAGAGAAATTCAGAAAGACCCATTTCTGTCCGCTCCAAAACTTGCCTCAGTTTTAAAAAACAATTTTCAGCTTAATGTCTCTGCTGAAACCGTGCGCAGGGTTCTGCGTAAAAACAATTTAAATGGACGAGTAGCCCGTAAAAAGCCCTGCATAAGTGTGAAAAACAAAAAAGATCGTCTTGATTTTGCTCGCGAACACAAATTAAAAGATTTTTCATTTTGGAGCCAGGTAAGATGCATATTTTATTATGTTTAGAACATTTAATAATATATTTGATTTTTTAATGGTGCTTTTCACAGATGAGAGCAAATTTAATTTGTTCGGATCTGATGGCAGGCGTTACGTGTGGCGCAAATGTAATAAGGAGTTTAATAATAAAAACACGAAGAAGACAGTTAAGCACGGAGGAGGCTCCGTTATGGTTTGGGGATGCATGGCAGCCTCGGGTGTGGGCAAACTCCATTTTATTGAAGGCATCATGGATAAAAACGTCAACCTTGATGTTTTAAAGTCAAATTTAAAGGATTGTGCTCACATGCTGGGTATTTTGGATAACTTTAAATTTGATCAGGACAATGATCCAAAACACTCCTCGTTGATTGTAAAGACCTGGCTCCTGTATAATTGCCCCAAGGTAATCAAAACTCCTGCACAAAGCCCTGACCTGAATGTTATAGAGCATTTGTGGGACGAACTAGGTCGCAGAGTTCAAAATAGAAGGTGCTCCAATAAGGGCCAATTGAAAGCTGCATTACAGGACGAATGGGCGAAAATAAGTTCAGATGTTTGTCGTAAACTGGTGGAAAGCATGCCAAGCAGGCTCCAGGAAGTGGAGAAACAAAAAGGTTATGCAACAAAATATTGAATTGTTCTCTACAATTAAGCATTAGTACAAAAGCTTATTTTGCCCGACTTTCAATGTGAACATTTTTTTATTGAATTATTATGTTTTCTTTTGTTTTATTGTTATGTTTCAAAACATGGAATTGGTTTTTGTTGTAAAATAAGTCTATAATAAATAACTTTAACAAATATGTAATATTTTTTTTGTGCGACTTCAATTTGGCTAATTTAATATCAATTATACTTATAACATATTCTTGCCCGACTTTGGATGTGCGCCACTGTACAACAAACAAGTTTTATTTTATTGAAATTAGTTAAAAATTCATCGAGTTATTTAAATTGTAAGCATTAATCTTTTAAAAACAGCAGAAAATCGTTGTTTTTCATGCTGCTTTGCCTAAACTGAGTTTTTCACAAATAAGATCAAGCAAAACATAGTTATTTTAGTGATTTTTTAGTGAAGTAGAAATACTTAAAAATTAATTTTCAACCGATTTCAATTAAATAAAACTTGCTGAATTTAGAATTAGCTTTTTATTGCTATGACATAGCGGGACATTTAATACAGAATATGTCCACAAATTGATCTTAAATAGAAAAAATATGAAAAATTTAAGGAAATTTTTAATTGTTTCATCATACAGATGAAGGATTGCGCTTAATACAATTCCTGCAGAAAGAAGTTAATTTAGATTGAATTTCTGGTAGAACACTGGGAACGACTAGATATGGTACAACAATTGGTGCTTTGTTTTCGCGATTACCGCAGATCTAATATTACAGTATTTAAAAATGGAGCTACTATTAATGAAATTCGCCAATTTACGTTATAATGAATTTATGCAATATATATAATAAATATATTTTAAAAATTAAAAAGTATACAATCCTTTTAGTAATATAAGAGATGCCTTTATTCACCCCCTTTACCTTTTATATATATTTTAAATTCCAAGGTAATCGATCTTGAGGAGTAAACTCCAGTCGCGCGTCGGAGCTGAAACGCACACTTCTTTTTTTATTTTATTTCATTATGAAATAAATCCCAACTGCAAAAATAAAATATTTCACAACAGAGATCTGCATAAGACCATTCTTCATTTCTTGCCACTCGAATAACATTCGTTGTCAGTCACAATCGCACACAAAAAGTAATGAATGCATGCCATGCCGCCCGAGTTCGTAAGTAACGATTGCTGCTAAGCACAGTTTGTCACGATTGCCAATCGATACAAAGCCACCATCCAGACAATGTAGACATTCGGATCATACGCTTAAAGCTCGAGTGTGCCTCTGCATACATTTTTGTTGTTTCATTCTTCACTGCCATTTTCTACACTCTCAAAAAAAAGGTGTTAATTTTAATAAAAAAATTACAGTAATGTTTGTTTAAAAAGCATTAACAATAGGCATTTGTTAATTTTTTGTTAGAAATAACAATCGAAATTATTAATTTTTCGAAAGTAGGTTTTGATTTTTTTAACAACAGGTTGTTATTTATATATGGGCATTTCCAGAAAAAAGTCCACCGTAACACGAAAACTAAAAGTTATTGAAAACTTATTATTTGATGATATTATCTTAGAGAAACATTTTTTTTTATTGATTTAAGCAATTTAAAGCATCGTAAATTCATTTACGATGATGATCAAATCGTCTGCATTGTTTCACAAATGTAGTTCTTTTAGTTAATGTTTTGTAAATGTTTCGTAAGCGTTTTTGTTTTAGTAAAAATGGAAGGCATTGCCTAAAAATAATGAAAAATGGTTGAGGCAAGGAGAGGCAGAATATATTAAATTTGATTTTTAATTACTAAATTATATAATAACTTAATTACCGAATTTACTCAATTACCAAATTAAACTATAATGGAAATTTAAGTAACGTAACGCCGGTAACGTCATGCCAGATGACTAAGCCTAAAAACAAAAAAAACGGAAAAAGATTTTTTAACTTGAATACTTGAATACTTGGAAAATAAACTTATATTATTTCAAAACCTTCTGAAAAAGGTTATATACAAAAAGTTTTGCCCAATTCGCAGAGTTTTGCAAATTTTGTAATCCAAGTCGAAAACTACTTCTGTTTTTTGTAACGTCACGCCAGAGCATAGTTTTGCTTATATCTTTAAATTCTTAGCATTGATTGTTGTAATACTTTAAATTAATATAGAGCTACTGAATTACTACGCAAATATAAAAACACCTTTATAAAACTTAATTTTTTCATTAATTTTTTTTCATATTTTTTCGTACAAATCGTACGTAAAGCCAGATTGGAAATGCCCATATGTCAAAATATCAGAAAAAAAGGTGTCAATTTTAACAAAAAAAACACAGGTGCGTCGTTGGACACACGACAGAAGCGAAGCTTTTTCGCAGTTACATAGAATTGATAGCTTAATAATTTTTTCTTTTTAATAAATAAACTTTTAAATTCAAAAATTTAAAATAACATAACATAAATTACATATATACAGAAAACATATTTACTGCTTATTTTTTTATTGCTGAATGTCAAATTTCTACGCCAATTACATATACGGGCATATAATGCCAGCGACTCTCCATTTTAACTCTCCACACATGGTTGTAAACTTGGCTGCACTGGCTCATGCATGCGTTTGTTAATTCCATATTAATTGATATCATCTATTTTTTGACACTTAAAAACGCACTTGTCAACGCACTTGTGGGCATTGTTAATTTTCTTCGTACCAACAGCACCACAGACGCATTCACAATACAAACAAACCGATGCTGGAGACACCTTGTGGCAAATAAAAGAAAATTTTTGATAGTTGTAGCATAACAAATACACAATCCTCTATCTATTGATAGATGGTGACGATCTACTGCAGCATAGCTTCTGTTATAATTAGCATTGAATTAACAACTGTTTCCAACAAGTCTTTGTGGCCTAGTAGACAGCGTGTTGGACTCTCATTTCTCATAAGAGAACGCGGGTTCGATCCCCACGGGCGGGCCAACAATGTTTTTTAGTATTTTATATTAAAGTACATATTCAATTTTCTTGTTGTAATAAGCGCTAGCAACAAAGAAACCATCAAATTTCCAAGAAAAAATCTGTCGAAAATTTTTCAGATTTCACTCCAAGCAAATCACAGAACGAGGAGTAAAAAGCTTCGCTTCAAAAAATATCAATAATCAATAAAAATAACAATTGAAATTATTAATTTTTCGAAATGAAGTTTTGATTTTTTAAACAACAGAGGCTGTCATTTATATATGTCAAAATATCAAAAACATTTAAACGTCCAAAATTAAACGTCAAAAATGTCAAAAAGAAAAAAAAAATTAAATTTTTCCATTTGAAATAGGAATTATCTCCTCTGTATTACTTTCATTGCAGTATGAAAAAGAAAATAAAACGTTTTTAGAGTTTATTTCATTTACAAAATAAAACAATAAGTTTAACAATTGTACAATAAAAATTGCCGATTTTTTTAAAGAGAAAATTAATACTCAAAATCAATAGAAAATTTTAACGAAGCAATTGTAAAATTTATTAACATCGTTATTGTTGAATTTCAACAATTATTTTGGGAGATTGCAGCAGCGTATTAGAAAAAAGAACTATTATTGAATGTTTGTCGGTAAAATAACAGCGATGTTCTGCTTTCAATAAACTTTCTTTATGCAGTTAACATTTTTTCCTTGGTGCGAATCGACATAAAAGCATGAAGTTTCCTTGCTTTTGACGAATGTCGCTCATGTCTTGCTTCGTTAGCAATTCTTGTGTCGTAGGCATTCGTAATTGCGAGCGGTCGTACTCTATGGCATTTGTATCCACAGTGTATTCGCGCATTAATTTTAATCCAGAAGGCACATTCGAAGCTCGTATATTGATGAGACATTCAAAACGCTATTTGAGTACACTTAAGCTGTGCTCTGAGATTCACAATAAAATTAGTCCCAAAAAAAAAAACAACTCTCTAACGATGTATCTTATGTACTCATTATGCTTATAAGAAATAAAAAAAATACGAATATGAATATAAATAAGTATATGAGTATGAATATCAGTGAACATAACCTAAAACTGTTTAACTTAAAAGCATTAATTTTGAGAAGTCGAAAAACAATATTTAATTTATAAATCTAAAAAAATACAGAGTAATTTTTTGACATTTCGGGTCAATCAACAACCAACCATCATTGAAATTAAAAAAATATGTGTGTGATCGCCACGCACGATAGAAGTGAAACTTTTACCCAAAAATGGAATTTCTGGGAAGATTGCTAATTTATTTTACTAACATTCCATCCTTCAGTGCAACCAAATGGTTAAAAAGCAGTCTGCCTTCACACCAGTACTAGTTCAAGAACTGTCTTTTGTCATAAAGCCAACTAGTATATTCAACATAGTGATATCATGTGAAAGATCAATTGTCCCTTTTGTTTATGGACAGTTACTGAAAACTTCAAGATTAAAGTACAGTATTAGATAACAGTTTTTTTTTACTTTCGTGAAACAGTTGGTTATCAAGAGGATTTTTTTTTTATTTTAATTTGATGACTTAAGTCATCCTAGGCTAGATCCTCATAGCACAGACGACAGATCTTGCTGTTTTATTTTTTGTTAATTATATTTTTATTTATAAATATTAAAACGAAAAAATTTGTCGGAAAACCTGTCTCGGGAATAATCCACTTTTCTTTTTGCGTACTCGCATCGAACCGCGTACAATTCGACTGCAAGTTGAACGTGCTATCATTGCACCATTGCCTCCTTTGCATCAAAGCGAACAAAATGCGAACAAACCTGAAAGAGAGCATAGTATAGATCTTCAGACAAACCTGAAAAAAGCATAGTCTTAGTAAAAAAGACAATATGCTGGAAATTAATTTTATAAGTCGATTTATCGATACCCTAGTATTCGTTCCTACTGGAGCGAAAATGCATTTCAAGCTATACAAAACACAATACCTCGGAACCGTTTTGACCAAATTCGAAGCAATCAACATTTCAACGACAATAGTTAAATGCCCAATAAACAAGCTACATCATAAAATATGTCAACCATAAATTTTAATCAATACCAATGCTGCAACGGTAAACGTGCAAAATTAAAGTCGTATCTTAGGCAGTATATGCCAAACAAACCGTACAAATGGGGAATGAAATTATTTGTTGAGATGTGCAAGGATTTTCGTATAGCTTTGAGGTATACTGCGGAGCAGGAGATAATGTGGTGGAGCCTGGCGCTCCAGATTTAGGTGCATCCTCGAACATAGTTATCCGCCTTTCCCGAACTATTCCGGACATGAAAAATCATCTACTGTATTTTAATAATTTTTATATTTCACTTCCTCTCTTGGTATATCTCTTGGTTTTCGAGGCATATACTCTTTAGGAACTATTCGTTCTAATAGAATTTCCAAGTGTAAGTTGCCCAATCTGATCTGTTGAATGCCTGATCTCAACCAAGCAGAACGTGGCTTTTTATTGAATTTTGCGGCTCCGCTCATGGAGTAGATTTATCGACAACTGTGTGGAAAGATAACAGGACTGTTCGATTGACTTCTACGTACGTAGGAATTGAAGCATTCTGCTGCAATCAACAAAATTTGAATTCAACAATTTCCCGTTATACTCGTGCGATCGAACAATATGAGATGATGGTCGCATGCCCGAACACAATTCATGAGTATAATCGTCACATGGGTGGTGTGGACTTGATGGACGGGCTCATCGGGCAATACAAAATTCATTTGAAGACAGTAAAATATACAAATGGGTTATTTCACCATTTGCTCGACTTGGCAATGATCAACGCCTACATTTTATACAGACTGATCAACATACCAGACAAGCACGATAAAGAGTTCCAACTACCACAATTTCGGACTCAAGGCGCACAGGTACTGTGCTTCCCTGTCCCGGGCGTCCATATGCATGTTCGCTACGACGGGATGAATCATTTTACGTGCTGACAGTCGGAAATGCAAGAATCCCGGTTGTAAATTACACACACAAATAATAATATGCCAAAAATGTAATGTAAATCTTTGCTTTACCACGCAAAAAGATTACTTCTTTGAATTTTATTATAATAAATAAGAAACGCAATGTATGTGTGCCTATGCCGATTTTTTAAGTGTTCCTAGTTTATACACCGCATCCCTCACACCAAAACACATTACCCCTTTTTATTTATTGTCACTTACGCCTATGCATTGGAATTGTTACCCGTTATTTATGTTTATGATAAATAAAATTAAAATTAATTACAAAACTGCATATGAAAATTTTTTTTTTCGGTTTTGTTTCTCAAGGAGGCCTTTAGACCTGCTACTTTCTGCACCACTCCCACGCCTGGCATAAGCATAAAATATTTTTTCTTGAACAAATATTGCTTCTCCACCCCAAAACTAGCTCTAGTAATTTTTTTAACAAGTTAAACAACTTGGGAGCTAGAGGGGTAAGAACCGAATCTGTAATTACACGGTGTGACAGTCAAAAAACTTCTGGGATGCGACATAGTGCAGATTGTAGATATAGTAAAATGTAACATTGTGGCATCCACAAATTTTTCGTGCACATCAAAATTTTGAATAAGGGTTAAAAACCGTCTTTTCGAGGTAGATGGAGTTAAAAAAAATCATATGTCTTAAACTATGCATCCTACTATGTTTGTAATACATCGTTATAAAGAAAACAAAGTAACACCTTTCTAACGGTGTATTACCTTGCAATTTCGGATAAAAACTATGGGAGCTACATGCAAAAACATATAGATTTTTCCAGTTTTTTGAGACTGCACCGTACTTTGAACGAAAATTAATAAGTCAAATTTGTATAAAACTATTTTCTTTGGGAATGCAGTTTCAAAACACATTTAATTTTGCGTATTCTGCACTTTAGTTTATTCAAATCGAGTAATATTTGAGTGAGTTATTTAACTTTTTAGGAAAAAAGCCATTTGCCGAAATTTTAAGTTCAATTTGGCAGTTTTGTTTGAATTTGTTACTAACAATCAAATAAACAGAACCGAACAGGAGTGAAATGAGAAATGATGGTTTCACCAAGAAATCGCTACTATATAAAAGCGCTTTGATGGTAAAAATAAAATCAAAATGATGACTAATTACTGCTGGTCACTTAAACGAGAAACCGATGATGATCAGCTAAAATGCAAAAGATCGAGTAAACATTTTTGAGTAGTACTTCCAAAAACGGTGTACTAAAAGGACATCAAATGCCTTTAAGCTTTCACAAAACATGATTAAAAATGATATAAATAAATTGAAGTAGCTCGGTATGTTTTATTTAATTTTGCAGTACTTCGAGACATTCTCATTCTAAAAAACAAAATTCTTTAAAAATTTACTATAAAGTGCTCAACAATATTATGTATTATATTAAATACTAGCAGGACCCAGTGGTCCGCGGCTTCGCTACGGACGTTCCAGCAACCATAATCTTTTATTTGTGGGCGGTGAAAGGGGGTATGGCAAACATTTTATCCTGCAAACCATCTCGTACTCGAAAACAGTCTACTGCCAAAATTTCAGCGCAATCAACCAAGAAGTTTTGGAGTCTTAATGATTTCTTAAAAGTAGGCCCATTTTTAATACAGTTGCCGATGGTAAGTAATGAAAATTTTATCGAGCTGCGCACTAATCCAATTCAAAATCAAGAGGTATCATCACCAGCATCAGATCCGTGTAAAATTTCTTCTAAGCTCATTAAGAGCAGCAGATTTTGTTGAAAAATTTGGGATAAATCTATTATAATAATTAAGCTTACCGATAAAAGCTTCAACTTCTTTAACATTTTCTGGTCTGGGCATTAGTTTGATTGCGTCCAATCGCTTCTCCGATGGTTTGATACCATTTGCATCGATAATGTAACCAACATATTCAACACTTTTTTCAGCAAAGAAACACTTTTCCTTTTTGCACCTGAGTCCATTTACATGAGTCCTTTAACATTATGGATATGTTCTTGATTATTACTTCCAGTCACTATTCAGTCATTCAGATAAACAGCACATCCAGGAATGCCCGCGACAACTTCGTCCATAAATCTTTGAAAAATTCCCGGTGCACTAGAAATTCCAAACGGTAACCTCTGGTATTGAAATAATCCAAAGGGTGTATTGATAACCATGAGTTTCTTTGGCGAGTCCGATAATTCAATTTGAAGATAAGCATCACTTAGATCAATTTTAGTGAAAAACTGACCACCTTGAAGTTTGTGGAACAGCTCCTCTATCCGAGGAATTGGATATCGATCGATATTGATCTGTGGATTAAGAGTGACTTTGAAATCGGCACAGATTCTTTATCTACCGTCCGGCTTTTTAACAATAACGATTGGAGCAGCCCATTCACTTGATTTGATAGGTTTTAATACCTTTGAAGAAACAAGTCGATCGAGGTATATTGTACGGCTTGAAAAATTTAGTGCGAGCCCCCGACTTAAGAATAATTTCTGCTTGGAAAGTTGGACAATGTCCAAGAGTTGAAGAAAATAGCAAGTTGTACTCTGCCGTGAGGTTATAGAGTGAATCAATTAGTACCTCATGTGAAGGTGTGCTAAGTGAAGATGAGTGGCACTGGCTAGAAACAGATGAAGGGTCAGGAATTTTAAGTTGAAAATTCAATTTTTTGAACAAATCTAACCCAAGAATATTTGATGCTTTATCATTATCGACAACAAAAAGTGGAAGATTTAAGATTGAGTTATTATCTCGACAATGGTACTACCTTTCAATGGAAGAATGTTTCCTCCATACGTCCTTAAAACTCTGTCTGTGATGTCACATTGGGGTTGACCTAATTTTTGGTAACCAGAAGTACCAACAAGCGTGCATGTTGCACCTGTATCAACTTGAAACGTTAAATTTTAGTTGTTTACAGTAATATTGACAAATATCTTCTCTGAACTTTTGATGGAACTCGACATTTGTTGGATATTATCGAAAATTGGTTTAATGATTTCAGCTAAATCAATTGTTTCGAATTCTTCTTCGACCATATTCACTTCCTTTTTATTTATGGACCTAGAATTTCTTTTGTGATTTTTTTGGTTTAGAGCCATTTCAAAAGTTAGATTGACATACACTTGATATATGCCCAGTTTTTGAACAAGTATTGCAAATTGATTTAATCTTATAATGAAAACATTCACTTCGTTGATGTGACTTACCACAACCCGGACAAGACTTGTGTATAACCTTACCTAAGCTTCGACATTGAGTCTGACCTTGCTGTCTATTTCGACTATGAAAACGATGAAGAACTTGATTTTCATTGATGTCAGTTAAATGACTTGAAAACTTAAGAAAACTTAAAAAAATAAGAACATCTTTTATTGATTGAAAATTATAGATTGAATTGAATAATTTAAATTGAAAATGTTTGAAAGAAAATAATTACGTAAAATGATTCAAAATATTTTATCCAAGCCAAGTGTTTGATTGACAAGTGTCTAACAGTAAGCACACAAACTTTATTACCAAATGTCAGTCTTATACGACCAAAACCATCTGGAATATACACGCAAAGAAAAAAAACGTTTTTTACAAGCGTTTCAACAGTTGTCATAATAATAGTCAGTTGCGACAAACGTGCCATCTAGTTGCAGGAAATTAACTTCCCTTGTCATAAATGCGAGTGATTTTTAAATTGCGGTAATTAAAAAAATGTTTTTCCCAACTGAAAACTTCGTTTGTGGAAAAAAAAAATTAATTTCTCATAAGCGAAAGTTTTTAATATAAAAATCAAGGTTGGTTTATAACCCTGCAACCATACTCCTGGATAAATAATCAGTTAACTCACTGTTAGACATTCTCGTAATATATCCGTCAGAAAGTATAGGACGCCGCGGCGGGTTAATTAAATTTAACAAAAACTTTTGTATACATGTGAGTCTTAAACAGCGGTTGTCTCTTTCGCACTTACACTTGCTGCCAACTGCCATTATTTAGGTGTTGGTGAAGATGAAAATTCTAAACACTATTCTAAAGTGCAAGCTCATTCTGTATTCAGCGTTGAAATATAAGTGACTACTATTAAAGCAGCAACTTACTACACTTTTAGTGTATAAGAACTTCCAATGAGTATGTACTACGTTTTAAAAAAAAAAATAGTTTAATATGCAAATTTGATTATTTGCTTGAAGCTTTCGCATACTGCAGATTTTTAGTCACCCGATACATTGATTTGTTCTATGTGGGAGTGATGCATAACAGAGAACTGCAACGAGTCTAAAATTCGAACGAATGACTATAAATCATCGATTAAAAACCGAATGTAAGTGCGTGCGGTTGCGAACAATAACCACCACTTCCACGCGAAGCATCCTCATAACAGCGATGAGCGACGAGTGCCGCCGCTTTCACTCATCGCTCATAAGAATGATTCTAATGATTCTAGAGTCATTAAGGGAAATCGCACTGTTTCGATGGCACGTCGAAAACAGTTTATATCGGCCGAACTTTACCTCCTAGAGGGGTCAAATATATGAGCTGGTCCCATTATTTTTAGCCCCTCAACATTTCACCCGAACACACCTACCCCCTGTCTGTCACCCTTCTTTGGCTACCCATACAAAAAACACAAAAGCTGTCGAAAATAGTTTATATCGGCCAAACTTTACCTCTTAGAGGGGTCAAATATATGAGCTGGTTCTATTATTTTTTGCCCCTCAACATTTCTCTCGAACACACCTACCCCCTATCTGCCACCCTTCTTTGGCTCCCCATACAAAAAACACAGCGAAATCCGTTTTGATTTGTATAAAAGTCAAACAAACAAACACACAAATGAACAAATAAACAGGAAATGTTTTTTATTATTTAGGATTATATTATTATATATTATTGACCTATTTTAGAAAAAAAGACACACGCTTTACTGGTGAAAGTGTGATTTTTTAAAATAATAAAACAAATTTGAAGAGTTTCTAACAAAAAAGTGTTCAAAAACATCACCAAGGTCAAAAAATTGTAAAAAAAAACAAAAAATGGTTTGCCTAGCAAATACTACAATATAGAAAATGAAACCTGTTAAGTCATGTACAACATGTTTAAAGACCTAAATTTCTTCTTTTCAAAACCGGTGGGAAAATGAAAATCAGTGGGTATTTAAAGAAGTTATGGGCGTATAAGTGAGCGCATGTGCAAAAAACCCTTTTTTTTTTTGTTGCCATAATTCAAAATTTCGATGTGCACCAAAAAATTATAGTATGCCAGAAAAATCTATTTAACTACACCTACGCTATGTCCCATCCCAGAAGTTTTGTTTTGATTTTTTTTTGTCACAGTGTGTTATTAATCTTTTGCGAAAAATAACAATTATTGAACTGCTTTTGAATTATTGAACTTTTGAATTGAAGTATTCAGTATTTTTCGTGGAGGTAAGCTGTGAGAGTATCAGAAAATAATTCGTCGATTTCATTTTAGTCAATATTTGCTAAAGTTAAATTGGGCACCATTGGAAAAGTGACATTGTTTAAAGTCTGAGACCCAGATTTCCTTCATTAGAATAACAGTCATATTTTGAATAGTTTGAAAAGATACTCATGAGATCTTAAAAATACTCTATTATATTTTCAGATAACACTGAAGTTATTCAACAGAAAGCTGGGAACGATATAAAATTACAATGCAGCTTAAAAGGTTTAGTTAGCGATGACAAAATTAACAATATAAAAATACGATGGTTTTATCAGGTATATCCAATGATTGTACAATGATTTCTCATACATTAGGGGTATTCTCTATCTCTAGTATATGGCCATTGCAAGGTGTAAGAGTAGGAAATTGTACGGATTGTGCATTTCCTATTTCCGCACCGTGCAACAGCATATACTAGACATAGAGAATACCCCTATTGTATGTCCAATGATTGCGTATATATCTAACTGCTCTAAGCCCCATACTAGAGTAGATCTTATAACAATATAGATCTGAAAATATTCATTCTTCTTCAAGCAATGCAGCGATTATCCAACACATGAGGTAGCCTCATGTCAGAACTTCCAGAAGGAAAATTGGACTCAACTGCCTTGCGAGGAAAACTTTTGTAAGCCTGAGCTATATCTAAGAAATGTTACTGAGAAATATTCGGGCTTATATAAATGCACCGTATATCCGTATCATTTAGATGATACCAGAACTTTGGACATACAACTTGTTCGCACCTATCAATTGGATATAAAAAGTAAAAGAATATTTAAAGAAAGCGGCTTGTGACAGCATTTTATAACTGTTTTATTCCACTCTCATCGTTTCAGATACTTCAATTGTGCTGCCAGAATTTGTAGATTTATATCCATTGAACAGAACCACTGTAGTAGGTTATCAAGTAGTGCTGCAGTGCCGCATACACAGCGAAGTACATCCTACGATTAGATGGTTTCGCCGTATTCCCGATATCAGTATTAGCAAGGACCATACACTGGGCACGGACAACTTTTATACTCACATTGTCAAGTACAAAGGATATACCTATGAATTGATCGATACTGGCAGAGAAAAATACATTAGCGATGAGACATATTTAAGTAAATTAATTTTCCATAGTGTACGGCTACAAGATGAAGGCTTCTATGCATGTGTTGCTATCACCTATCGTGGTTATAGAATAAGGGAGGCCTACCTGAGAGTATATACGGGAAATAAAGAGTATTGGTCAGAGTATGATGACTCGGACGAGCTTCCAACTGATCCCAGTGAGTTTGGGCTGCTGTTTTTGATTCCGCTGGGTTTGGCTTTGTTGCCCATTAGTGTCTGGTTGTTATATGCTGCATTCAAAAAGTTCACCACCAACAATATTGAAGGTGAACTTGACAAGCAGCAAAACTCGGATAAACATATGTTGGGCGATTAATGGCGGTTGAGCTGTTGATTGGTTTCATGACAAATGGACTGATATTTTATTTTGTAAAATAATTTTTAAGAAAATTTACGCTTATTAGATGTAAGGTAAAAGTTTAGAGGTGTTTGCTTCTATTCGTTTACTATGTTAAGTCATAAATATTGCATTATTCTTAAAATAATACATTACACAATGATACTTAAAATAAAGGTAAATGTATGCCAGATAAAAAAATAAATACTTTCACATATTTAATCAAGCTTCGAAATGAGATTTATGAGTATTAAAAATGAAATATTATAAGAATAAAAAATAAGGGTGCTAACGCTGCTAAAATTTGGAAGACGATTGGTAGAGAAGCTGGTTTTGCGATTCACTTGCGATTCGCCTAAGGGTTCTTTAGAAGATTGATCGCTTTCCGATCGCCCAAGCGGTTAATGAGAGATTCAAGAAAAATTTTCAAAATCTTCCATAGCTTATTCCAGCGATCGTTGGAAGATGGATCGTTTTTCGATCGCCCAAGCGATTAACGCGAGATTCAAGAAAATTTTCAAAATCTTCCTTCGCTCATTCCGGCGATTGTTGGAAGATTTGAAACTTGTAAAAAAAATGTCAAATATGTTCTTATCGTTCAGAAGCAACGACGCGTTTTAAATTTTTCATTTTAAATTTTTAAAAATTAAACAACTTTTTACGTTCAACGATGCTTCGAATATATCGCCGAGGATCCGTTTTGCCGAATCGTTTGACCCCTTTTTTTCTTCTTTTGGTTTTCCCAGCAAATCGTTTAAGATCTCTTTCGGCGATTCGTTCACGACTCTTGCGAGTCGCTAAGAACCCTTTTTGGCGATTCCTTAGCGACTCTTCCCAGCGAATCGGTTTAAGCCCCCTAGGCGGTCCGTTCGCAAATCTACCCAGCGAATCGCTGAAGGCCCTCTCGGCGGTTTGTTCGCGGATCTTCCCAACGAATCGCTTAAAACCCCTTCGGCGAAGACGAAGTCTTCAGGCGATTCGTTTACGAATCTTCCAAGCGAATCGCTTTTATGGCCTCAGCTGCTTACAGTCGACGATACCCATATGACTCTTAAGTGAGCTCGCCGGCGATTGTCTCATCTTCCAAACGATTCTCTGGCTATTCTGAGGCGGTAGAAAATGTTTGCAGGGAAACAATTTAAGAAATTCAGTCACTCACAAAAGTATTGGAAGTTTGATATTGTTTTTTTAAAGATCAAAATATAAGAAGAAAAAAACAATTAACTAAAATGAGTTTGGCATCAATTTATACGTTAGTTTGTTTTCATAAAAATATTATTTTTAACGAATAAGAATGAAAACTTTTTACTTATACTTTTAAAATCAACGTTATGCTAGATAATGGGATAGTGTTTTTGAAAACGCCCTGACAAATTTAACCGTTATGATCATAAACCTAGCAATTCCGAATACCTTTGTGAAAAGAAATTCGTTGAATTTGCTTTTATGTTATATTTTCTGTAAGGAAAATGTATATTTTTCAATATTGTTTTTGTAAGAAAAATGTTATGTTGTTGTTATTATTTTTTAGAAAATAAACTAAGATATAAATTGATGCCAAACTCATTTTAGTTAATGGTTTTATTCTTCTTATTTTTTGGACTTAAAAAAAACAACATCAAATACCGAATACTTTTGTGAGTGACTGTATTTGACTGTATCAAGTACCAAATACTTTTGTGAGTGACTGTATGTATGCATAACTATTTATTTCTAAATTAGTATTAAAGAACATGTTTAATATTTCTTAAAAAACATGTTTAAAAAAATTTATAAAATGTTTTTTTCAAAAAACGTTTTCTTTTAAAATGAGTTGCGATCGGAAAAGTTATATATTGGAATTTGATGAAATTTTCCATCAGGTAGTAAGAAAGACTTTGTATCATGTTTGTTAATTAAATTTTCAATAGAAAATTATAGTTTCGGATGATAAAACCAAAGATTAAACAACAACAATAAGATGAGAAGCATTAAACCTAAAGTCCACTCATGGTTTAATGAGACTTGCAGGATTGCAGTCAGAAAGCTTTTCAGAATTGGCGCTCTGATAAGAATGCCGATACGAAAAGTTTTCGCATTGAGGCTAGGAATCGCTGTTATGCAATTTTAAAAAGGCGAAAAGTTTCTACACGAAACTCGTATCAGAGAACAGGTTCTTCTCTGCCCCAAATGGAGCAAAAACTTTTGGTTATTTGTTTAGAGAGTAAAGAAACAGACGCCATCGGCTATCTCAACTCTTTTGAAAGATGATCAAACCTTCACGGACTCGGCTGATAAAGCGAATCTGTTGGCCGGATTGTTTGCACAAAATTCCACAATCCCAGCAAGCAATCAGGTAATGCAGGATATATATTTTCATACGAGAGCAGTAAAAAAGGTCCTTGCAAGCCTCAACATTAAAAAAGCTCTGGTCCTGATCACCATTTGCGTTAAAAGCTTGTGCTTCTATTTTGGTCCGGCCTTTGCGCAACCTGTTCAACATCTCCTATAGGACAGGAGTATTTCCATCTTGTTGGAAGGTCGCAAGGATTTAGCCAGTACCAAAAAAGGGCGATGCCACGAAGCCTGCAAACTACCGACCCATAGCGATATGCTCTACGCTCGCCAAAGTTATGGAGAGCGTAATTAACTTCAACCTTATGAACTATCTGGAGCACAATGAATTGCTTAGTGACCGTCAGAATGGTTTTCGTAGGGCCCGCTCTGCTGTTGACCTTATGGCGTTCCTTACTGAAAAGTGGAACCAATGCGTTCACTTATTCGGTGAGAGCAGAGTTGTTGCTCTGGATATTTCAAAGTCATTTGATCGAGTGTGGCATAAAGCGCTCGTGTCAAAACTAATTTCATATGGTGTCGGTGGTAACTTTGCTCGGTGGATTACGTGCTTCCTTATGAATCGAACGATCCGTGTTACAGTCGACAGCATATCGTCCAAAAAACACGCCATCAACGGAGGAGTACCGCAGGGCTCAGTCCTACCGCCAACTTTGTTTCTGGTTTTTATCAACGACCTTCTGTCATTGACTCACAACCCAATTCATTCGTTTGCGGATGACAGCGGCATTTGCCATTCATATTCATTCAAAGTACGCCCGAGCTCTTTGGAGATTGAGAGGAAGAGGCAACATATGGATGACACACTTAATAATGACTTGAAAAAAATCTCCGAGTGGGGTCTTGCTAATAGAGTAGAATTTAATGCCAGCAAGACCCAGTGTTGTCTGTTAACCCACAAGCGAATCAATTGCCCCTTAGTTCCCCTCAATATGAACGGTGTAGATCTTCTGGAGTCAGATGCTCTTGACGTTCTGGGCTTATCAATACAGTCAGATCTTTGGTGGAATGATCACATTTTTGATGTGTCTAAAGAAGCAGCCAAGTGCCTTGGTTCTTTAAAACGGTGTAAGAAATACTTCACTCCATCTGATCTTCGTTTGATCTAAGTATGTCTCATTCAAGATCAAGATCATATTTGGAGCTTATGGACCGGATTCAACGACGTGCGATAAATTTGTTAGGAAATGAAAATATTTCATCTTCTCTTAATTGGTTGGTTGCTCGTCGCAATGTTGGTTGCTTAAGCCTTCTGTACAGGTACTACCATGGGAAGTGTTCAAGGGAGATACATGGCCTGACGCCACCAGCTCGTGTGTTTCGTAGGTCCACGCGGGCAGCTCTCCAAGCCCATCCCTTTACCATTGACCTTTACCCAATAAAACATCGCATTACCGAGTAAAATTGTGGAACAATCTTCCTGCGAGCGTGTTTTCCGGCAGTTTCAATTAGTGTATATTTAAATCAAATCTTCACCGACACTACTCCATCTTTCCACCCTCCAACTCACTATCACCCGTCTTCCGAATCAACACAATGCTTTTGCACTTATAGGGGGCATCCCCAGAGTGTTGGTTAAAACTAAAAAAAAAGAGCCATGAAGATTAAGGCAAAACGATGGAAAAACTTAACAAATTTTCAAGTCTATCAGTAGCTTCTAAGATGTCTACATTATAAAATGTATACATTTCTAATACATTTACTATCGCATAGAACGCAATATTAATCAATGCAATAAAGCAAATCTAAAACCAAGAATTTGAACTTTATCCCGTTTTTCTGAGCAAGATTTTATTTTGATTATTTTAAGTTGAACCGTTCGATTGATTCTCTGTTTATTATTTATAGTAGCTTTATTTTTAAAATTCAAAATTTAAAGCAAGCAATTTACAAATTTTTTAAAATTTGTCATATTTATTTGGGAGTTAAAATATATTTTCTATTTATACAAATATATCTATATAACTTCTGTTATACCACACTTGATGATATTGGAGATCTACTTAAACTTCTTTTTGATGCGTCAGTTTCAAGTTCAAATATTTTATCTGCGCATTTGCATAAATATTGCCAATCAATTGGAGCCAATTGAGCAAAACGATATCCTGGAATCCTAAGCACTCCTTCACACTTCAACAGTTTAACTCCACCCCCACTGAGGATGTCGCGCAAACGGCCATCAAGACAAATCAATTCAGCTCTCAATGATACCCATGCTGTATGTGATGAATATGATACCTATGAATATTATAGTCCTGGTTGTTATTACACACCCCAGGTGGTCGTAGAACATTCGACACCATACTGCTGCAACCATCAGCAAGAGTATCCTGTTCAATGGCATGGCTGTAATGCTGCTACCTATGTTGTTGATGCCTACGGTATTGTTTATTATCTCAGCGATTTCGAACATCAGCTACAGCTGCCCAATAATTTGACAGTCGAAACCGAAATAACCTATCACTATCAGTATGACAAAGATGATTGCGCGGAGGATATGGACGATGAAGCAAGTGTCAGTCCACGCAAGCGAGAGCGCTTTGAGGAAAACGATAATAATGTCATCATTGATTCGGGAAAGGTTTCTGAAGTGGGTGTTATTATTAAAAAAGTGCCAAAATCTGGAGGGGAAAAAAGCAATGTTTATCGTTCTGAACAAGGATATCTAGTAGAGGAACCCAGCGACTCAGATGAGCCTCGAAGTAAATAAATTGTAATTAAATGTTTAGAAAAGTATATGAATTTGTATTATAATTGAATGTGTGTACGCAAACTAAGAGATAGATTTCCTAACACCCAATTTTATAGAAAACAAATATAATAAAGCTAATTAACATTGAAGGACTTATGTATTTATATCTTATCTATTTATCTGCTAATCAGGACACAAGTTCTTCAAAGAGGTGCAAGCAACGCAATGCCTGTTCCGGTTGTACCAACAACAGATCAGCAGTCAGCAGTCAGCATTTAATTTTAATACAAATTTTCATACACTGTTCACAGGCCGAATATCGTCGTTTAACAGGTAAACGTTATTTAAAATATCTTTGGGTTTTACATAAGATTCAAAAAAGATTTTACAGCTTCCAGTAAACCGTATTTTTAAAATGCCTTTGCAAGCCTTTTCCAACAAAAGTGGAAAATGCGAACTATTTTAGAATACAGAAAAATAAGTTTCATCAGTTCAGAACTTTGGCTGAGAAAGGAAATGAAAAATAAAAATCTATATCGCAGTTTGATAAAAATTTTGTAACAACGAACAAGTTCTTATTAATAAAAACAGAGTAAACTTAATGCAATTATGTTGTTTGCAAGATTTCAAAATCATTTACATATTTTTTTTGTTTTGATCAAGGTTGATTTATAAGGTTGTCGCAGGGCTGATCGCACTCTCTTCTCAGTACCCATAATTGTAAAAATCAGCCAATTTTGCGAATGACTACGAAAGAAAACGGATGTTAAAAGAGAGTACTTGCAGATTTTCTATGAGCTGTCAACTTCGATTTGACAATTATGGGTACTCGCTCTCTCCCTTGCGACAACCTTATAAATCAACCTTGGTTTTGATATAAAATTGGAAAAAAAAATCTCTTATTCAGTTTAGTGTATGAGACTGATTTATAATCTGTTATTTTTTTTTACCCTTCGACAGCTGACAGTTGACAAAATGCGTTTTTAAGGTTCAATCGGGTTGATGGAAAAGTGTTCGATTCGAACTCAGGCTAAAAATTTTTTAGACCATTCTAATAGCTATTCGTTCACGAAGATATTTCGTGATGTCTCAAGTCTTATGGCCTAATTAGCCAAACATAGATCAACGCAACAAAGCCGTTTCTTTTGTCACATACAAATCTACCCAACGTTTCTTGTGTATCTAATTAGCCAATACGTAACGCGACGTTGAAGTTTGTTGAATTTTGATTTCTATGTTATGTCGACTGACATTTCAGTATACAATGACCTTTGGTAAGGTTGTTAGCATCACACTTTGATTTTGTGTGAAATTTCTTTGTTTGCGTTAATTTATTGAAGCGAAATCTAAGTATTTTAATTTCAATTGATTTTTTATTAATAAATGAAATATGTTCAGAATGGAAGACGATAAAGAACTAATTGATCTAGTGATTTATTTGACACTTGCTGTGGTTGGTAGTATAATCAACAAAAAGTCATAGTACGTTGCGTCATGTTAACCTGTGTTACGTCAAGTTAATCAGACCATTAGGCTACATGTATTCAAAAAAAGAAACAAGCCAAGGAATATTTTAGACCGATTCTAACGAACACCGAAGACCGAACCGGTTCATATTTATATTCTTATTCATATTTATATTCATATGCATATTCATATTCATATTCAGAATTTTTTGAACACAAATGATCCAAAACTGGACCTGCATGTTTTATGCCGACTCCGAATGGCTTTTATGTTCTCTCAAGAAGCTTTTCATGGCAGATTTTACTCTCTGATATTTGCCATTGTCTGCAGAGAGGTGATGCCCAAAGAGAAAAATGAATTCAATTGAAATAACTTTTTGTGTTAGGTGGGATTCGAACCAGGGTTCTCTGGCGTATGAGCCACACACTCTACCCACTGCGCCACGGCCGCCACTATTCATATTCATATTCATATGCTTAGTCATATTCATACTTATATTCATATTCATATTCACATTCATATTCATAGTTTCAGCAGCCTGCTGATATTGAACTATGACGTCATGAATATTTTTGTTTGAAAACTAAGAGTTTATTTTATTGTGCGTGTAAACCAGTGATCGGCGCCCATGAAGCAGATGCTTTGGGAGAGTCACACATATTCTTATGCTCTTTCGCTCATTTAACAAACAACCAATGGCGAAACAGCATCGTTTCTCTTGATACTCAATTATTTTGACCGTACACATAGAGATTTATTCGTGCAAATATGTCAGGCCATGCAACAAGCAAAAAATATTTTATGTTGCCAAACGCTTTTGATGGCATGCAGTGTTTATTGTGCTACTTGTCATTGAAAATAAAAACAGAACAAGCTATGAAAAGGCATTACCAATCTTTTCATAATGAATATGAGGAAATTGATGACTTTAACAGGGAAAAACTTTTTCTAGAGAAAAAAAAATATTTTTTTGATAGACTTAAGTTGTGGATGGATGATTCTTTAGAAGAAGAAAAAAAATATACTGAAGAACATCAGAATCAGCTTAAATTATCATTATCAACACTAATAAGTGTAGAACTATCAAAGCAGGGAAGACCATTTTCAGACTTGATATTCATTAAAAATCTTTTTATTCAAATTTTGCGAAGAATTAATTTTGAATCCAGTACAGTTATGGAGTCGATCCCCTGTTCACCTAGAACCATAGCTCGCCGTACTGAAGAAATAGGCTTATTTATTGAATCTGCAATTAAGAAAAAACTGAACAAATGCCAATTTTTTTCAATATGTTTAGACGAAAGCACGGATATAAATGATGTTTGCCAATTAGTCGTTTGTATTCGATGTGTCTACTCGACCTGTGAAGTTTCTGAGTCTATGTTTACTATAGAGCCCTTACAAGCAAATGTAACAGGAAAAGCAATTTTCGATGTTCTAAATGAAAAGTTATTCTCAATTGTGGACATGAATAAGTTAACTGGGGTATGCACAGATGGAGCACTCGTTATGACTGGGAAAAAAAATGGATTTGTAGGACAGCTCGAAAGTAATGGAATTCGTGTTTTCAATTTCCATTGTGTTATTCACCAACTTGCTCTTGCGTCGAAATGCTTAAATTATCATTCAGCTATGAAAACTGCAGAGTACATAATAAATAAAATAAGAGGGGGCCATAACTCACTAACCCACAGAAAACTGGTTAATTTTTTAAAAATCAATAACGCTGATTATTCCGATCTTAAAATGTATACTGAAGTTCGATGGCTAAGCCGTGGTGATTCTCTTAAGAGATTATTTGACCTTCGTGTAGAAATTCTTCAGTTTTTAAATAATGAGAATTCAAAAGAATTTGCGTTTTTAGTGCAGGCCTTACAGGATAATGAATTTCTTTTAGATTTAGCCTTTCTAACAGATATAAACAAATATATCAATGACATTAACCTTGAACTTCAAGGAAAAAACCGAAATATTTATGATTCTTTTAATAAAATAATGAATTTTAAGACAACATTATTTCTACTCTCATGCGAACTTCAATCCAACGATTTTTCAAATTTTGCAAATACTGCACTCATATATACAAATGATAAAGCTGCTAAAAAAGCTGAATATGCTAATATAATATTAACTTTATTAAATAATTTTGAAGACAGGTTTAAGGATTTTGAGAAAATTAAATCATTGATTGATGTCGTTGAAAATCCTTTTAAATGTAATGTGAGCTTGCATGAGTTTCACATTCAATCCGAATTAATAATACTTCGAAGCGAAGTAAACACTCAAGATAAAATTAACATTTCCGAGTTCTGGAAAAACTTAGACCAGTCATTTTATCCTGAATTAACAAAAATATATCAGAAATTGCTTTCGTTTTTCCCTTCTTCTTATTTATGTGAACAAATTTTTTCTGATTTAAATTTCATATGTTCTTCAAAGCGTAATAGAATAAACAAAAATCATTTGAAAAGTATTATGCTTATAAGAAAATGCTCCGAAATTTTCGATCTCGACGAATATATAGCAAACAGTGATCTTGAATAACAAAATCAGCTGAACTTTTGGTTTTTATAATAGTAAAAAAAACATCGCTCTCGTTCTTATTAAACAAGGAACAGCATATTTTTTTTCTTCTATTATTTTCTTCAGACGTAAACTAAAATTTCAAAAGACTACTTTTTTGATCGAATCTTAACGAGCAACAAATTGAGAGAAACGTTAATAACAATGCATGAAGTATCATACGAGCTTAAGTAAAGTCATACCTACAAAATACATTAATTTTTTTTATATTATTGCCAAATTATTAAATATTTATGTATTTAAATATTTATAATTTTTAATATTTATTATGAAATACTTTTCCATTTTCTGCTAGTTCTTTTCCGCAATCAGTTTTAAGTATACAAATTCTTTCAGTGCAACTTTTTTTCTCTCACTAATACAGTCTCACTTTTAATTTTGCCGACCACTGGTGTAAACACACAAATAATCATATTTTTGCAACGGCCGTGCTCTGCCAGAGAATCTATTTGTGAATTAATGGATTGAAACTAAGACGGACAGTGAAAATAGAAGAACAACAACTAGCCACAACATGCCTTTGAGTAGTAAAAAGCTTTGATCTATCTTCGGAAAAAGAGCTTACACCAAATAGGTGTGAATTTAAAATTAGAAGAACTTTAAGCTGATTCGTATCATTTGTGTACAATGTAATTCAAAGTAACTTTCTATAACATTGACGAAAACAAATAGACATGCTTAGTGCATCATTGCTATCGTACAAGGCTACTGATGAGTTGGCGTAGCGGCCAACGAAACAGGCCTGTCTGGTCTGCTGTATGATTGCTACTCTATACAAACGGTATTGTTGTTGGTTGTTTTTTTCAGAAAACAACACAGACCTTGAGCTCGAAAATATAACTTTTAATTAATAATTGAAAAAATTATTAGAATTATAAACATAACGTAAATGCCTATAAAATGTTATTGATCTGAACAGTTATTTGGGGGAAAATACCAGAATACCGATTTCGTTTATATTAGAGGTAGACATATTACAACTTACGCCCGAAGAATTTACGCTCGAAAAAAAATGGCAAAAGAGCCAGAAATTTTTCATACAAAATCGGGCATTAATTCTTGGAAAAATTAAATTTTTTGGGGTGTTTGTGCCAACAAATTTCGGGTCTTTCGAGGGAATATACCAGGGAATATCCCAATGCTGGGAATGGTTATATGGGAGGTAGGAGTATTAGTCGGCCGATTTTGTTATATGGGAGGTGAATTTTTACACCAACTATTTTCCGTGACAAAAAAACTATGAGAGCAAATTTTTATTGTTCTGGGATAGTTTTTTTGGGGAAATATACTAGATTACCGATTTCGGTTACATGTGATGTGCTCTTTTCATTCAACCCATTTCAACGAAATGAAAAAAATTCGAGTGTAAATGCAATTTTTGAATTTTTTTCTTTTCAAAATGTGTATTAAAGTTAAAAAAGCCAAAGGTAAAAAATTTCAGGCCGGGCTCTTCTAAAAAATGGGCAAAAAACTTGTTTTTTTTTTTTTTGTAGTTTCCCTAATAAAAATAAAGATTATGCTATTACCTATTCAACGAAATTTTAACCATAAAAATCCCTGCATTACTTTTGAAGACACAACAGTTTTTGTACTCACAACAAAATCGCGCAAGTTTTTATAAAATTTTTTCATGTTTTAGTTATTTCGTAAAAGAGTGAACCATCAAGTGTGCATTTTATGTAAAATGCATAATATGTAAAATAAAAATCGCGCAGATTTTTATAAAAATTTTTCATGTTTTGGTTATATCGGAAAAGGGTGAACCGTCAAGTGTGCATAATAAAGTGTTATATCTTCAAAAGTAATGCACAGATTTTTATGGGTAATAGCTCGTTGAATAGGTAACAGCATAGCCTTTCTTTTGATACCCATAATGCTTTGTTTTGAAATTTAAATTTAAAAACAAATCAGAGAAATTTTTAGAACTTAGGACCCTATAACTTCTAAATGACTTGAGACCAGCCTGAAATTTTTCCGGATTCAGACTCAGAAGGTCTTAATACATACAATCCACAAAAAAAAAGTAAAATTTGAGTTTCCATTCATCTTCAATTATGCCTGCTCTTGTCGTAAAACTTATTTTCTCGAAATTTTATAATCCTTCTATTTTTGACCGCGGCTTATATGGAACCACGACACTGTGTGGCGCCACGGAAATCGTAATCATGCTGAGTTAAGTTGTAAGTTGAATTGAAATTATATTTATCTTGATTTTAAATTCCGTAAATTATTTCACTCACAATTTTGGTCAAATTTCACAAAAAAATTATTTCAGTGCATCTCAAGAAGAGTATTTTTCGTGTATCTAAAGAGCTTTTGTTCTCTCTTCTGCTCCAACATATTTTAATCAGCCTTTAGCGTTCCCCACATAATGGCAAATTTCAAGTTTTGCTTGTTTTAGTTTGTCGCCAGCTCTTTTGGGCCCTCGTTCGCGTTGTTTGCCTTGCCACTGTCTACTATGGTATTTTTCCTACGTTATTTCGTCTCATTTATAATTTCTTTGGTAATATTAAAATAAGAGATTCAAATGTGCTGTGTTAAAAAGTATCATCATCGCTAATATCTTCTTGTTTAAACAATACATTCATCGCTAATTAAATTAATTTTATAAGTTTTACAATTTGTTTACGTACTCACTCACGTCAAAAGCATGGTGATAATGCACTAATAAAGCACCTGAAAGATGCTAAAATTGGTATCCACACACTCTTCAATTGTTTGCATTGCTGTTTGTTTGGGAAGCTAGTTTCAGTTCAGATTCTGACTTAAAGGTGTAAATAACGTTTTAATAATATGATGAATAAAATTTAATTTTTTCAACTATTTTTAGATTTTACATCGACGTGTAAATTTGCGTAATTTTTAACATAGATGATTGAAATTTCAATTGTGGCAAAATATATTTAATTAATCATTGTAAACAAAAAGTGGTGAAAACATGGTTAACATCGATTGCAAGACACGACGAGGCACCAAAATATCAGTGATCATTTTGGGTGGTGCGCTCTTTACAGTATTGATGGCCTACTTTGTATTCGGTGACAATAACGATGAGCGAGGCCTGAGGAATTTGCGCATGATTTCAATTGTAAGAATTTAGATAATGTTGTTAATTTATGAAATGTTTCGGTTGAATTAAAAAAAAGGCTTAAATGCTAAAAGCTCACATCAGTGGATATGCTTTTCAGGGGTCAATTAATGTGCTACGTCAATTGTAAATTGAAAAAAATTAGCCCCAAATTTTCAACGGCGTTTCTTGACGGGTTTTCCTGCAACACAAGAAGAAAAAACAGCTGTTGTCATATTAACGCAGAAAAAAAAAAGAAGAAAGTGTAGCAAAAAGAAAAGAACACTTAGCACTTCACAATAACGCTGAAAGAGAATTTGTCTCCACAAATCATATCACTGTACTTTCACTTTACGATTTTGGAACACGTGACACTATTCTTCTAATATATAAAAACTCAAATAAAAAATTAACACACAAATCTCTTTGACTGTTTTAACAAATTGTTAACTAAAGTTTAACTTGTAGCTTTTTCGACATGGCGATAAAAATCCCGGTGGATTCTATCCAAACGATCCCCATGCAGCTCATGAATGGCCTGGTGGTCCAGGTGCGCTGACCCAAGTAAGTGCTACATAAATACAATGAAAAGTAGTTAATAATTTATTGCATAATACATTTTTCAGAAGGGAAATCTTCAGTCCTATAATTTAGGCAAAAATTTGCGTATGCGTTACTATCGCTTATTGCCAAAAAATGGTATTTATACACAACAAGAGGTACATGTGCTCAGCTCCGCTGCAGAGCGTTGCTTGATGAGTGCACAAAGTGTCTTAGCTGGCTTCATGCCACCGTTGGACCATAACAATCCACTGCCAATTGCTTGGCAACCCACGGCGGTTAATTCAATACCACGCAAAGATGATACGGTATTGAATGAAATGTTGTAAAACAAATTTAATTAATTTATATTGATAGCTTTTAGCTCAGAAAAAACCTTGCCTAAAATATGACAACATTCTGCAGAAGTTATATAAAAATCCGCCAGCGGATGTTCGGAAAATGAACGAGGAGAACGTTGAACTATATAAGTTGTTGACGAAACACACGGGGAAGGTAAAAGGATGACAGAATATATACTTTCGATGTCTTGACTATATATTGCCTCCTTTTTCATTTCTATGAAGAATATTTCCTCTGTGCTAGATATGGAATTGCTTTACAACTTACTCAAGATTGAGTCTGAAGTGGGACTCGTGTTGCCCGATTGGACTGAGAATATTTTTCCTGACCAAATGGAGGCACTAGCTATGCGCAGCTATACGTTATTTACGGAAACAAATCTAATGAAAAAAGTTAAAGGTGGTGCCTTTCTCACCGAAATACACAAGAACATGATCAACAAACGCAAGAAAAATTTGAACCCAGATCGCAAAATTTTTCTCTATTCTGGACACGATGTTACTTTGGTGAATGTAATGAATTCATTGAATATTCTAGATCAGACAGCAAATTTGCCAGACTATGCTTCAGCTTTAGCTTTTGAGCTGCATCATAGCTCGTTGTTTAAAGATGATTTCGAAGTCAAGGTTGGTTGCATAGTAAGAGAAGTGTTCCTTAAAAATTATCCAATATTTTTTTAGATTGTTTACTACTACAACAGCGACGATAAGTTTCCTAAAGAGATTTATATACCTAACTGTGATGCGCCCTGTTCACTTACGCAGTTTACAGCCTCTTTAGGTTCATTACTGCTGAACGAGAGCTACGATGAAACGTGTGAGAATCCAGCAAATGAGTGCAAGATATAAGTTTTTTTCTTATTTCGAATGTGGATGTTGTTATTTATTGTTTTCATTTAAAGCAGTTCAATGAACGGATAAAATAAAGGATTTATTTATGTTATCGCTTATCAACAAAAATAGATGATTAACTTCTTGCAGTGAGGTCTTTTATTTATACCTTTGGAAGCTTGGCGATCTTTATGAATCAAGCTTCTACTGCCATATTTAAATCTACTATCGCAAAGCATTTTTGATGTTTTATTTACCTTAGCTTGTTCAATCAGAATAATATATTTGAAAAAAATTTAACTATAAATTATATAAAATAGTGGTTTCCGTCAATATCTGGAACCTTTGTCCTCTGCATATAAAAAATAGATTGGCACCTTAGTTTGGTCGGGTAAATTTACAATTTCCGTGTGACTAATTAAATGAATTGCAGCCAATCCATAAAAAAGCATAGGAAGTCCTAACAACAGGAAGTAGTAACTAGTAAGTTTTCATTTTATGGCCTAAGGGTTATGGCCACTTACCTAAATTTATAATTTTCAAGAACCGAAAGAACAGATCCTCGAGTCTAAGATTTTGAAGCTCGCGTTTGGTGCAGTGATACTTCATGTAGGGATAGCACCCAGTACGAAGTATGTGATAGTTGGTGCCAGACTCCAAAGTCCAATTAAAGTGCGACATACCGAACTGATCGTTTTCGACATCTTTAAACTATAATATATGAGCGCATTTAATTCCGTTCACAGATTTTGGTTATTTTTTTTAATTTGTTTTAGCACCTTAATAAAATACGACGTCCAGGGTGGCTCGTTACACTGCTTGAGATACGCAGTTAGTACTTGCGAGGCTTTCGGTTTCAAAAGAATCCTTGTGAGTATCATTTTTCTTGGATTATAAACTGTTGCGAATTACTATTGCTCTAATTTTAAAATGCTTTAATATTTGTAAACAAAAATCAGCCGTTTGTTCAGTGAGCCGAAGAGTTGCAAAACTCAACGACAGGGTTGCAGTTATTTTGTGCATACAAATATGACTGTGTTTACTGTGGGACCACACGTGCAAGTGCAAGTTTGAAAAAAATCAATTCAGAGTTTATTTTTGATGTTGTTTTGCATGCAAACGCAAACACGCGTAAATTAAAGTAGCCCTTGGACGTGTTTTTCGTGTCTCGTATTTTTATGCCCTATCTACAGCATATATCGCACACTAAATACAAAACAGTCACAACTCAAAATTTACAAATTTTTACTTTTTCATGCAAAACTATTCGTAGTGATCTTATGTTTTGACTGTAACACATCAAAAACATTTCGTATACATCTTCTTTCTCTATAGTTTAAAAAAAAAGTTTTGTCTTATTGCTTCGTATGAAGTTCATTAAAAAATAAAATTGTTTTTTGCTTCACCTAGCTATTTAAGAATTTTGAGTTGTGACTGTTTTGTATTTAGTGTGCGATATAACAGCGTTAAAAAAATCATTGAATACGGCAAACACATACTGAGGAGCTCACAGTTTCCAAAATAACAAATGCTATAAACACGCTTTGTTAATATACGTTTAAACTGTGAAACTACTCCTTGTAATCAATAAATTGAGATATAGTGCTGTTTTCAAATGTTAAACTAAATTTTAATTGTATTTTATAGTGTAAAAAGTTTCAAAAGATATCACTACAATGATTCAGTATATGTGTAGAATGATTCAGTGTCAGTAAATGTGCTGATTATACAAAGGGTTTTATTATCTAAATTATATAACATAATACTAGTATCGCCTGTGGCCGAAATTCGGCCATATCAAAATTGATTTTTCTTTTGTTTTTTTGTTGAACGCACCAACCCATAGCCTGAACAGAAGTACATATTGGGCAAAATAAAAAATTATAAATGTCTTTGCATGTGTTACATGAAGCAAGCAGCAGTTTAACAGTTTATTTGACGCTGACGCGGTGGCACTTTTATTTTGTTGAGAGAGAAGCTAAGAGAAAGCACCGATAACAACCCTGTAGGAAAATCAACTAATTTAAAAGTAGTTGATAAAGTAGTTTTTTGTCAATCACAACTAGTTAAAATTCTGACTTTTTTCCATAGAACGAACTAACATATTTTGTATGGTGATGTCCGCTAAATAAGTCAATTGACTTTCGTCTGCATATACTTTCAACTACTTGTTAAATTAGTTAAATTTAAATTATTTTTTAACTACTTTAAAATAGATCACTTGACAACTATTACTGATGGCCTAAAGATAATAATATTTGATGAAATAACATGGTTAAATATACACTCAGTTCTGTTTTTACTGGCTTTTTTTACACGAATTTGATTTAACACGAATTAAAAATAAATCTTAATTTTGTTTTTACACGCTTTATTTTGATTTAACACGATTGACCCAAATTCTGAAAATAACAATTTTAGTACTAACTGTTTTCACCGCTATAAAATTTTTATTTTTTATTATACTCCCGTGTTGCCGCGTGTAAACATGCATGTCAACAGTCGTCCCTATTGTATTTATTGTGTACTATATTGTTTTCTTGCATTCTTTTCAAAGTTTCTGAAATTGTTTTTTTTTTTCATTCTTTTATAAGTTTATGAAATTGTTTTTTTTTTGCATTCTTTTATAAGTTTATGAAATAAAAATATACGCAAATATTAGCTATAACGCTCCAATATGAGTTTAAAAATGGTTTATTGTATTATTTCTACAGATTTGTTAAATTTGGAACCAATCTTCTACTTTTCCATAAGTGCAATGCATTTTTTTACACGATTTTTTTTTTGCACGAAATCTTTGGGAACGTATCTATCGTGTAAAAACAGAACTGAGTGTATTTAAACTTGTAATCTAATAAAAATTGGCAATTAAAACATGTCAAAATCAGAGTATTTGCCGCCTTAATATAATTCAAAGTAGTTTATCAATCACTTGTTTTTAAGTAGCATTTCAATTACTTCATACATATGCAATAAAAACTATTTAGAATTGAAGTGGATGCCGCCTTAATATAATTCAAAGTAGTTCATATACTGGTTTATTTTAAGTTAGTTTTTTAATTAGTTGTTTTTAAAAACAAGTTAGTTTGTTCCTATAGGGAATAATGATGCACAGTTCTTTTGAAATGCCTGCGACTCTCTCGCATTCTACTCTTGCTCGTGTATGCAACGCTGTTTACCAGAGCTGTGCCGCTATGTATTTTGTTGTTGCTTTCTCATTGTCCCATTGGGAAAAAAAGAGTTTTTACATTTAGTTAGTTTTTCCTATCTTAATGACAATATATTCGAATAAAAATTATATTGTGCACATCTACTCGAAAATAGCGTTCCATTGATAAAAGTTTTATCTGAATATTTAGAAGCTAGCACAGGTAAAAAGGGATCACAAACTAATATATAGATATAGGCAAATATCTTATTTAGAAATTTATAAATATAAAATTAGGACGTAAATTGCATTTACTCATCTCTTTGAATTCTGTTCAATTGTAATCTACTAATTTGAAATTTCCTTAAAATTTCAAATTAGTAGATTACTTTTCGTTTTAATTTATATTTTTAATGAGTGGTTCCTTCTGAGGGTAGTTTTTGTTTAATTTAAAAAACACAGATTTTGCACATTAATTGTATAAAACATATTTGTTGTTCTTTTTTTACCCTCCTATTTTTTATTCTGATATTTATGCTTAATTTAATTATATTTTATCGTTTTTATTTCAGCAAAATGCATTCATTATTCAGAGTATCGAGCGCCAGAAGAAACTTTTTCTCTCTTCGTCAATGCGTTAGCAAGAGAAGCTTTAGCACGGTTTTTCAACACGAAATTTTTGATGAAATTAACTTAATAAATGAACCGATACTTGAATATAAAGCGGACTCAGAAGAACGTTCAAATTTGATAGATGCGCTTCATAACATCTCCACAACTGTTGTGGAGATACCCATAGTGTATGGTGGCAAAGAAGTTATGACAGACAATGAACGTTTCCAAGTAATGCCACATAGGCACACACATCAAATCGCCAAGTACTATCATGCCGACAGAAAATGTATTTTCAAAGCTATCAGAGCAGCAGAGCAAGCACAAGAAAAATGGGACAGTACACCATTGGAAGAGCGTTTTAAGATCTGGTCAAAAGCTGCTGACCTTATGTCGACCAAATATCGTGCCCAGTTGGTTGCTGCAACCATGCTTGGCCAGGCCAAGACAGTATATCAGGCAGAAATTGATGCAGCTGCCGAACTCATTGATTTTACACGCTTGAACCCGGAATTTTTTAAGCAAGCCATAAACTATCAACCCATCAGTCAAGACATAGATGTAACTCAAAATCATATACGTCATCGTGGTCTAGAAGGCTTCATTGCTGCAATTAGTCCCTTTAATTTTACAGCTATTGGTGGTAATTTAGCCTATACACCGGCGCTTATGGGCAATGCGGTACTGTGGAAACCTTCTGATACAGCCATACTTTCAAATTGGTTAATTTTTAATATTATGCGCGAAGCCGGTGTGCCTGATGGTGTTGTAAATTTCGTACCATGCGATGGTCCCACCTTTGGCAATGTCATATCTTCGTCGGAACACCTGGCTGGGGTAAACTTTACCGGTTCTATGGCTACTTTTCAAAAGATATGGTCATTAGTTGGAGCAAAAATTGGCTATTTTCGAAATTTCCCACGCTTAGTTGGCGAATGTGGTGGCAAGAATTTCCATTTTGTCCATACATCCGCAGATATCGAAACCGTTGTTGCTTGCACCATACGTTCGGCATTTGAGTATAGTGGGCAAAAGTGTTCAGCTTGTTCAAGGTTATTTGTTCCAGAAAACTTGTGGGAAGGTTGTCTCAAAACTTTGCTGGTTGAAAAAGCGAGTGAGATTGTTGTTGGCGATGTCAGTAACTTTGAGGTATTCACTTCAGCTGTAATTGATGAAGCAGCTTTTCAGCGTATTGCCGGTTATATTGGTTATGCCAAAATACATAAAAAGAACCAGCTTATATTGGGAGGTCGCTACAATAATATGAAGGGTTATTTTGTCTACCCAACTATTATTGTAGTTAATGATATAACAGATCGTTTGATGACCGACGAAATATTTGGCCCCGTCTTAGCGGTATATGTATACAAAGAAACGGAATTGGAAGAAACAATGGATTTGGTGACATCTACGACAAAGTATGCCCTAACTGGTTCCGTGTTTGCACAGGATGAGGATTTTCTGAAGTTAGCATTGGATAAATTTAAAAACGCCGCTGGAAATTTGTATATTAATGATAAATCAACTGGTGCTATTGTTGGCCAGCAGCCCTTTGGGGGTGGGCGTATGTCGGGTACCAATGATAAGGCAGGTGGTCCACAATACGTTCTACGCTGGACAACACCTCAAGCTATTAAAGAAACTTTTGTGCCAATGAGAGAAATCAACTATCCATACATGGATGTCATCTCAAATTAATCTGTTTGCGAAAATTAAAAAATTCTACCCTATATGATAATTTTAAATAATTATAAAAATAAAAATGTTATATTAGCAAGTCTGGTAATGATTTTTATTAAATTGTACATGTTAAGCATAAGATTGAGCACCTTGATTTAAAATTCTATATGAATATTCAATTGTTGGTAAAAGTACAAGACCAACAAAAAAATCAAAGTTAAGTATTGACCTCAGAAACATCATTGAAAATGATGAATAAATATTTATTTATATAATAGTAAAAAAAAATCTAAGGCCATGTCAGATGTTTTGGTTGTAATTTTTTTCAGCAATAAAATATATTTAAAAAATTGGAATATTGAAAGTTCATAAACCTTTTAACTTCAGAATATTAACCTCGTGGAACTACTTACTGCAGCTACATGCATACTTTCATATAAAAACAATTGGGCTATTCACAGTTTTAACGTAAATTAACAAAGCGTTATTTTTGCAACTGTGAGCACCTCAGTATGTGTTAGCCGTATTTAAGATAGGGCATAAAAATACGAGACACAAAAAACACGTCTAAGGGCTACTTTTATTTACGCGTGTTTGCGAATTTGCGTTTACATGCAAAACAACAACAAAGTAAAATACGCTTACGTAAGTTGGTGTAAAATAAAAAATCGTAAATTAAACAGGCCTGCGTACTTAAACTGTGAATAGCCCAAATAATATAAAAACAAATGAAGTAGAGAAGTTTTTGTGAAACTGCTTTAGGTTGGTCTTTGGTAGAAGGTTGTCTTGTGGCTGAAAATCCTCCCTTTGTGATTTAAAACAGTCAAAATCAATAAAAATAATTTGCTGTCTCTTTCTGCCGCTGCTTTTAAGGTATTTTTTGAGAGTTATGATTAAATATATTATTATTAAATATATTTTTATTTCCAAATATTCCTTGAATTTAAGGTTTGTCGACATCTTTGTACTTTAAATCCATGGAAAAAGTGTGTACGGTTTTTTATTTACAGCTTAGACTCATTAGGGGTATTCACGATGTGGTGTATTTGCCCTTGTATTGTGTATTTTTGATAAATTTGATATTTTTAGTAAACTTTGTAAAGTTACAAAAACAAAATACACAGTGTTCAAAATACAACCCTGTAGCAAAAATACAACGACGAAACCCTATTGTATTCTTTCTAAATTTCGTTGTATATGTGATCAGCTGATCGCAAAAGCATTCCTACTCAACATCGAGGAAGCTACCGGCTGCAATGTGAGTTTATTTAAATAAATTTAATATTATTAGTGTTTTGTTAAAATTTTTTCATTATTTCGTAGGCGTTTCAATTCACATTTTCAAACAAAAGTATATGCACAAATTAGCTGATTTTAAAAATACAAGACTTCATTGAAGGTTCGCTCACAATAGGTTGTAAATATTGTAAATTTTGTAAAAATTTATCACAAATACATCACATAGTGAATACCCCTTTTTATTTTAAAAGTCAAACCAACATTAATCAATAATGTATTCGTTGTTTTGTTCGATCATCTTCTCCCATCTCTGTGGTAGCTTCATTGTTTCGCACAAGTAGAAGTCTCCACTTTCCTCTGCAAAGAACCTTTTAAGGTGCTGTTTGATCAGGCCCTCATTATCAAAAATTTTACCATTCAGTGAGTTTTGCATAACACATGGTAATCTGAGGGCGCAAGGTCTGGACTATAAGGTGAATGGAGCAAAACAACCCATGCGAACTCAAGGTTGATTTATAAAGTTGTCGCAAGGGAAAGAGCGAGTACCTATAATTGTCATATCGAAGTTGACAGCTCATAGAAAATCTGCAATTGCCCTCTATTATCATCCGTTTCTCTTATGTAGTCATTCGCAAAATTTGCTGGTTTTGACCATGGTAGAATAAAAGAAGGTAGATTCATTTCGAACTGCGCTCTCTTTCTCATAGCCAAAATTGTCAAAATCAATACAAATCACTTGTTTGTTTACATTTTTCCAATTCAAGCTTTTTCATCACTTTCAGATTTTCTATGAGCGGTCAAGTTCGATTTGACAGTTACGGCAGTCTGCCTCTCCGATATGCATCTACCTTCTCTTATTCTACCATGGTTTTGACAATTATGGGTACTAAGAAGAGAGTGCGATCAGCCCTGCGACAACCTTATAAATCAACCTTGTGCGAACTCGAGCAGTTTTTGGCAAGTCACCAAACTAGCATGAGATCGCGGTGGGATACCAATCCCTTCTGGCTTACTAGTTCAGGACGTTTCTTTTGACTGGTATCCCTCAATTTCTGTATTTTCCCACAGTATAATTCAGAATTTATGGTGTTATTCTGTGGGAGTAGCTTGTAGTAGACATGTCCCTTTTAGTGCCACCAGATTGTGAGTATAACTTTCTTTTGGTGAATGTCTGATTTTGCTTGCCTCTCCGGAGCATGGTATAATGATTTACAAGGTAGGAGTGACAGTTATGTTGGCGATTTGGAGTTGTCAAAAACACATCGAAAAGAGAAAACGAAGAAGCAGCAAAACAGATGACAATTTAAACTTTGTATTGATTTGACAACTCCCGATCGCCGCTCGTGAGAAAAAAGGTAGTTGTCAAGGCTACCTTGTAAATTATTGTATCATGCTCCGGAGCTTAAACTTTTTTGGACCAGCTTCTTTTTCTGTTGACATTCTTTTAGACATTCCACTTTCCATCCCCGTTATCATACGTTCGAGAAATGGGTAATTTTTTCAAGTTTTATGAGCCGATCGCACACGCCAACTGCCCAGTAGTTCCGTTCTTAAAAAAATCGTAAGAGAATCATGCGTGATTTTTCCGATTCATGGACGAAACCTGCTGGTTCGGCAATACATTTCATTGACGAAAATCTCATATAAATGTTCCAAATTCGAGTAAGAACGGAATACAGATACATTGAAATTTTTCGTGCACGAATACAACACCGAATCATTGGGAAGATTCGTTGACAAACAAAAGACAGAAATGTGAAAAAAATATTCTTTATTTTTTCTTTATTGATTCTTTTAATCTTTTATTCTTTGATTTTATTTTATTTTATTTTCTTCTATTTTATTGTACTTTTTTTTTTTGGATCAACTTGTCTGCAATCTTTGATATATCAGTCATACAGGCCATTATTATACCACGTTTACAAAATGATACATATTTTATCTTTTGACGAAAAAACTTCCCCGAAATATAAGGAAAAATTAAGCTTTATAGGGAAGACATGAACGAACACTAGACAGAAAGTTGAAAAATGTTCGTCAAATTTTTTAATGAACGAAAACAAGACGGAAGGCCCAACCAAAATAGCAAATGGGCAATACACTTATAAATGGTATAAACAGTATAACTTCATCAGCCTTATAAATGAAATGTAAAATCCAGCAAACTGCAGATTTTATTTTATGAAATTGTTTCTACTCAGAAAACAAATAATTCGAAATGGCAGAGGTAAAAATTCAATAACTCTAGTGAAAGTAATTCAGAGTTGTATTTTGTTGATATAATCTCACAAATTTAATTTTTTCGCCTTGCCTGGGCATGCTGAAAGTTGTCAAATATTTGTGAAAATTTTGCCTAACAGCTGACACATATGTTGAAAATGCGAAATCAATTTAAAAGTACGCTCATGCAACGTTCTTGATAAAAATAACTTATTGCCCAATATATAAGTTTGCATGAATACCCTTAACGTTTTTTTATTTCGTTTGACATGCATTGTCTTAAGGGCTAATGTCTCACTGTGATCGTTTGAACGGCGTTCAAAAGTTTTTGTTGTTGCTTTCAATAGAAACTGCCAGAGAGTGAGAGCGGATAAACACATTTAGGCTATTTACAGTTTAAGTACGCAGGCCCATGATACAATGATAAGGTGGGGCCGCTGCGCTGAGTGCTCTCACGCGTCAACGAAGAGTGGATAATGAGAAGCAACATTAATGTCAAAACGACGAATTTCGTAGAAATTGCAAATGAAGAAAATATTTTATGTTTCCAAGTTGCAAACAGTGCGGTCGCAGGTGTTAAATTTGTGCTAATTTGAGTGAAAATATTATATAAAAAGTGTAATAAAAACTATAAAATGTTAAAGAAATCTTAAAATTGCAAAAAAAAAAACAGTAACAGTTTTAACCTAAAAACAACTGCGAAACGTGAGCATAAAGAAATTCGCGATGAACAGCTGATTTTGACATCAATGTAGCTTTATTCTGGTTTCTACTCCATTCCTCTCCGTGATGACCTTACCTTATAATTCTGCCATGCGCAGGCCCAAGGTTCATTAATATAGGTTAAGTCACTTGAGAGAAGCTCGGTCGAACTGCCAGAATGGATGAAAGGAAATCAAGGAAAAAAAACACGAATCTGTACAATTTTTAGCTAACAGCTACTTTGACAGTTCAAGCAAAGGCGGAAAAAGAGTCCTTTTCTCTCAATTGACTTAACCTATATTAATGAACCTTGCGCAGGCCTGTTTAATTTACGATTTGTTATTTTTACGCGAAGCGTAAAAAGCGTAAGTTTTCTTTGTTGTTGTTTTGCATGCAAACGCAAATACACTAACACGCGTATTACAGGGTTGCAAAATCATTGAATACGGCAAACACATACTGAGGTGCTCACAGTTTCAAAAATAACAAATTCTATAAATACGCTTTGTTAATATACGTTTAAACTGCGAATAGCCTAATTGTTTAACAAAGTTTCTGTGTTTGCCAAAAAGAAACCTTAATTTAAATATTTCATTTTTTTATTGAAGCGAAGCTTTTTACGCCTCGTTCTTTGATTTGCTTGAGTGAAATCCGAAAAACTTACGACAGATTTTTTCTTAGATGGTTTCTTTCTTGCTTGCTCTTATTACAACAAGAACATTTAATATTAAAAATTTGTTTTCGCCGGCCGCGGGATTAAACTCGCACCCTCTGATTAAGAGTTCTATACACTATTCACCAGGCCACAAAGCTTTGCTAGAAAGAGTTTTTGATTCAATGTTAAGTATAACAGAAGCTATGCTGCAATAGATTGTCGTAATCTATCAACAGATAGAGGATTGTGTATTAGCTTTACTACAACAACTAAAAAAAAATTGTTTCTACTTGCCACAAGATGTCACCGGCATCGGTGTGTTTTGTTTTTTGTTGTTGTAAATGCTCGAAGAAAAACACCTATGCTGGTGACATCTTGGAGCAAGTAGAAGCAAATGTGTGTTAGTTTTTGTAGGATAGTCAATACACAATCATCTATATATTAATAGATAATGCTGCTATGCAGCAACATAGCTTCTGTGTTACTTAATATTGAATCAACAGCTCTGCGTAACAAAGGCTTTTTGGATTGGTAGATAGTGTAATGAACTCTTAATCAGTGGGTACGGGTTCGATCTCCACGGCGGGTGAAGAATTGTTTTTTAATAATTTGATATTCAATTTTCTTTTTGTGATGGACCCAAGCAAAAAAGAAACATCAATTCTAATATAAGAAAACAATGTCGGAATAACGAAATGTAATGAAATATACTGGTGTGAATATTAATTTACACGCATGTTTTTAAATTTACTTTATATTATTTAAAATTTTTTAATTTTAAAGTAAATTTATTATAAAGAAAAACTATTAAGCTATCAAAACTATGTAACTGTGAAAAAACTTCGTTTCTCTCGTGTGTCCAACGACGCACCTTTTTTAGAGAAAAAATATTTTGTGATGTTTTGAGAATATTTAAACCCCTCATACAGCCTCATTGATCCCAAATTCGACACAACAATTTATACAAAACGGGCAGAGCCTGGTTTTTACAGGCATTTTAAGGAGCATCATATAGATTCGAAAAAAAAAAAATTTAAAAAAAAAGTTGCGCACCTTGGCACTCCCAGGGCTTAAAGAAGACATAATAATTATTAAATAAAAAAAATAATAATTTTGCAAATGTGAGGTATACCATCTTGTTTTTTATTTGGCAAAATGTTTAACCAAATTTTTCGTTTTTACGCATATATATCCTTAAATACTGTTTTATAGCGCCAAAGATTTTGAAAGACTTGTTATTGTATTTATTTCATTTCAAAAGAACATATCTTATTTATGAATCCTGCCAGTTTTAAACTCTTTTGGATGTTAAGAAATACTTAAAACATATAATTAAGTATAATTTTATGTTATACATTCAAAAATTTTAGTATTTTTTGTAGAAAGCGTATTCAGAATTTAGAGAATTGATTTCGAATTTTTTCAGTCTAGCATCTCTTTCGCATTGTATTGTTATGATCTCGCTAAATTTGATATCAAAAGAAAACCGTCCCAGCTCTGGGGAGCCGGTCCGTTCACATCTGGATATCTTTAACCAGCGGATAAAGTATTAGATTTTCAGTAGTTTCAGATGCCAGAAAATATCCACTGATTAAAGATACCCAGAGGTGAACAATAAGGCCATAAGTCCTTAAAGTTTTTTAATGACAGAAATCATTTCGAGCAACTTTTGTAAAGTCAAAAATTTACTTACGACTTCCTATTTAATTAATAACTTTTTCTCGAGAGTGAAAACTATTTAAAAATTAAAACGTGAATAATTTCTGGAAGGGAATTGCATGAGCTTTTCATTTTTGATAAGAAAAAAAAGGTTACCACATGACTTTTCAGAGGAAAAAATTAAAAGTATGCCCAGCGAAAAAAAAAAAAAACGAAATGGCCATTTCTGCCCTTGAAAGGAGTTTGACCGAGCGTCTTATGATCAATTGTGTTGTGTGTGTGTTTTTTTTTTGCTTTAGTTGAGATTCCGCAATTGAGGGATGCGGACAACCCTTTCATACAATTAAGCATGAGACCACAGTTGAGTTGTAAAATGTTTGAACACAAATGATCGAGAACTGGACCTACATGTTTTACGCCGACTCCGAACGGCTTATGTTCGCAAGAAGCTTTTCATGGCAGTTTTTACTCTCTGAGGTTTGCCATTGTCTGCAGAGAGGTGACGGCCGAACAGAAAAATTAATTCAATTGAAAAAATTTTCTGTGTCAGATGGATGATTCGAACCTGGGTTCTCTAGCGTAAGCGTCACACACTCTACCCACTACGCCACGGCCGCCACTAGTAGGTTCAGTGAGCCAAAGTTATGTTTTTATTTCGAATAACTGTTTAACCAATGGGGTCCTCGGATTGGGAATGACGGATATAGAAAATATATTTTTCAACAAATAAATTTATTTTGCCAAGCTACGTTGTCATTCGGTTGGACATGTTGATTATTAATCGGATTGAGTTCGATTTCTGGGATGTATCAATAGAAAAGGAAACTTTTTCAAATTTACTTCATGTTTTTTTTCTTTTTTACAAAACTTGCTTTTAATATCAAGAAAATTGTCATTTAAAAGCTTTAAATCATAATAAAATGTCCAATAAATAGTGAATTTCCAAAAGATGAAATGAATTGTAATGGAACTCGATCCCCTATATTTGTGGTGTTTTTTTTAATGATTATGTTACTTCATACATCATCTTGCCAACAAAAACAAAAACAGAAAAATAACGATGACTTGGACAACAGCTTGGTTGGCACTAAAGGAGATCTGTACGAAGTGTTCAAAAAACGTCTGGAAAAATTCAACAGTGAAATGTCCCTGAATGCAGACGGTTTATTTGATGAGAAGCGTTCTAAAACGCATATAGCGGATGAAAAGAGATCAACAATCAGGGAATGTCTCTATGAGGAATACAAAAAACGTTTGGACAAAATTAATAATGAACTCTCGTTGGACGGAGAGAAGGTATTTGATAGAAGTGGTCGTAATACAATCAAAGAAAATGCTGCTAAAAGTGGACCCAGTGTTGCTAAAAGTCAAATTGAGGAGGTCCTACATGCGCTAATAAGCGATAACGTGTTGCCCTTAGCATCAGAGCATGTTATCAAAAATAAAAATGCGGAAATTGGTACTAAAGAAAAAGAATTGAATCAGGTCAATAGTGGAACACCACAGCACATAGTTGATGGAGATGATGTTTTAAAAAATAAAGATTTAAGTAAATTACAAACAGCCGAACATGTTTTAGAAAATTCAGTCACAGATGATAAATTGACTAACAATAAATTCGACAACTCCAACGGTGAAAATGTGGATAAGAAGTCGAATGTAGTCAAATTACTCATACCTGATATGCAGTCGAATAAAGCCAAATTAATAACAACTCAAAATAATGAACCAATTTTTAAAGATAAAACTTCGACAATATGTCGACGCCAAACAGTAGAATCTACTGTGGATAAGGGAGAACGCGATACTAAATTGGACGAAATGTCTGCAGAATTGATACCAACTGATTTAAGTCCTTCATATCCTGGAGTATTAACCAAAGGTATCAACCCCAATATGATTCCTGCTGCTCATGGTGCCTCAACGCTTTTGAACTCAGTAGCAAGTAAACTGAAAACAAGCCCGCTTGATCTTGCCAAAAAACTAGCTACAGCTACAGATGGTTCTACTAATATAAAAAATGACCCAAAGCTGACTAAATTGCTGCAAAAATATATAGAAAACTCTGGTAAAGTCTTGTGATTTTTAGGTTTGAAGTCGGGAGCTGCATACAGACAATACCGCACTTTTTTGAGTTATAAAAAAGAAACATTTATATGTGCTGCAATGTGTCCAATCACTTATCATGTGATACATTGAACAAGAAAAAAAGTGTATTCTTATAATTTTAAGTTATCATTTTTTTGGAAATTCAAAAATTGTGTTTGTGATCATGGTAGAATAAAAGAAGGTAGATGCATTGCGGACTGCGGTCTCTTTCTCATAGCCAAAATTGTCAAAATCAATACAAATCACTTTTTTGTTTACATTTTTCCAATTAAAGCTTTCTCATCGCTTTCAGATTTTCTATGAGCAGTCAGATTCGTTTTGACAGTTATGGCAGTTTGCCTCTCTGAAATGCATCTACCTTCTCTTGTTCTACCATGTTTGTGATGTGCTAAAGTTGTGCTGCAATATGCCGTAGAAAGATAAAAAGTTATCATATTTGAGAAACTTAGAGCGTACTTTTTCAAATAAATAAATTAATGGAAATTGTGCAGTAAATGTTAAGGTTTGCTCACGTTTGCTTAACGAAATATAAAAATTCAGTCGTCCGTCCCTGTTAGAATGAACCAGGTAGATGCAAGGAAGAAAGCGTAGACTCAAAACTGTCAAAGCTCTTAGAATGTTAGAAAACGGAATATAAGCAAACTGAAAAATTTTTGGTTGACAAAAATAGAGACAAGTACATTGAACCAAAAGTTATATAAATTCAATGAATAAATTCATTGTCCATAAGAATAAATCATTTATTTTGCGTCAAAGTACACGTTCATTTGCTCAATGTATACCCGTCCATGCTTTTTAAGAACCATTGTTCTTATAAACAATGTACCATACATTGATTTCAAAGTACAGATTCATAAAAAAATTGAGATTAAAGTTATGTTATTCATAAAGTGCTTATCAAAACGTTACGACACCAAACAAATTGTATTAAACATTCTCGGCACAGAATGAGAGAACAAACTTTATAACTTTAAGCAAAGCATCTTTATCAGCTCTAATCATTGATTTGAAGGAGTACCGTTAGTTAGCGTTGAAAAGCACTCAATTCTGCTTAGCTGCAATCGTATCAAAACTATACGACAGTCATATAAAAGCTCATCATTAGAGAGGTCGTGTCATTGTCAGTCTGAATATAAACATCAATTGTAATTCCCAGAACTTGTTGAGTAAAATATTGTGCGGGACTTTTCTATCCAGAGAAGAAAGGTGCAAAATTTTTGCATATAATGACCAGGGGCTAAATTTTTCACAAATTTAAGAAAAAATTGTTCGTACACGTTGTGTTATTGCCTCCTTTTTAAAAAACCCGAAAATTTACGGCAAAAAATATATAACAGATCGTTATGCTAAGCTTTCGGAGCGTGATAAGCGCATAATTATTAAGAAAGCCAGGAATTCAACCATATTTTGTGCCCAACTTGCAAGCAAATGCAGCCAATCAGTTTCGAAAATGACGGTTTGACGAGTCTTAAACAGTTCCGATTGTTCCAATTGTTATATCCATAATGAAGAAAGCTCATAAGTCGGCGCGGCTTCAATTTCATCATTAAATAATTTGGATACCAACTCGGATTCGGTATTTATATACTAGTTATCTTCCTAACACGTCTTGTGAATGGCACCCCACACCATGCCGGAAAAACCACCAAAGTTTCTTTTGGAAAATATAATCGTTTCTTAAACCCCTCCAGTAGTCTGGGCCATTCAAGTTAAATTTCTTTTCGTCTGAAATGATACATGTTAGGAGGATAACTATTATTATACCTGATGAGCAAAATGATGAGACCACCCCTATTTTTTTTACACAGTGTTATGGAGAGCAAAAGTTAAAAAAGTAAGTATAAGAAAAGAAAGAATATTGAAAATAACTGTTGATCTGCCAACAACAACAATATTGTATTTTGTTTTATTTACCTTTTGTGCATTTGTTTACTTTTTGGGATGAGCAAAAAGATGAGACCACGTGCTTACATTTTATTCGTACTGCTGTTTTTGTGAATTAAACGTTACTTAAATTTAAATTTATTAAATCAATTAAAGTTAAATTAAATTTGTGAGAAAATAAAAAAATGGTAGTTGGAAAGCAGCTTACAGAGCGAGAACAAGGAGAAATTTGTGCTCTGTCAAGTAGAGAAATAGCCAGGAAAATAGGTAAAAATTTGAGATTAATGAATATTTACCTAAATTTGAATTTATTGGTTCATTGGTACAATGTAAAAAATCATTAATTTGTTGACACCATCGAAGCAATGAACGCAATCATTAAACACAAAACCAGTTTATGAAGTCATCCAATGTGCCAATGAATTGTCCATTAAAATGAATGAATTGCAGTTTATAAACGCGATTCATTTATTTTAAGAACGATAATTTTTTGAGTGTAGTCCTGGAGCTTTTTTAAAGAATTTCTGTTCCAATTGAATTTATTCAATAAAGTTTTGATTACTTAATACTGCAATGACATGTATCTAAGTCATAAGCCGCAAACTCTCTACGAAACATTGCAGTATAATTTGATTGTAGCTCCGGAATTTCTGAAAAATGTTATTGGCTGAGCTAATTCACATTATCCCTACGGCACATTGCAGTACAACTTGAGCAAATTATAGCACAATTTTTGAATTTTTGTAAAGGAAATGGCGACGCTATGTTTAGATTTAAAAGTACCACCCCATTAAAATTATACGATTAAAACAGTTTAGTTCTAATGCGGCATATGATGATTCATTTTTAGTTATTTATTTAAATATCAATCTTAATAGACTTTGTTTTGTCTTATCCATAAATAGTTAATGTGAATTCGAATGGAAGAACCGCAAAAGATACTGCAGCAGATGTTGCACTAACAGAATCATTGTGTATGCCACAAGATTTGCCACATTATCAGATTACCGCTCTGCCCCAAAACAGTCCACCACCCCAGATTCAGACCCAGTGTCCGCTGCCTGGCCCTGTCCAAACATTGGAATATAATTCTGTATCGAATATTTTGGAAAAAGTCTTGACTAAGCTTGAACAAATTCAAGAATCAAAACCAGATAACATGTCGGACAAATTTTGTGAAGTGGAGGGTAAGTTCAAATATGCTAGAAACAATACAGATTGTAGAGAAAATGGATAGAGATAGTGAAAAATTGTCTTTCTATATTGTAGGCGCACCTTGTGAAGTTCTCGGTATTTGGAACTCATACGTTATGGGACTTCGGTTTGGAATTAAGTCAGGTTCAGGAACCGGAAGTAAAAGAAGATTTGACGCAAAGTGTACCGAGCCAGAGAACATTGTTCTTAACATAGATGTGCAAGAAACAACTCCACCAAAACTTCATCAGATAATGGATACAGGTTGGAAATTTACTGGAAGTTCTATGAAACAGCTTGGTGGCCCGTTTTTTATAATATCAGAAACGCGTACACAAAACGTTCTAGCTACTTTTGCAGGTTTGTATTTTTTTGCTTTCTTCAAGAAATGTGATTTCTTCTTGGGTTTAGGATTTAATGCTAAAATAACTAAAAGTAACCATGAGTCAGAGACCCAGCAGAAAACTCGCTCAGGCCTCTTATAGTCAGACTGGAATTCAGGACTGTATTTCTTAACATAATAATGCCACCATTATTCAGTTTAGATTTCAAGGCTTAAATTTAAAAATAGTTCAGGCTTCCTTTTTGCAGAACTCTATTCTAACCTGAAAATAAACAAACAATCAAAGGCCGAATCGCCGCTTTCGTGAACGTACAACTCGTCACGGAATCGTCTTCAGCTCATCATTGAATTGCATTCAATTAGCACAATTTTAGGTGACGAGTTGTACGTTCCCGGAAGCGGCGAATGGGCCCCAGATCTCTTCTTTTTCTATTCAGAATTCATATCTGAATTTGAAGTAATATTTAAAAAAAGTAATATGTACCAAATTTCAATTCTAAACAGGTGAACAATTGCATGAGAAAAATCAGGGCATAAATTTTCTGCTGGGAGAGCTATACTCGTATATTGCTCAGACACATAGTCGAGATTCTTCTTTGAGAAGGAGGGGGAGTTTTTTAATGAATTGTAATGCGTAAAACTTTTGGGAAGTTATAACCGTCAAAAATATAAGCTCCGTTTACTACTACCTTCAATTAAAGTTCGAGTAAAGTTCAAGCTGTAAAAGTAATTTATTTATCTGTCAAAATGAGAAAATTTATCAAAAAGTACGGAAACGACTTGAAGCAGTCTCAAGCCCAATTGCTGTTGACACAATTTTGTAATAGAAAACAAGTGAGCTGTTATACATGAAAGTGGAATAACTCCACTTTTATACATAATGAGTTATTTAAAGGTTTGCTTTTGATAAAATTTAAAAATATTGGCAAATATTAACTGGTTCAGAATATGTTATTAGCATTGTATGAGCTGCTCAGAGCACAAGTAGCGTAAGTCCATTTTTTAAGGAAATTGAGTTAAGTACGTAGAAGTGAAGAGGAATACGTAACCTATTTATGACTCCGGGTTAGAAACTCTTAGCTTATGTAATCTCTGAATAATATGCAATACTTAGTAATTGTTCTGACAAATTATATAATTTTTTCAGAGGACAAGTGGGATAAGTTCATTCATTTATATCTCCCTTAATAATAAAGACAATCCCTGGAGGAAACTTTTGTTCGACTTCTGGAACTAAATGCTATCATTCCTCATCAAAACATTCTTAAAAATATCTCGAATTATATTTCTACAGCGGAAATGAAAAATTTAAAAAAAAGTTCAGAGGACAAATGGCGTAAGTCCATTCGTTTTATATCTCCCTTAATAATGAAGATAATCACTAGTAGGAAGTTTTGTTTGACTTCTGGAACTAAATGCTATCATTCCTCATCAAAACATTCTTAAAATATCTCACAATAGATTTCTACAGCGGAAATAAGAAATTTTAAAAATATGTTCAATTTAGTTTGCAATATTCTTCATTATTTTTTTGTATTATTAAGCTAATTTTTTACGATATGAATAGCTCTTTTTATTCTCTTGACATAGTTTGTAAGCAAAACTGAGTTCTTTATACATAGAATTTCTAATAAGAATTTTTCTAAATATTCCATTTTCTCAAAACTACCAAAAGTGGACTTACGCCACTTGTGTTCTGAGCAGCTCATATATCGTATAAATTTTATTACGTAATAGTTATTTTTAATATAATTAAAGAATATAAACGATATTTTACTCACAAATTCACTTGCAACACTTTCAAATATAACTTATGATCCTTCCACCAACAACGAAATCAACATAACTATCGCCTCAAATATTCACCACCACCGCAATGACTCAGAACATAAATTGATAGGTCTGTTTCCGTACTCGATTGTTGTAACTTGCAATCTGCTTATGATATAATTATACCAGGTAACTTTGACAACTGGCTTTTTTTCTCAGGGCACCGACCACCAATTGAAGCTACTCGAACGCGTTTCTTTACACATATTTCCAAGCACGAGAGAGAAGAAGAACAAGCAAAATGTCACTCTAAATTACTCGAACTTGAAAAATTTCTTCGAGCACGAATCTCGAGTTTCAAACAGCTGATTGTTAAAGTAAAAAAATGTAATTATTGTGAACAAAATTAGCAAATTAATAAATAAGGTTAAAATATGCAAAACGAACGGAAGAAGTGATGATCTTCTAAATATACTGCTACCCAATGCTTCTAGCTTATCTGAAAGTATTTTAATTTTGCATTTTTTAAATATACCAACCAGCCAATTCAATTTCTATTTGATTTCAATTATCAGATGATGTGCTTGAAACTTACTTGAAGTTGTTTCCGTACTTATTGACATATTTTCTCATTTTGACAGATAATCAAACTACTCTCTATTACTCGAACTTTACTTGAAGTGAGTACGGAAACAGACCTGATATGTGGTAAAATTTTCTGAAAACATTTTTTTTTTAAAGCTGTGATCAGTGAAACCCGCTTAAGTACCACGCCTAAAAATGTCAGCATTTTAAGGTATTTAAGTGGGTTGGGTACTTAAGAGGGTAAACATTTATCACTTTTTATGAAATATATTTTGGGTACTCAAGCGGGTTAGGTACTTAAAGCGGGAGGTACTTAAGCGAGTTTCACTGTACATCTTTTTTTTTTTTTTTTTGTAAAAAAGCCCAAATAATAACACAGTGTGTAATTTTTTAAGCCATGGCAAAATAACCATATACGAACACCACTACGTGATAAAAGACCAAAAAAGAAAAGACACTCTGTCTCCCAGTTTTGTCCAAAGTTCTCCAGGTTTTTTTTTATGGGCCCCCAAAGAAGTGGGGCCTCGGTGTCATTTTTGGAGAAAGTGATAATTTTTTCAAGCTCATATCTTGCAAACCGTTCGGAATTTTGATTTACTCTCTGAGGCAAAGTTGTAGCTCTTGTCATAAAGAACAAAAATTGTTAGCATATCAAATCAAAACAAACTTCATCTTTAAGGTCAAAATCGCAAAAAACTTTAAAAAATTCAATTTTTTTCTTACCTTTTTTCCCCTGTTCAGGTCCATAGGTAGCAAACCGTTCAAAATTCAAGGAAACAATCAACTACAATAATCAACCTTTGCAAAAAAAAGGAATGCAAAACAATGCATCAATAAAATTGATATTACCTCTGCAAGCAATGCGTCGAGTTTTTTGCCTTTGTACCGTTTTTCCATGGGCATTGTGGTTTGGTGAAACCTTTCTCCTTGCTCATCGGATTCGGTAGGGAGTGGTTTGATAAAATCGTCAAAATGAAAATGAAGAAAATGCAGCTTTAATGTCATCGATGTGCCGATTTTCTCAAAATAATACAGCATTTATTTCACCCATTCTCTTGCTTCCGGTTTCGCGTCTCGATCCCCTCTCAAGACTCTGGTGCATACACGCTGAAGGTAAATCCATGCCATTGAATGATTATAATCATGAAGCGATGATTCAAAGTTGCTATTGAATAGCTTTCTAATGTCAGGGCCATTAAGTACGCCTGTTAAATGAAGACAAAAAATAAAGACAGAAAAGAAAACATTAACAAAGTGAAAGTAGTACAATGAGGTGAACAAAAATTCGTTTTAAATTTATTACAATACCTTCTTTAATTTTGTCATCGCTACGCTTTGGGAAAACGCTTTTCAAATAGTCGAATGCGTTTGGATAATTTACAACGGCCACTTCGATGAATTTTTTAACAATTCCTAATTTTATGTGGAGCGGTGGCAGCAAGATGTCTTGAGTATTGTCTATTAAAGGTGCATTCCTCAGTTTATGTTGTTTCATTTGTTCCTCCACGAATAACATTGGTATTGATTCAGAGGTGAGTGTGAATCCCAATTACAAAGAAAACAAAAATTTCTTTCATGTTAATACCCATTGCTAGCGGAATGGAAGGTTTTCGGTTCGACACATGCAACAACACTGCTTTCAAGCTTGAAACAGAACCATCAATAAATATTCTCCGCTTACTAGCGATGTAGTTCATTCCCATTTTTACCACCAAAGCTTTTACATCGTTGCAGTAAGCGAACGAATTGTCATCATTTAGAGTGTCGAGTGTAGAGGCTCTGTAATTCAGCTTGCCGTAGAGTTCACATTACCATGTGTGAGTTTTCTTTGCTTTAAAAACGCTGTCAAAAATATGGCAAGTCGTTCCGATATTCCCAATATGGCCACAATGAAATTCATTTCCATTTGTGTTATTAGTTGTGGTCCATCTCTTCCCTGTTGGGGCTCATAATCGGTATCAAATGGATCTTCATAAGTAACACCACTTGCTCTAGTCATTCCTGTACTGTACTACGATCTGGAGTTGGCGGCCTTGGTGATACAAAATTTTCAGGTGCAATCACTGGTAGTGTGGCTGTTACAGTTGCTTTATAAGTTTTGTTCCTCTGAGCATATCGATTTAGACCACATGTGTAATTTACGCATGCATAGCAACTGGTTTCATCATGATCACCTGGGAGACTAATCCAGCTTACCGGCTTACAATACATCATACTATGTTTGCCTCCACTCAACCATGCCATGAGATAGTTATACGATTGGCGACACACTGTATTAGGTGTGTTATTTTCACCGGTCAAGTCTTCTTCGTCGAAAAACAACTTATATGCTCTCTTGAATTCACTAGTTAAAAGATTCTTTTCTTTTTGAAATTTTGTAACCTTTTTTTTCTGATTTGATGACCGCAAACGTAGCAAAATAAATCAATATTTTCACACTGCATATTGAAATTGTCAGTTGCCAATGTTGTGTGCGAATTATGCTGTAGCACTTTCACTTTTTTTACTTTCACTTTTTTACTTTCATCGCTGAGCTCTCGTTGAAGTCGCACTGTGTAATGCCTCGATGTGAGCGTCGTGTCGCTTTTATATTGTGTGCTGCGTCCCTTGTTGCGTGTGCTGAGCTTACTGCATTGCCTGTGCTGCTGCGGTCGGTGCGTGATCGCGTGATACCTAAGCGCTACCTAAACGGTGTTAACTCTTGGACAAACACATGGTTCTGGCCAGGCATATTTCATTTTTGTGCGTTAATTAAACATACAAGACATTAAACATGACAAGAGCTACAATGTGAATTCAATGCAGATGTTTGCTTCCAGGTAGTTTTTTGACACAAGTTTTTTTGATTTTATATGTTCACAATTTCATATTTATAACAAGAGCTACAATGTGTTTCTAGGTATTTTTTTTATATTTTGGGTTGTTTTTATGTGAATTCAGTGCAGATGTTTGCTTCCAGGTACTTGTTTGATAGTTTGGGCACGGGAACTCACCCACCAGCTTGAGAATTTTTATTAGAATGCACTTACTATCAGTGAAGGTACAGTGCACTCACACACTCGGCCTCCTGACTGACAATTATTTACGTTCAAAGTTTTGAAATCAACATTTTTTTTAAGAAATCGCTTATTTTCTTACACTTCAATTGTTTCTAAGCGAAATTTTGGCTCCCAGAAAGTACTTTTGTTTGAAAAACCTCACTATCTCCGGTTTTAGAAGGGTTAATGCGGAGTATTATACCTAAAAAAAAAAGCTTGAAGTGTTGTCTTTTACTGAGTCTAGGAAGAAATAAGGTTACTAGGGCTGTTTTTTGAGAAAACCAGATTTTTATTAAAAAAGTGAGGTTAAAAAATCTTTTTTTTTTTAATTTGACCCAATGAGTTAATATAGAGTTTTATACAGATTTATATCGTTTTCAAAGGTCTTCTCCCATCTCAACCAGATCGAAATGGGTGAGATATAAGCGATTATATACTCAAGCTATAAAGGCCTATAACTCAAGAAGTTGGATCGGCCTTCTTAAAAAAACTTTGGGGTTTTAATCAGCGCTGTAATCCCTACCAGACCAAAGAAGATTGGCGCATTTTTCATAAAGTAAATTTGTTCGTAAAAGCGGAAATTAAAAAAAAACGCTTTTTGGGCCATTTTTCGCTCATTTTTTAAAGTTTTTTGCGATTTTGACCTTGAAGATGAAGTTTTTTTATTTTATATGTTGTCTATTCTTTGTTCTTTATGACAAGAGCTACAACTTTGCCTCAGAGAGTAAATCAAAATTCCGAACGGTTTGCAAGATATGAGCTTGAGAAAATGATCATTTTTTTCCAAAAATGACACCGAGGCCCCACTTCTTTGGGGGCCCATAAGAAAAAACCTGGAGGACTTTGGGCAAAACTGCGCGACAGGGGTCTTTTTTTTTGGTCTTTTATCACGTAGTGGTGTCCGTATATGGTTATTGTTTTTCGTGTTGCACTGTGTAATGGTTTAGGTGCTTGTCTTGTAAGCGCGGGCATCTCGCTCAAACCTGGCTAGCGCATTGTTTTTCGTTAGTTTTTTTTTTAATTTTAAATATTTACGTATTTGTTCAAAAACTACCTGGTTTTTCGAAAAATTAAAAACTTTTTGGATAAACTTTATTTTTTTTCCTTCAGTGTATTTTCATGTATTCTTATTTTGTTGTCTTACTTTATATATTCTTTTATTTTCAATGCAAGTTCTATTTATGTGGCGCCACTAGTAAGATGTTTAAGAATATAGATGATATGATCGATAGACCGGGGAATGCAGAAAACTTCAAATTCGGCCTATAGATTCTACATGGCTGGATTAGGTTTTTTGAAAGCCTCTTGCATATTGCATACAAATTACCTCTAAAAAGTGGCAGGCTAGAACTGAGTCGGGAAAAAGAAAAATTTCTGAAACCAAACAAAGAATTCAAAAACAATTTAAAGAAACTTTGTGATTAAACGTTGATCAATCTAAGACTGGTTTTGGAAACACAAACGATGGTAATACAGCGAAACGTTTTTTTTTTCAAAATTGACAAAAAGGATTGAATTTGAATTTAATAAAGCAAATGCACGTACTGCTAATTGTAGTGTCTAGTGGGCACAAAATCACCATAGAGAAATTTAGAATATTTACATATAAAACAGCTACACTTTTTTTTTAACTATATTCATGGTACAACATGCAACCGACTTTTATACACGTGCTAGAAATTGTTGATAGCGCTCTTTTGCCTATTGGCCCACTATCGGAAGAAGCACAAGATGCGCGAAATACTTACTTACTTACTTAGGTGGCAGTAACAACCCGTGTCCGGATTTCGACCGACCTCATTAGCTCTCGCCAGGCGCCTCTGCTTTGCGCGCGCCTTCTCCAATCGGATACACCAAGTGCGGTTAGGGCTTCCTCAGCCTGGTCGGCCTTCCATCGGAGGCATGGTCTCCCTCGTCGTCGTTGACCAGCGACCCTTGCCTCGAGCACCTTTTTCGCTGGAGCTTCGTCGTCCATACGATGGACATGTCCCAGCCAGCGTAGTCGCTGCACAGTTATACACCGAACTACGTCAATGTCTTCGTAGAGCTCATACAGCTCGTAGTTCATTCGGATGCGATAGTCATCGCCGACTCGAACAGGACCGAAGATTTTGCGAAGAACTTTTCTCTCGAGCACCCCCAGAGCGGCTGCGTCAGTTTGCGAAACTACCCATGCCTAGCGCCATAAAGCAGCACAGGTAGAACGAACGTCTTGTAGAGTGTTAGTTTTGTCGATCGAGAGAGGGCTCTGGAACTTAGTTGCTTACTGAGCCCGTACTAGCACCTATTAGCAATTATTGTTCTTCGCTTTATCTCAGATGCGCGAAATAAGGATTTTAAAAAATATTGGGAATTTCATTCCACGATAAGTCCAATCAAGATATTCTAAAATTTCTTTTGTCGAGCTCTCATCCAATTATTTCAAGCATGCGAAAGTTGCCCAAAAAAAAAGGTTCATCCCTTGCCAGAGCAGGCTATTGATTTAATTATTCGCGATGATTGTGATGATGATAATTTCGATGATGGTGACGATGCTGATGATGATAATGATGGTCTCGATGAAGATGAATATTTAATTCAAGACAGTGCCTTATGGTATTGTTATTTACATGTTCTTTAATTGAAAACCATATGTTCTTAATAAAACAATATCCAAATTAACGTGAAAACTACGTGTTCTGACTAACTATAATGGTATTAAAAATAAACTAATAAAAAATCATGAAAATATAGCTTCCTTGAATTGAACCGCGAAAATAGGGCTTCTTGTCCCATTGTGCGGCGTTTTAAAATTCATTTTCGAAATTTTAACAAATAATTTCTGTTTTATATGAAAACAAACCAAATTTATTGTTTTTTTTTTATACGATTTCGATCTAGGTTACTGTCGTACATGTGGTAGCATAGATACTATTTTTGGTTCATGGACTTTTGTGTTTCCTTCAAAAGATTGTCAAGATATAACTGTTGCGGTAGAAAATAAGCGGGATATTTTTCGACGAGACCTTTTGGATGCAAAGATTGGAGAACGTTACAATAGCGCAAATTGTGAAAAAGGCAAGAAGGGAAAATGTATACCGAAACACAAGTGATTGACTGCTCAACTATTCCATGCCATGTTTTGCTCAATGTATAATGTAAGACTTTAATAATTATTGTAATTGTTCCATTGATAGTTTATTTATATATATTTTCTAATAAGAAACTTTTAGTTGTTTGATATGCGAAGTATTGTGCTTAATCATTTTATATTTAAATATTTTTAATAAAGACTATCAGCTATCAATCCTTCATGGAGTTTGATCCATTTTCGTTTAGTATAAGGAAACTGTTTTTAAGAGCATATTTTTAGTAATCTCCAGAATTTCCGCCACTAGGATGATTACGACTGACATTCTCAATAGCCGAAATCAACTGCATCATTTGTCCAGTGAAGCGACCAAGGCAACTCCTATCGATGGTTGTTTGTTGTGTTGACATATTTTTGCAGAAATGCAATTTCTCTAAAGCTAAATTCATGATATTCTGTTGAACATTTCCCTTATTTGCAAAGCTTGGAGAGTTCTGTAAGCGTTGAAGGATTTTCCTTTGATATGGAGCAGCCTCAGGATTAGCTATGGAAAAATGATTCCAATTATCATTTGGAGTATATGAGGCAAATTCTTGTCGGGAAGCAGCTAAAATTGCAGAAACCTGTCGATCAACCTGTTCGTTTGTTTGCCAATTATTTTTTTCAGCAGAGTTGCGTTCTTCTGTTGATAATGAGAAATCTTGCCAGCTGCTTCTGTAGGCCTGTTTAAACAAATGATATGTGAATTATTTATGAAAATAAGTTTTATAATTATAAAAATTAAATACCTGACAACCAACGGCAATGGCTACGACTAAAAGTACTGTTAAGAATTTCATGTTATAAACTATTGGATTTGCACAGTTCGAATGATGTTCAAAATTTTAAATTTATACGTTTTTATAGGAAAATGGAAATATATGCTATTGATAAAGCTCAGGTTTTGAAGCGTAGATTTTTGAAAAAAGTCGGCACGTTTGTGCACTTCAACACTTTCTTATCACACTAAAGTGCAACAAATTAATAAATCGTTTCATCTCAACTATATTTCGATCAATAAACTAAGTTCTTTGACTTTAGTTCGATTAAAATTGTTTTTTTTTTATTTTCTTATATTCATTTGAATAATTACGAACTTGTTGCTTTACTTTCAAAACGCCTCTACCACAAGAATAGATTAGGTTCTATTTTAATAAGACATTAATTTATTTCATTATAATAAAACATAGTGTGCATATAATATTTAGAGTAAGAAGATATTGTTATTGAATATTATAAGTTTTTTGTTATTGTGTATAAATTTATTTATTCCATTAATCTTATCACTAAATTCAAGACGTTTACAGTTTTTATCCCAAAGTATACGTTCAAGTTTTAAACTAATTGCAATTTTATTCCTTAATAACTAAAAATATACCATGCGTCAGGTGTAACGTACATGATAGATATTTACTTCCACAGCTTGATGACTCCATCGCGTGCTGCTGAAGCAATGTAGTTTTGACCCCGATCAGTTTTACACAGCAATAAGTCCGTTATTGCATCATGATGGCTTGCAGAGGGCATATCAGGGCCAGATCTGGGAATTTCTTCCGTGGAACCACGCAATGATGTCATATCAGGTGCGTTTCCCAAGAAAATGATTTGTTCCTCAATAACTTGACTGCCATCAATTAAACGCGAGCTGAAAATTCAACAGTTAGAGTACAATGTAGATTATATGTTTTAAGGTGCCAACTTGTAATTAAAGGACATGTCAGCGAGATTGTCTTTTGAAGACGGAACGATCAATGCTGAACTTTTCGGTGAAGTTAAATCCCAGAAACGTATACGCTGATCAGAACTTCCAGTTAAAATAAATGGTGAATTATCGACAACACCTGGTAAAATTCCGCAAGTAGTTGAAGGATCATTCTAAAAGATAAAAATATTACTACTTTTCATTCTCGTTTGACGTTTAATTGGAGATTTTTCATAAGATTATCATCAAAAAATTAAATGCAAATGGTTATAGTGCAATTTTAAAACTGAAAAATAACACTACGCTACACACACTCTGTTCTATAAACCATATATACATTTTAGCACAGGGGGAAAAATAAAAATAAACACGCGTAACGTCGTTTTTCATGTACACGTCAGAATTTTTATTTTTTGCGTTTTAAGTTCTGTGGTGCCCACTGTGAGATGGCTCCATACATTTATTAAAAAAAAAAAAAAAATAGGAGTTGTTGGAATTTGGTGAAACTTCATATCTATGAGTATAATGGTACGTTGCCTCCAAAATTGATATCGGGTTTTTTTGTACCGGTTTCGGCTGGTTTAAAAACCGATTTTTTTTTTATTGATGTTATTTTGTTAATACCTATATTCTTTAGGTTTTTTATTCTTTTCGCGGTGATTTCAGAAATTCATTTAATTTTTTTGTACCAGTTACGGTTTTTTATTTATTTTTTTCATAAATTTTTTTCTCAATATTCAATGGTGTTGTTCAAACTTTAAGGGTGTGTTTGGCCAGTCATGTCACGGGTTTTCAAAATTTATTTGAACAACTTTTACATAAATAAAAATTATCTACGGCCACTTTTGGGGGATAAGCTAATGCTTTATATGTTTTCTATATTTTTCCGCTTTGTCACCGAAATACTCAAAATACATTTAGTTTATAACAGGCCATACTAACACTGAGAATTTTTAATATTGTGAAAAAAATTATTGAAACAAATAAAAAAAAACGTAACCTGCGCAAAAAAAAAAAATATGCGTGTGGCCGTTACGCACGATAGAAGTGAAACTTTTACCCAAAAATGGAATTTCTGGAAAGATTACTAAATAATTTAATGAACTTTCCCTCCTTCAGTGCAACCAAATGGTTAAAAAGCAATCTGCTTTCATACCAGTAATAGTTCAATAACTGTCTTTTTTCATAAAGCCAACTAATATATTCAACATAGTGATATCATGGGAAATATCAATTGTCCCTTTTGTTTATGGACAGTTACTGAAAAGTTCAATATTCACGTACAGAATTAGATCACAGTTTATTTTACTTTCGTGACAGTTGGTTATCAAGAGGATTTTTTTATTTTAATGTGATGACTTAAGTCATCCCAAGCTCGATCCTCATAGCACAGACGACAGATCTTACTGTTTTATTTTTTTGTTAATTATGTTTTTATTTATAAATATTCAAAAGAAAAAATTGTCGAAAATCCTGTGTCGGGAATAATGCACTTTCCTTTTCCCTGTTCGCATCGAACCGCGTACAATTCGACTGCAAGTTGTACGTGCTACCATCTCACCATTGCCTCTCTTGCATCAAAGCGATCAAAATACGAACAAACCTGAAAGCAAGCATAGTAAAGAATGTATTGTTTATCCAAAATAATCATCAATCGATTATATAATTTAGGCTTTATTTATATAATTCATTTTCAATTTTTCTTTCATTGGAAATGAAAAACAAACGAGTGATAATTCGTTAATCTCTGAATGAGCGAGCGAATCGTTTATTTGCATTTCTCTTTTTTGTTGCTGTTCACAGCATGAGCTTTTGCAGAGCATAAGCTGATATATGAGCTCGCTCTTTTTTTTCTCCTCACTCAGATTATTTGAAAATGATTCACCCTTTTCAATGATAGTTATATACAGTGAGAACTGAGTTAGTTTGATTTTGATGTCATCATTTTTTTATCATTCGTTTCTATTGGAGTTTGTTTTCTGTTTTTTTACGAATTCGGTTCTGGGGCCAATACTAGGTAAAAATGGGTCGCTGAATCCGAACACAAATAGAGGGGTCCATCTGCCCCATCTGCATTTGCAATATTTTTAAGGGGAACCAAAACATGTGTTTGACTTACAATTTGACTTACAGTGGACAGTTAAACACGTGTTTCGATATCCCCCTAAAAATGTGCAAAGTGGGGGCTGATAGACCCCTCTATTTGTGCGTCTCAGCAATGCTTTCCTCCTTATAAACCCTAAAAAATGGTTAATTTTTACCTATTTTGTTTCCCCTTCGAAATATGGCACTTTTTTCGAAGATTTTTCGAGGATGTTTCGATATCTTTCGATTTAATGTTTCATATCACATCTCGAAGGGGAAGCAAAATAGGTAAAATCTAACCATTTTTTGGGGATGACTATAGGAGGAAGCATTTTTGAGACACACAAATAGGGGGCATATCTTCCCCCATTCACCATATTTTTAGGGAGGAGCCGAAACACGTGCTTGACTTGCAGTGAACTGTTAAGCACGTGTTTCGACGTCCCCCTAAAAATGTGGAAAAGGGGGGATTACAAATTTTTTGCCACTCGAATAACATTCGTCGTCAACCACATCTACAGCGATTGGTACATGTATTCGCGCATGAAAGTTTATTGACGAGATATTCGAAACGTCATTTGAATGCACTCAAGTTGTTCTCTGCTTGGTACACACTTTTTTCATATAAAATATCTCCCTCACCGATAAGTATTAACATTTTTTTTTTAAATGAAGGGGCTTTTTCACTTACAAAATGGCAGAATATTTCGTGAAAAATAGAAATTTTTACATCAAATTACAACCAAAAATTTTAAATGAAAGAAATGAAAGAGGATTTGATGATACTTCGACTAAATTTTAATGTTTTTTGATTTCAGATAATTTCCAGCTGAGATACAGTGAACACCGCAAAACGTCTTTTTCCAAATGCCTTCTTGGAAAAGCTTTTTCGCCGGGTTGTTTTTCGCTTTTTTTTGCATAAAAACATTACAGAATGTTATTAAACTGATACCTTATAATGTACAAAAGGCTTCAATGAATTTGCTCATATTTCGCAAAAACAGTAATTTTTTGCCGTGAAACACTTACTTTCTCCTTAATATGACACTACCAGTCAGTGTTGCCAACTTTTCAATTCTAAAATACATCAAAAACACGAAAAAAATTCGCTTTTTCCACAAAAATGCACCAGATTGTAAGATTTTCAAAAACATGAAACACCAATTTATATTAAAAAAAATTATGGCCGTATTTTGTAAAAAGCAAGCAATCACCTCACTTGAGATTTTTTTGTCTGGCAATTCTTTTCTCACTGAAATTTTCTACGGAAATTTATTACCAGGCCAAAAAACCCCAAGTGATGTCATCGCTTGCGTTTTACAAAATACGGCCATTAATTTTATAATCATTGCCAATTATTTTTATTAAATAGTTAATTTCACAGGTTTTGGCTTAAAATACTTTAACGAAACTTATTAAACGAATTTTAAGCACAAAATTACTTATGCTTTCATATATTTGTAAATTAACCGCCTCATTTTGTATATCGAAAACGCAAACTAACGACAAGCAAAACACGAGAAGCAATAAAATTTTGTATGTAAAAAAGTATTACTCCTCTTGACTTACTTGTCGTTTGTTTGCCGTTTCGATAACAAAATAAAGCAGTAAATTATATTATGAATCGGTAATTGTTTTAATTTGTAAAAAGTTAGTTCTTTAACAGACTTGTAAAAACTTTAAACCTTAATAAACCAACATTTTTATAAGTTTTCATTTTTAATATGAATTATTGTACCTTTTCTAAATATGATATCAAGTCGATTTATGCCACATGGTTGTATGTGTTTTTGGATAGTATCGAAAAATTTAATTTTTATCGAATACTGTTGGTAGAACACTGTTGGTACTTTTTAAAAAAGAAAAAAAATAGTACTTAAGTGTATGTTCTTAAGCACATTTGGTGCCACCGAAATTAAAAAAAAAAAAATGCACCATAAAATACACCAGGCACCAAACTTCATTTTTCTTGCGCCAAAATTTTTAAAATGCACCAAATCTGGTGGAACACAGTTTATACTACGAGTATATGCTCAATGAGAGAGAATAAGAAAATTTCATTGAAATCTGTGCAGTGGCTTTTGAGTTTGTCGAGAACGTAGAACAAACTATCATATCTGATATTGGTGATAAGGACGCAGTTTGATCGAGTTAAGTTTTGGTCATTGCATTGCGTGCATTTTTTAATATTTGCTCATAGCTGTGTTGAAGATCCACTGAGATTTTTGAACAAAAATATGAAAAGTAAAAAATGGAAATACCTGATTGGTATTCGATAAAACTGGTGCAGAGCTTGCCCATAATATAGTCTGACGATGACCTGTTTCTATATTCCACACAGACACCTCATTGTTTGACTGTGATGCTGATATTAAACAGGACGGCTCTGTTGGATGGCAAGTGACTTTGCGTATCCATGAGTCAGCTGGATGCTTTATTTCAGTTATTGGTAGACGAAATCTTAGATCCCAACATATATGCTTGCCTCCACTTGTACCGGTAGCAAGCCACGATCCTGTTGGATCCGCACAAATAGCAGTGATAACACCGTGTCGAAGCTCATTTTGCAATCTCCAAGCACTATCTTGCATGCGAGTGTCCCAAGCTACAATTGAGCCGTACAGAGTTGCATAAATAATAACACTCTGCGATGTTTGATCATATGACTGCATGTCAACCACGGGACCATCATTATGTTCACTAAAAAATTTTAAATTTTATTGACATTCAACTTTTTAAATCAAATACCTTGGCTTACTTTTGCTCCAAATACAATGCTTGCTGTAGAGTCATCTTGGATGAATTTCTATCAATACGCATTATAAGTAAACTACCATCTTTACCGCCTACTGCTAACGATTGCCCACCATCACAGGCGGCAAGTGAATATACTGGAGTATTGGCCGAGTACACTTGACGCGATTTATTTATGCCTTGACTGCCATTAAATTTATTGCAATCCCAAAGACGCACGGTGCCATCAATGCTGCCGCTAGCAAATAATGCACCATTTGGCTTTATGGCAGTCAACTTTATAACAGACTCTGAATGTTCGTGAAGGTGTGCTATCATGGTACCATTCATACGCCAACCAGATGGATATGGGGTGTTGTGCTTCTCGAAATTGTCACGATGAGAGAGGGCCAAAAAGCTATAACGAGTTTTAATTTTTGTGCGCAACTTATCGAGATCCTGACGGCATTCTGAGGAGCGCTCTAAGGGAAATTTATATTAATGCGTGGCAACAAATAAAATATATAAATTTATTAGATACACACGCATAGAAACAAAAACTTTGTTAACCAACCTTGCCAAAAATTCCGATCAGGTAATGTATATTCGCCCAAAGAAGTTGCTGCAATCACTGTGCCTGATGCCGGAGGAACAGGCATACCTGTAGACGCCGGACTTCCGGCACTACCAGCTAAGCCTCCAATAGGTGTAATGGTAGCATCAGATGTTGGCGTAGCAATAGCACCAGCTGTATTCCCATCGGCATTATTTCCGGCGTATATATGTTGCCACTCTTGGTTCGTGCTTGGCTCAGATGTTAAACCATGGGCATTACGTAATTTGCGTGTTTCCAACGGTACTTTTATGTTATGCTTATCTGCTAATGGATACTCATGACATTGTACCGTCTTGCGGTTGACAACAATGCGTCCATTTCCAGTAGAAGTGGTCAGTGCCGACACTTCGGTATCTTGTTGAACTTTACATTTAAGTTTAAGTAAAAAAGATTTCAAAGCAAGCAGTTGCAATTCAATAGTGTCGTTGAGTCCCTCAGAGTTAAGGCGACGGAAGAGCTAAGGAATATAGTTGTATAAAGTATGCTATGTTTACTATAGTAAAAATGATTTTCTTCTATTTACATTGATCAGTGTTTGGTCCATTTCCTCGTATTGCGGAAATGTTCCTTGACGCATATTTTTACGAACTTTAGCGCGTGCTTGTAGAGCATTAATAAATGTTGGTATATCTGCAAATCTTGAGAACAATTTTAATTATGCTCTAAATTTGTATTTATGTATTACGTTAGTTATTTAAATCATCGTGATAAAGAATACAATTGCGATCTTTTATATTAAAACAAAGAATTAATTAAAAGTAGGGTAAACAAATAAACTAGTTTTTATTTTTTTTTTTTTTTCTTAATTTACAATTAAGGTTTTAAGTACTCACTTTAAAACGCAATCGTAAATCTGACGAGGTATTGGTGTGGTCAGGCAATCTAACAATATGTCAGGCTTCTCAACTTGTATTAAAGGCGTTTTCAAGTACGGCATTATTGCCGGTAACACCTTACATTGCACATCAATTGCGCTCAAGCAGCGCGCTGTTGTTGATATCATGCCACAGATTTCATGACGCACCCATAAATTCGGATGACAAAGATAACAAGCAGACTCATTTATAATTTCGGTGATAGTGGGTTTCTTAATATGACCCAGCTCAATGAGTATTGTGACGGCACGTATTGCTTTGGCAATAACAAATTCTTCACGATCTGTGAACCCTTGCAATAGGAGGGGCACCAGAATATCGGATGCCTGCCAACCAACATAGCCTGCGACGCCTGACACGTTATCGTAAAAGGCCCCACGCAAATTTTTGTCATCATCATTGAGGAATGTCATGATATGGGTAAGTATGATTTCGTTGGCTGTTGAGTAATGTAAATATATGTATATTAAATTAAGCAATTGCATATTAAATAACAGCTTGCTCACCTTTTTCTTTGCCAAAGAATGCGCATAGATCACAAATACCCGATTCCATTAAGGTCTGCTTTACAACTGCTTTTGAGTCTGTCAAGAGACTTAAAACAGTCTTCTGCACAATTTCGTGTAAAGCATTTATTTCAGCTTCATAACGTTGCGTTGGCATGTCATTTGGTGAATTTCGTTGCGTTTCTTCGAGGAAGTAAATAGCTATTTTTGCTAGTTTCGCTTTAAGTAAAAAAAAAACAATATTTTCATAAATTTTTAAATCGTAGCTTGTATATAAATAAATAATTACCAATATTTCGGGCAAATGCAACACGCACAACTACTGCGCTTTGCTCAGTTGAAAGTGTCAAAATTAAAGGTAGAATATACTCGGGAAAGACATTGGCATCACTTCGTGGTATCTCTTTGACTAAACTAAGGCAAGAAGTTAAAGTTTCAATAGCCTGCACTTGAACTTTAGCAGCTGAAGTTTGTGCCAAATGGAGCTGTACAAAATTATGATTTAAAAACTTAATTCAATTCGTTTATTTGTGATGTACACTTACGATATATGGCAAAATACGATCTAAAATTGTCTCAGAAGTAGTGTATTTTGAGAGCTTCTGCAATATATCCAAACAACATATTTTAGTGTTAGAATGTTGCAAGCCACGTATGCATGATGTCACAACGGTAATAATTAATATAAGGCCATCCTGCTCTGGACCACAATTCGAACATGACTCTGTGAAATCATCCTTTTGTATATCAGTTTTTTCATTGATTTGCAGGGATTGCTCTTCACTGAGTTCTGTTGTATTTGTCAAAACTTTAATACAATGTGCAATGTCGGAATGTAGACGTATTATTTTGTCGTCTGGTGACATTATTGGAGTCGAAGAAAACATTTGCAAATAAGATTGCAAAAATGAGTAAAAGTATTCTGGAAATAGCCGTCCACGTTCTTGATCCAAATAGTCTTCGGCACTCTTGCGATGCAACGAATCCAAATTAATCATGGAGGCGAGTAAATTTCGTAGATTTTCATTTTCAATGCCTTGCAAATGCTTTTCTACCAAGTCACGTTCACCGCGTCGGTAAGCAAGCAATTGTGAGAGTTCGAAAGGTGCGGTGCCTTCCGTCCATAGCTCTAGCAAAGCGCAGCTTTAGACAAAAAATGTTAAATGCGAATGGTTAATCTTTGATTTTAAACTTACCCAGCAGAAAATATATCCATAGCGGGTATGAGAGTATTGCCGGAATAGTATGGCCCCAGACGTATTATAGAATCTGTTGGAAACATTGATATTCCTACATTTGGTTCCGAGTCATCGGAGGACATTGTTTTAACAAAGCGTTCGGGCGCAATATAGCAAGTACGTCGCCTGCTGGTATCAAAGAAGTAGGTATAGTCGGCGGGATTATCTTCCGGCAAAAAGGTTGGTTTGAAGGAAGCAAAGTCTGAGAGTAAAATCCAATTCCAAGAGGTTATCAAAATATTCTCCAGCTGTAAATAAAATATCAAATAAATTTGAACAGGATAACTTGCAACGAATGTTCCACCTTGATGTCGCCATGACAAATTTTCTGTTTGTGGCATTGATTGAGAGCGCAAAGTATCTGAAAAGTCACCCATTTCTTTTCAAGCACTGTAAGGAAGGGTCGGGTTGATACACGATCGTATAAGCTGTGTTTTACATATTCGCGAATTATGTAAGCTGCCTTGTCCGTAAGCTAGTAAAGGAAAAAAGGGTATAAATAACGATGTGATGGAAGACAACTGTTGTCCCAGTTTATTTGAGATCAGTTAACGTCACTATTAAAAGTTACCTCAACTTTCTGGAAGGGCATACAGTTAACAGCATTTGCTAGGGTTTTCTTAATGTATTCGACGCGTTCTTTGTGATCTTCCAATGGCAATGTGGGATCATGCTTAACAAATACTTTTACTACGATGAGACCCTCATCAGATTTCGCTTTAGCCACTTTGAAGAAACGGGTGCTGCCCATGCTGCGTATTAATTTTTTTTTAATTTTAGATAATGTTTTGACTAACTTTTGTGGCTTACTTGGAATCAAAAACTATTTCGGTGCCGAAGGTACCTGCAAAGTAATGCTCCACAGGGTATATTTGAGATGGAGCAATGCCCACCAGTTGATTGCCCATTTTCTTTTAATATGTTGTTGGCATAAAGAAGATTGAAATAATGTTAATATATAATTAAATTTATACCGACAGCTGCAATTAGACTATTTTATTTACAAAAACCCTAAATACTTCATCAGCTCAAATCAGCTGTTTGAATATTAAACAGGGCTGCAAAGGTATGAAAATTTATACTTTTACTTTGGGAGATTTTAAATATAGTAACTGAGTTGCATGAGATTTTTTGCAATTCTCTTTTTGAAGTTGCATATACAAATTACGACCTAAGCACATTGATTGCGGCTGCAACGACAAGCTGTCAAATTAGGAGCGGCAAGGGCGGCATTACACCAGTTTCTCTCCATAACAGTGCAACCTAAATAGGTGCGCTTGCGTCTGTTAACTGCCAAAATTGGTTCATGTGCATACATTTTTATGAAGCCTACCCAAATACGCAACGCACTAACGCAACTCGATTCGCATTTCCGATTTTGACAATGCGTTCGGTAATAAAGTTGGCTGCGAAAAAGGAACAAAAAGAAAAACAAGAACAAAGGCAACGATTTGTGAAGTTCAGGCAGCGTTTTGTTTGGGTAGCGCTCATACAACATTTGCGTGGCGATTGTAAATGCAACGCAACGTGTGCCTATTTAGCTTGGACTGTAAGAAATACATGTAAAAAATTTTGACAGATGCCGCATTGCCGCAGCCGCTGTCAATGTGTTTAGGCTATTACACAAAATAGGAGAAAGTGAAGAGAATTTATATGTTGAGAATTATTTTTCTTGTTTTTGTTTTGACCATGGCAGAATTATATGGTAGGGCCGACACGGAGAGGAATGAAATAGAAAGCAGAATAAAGTGGGCTAGATGTGAAAATCAGGTGTTCATCTTGACTTTCTTTATGCTCACGTTTCGCAGTTGTTTTTAGGTTAAAAATGTTACAGTTTTTTTTTGCAATTTTAAGACTTCTTTTTCATTTTATAGTTTTAATTACACTGTAATATTTTCACTCAAATTATCACAAATTTAACACACGCGACCGCACTGTTTACAACTTGGAAACATAAAATATTTTCTTCATTTGCAATTTCTTCGAAATTCGTCGTTTTGACAACTAACCAACCTTTTCATTGTCAACTCTTCGTTGACGCGTGAGGACACTAAGCGAATCGGCCCTACCTTATAATTCTGCCATAGTTTTGACTTTAGTTTTTCAATCATTAGGTACTAATACTACGTTTACAGAGCACTTTAAGCTCGAGAATTGTTTGAAAAAGTTTTCGTAATCTCTAAACTGTTTACACTATCGGTTGGGGGTTAAGTCTAACGTTTTCTCATTGCCGAAATTTTCCACACACTTTTCAATAATTGTGTTGTAGACCATAGCACAGGTTTTTTAATTTGTTTGTTTGTTGATGTGTTTAAAAAATTTATTTAAGGCTGTTTTCTCAATGTCCGGTTAAGCACTAGCCGGAACTTTAACCAGCTGTTAGCAAAAAATTGTGGCTTCCGTGGCGTAGTGGGTAGAGTGTGTGACTTTTACGCCAGATAACCCAGGTTCGAATCCTCCATCTGACACAGAAAATTTTTTCAATTGAATTAATTTCTCTGTTAAGCCGTCACCTCTCTGCAGACAATGGCAAACCTCAGAGAGTAAAAACTGTCATGAAAAGTTTCTTGAGAACATAAGCCGTTCGGAGTCGGCGTAAAACATGTAGGTCCAGTTCTCCAGTTCTCGATTTGTATGCAAGCATTTCACATCACACACAACACGATCATAAGAAGCTCGGTCAAAGTCCTTTCAAGGGCTGAGATGGCCATTTCGGTTTATTTTTTTTTAGCAAAAAATCGTTTACTCAATGTTCGGTTAGTGCCTATCTGTTGGTTAAGTGCCAGTTAAGTTAACGGCAAGTTGTGGTTCCGGTTAGCTGCTAATCGGCAGAACAGTTGAGTAGGCAATTTTTTTTATTGTTTGTGTTGAAATTTGGCAATTTAAAAATAAATCTCTATAAATGCCTTAGAAAAAGTTTGCAAGATTAATGATTTTATTCATTTTGATATATAGAATTCCGCTTTATGCGACAAATTTCGTGGAGTTTTCTTAGGTCTAAGGAACTTTGACTCAACTCTCGTTTCCATGCAGAGTCAATCCTGTACTAGCATCGAGCTAGCTCGGCATAAAACGTAGTAAATATCGGCGTTTTTGCAAATTAGTTCATTTCGAGAAAATGGAGTTGTCAAACCCGAAGCTGACATTCCTGATTTTATATTTATTTTGTCAAGGCATGGTAGCGTTAGTAGTTAACTAGTTAACTAGTTGTACTGGGTACCGCAGTTGTCAAAACCAGGTTTTTACGAATAAAAGCAATAACACAATTTGCAAATTATATGTGCTTGTCAGCTGCGGTACCCACCGCTGCGAGACGACACAATCTTTTTAAATATACATTGTGTCAAGGTACTTGGCAACCCTAAACTTTACCATCACCAACTTCAAGATAAAATCACAGATGCTTGTTTGTATCGTCTTTGTAACTGCTGCTACCGCCGTTAACTCGAAAAGCGGCAGATTTACGTCCAGGTGTTTGCATTGCTTTTTTTGTTTGGTAAGTTAAATTTACAACTAATTTTATTAAGAAGAGAAAATGTAACTTTTCCGTTCCTATAAATATAGGTTAATTTGTATTAATAATAAAGGAAAAGCGGGCAAAAAATTGACTAAAACCGGACAGCCGCAATTAGAAAAAATTTAAAATGGCGCCAACAAAGAATACCCGTGCAGGTCCCAAGCAAGCTGCGACCTTGCTGCCACCGCCACGAAAAGCACTTGGGAAGCGCACACAAAACATCCAGGATCAAAATGTGGAGCTCTTGGTAACGCGCGGCAAGCGAAAAGCTGAGAATAGCCCACTCAAAAATGATAAAATTAAGCGATCCGCCTTGGGAAATCTGACAAACAACGTAAATACTCTGCATCTGGACGATGATGGTAGTAAACAAAAGGCTAAGGAGAAAGTCGCCAACACCCGAAAGAAAGACAACTTATTTGGAAATAACACAATTACAAATACGCAATTATCCAAAGAACAACAAAATGGAGTTGCAACCACAACAACAACACGTCAAAACAAAATAACGACAAGAGCTACCACGCGAAATCTAATCGGCTCCAAGATATTGGACAAAAACATGTTAATTGTAGGGGTTACAGATGTCTCAGGACAAGCACAGCCGCAACAACCAACAATAGTCAAAAAGAAGGAAGAAATGACAGTTGTGCTACAACAAAAACCACAAAAGCCGCCTGTACGACGGATATCCAATGAATTCAACAAGACTGAAGAGAGCCTGTATATGTCTGCGCTGGAAGATATATCCAGCTCAGAATCACTACGCTTATCTGGTAATTTCCAAGAAGCACGACGACGGTCCTTGTTACTGCAAAGCGAGAAGTTAAAACTTAAGACTGAGGCCTCATCCTCGCCAACAAACGAATTGAGCGTTATGTCTACACCAATTTCTGATTGCGCCCAAATTCCTCCAGATGTCGAGGATTTTGACAAGGCAAACTGGAATGATCCGTTCCAAGTAGCGAATTATGCCATGGACATATTCAATTATCTGAAAAAACGCGAATCTGAATTTCCCATTGAAGACTATATGCAAAAACAAATTCATCTTTCCAAATGGATGCGCTCATTGCTGGTCGATTGGATGGTCGAGGTACAAGAAACATTCGAACTTAATCATGAAACTCTCTATTTAGCCGTAAAAATTGTCGACCTCTTCCTCTGTAAGATCGTTATAAACAAGGATAAATTGCAGCTTTTGGGTGCTGCCGCCCTCTTCATTGCTTGCAAATTCGATGAGCGCACACCGCCTTTTATCGAGGATTTCCTCTACATTTGTGATGGTGCCTACAAGCACGACGAACTCATCAAAATGGAAATGACCACTCTCAAGACTATCGATTACGATCTGGGTATTCCACTATCGTATAGATTTTTAAGACGTTATGCTAGATGTGCCAAAGTACCAATGCCCACTCTTACGCTGGCTCGCTACATACTTGAACTATCGTTGATGGACTATGCAACCATAAGTTTAAGCGATTCGAAGCTTGCTGCGGCTACGCTCTTCATGGCTTTGCGCATGCATGGCGATAAGATTGCATGGACACCCACTCTGGAGTATTACACCGGCTACCAACTGGCGGAGTTTGCCAATATTGTACCACTGCTGAATGCGGGACTACACAGAAAGCCAAAGGGAACAATTAAGACTATTAAAAGTAAATATTCGCACAAAATATTTCAGGAAGCTGCCAAAGTACCGTTGATGAGTACGGAAAAACTTTTTGAGCATACGGAGCTATACAGCACTAGCATACAATTAGATGACGAAAATAACAAAAAAACAAACCAATGAATGAATGAATACAGTTATATAGTAGCAACATTATTTTTTAGTAAAGTAGTAGAATCCGAAGTATCCGAATAACAACAAACAGATTATAATTAATATTAATCACCTCAACACCATCTTTACAGACCGATACGTTTACAAATAATTGTTTGTTTTTTCCTTATCTTTTGTAGTAGTTTATTTAGTAGATTATATATTCTTTTTATTTGTTGATCTATATAAAAAACTCTTTTGGTCTGTAAACTGGTTTGTTTGATTACGTTACTGTTTGGTTATTGTCAGGACTTCTCCAAAATTTCATTTAGATAATTAAGGCTATTATATATAGTTTAACACATATATTTCTTTTTTTTTTCAAATTCCATCTTCACATTTCATTAAATAAAGCATATAATTTGTTAAAGCCACGCTTTAAATTCATTGCTGTGAGACTTTGGCTTAGGAAGAGTGTCATCGGCTTGCACGAACTTCCTGTTTGTTACGCTTTTTATAAATTTACCTCTAAAATGTAAGCTCAATTTATTGATCTTCATCATTATCAACATCATTATCATCGTCTTAATTGATTTGATTACAAATAAAGTATTTAATAAAGCAAAATAATTGTAAAGGATTTGTTAATTCATATATTTTGTTAATTTTTATTGGCGAAAATATGTTTTTTTAAGGTTAAATTCTCATTTCTTAACCACAATTAATTTAATATGAATTTAATATGTAAAAAAATAGTAAACTAAAAGTTGTTAAGAAAATGTCAGACTTCCAAAAACATAAGAAAATAGTTCTTATTGGAGTTGGTGCAACATCTATTTGATATTGCAAATAATTGTTGCATGTATCTCTGAGAAACATTAACAATTTGTGTGCCGCTTGTAATCTGTTGACCTTGAAAATAGTTGGCTAGATGTGCAGCTGCAACTTGTATACCTGCTTGAAGGATGTTATTTATATACACTGGTTCTAACTAATTGTATTATATAAGGTAAGAAATTTTGAACAATTGAAAAGAATCAAATACAATGCATGTCACTCAAACGTGTAAGCGTCAGAGATAAAATTAAATAATTTAATATTATTAAAATATTAAAACAAAATCAGTTTATACGAACTGAATGTGGCTTAATTCTGAATAAAACAAAAATTTAAATAATTTTGCAAAAGGCAAAAGTATTTTCTTTTGTTGCTCTACTTAAATTGAATAAAGCCTAAAAAAACACATATTTTTGAAAAGGGAAAGAATACAAAATAAAATAAATAAAAATTGGATTTCTTATCAATAAAGTGATCTTAAAATTTGATAAAGAAATTCACATATTGAAAAGAATAATTGGTTTTAATGATAAATCTTTTTAAAACAATATTAAAATGTTTTCAATTTATACTAATATATAGATACTTATTTATTGGAATTGTTTTTATTAGGGTATGGAAAGGTCCGCTCGCGTACCTTTATGAGCGTACCATTCAAAAAGGTACACAAAAAATCGTACGCGCTCGCGGAAGTGTACCCTAGAAAATATGTTGTCGCTCTCGTCCACGAGCGCGTGCGTTTTGGTGAGACTTTGAAATGAGGTCTCATTACGTGTGCCTACCAAAACGAACGTGCTCGTGAACGTTACGGAAATGAAAGGGAGGAATGAAGTCTGAGCAGTTAAGAGAAAAATTTAGCTCCCAGCAGAATTCATTGCAACTTTTATGATTTCTGTAGACTGTGGAGAAAGATATAGGTTCCACATGGATTATATATGGTACTAGTTTGGTCATTGCAACTTTTTTAGGTTCTGTGGACTCCTTGGATTTTTTGACAAATACTTTGCATTTGGACAAATGGGTTCCGATTGAAGTATTTTTGGAACACTGGGACATTTTGGGTTTAGTGGACTGCTTGAATAAAATTTTCTCGACAAATAGATTAACTCGGGTCATTGGAGCTTTGTTGGGTTAAATGGGCTCCTTGGACCAAAATCCGGGATTTTTTTTTGTCAAATACGTACCACTTTGACAGATAGGTTTCAATTGCAATATTTTTGAAACTAGTTTGGTCATTGGAATTTTTTGGGTTAAGTGGACTCTTTGAATAAACTTTTTCTTGACAAATGGGTTCCACTTGATCAAATTAATTGAACTTTTTTGTGCTTAGTGGACTCATTGGATAATTATTTTTTATTAAATAGGATCCACTTTACCGAATAGGTTAAATTTAAACCCTTTTTGCAACTAGTTGAGTGATTGGAACTTTTTGGTTTAAGTGGACCCTTGAACACAAATACTGAATTTTGACATAGGTTCCACTTATAATATTTTCTGGAAATTGGAACAATCTGACTTTAATGAGATTAGTGAACTTATTTGACAAATGTTATGAATTTTTTTACTATTACCCAACTTGGTCTAAAAGTGCAAGTGGATCCTATTTGCCCAAGTAAAACCTATTAGTCAAAAATCCAAGATTTTTGTCTAAAAAAATTGGTTCACAAAACCTAAAAAGTTAGTACCATAATTAATACAAGTGTAACCTAATGGCCATATTACCATATATTTTTGTCCAAGGAGTCTAACAAACCCAAAAAATTCAATTGACCCAACTACTTCCAAGAATATTGAAAGTGGAACCTATTTGTCCAAGCGTAAACTATTTGCAAAAAAATGTTTGTATTAGGAGTCTACAAAACTCAAAAACGTTCCAATGACCCAAGTAGTTCAAAAACTAATCCAAGTGGAACCTATATGTGCAAGTAGAACCTTTTTCTCAAAAAAATCAAGACCCAACAGTTCCGAAAAATATTTAAAATGAAAACTACTTGTCCAAACATTTTTGTCCAAGAAGTATACAAAACCCAATAAAGTTCCATTGTCTAAGGAGTTCATACAAACAATAAAAATTCCTTTTACCTACCTGGGAGCTCCCCTATGCTCTTTTTTTAATCATTGCCATAAACGGCTCATGAACCGTCCCATGAGCATAAATCGTCTCATTTGTAGGTCTCAAATATTTTTTGTTATAAGCACGAACGTGAGACGTTATAAAAGGTACACGACCAAAATGAGCTCTGTACACTAGCTCGTGTGCGTACACGAGCAGACTTTCCTATATCCTGGTTTTTATGTTAATATTTTGAAAGGAAATCTTATAAGTAAATCCTTTTTTACACAATTTAAATTTAATAAATTTAAATTTAAGAACGGACGGGGTCCTGCTCTGAATAATCGAGTTCCATTTCATTGTGTGTGGACTTAGAAAGGTTGGTTAAATTTTAAGGGCCGATGTTGATTTTGAATAAAACACAAATTATTTAAGAAATTATTGTCATTTCTTTATGATAATATAGGAATGGTTCAATTATGTATGGAACAAAATATCGGCCAAATGGCCGCCGCGACCTCGGCGGCACACCTTCATCCGATGGTACAAATTTTCGATGACGCTGAGGCATAAGTGAGGTTCTATGCCGTTAATGTGCCGAATTATCTCATTCTTTAGCTCTTGAATTGTTGCTGGCTTATCGACGTACACCTTTTCTTTTCAATAACCCCAAAGAAAGAAGTCCAACGGTGTCAAATCACATGATCTTGGCGGCCAATTGACATCGCCACCACGTAAGATAAAACGGCCATTGAATTTGTCGCGCAAAAGAGCCATTGTTTCGTTAGCCGTGTGGCAAGTAGCACCGTCCTGTGGAAACCACATAGCGTCCACATCCATATCTTCCAATTCCATATAGCGCACACCATTCACAGTAACTGCTTGACCGGCCTCATTTTGGAAAAATAAACCGCACAAAACAGTCACTCTTTGTGAGTGCATTGGTTTTTCGACAATCACTCTAGGATTATCATTCGCCCAAATGCGACAAAGCAGAATTGTCGAATCCACTGAGGTGAAAATGTGCCTCATCACTGATGATGATTTTCTTCGAAAATTGATCATCCACTGTTGCCATTTCTTGCCACCATTCAGACCATTGACGATGCTTGATTACAATTGCACCTTGTAAGCGTGTAAATGCAAGTCTTTATGCATAATGTTCATCAACGACGAGCGTGAGAGGTGCAATTGTTGGGCACGACGACGAGTTGAGGTGGACGGCTCTTCAGCCACACTATAGCGAACAGTAGCAATATTTTCTGCAGTATGAGCTGTACGAGCATGCACTAGTGTTTTCACATCTCATACAGACTCGGTTTGCTCAAATTTTTGCACGATTTTTCCGATTGTACGCACGTTTGGACGATTAAATTGACCGAAAAAATCACGAAGTGCACGATATGCATTTTAATTGAGTTATGCCGCGTTTCCATGTGATCTTTCAGTATCTTATCTTATTCCATGATACAATGATAAGGTAGGCCCATGATACTAAATGCTCTCACGCGTCAACGAAGAGCGGATAATGAGAAGGAAGATGCTTGTCAGTTGATGGCTTGGCCATGCGATGTAGCACCAATTTAATTTCCTCCCATAAAGTTGCAAGCATAAACATCCATAAAGTGCGGTCGCGTGTGTTAAATTTGTGATAATTTGAGTGAAAATATTATAACAGTGTAATAAAAACTATAAAATGTGAAACTCTTAAAATTGCAAACAAATCTGTAACAAATTCTAAATTACAAACTGCGAACGTGAATATAAAGAAATTTGCGATGAACAGCTGATTTTGACATCAATCTAGCTTTATTCTGCTTTCTACTCCATTCCTCTCCGTGATGAGCTTACCTTATAATTCTGCCATGGGTAGGCCCATGATACTAAATGCTCTCACGCGTCAACGAAGAGCGGATAATGAGAAGGAAGATGCTTGTCAAAACGACGAAGTACGTAGAAACGTCAAATGAAATAAAAATATTATGTTTTCAAATCGTAAACAAACTCTGGCACAAACTCTGGCACATCTTGCAAGTAAAGCGAGAAGAAAACCTTGCACACCAAAACCAAGGTGTCATAGGTTACCTTCAAGGCATCAGCATAGCCCTCTTGTACCTTCGCCAGCTGCATGGTGGCCAGCAGCATCCTCTCCGTGATGAGCTTACCTTATAATTCTGCCATGATCTTATCCCATGTCACAAAACACATGCTATAAAGAGCGAGATGCATATATGTACTTTTTCCTATAAAAATTTGACATTTGCAAAATTTGTAAACAAATCATAAATTTATCAATTTCTGCAAGTTTACTGATTGCAAGGCGTGCTTATTGAAATAACTTCTTGTCTACGTACCCTAAATTGTTTTATATAATTATTATTGTGCAGACAGCATCAGGTGTTACAGGTATTCCAATTCGTGTGCCACAACTGCAGCAGCATCAGTGAAATACACACGAAAAAAAATATAAAAAAAAGTTTTAAAAAATAAGTTTTGGTGAATCTACTAAGCATCAAATTAAAGAAAAAAATCACTGATGCTTTCCATAATGCCGCGTTTCCATGTGATCTTTCAGTATCTTATCTTATCCCATATCACAAAACACATGCTATAAAGAGCGAGATGCATATATGTACTTTTTCCTATAAAAATTTGACATTTGCAAAATATGTAAACAAATCATAAATTTATCAATTTCTGCAAGTTTACTGATTGCAAGACGTGCTTATTGAAATAAATTCTTGTCTACGTACCCTAAATTGTTTTATATAATTATTATTGTGCAGACAGCATCAGATGTTACAGGTAATCTAATTCGTGTGCCACAACTGCAGCAGCATCAGTGAAATACACACAAAAAAAAAATATAAAAAAAAAGTTTAAAAAAAAGTTTTGGTGAATCTACCAAGCACCAAATTAAAGAAAAAATCACTGATGCTTTCTATAAATGCGCTTAGGAACTCTCTGGCCAACTATACATTGCATACTCCCGAGTCCGGAAATCATCTGCATTAATTGCTTAACACGATGGTTAAAAAAACCAAGATTAAAAAACCAATTTATTTTAAATCATACCCCTTGACCTGATTTGATTTTCCAATTTGTATTCGTAATTCTGTACTATTTCAGAACAATTAATATTGGCGCAAATAAAATTGACAGCACAAAAACTACAATTATAAAAATGAATGTCATATTTATAGCATGTGATCAACTTTTATAGCAAAAGTTCAAGAAGTTGAGCTTTTTCGATCTCCTAGCGTCACAGGGGATATCACATGCTATAAAAATGAAAAACGTATACCTGTTTCACACTCACATTCATCAATGCCATAAAGTAGGGCTCACATGCTATTTCTTTCCTACAAAAAATGTGATACTAGAAGATAATAGAAGATCACATGGAAACGCGGCATTAAGAACATTGTGTGGGAATTATTTGCAATAAAACTAATTTACTGTGAAAAACGTACTGTATGCAGGCCCGCAGAGAGCCAAGTTTGGGCCCGGGGGTTACAAAATACGGGCCCCCTCAAAATGTTTTCAACACAAAAAAAAATGCAATTATAAATGTATTAAACAATGCAAGCTATTGCAAGATACATGCGAAAATTATTGTTTAGTTCTTAGTTAATATTTATAGTGCGTTGTGATATTTAAGTCACACACCATGACAAATTAAGTACATTTTATAGTTTGTTATCTGTATTAATTGTCAATACCTAACGACAACTTTTTTATGTAAAATAAATAAAACCTACTGATGATTTGCATTAACCCAATCTTTTCATTCTTTTGTATTTTAGTTCTTTTTATTCATGTCAAACAAAATGTCAAAAATCATGTCAGATCAAACAATAATCAATAAAAAAAAAATAGGTAAATATAAGGGCTGTTCATAAAATACGTCGCATTGGCCAATTTTGGCCCCTCCTCCCTATGTCACACTTCGTCACAAAGTCTTTAACCCCCCACCCCTCTCTCCGATGTCACGTCACACTATCACTTTTTTACATTTTTGGAGTTTTTTTTTTTTATAATTTAGCAGTTTGTTATGAAAAAACTAGAACACGTTTTATTTATTATAACTTTTAATATTATGGAAATAGCAAAGAAATTTCACATTGTCCTATTGTGTTTGAACAACAATTTTATAAAAAATTTAACCATGTGAACAGAGCTAAACACAAATGAAAGCTTTTCTGACGTTTAAAACAAGAACTCCAACGTTATACATTATAACTTGGATATGCGAAAATTGTGTGAATTGTTATGTTTGTTTTAGTTTTTTATTACTCTTTGATGTTCACTTTGAACGTGAAGTTATGACAGCTTTTTTCGATGACTGCTTTAGAGTAAGAATTCACACTTCAGTTCGGCAAAAAACTGATTTTTGAAGCTGGTACACTTGTTAAAAGTGTTTCAAATGCCATTTATATCTTTGTTCGATTTAAACATAGTTTTAGCTGTCTTTTTCGGTTTGTGATCCGTTAGTTTTATTAGGTGCATTTTTTTATTGATAAAAAATGAAATCAATATAAATTTCATTACAGTTAAACAATAAAATTTTGAAAACAATTCAAAATTTTTTGTGACGTAACGCACGACCTACCCCCTCCCCCCCCTCCATCATGTCACACTTTGTCACAAATGTTCAAGTCCCTTCACCCCCTAATAGTGTGACGTACTTTATGAACAGTCCCTAAGCTACAATGACGTAGGATTTTTTTTTTCCTTCATTATCCACCTCATTCGCTTTATTTGGATAAATCAGGGCTTATTATATAAATATCGCGTACGTAACATAACATAACAGCATATTGTTTGTCCAGATATGCGCTGAAAAACGACCATGTTTTTTTTTATATATTGTATGCTATAAGAAAGATTTTCTACTGGGTATTTCTACTGATGAGTGAAACACTCATACTCGTATACTCTGTTATCACGACATACATATATTAAAAAGGAATAAATGCAAGTCAAATATATTTCTGGATATATATGTGTCCAACTTAAAAAAAAAAGTGTCAAATTAATCAAAAGTTCCCTCGCCACGAGCATAAGAAAGTTTCATTATAATTTTTGATATCGTAAATACAAAACAAAGAAGAAATATGAACTTTTCTCCCTCTACAACAAATTAGCTTTTTGTTACTTTTTTACCCGCCTCTCCGGGGCCCCTTAAAACTCCGGGCCCGGGGGAAACAACTCGGCGGGCATGACTGTATGGTATACCTCTTATGATTTGTTTTGCTGTAGGACTTCAGTCGAATTTTTCCTTAAGAAGAAAAATATATTCCAGTTTTTCAAAATTCACCACTCATTTTAGACTCAACCTACCACTATTTAAAATTTGCAAATGACAACAGTGGCCATCATCCTCAGTTTGTTAGTGCCATCTGTTAACAACTATTAACATAGCTGCAGTTTATCTTTTATTAAAAAGATAGTGCACAATATTGTTGATGTACTTTGTCACCTAATTAATAAAAGTCTTGATGTTGGGATTTTCCCAGACGAACTAAAGAAGGCGGAAGTTATTCCTTTATTTAAGAAAGGTGATAAACATTTACCAAATAATTATCGTCCAATTTCTATTTTACCTGTATTTCCAAAGGTGTATAAAAAAATAATGAAAGGTCGAATATTAAATTTTTTAAATAAAATTAATTTTTTTAGCAAGAACCAATACGGTTTTAGAGCGGCTTTATCAACTGAGGAAGCTCTTCTTAAATTTTGTAGTAATGTTTATAGTGGTTTAAACAACAAAAAACAATCTGCTGCGCTCTTTATAGACATAACCAAGGCTTTTGATACGGTTGACCACAAAATTCTTTTGAACAAAGTATATAAATGCGGGCTTAGGGGAAAGGTATACAAATGGTTTTGCTCATATTTACAAAACAGGTTGCAACGAGTAAAAATAAACAATAAATTTAGCTCATTCGTCTCAATTGACACAGGTGTACCGCAAGGTTCTGTTTTGGGACCCGTACTTTTTTTAATTTATATAAATTCAATTTTTATGCAAAACTTTGCTAGCGAAACTGTTGCTTTTGCAGATGATATTGCTTGCACATACTCGAGCAATTCTATTCTTGCCTTGACAGCAAGCATAAATCATGACCTTTGCCTTTTGAGGCATTGCACAGTGGGCGAAATGGCTAGTTTAGCGGTATTTAATTAATAACTCGAAAACTAATAAAGGTATCAAAATGAAATTTGGCATGGGAGTTAATGAACATGTGATACACAAATTTGTGAATTTATTAATTTTTACAATTTTTGTTGTTGTTGTTGTGCGACTTTTTCTCCCCGCCTATTCAACCAAGAAACAAGGTATGTCAAATTTAACATTTTACATATTTTTATTATATATTGTAAAAAGATCATGGTAGAAGAGACAAAAAAAAATTACACGTATATCGGCGTTTTAAAAATTGACATCTAAATATGGTTTTAATGTGGGTTTGAAATTGACACTTTTTAGACCCTTAACCTGAGCAAGTGGGTACATTAGCGAGAGAAGGAGTTTATATAATTGGATGAAGCTTGGTACTGATGTTTGTGTAGACCCAAGGGTATGTAGTATTGAATATTTTTGACATCTGAACATGGACACGCCCACCTCCTAAAGCAACCCACTATAGTAAAATTCATAAAATGGTTATAAAATGGCTAATATATGAGCCACAAAATAAAATTTGGTATGTGTGTATGTGTTATCAAATCTAAATTGTGTTCGAAAAATAGGCGTGATCCGGCTAAGAACACACCCTCCTCCCATACACGCTAAAATGGCCAGATCACTAAAAAAATGTACATTTGTATTATTTATTTATTTTCTAATTTTATTTTTTTTTAATACTTTTCATGGTAAGAATGTGATAACATATTATTATAGCAAAGCTATTCATAATCTGAGCTGTCACTGTCGGACACTGAAGGCTGCTTCAATGATCCTTGTAACTGTGTGATCAACCAAGCTTTGTAGAGCCACTTCAGCAAAATATTCTGTCGCCAACACTCGACTTGGATAACATTTCTCTTTAGCTGACCGCAAAACATCATAAGTGGGATAAATGTTAGCGTTTCGAGCTTTGGCACCGGCCTGCATCAGCTTGTAAGTGAATTTTGTGTAATTACCATTAATAAAAAGTGACAAGGCTTCTTCAGGTGTATATTTTATAGGGACCTGGAAGTCTGATTCTAGGCTTTTTTTAATTTTTGCCGTAGTGTCTGCATCCGAATCCAACACTGATAAAACCTGAGATGCAGTTCTCTTTCCAGCCCTGTAAAGACTACTGCACGTTGCCACCAAAAGTTCGTTACAAGGAGTTTTATTTATCAAATTGGCAACTTTTTGGACTTGGTTTTTGGTTGTGCAATCCGAGAAGCGTTTAACGGGGCGTCCAACATTGGTAGAAGTTTTTTCATCCACTAACAAAAGCGGTCCATCCAACCATTGCTTGTTTCTGTGTTCAAAGTCCACCCTAACCCTATTACTTTCTTTCCACTTCGCAAATAATTTATAGTTAAAATTTCTTAATCTTCTGCCGATTTCATGACACTGCTCTTTGCTATATTTAGATTTATCAATGACATTATCAAATATATAAGTCTTTACCGCCGAAAATCTTTTCCTAGGCACACCTTCATTGCACCATATTAAAAACAGTGTTCGTTTGACAACCGACATTGAACCTTAAAAGTGGAATATATTAAAAACCTGCAGGAACCTGCAAAACATTTTTTAGACACACAATCACAAGGACTCATGTTAACAAAAAAATACAAAACTACCACGGAAATGATCGAATACGAACAGTTGCACTCCACAAAAGACTAATGTAAGCTACTAGAGATAAGTCATCACAATAATTCACTTTGGCTACGATTTTTTAATAACTTACATGTAAACACAGATCACTGACATTTATTTTATTTTATACATACCTTTTTCTTGAAATAAAAATTATAAGAGAAGAATTTAATAAAATAAAAAAGATTTTGCAGCCAAAACAATGCACTCCCCAAAAAAGCGGGAAATATTGTATTGCAGCTGCCAAAACATATGTCAAGTTTGAAAGCTCACAGCTTTTCACAAAAAGCTTTTTAACAAAAACTAAATATGTCAATAAGCTTATTAGGGTATTAGCAAACGATTAGTAAATAAAAATTGGCGCAATTAAATATTTCAAAATTGAATTAAACGCCGCTAGATTGGCCGTTTCGCCCTCTGTGCATTGGTTTGCAATGCATACGCTAGTCCAAAGTGACAAAACCAAAATAATGTTTTTCAATACTGCGGGTAGAGAACTGCAGAGCGATATTTTTATATATCCTATCAAAGAAGTATTTGTTCACATTGACCAATTCCTAGGTCAAGTTGATAAATTTTTTTGTCAGTATAGAGTCAACAAAAGCGTTTGTCAATTGGATTGAAGGTGAGAGTTTGTAATCATATTAACAAAATTTTATTTTGCTTATTTGATAAACGGATATTTTGATTTGATAAAAGCCTTTATCAAGAATGTCGCGTTTGCATTGCACATTTGATAAAAGAGTTTGTCAAAATGAATAAACAATATTTCCACCTGAAAAAATGGTTTGTTGAATAGAGAAATGCTTTTATGTAGAAAATATATATTTTTATCAATCATACAAAAATTATTTGTTGTTTTGATAAAATATTTTATTATTTCAAGCAATCTTAAATATTACAAAATCAAATTTATGCCCTTATTATGATTAATAACTCAGCTAAGCTGACTATGTAGATTTAACTCAATTTTTTTCGTGTAGCGTTTACATACATTTCAGTTGAACCCATGTAGTTCGAAAATTCTTAAAAGATTAAGGCAAACTACATCGCTCAGCTGAAATATATGTAATACGTTACACGAAAAAAATTAAGTTAAATCTACATAGTCAAATAATTGAGTTGCTATTCATAATAGGGACCTTAGAAATGTATCACTAAGAATATAATTTTTACATTAGTTTTCAAAGAAAATAATTCAAATCTATAACATTGTACGTTGCTGTAGAACTGTTAAGCAAACTCCTTACTTCCACTGAATTGTTCTGGAAATAATGTTTCTCAAAATTTATTAAATTTAACAAATTAAATAAAAAGTAGACAACTCACAGAACTTCTCACAGAACAACAAATAACGCCACCGAAATGCCAGACATCTTTTTTTGTCGTAATGATTGAACGTTTTTGGATTTGATAATTCATTTCATCATTACGAAACTAAAATTTTATCCGCTTGACTCAGGCGATTATCAATTTTATAAATGATTTCTTCAGCACAACAAACCTATTTATCAACCCAACGAAGTAAGTTTGTTAACTCTATTTACAATAATTATAAAATTTTATTCCGACTGACTGACGATTTTGTTATTGTGGATAAGTTTCTATCAAGTTGATAAAAGCATTTTTCAAAAAAATAAAACGCATTTTTTCAAATCAACACATTCAGTTTGTTAACGTTTTATTATGTTTTTCATCAAATGCATAAAGTTTCTTTCGAATTGATTACAAAATGAAGCATTTATTATAAAATTTAATCGAGTGCACACTTCGGTTTTGTTAAAGATTAACAAAAGTTATTTATCAATTTTACCAAGAATTTTTCGTTGAGTGTCACCATTCAAACTGCGATAAATTTATGTTTGATAAGTACACTTGTAGCACATCGAATAATTTGCTAACCTATAACGATCAAAAAACGTGTTGTTTGGAATGTTTCAAAATTGAATGCGTCACAACTTTTAAGTATTTACATAGGTATTTTGTTAGATTCTAAAATGACATGGTCAGATCACACAAGTGCACTAAAACGATATGCAATGTTGGCTGTACGAAAACTGTATCTATTAAAAAACAACTGTTCAAAACAACTTCTGACTTGTATCTTTTATGGTATTTTCCACTCAAAACTTGAATATGTTGGGGTGGTACACATCGTAACAAAATCAATCCACTGCTTACTATTCAAAAACACATCATTCGTATCATTTGCAGCAAAAACCGACTTGAACCAAGTTTTGCACTATTCAAAAGTCTCGGAGTCATTCCACTCAAACATTTATATTTTTATAAGGTCCTAAAAGGTATTTTTTCATAACAACGGCCACTTAATAAACAGGAATAACCCAAATTACAACTTAAGAATTAATAATCTAAACAAAATTGTAGTTCCACGTCATAATACACAGATTTTTCTAAATACATATTCGTCAATAGCTCCTAGATTGTTTAACAGCTTACCAGATAATATTCGTTGCTTACGTATTAAAAATATATTCCTTAAAGAAATTAAATTGTGGCTTTTCATAATTAACTATGATGAACTAGAGCTAATTCTCCGTATACAAATATAATTGTCTTTGTGTAACATGCTTCTTATACGTTACTTATTTTTTATCCACCTTACCACCTACTTGATTTATTTTTAAATTATCTTATTGAACTATTAATCAAAAAATTGTATCTTGTTTAAAATGTGTATATCTACTTTTAAGCCCCACGAACGACATTGTGTTATCTGTAAGTTTTATGTATATACCTTGCATTCGCCACTAGCTCCTTGAGCTACAGAATGCAGGTTTATGAAACATATATTTCATTATATGATTATATTTAATGTTTCATAATAAAATCAATCAATTTAAAAAAAAAAAAAAAAGTTATGTATTTAAGGCGGTCTTCTCATTGAGCAACTTTTTTTTTTTTGACTTTTTTTTTTGCATTTATTTATAGCTTGGGTAGTTGTGAATATGCCCCTAAAAGCATTTTTAGAAATTCGAAATACTTTAGAAGATACAGCCTTTTTTGTGAAGCAAGGTCTTCGTCAAAATGAGCTATAAAAAAATTACTTCAAACTTTAAACGCGTTTATCTCGAACCCACGTTTTTCGAACTGGCGGCCATGATATCTCCAGATCAACTGAACCGATTTTCATGAAACAAAGTGGAATCGACGCAGAATTGTCACCATTTTCGGGTGAACCTCGACCATAATTTTAAAAAATTTTTTACTATTTTTTTTTTACACTAAACTACAAAAAAAAAAAAACCCGAAATTGAAATTTTTTTTTGAATGGCCGCCATTTTGTCAAAAAAAATCACAAAATTAAGCTTGAGGTTCACCCGAGAATTACATCTATACTGGTTATAACCCCGTTTTTTTTTCATTTCAGACGCTCCGGAGACCCGGAATCGTGGCCGCCGTGACGACACCTTTTTTTTTCACCACCAACTTTGAAGTCTCATTACTTTTTGAACAGCCCACGTATCGAGGCAAAAAAATTTTTTTATTTACTTTGAACCTTTTGTAATACAATAAATAAAAAAAGTTTTCAATTATTCTTTGCGTTTTCAAATAAGAATTTTTTTAAAAAGGGTCCAAAAAACGGGTTTTGAATGAGAAGACCGCCTTAATATTAAATCAACATCAGCATATAACAGAGCTGTTCGGATCGGTGGAAAGAGTGTAGGTTTATTAATCAATGGGTCTTGGAGTCGATCCTCACGGTGGGCAAAGTGATATTTTTTTTTGATGTGAATTCGCTTATGCTGTTGGTACATGCTTTTGTTTTGTTTTTGCATAGTGCGAAGGAAAATTAACAATTGCCCAGTAGTGCGTTGAAAAAACAATGCCAGTAACATATAATAAAATAAATAATATAATAATGATATGTAATACAATTTACTGGTGTGAATATTAACGTGTGTTTTTTTAATATATGTTTAATGTTTTAACTTTTTGAATTTAAGTTATTTAAAAAAAAAAAATAAAAATTAAATTATCATATCTATGGAACTGTAAAAAAGCTACGCTTCTCTCGTGTGTCCAACGACGCATCTGTGTTTTTTAATTTAATTTGATTTGTTGTGGAGAACGAAAATGGGGGAAAAATGTGCAAAATAAATATTTGTTTATTATATTATTTATTTTTTTTAAACAATGATACTCACTTTGTCTGCTTTGTGAGAATTTCAGTATTTGTTTTGCCTTGTTTTTATTTCTTCTTGTGTTTTACTTGTGTTTTCGATTCATTTTTGATAAAAATTAGAGATGAAACCTATTTCTACGTAATTCGGATGTTAATTCAAACTGAATTACTTTCAAATGAGGTAATTCGTTCGTCAAATTTTGTATTGCGAATTACTTAATTCGGAACATAATTCAGCCTCGAATTATGCTGCCGTGAGAACATGCTATTAAACTATACGGCTGTACTTCCCTCACGTATCGCACATTCTCAATTAAATATTTTGGTACCATTCCATTTTTTAGCCTATATGTTGATAACAGCGTTCTCATTTCCCTTCTTTGGCGCACACTTAACCATTTGAGAACATCCAACATTACACGAATCGGTGTATATCTGCTACACTTAGTCTTTCCATTTGGGTTTGATTACAACATGAAAACAACAAAGAACAGTATTCAAAATGAGGTTTTATAATGACATTGTAAATTCTAATCGCTGTCATATTACTAATCCTATTACGAATCCTTTTAAAGAAACCTATTAGGGCTATTCACAAACTTGAGTATTTGACATTGCAAATTTATGCAATTGTAAAAATTTGCCATCAGTCGTGAGAATTTTTTTTCGGTTTACTTTGCAATACTTGTTGCAAATAAAATTAACGGCTGATATCTCACTGACTCTTTAATGAATTTTTTATTGGGTTTCTCCCGTTTAATTCGTTTTTTATTTACATATTTTCCATATCTTTGTTTTTTTTTTTTATTTTTTTGACTTTATTTTTTTGACAATCAGCTGTTAGTATTGCATATGTTTTGAAAATATACACTATGGGTTTTAAGTGTTGCATATTTACACAAGCGTAGTAAATGCATCTCTGTACATTTTGTTAGTGTAAAGTTAGAATATACTCAACCATTTTGCAAATGCTATGATGCAAGACCATTTGCACCTGATTGTGAACAGCCCTATTGTTTTGCCTATTTTTTTACACATATACTCTACATGTTCATTGAATTTAAGATTGTTATCTAATATAACACCTAAATATTTAATTTGCTTTACTTTTTCTATGACTTCGCCATTAGTTTCAATATTGACTCACTACTCATATTTATTTCCATCAACTTGGTTTTGGTTTTTTCATTCAGTTTGAGTTTATTCATTTTAAGCCATATGTTTACTTTCTCAATATCATTTCCAGCTTTATTCCGCATTCTTCCTCATTTCGGCCCTCACTATACATTAACGTATCATCTGCGTATAACACAAATTTGCACACACTTATTATGTTTTGTAAATCGTTTATGCATAGGGTGTCCCGCAATTGAGTACAACTATTTACGGAGCTGAAAGGTTATGTCGAGCTGAGCAAAAAATCGTATGGGAGGGAGAGGGGAGATCTATTTTCACATTCTTAGGAGCTACAGGGTTAATTAATATTTCAAGACTTTCATTCACGTTATTGTTTCTAGCAGAAAAACTAACTTACATAAAACTTAACTCATTTTAAAGGCAATGAAATCACTTTTTCAACGGTATATCAACAAACCCCACAAACTTAACCGTTACCTGTGCTCGTGTGAACACGAAATCAATCGGTTGAAACTACCAAATTTGAATTTTGCATAATAAATGAAATTTTTTTTAGGATCAATTTTGTAATTTATTCAATTTTCTTTTCAATGACACCAAAAACATAAACATATCTTAAAAAATAAAAAAGTTGGCTGCACTAAAAAATACAGGTGCGTCGTTGGACACACGAGAGAAGCGAAGCTTTTTCACAGTTTCATACACACAGAGGAAACATTTGAAATTATAAAATTTTCGGGTATAATTTGCCTAACACCTTCGGCCAGAATGGGTTATCTAAGTATTTTTTTTTATACAACAAAGGGAATTTAGGCAATCGCATTATTTTGCCATTAGGAAATTTATGCTACAACTTGTGTGTTCTTTTGAAAGCCTTCTGCAAAAATGGGTTGCTGTAGATTTAAAGCAATATTAAAAAAGAAACTTGGGTATGTTATACTTATACTACTAGTGAAGATTTCCTAAGCCCTTTGCAAAAAGCGCTTGCGTTGTTCTCTTAGGATTTGTTTGTTTTTTATCTTTTCAGCTTTGTTTAACACCTTTTTCAGATTTTTATTTTTCATTTTTTAATCAACTTAATTGTTACTTCATATCAACTCATCACTAGCCTTGCGTGGTTCCCGCTGTGGTACACTATTCAGCTTTATGTTTTACTTGCTTCGTCAGTGTAAGGAATAAATTGCTGCGAAATACATGCACGGTACAAATGATAAGAAAAGGAAAGCAAATAATGACCGCGTATGACAGAAAGAGCAGCAATGAGAGAATAGATTGTAAGAACCCCAATTTGCTTTTGCCCATTTATTACTTTTTGGCATTAAATACAATGTTGGCATGACCAAGTTGACAAAAAACTTATGAAATTTGCAAAAATTTCTTAGGCTTCATACAAAAATAGTTAACCAAGTCGTTTTAGGCAAAACGCCGTAGGTATTTTTCTGTGTGTAGATTTGATTATTTAATGTTTTTTTAAAGAACTTAAATTCAAAAATTTAAAGCAACATTAAAAAACTTAAAAAAACACACTTTAATATTCACACCAGCAAATTTTATTGCATTTCATTATTATTTTTTTTTTTATTTTATTTATTTTATTACATGTTACAGTCATTGTTAAAACAAAAGCATGTACCAACAACAGCACAAGCGGATTTACATAAAAAAACGAATTACTACTTCGCCCTTCGCGAGGATCGATCTCACAACCCTCTGATTATAATACCTACTGTCTTGTCACCAAGCCAAGCAACTTTGTTGAATCTGGGTGTGAATTTAATATTAAATATATAACTGTTGCTTTGTTAACAGTTGTTAACAGATGGCGTTACCAGATTGAGGATGATGACCAGTGTTGTCACTTACAAATTTTAGATAGTGGTAGGTTGAGTCTAAAATGAGTGGTGAATTTTAAAAAACGTTGGAATATATTTTTCTTCTTAAGGAAAAATTCGACTGAAATCCTACAGCAAAACAAATCATAAGAAGTATACCATAAAGCAAGTTTTTTCACGCTGAATTAGTTTTACTGCAAATAATTCTCTTATAATGTTCTTAAAACAGCACTAATGTATAAAATATTATATGCAATAATAAATTAAATATGATATGAAATAAAATATCTAAAATTTTAATTATAATGCAGTAATTTTTATATAAATATATTAAAACGTGATAGATTTTAAAAAAATTAAAATAGTGGTGGAAACCTAAAAAGTGGTAAATTTACACAATTGTGGAAAAGTGACAATACTGATGATTCTTGTAGCAAGTGGCTTAGCAGCTACCCAAACCACACAAATACATTAATATATTATTGGATGTGCAGCAACCCTGTAGGAAAATCAACTAATTTAAAAGTAGTTGATAAAGTCACTGTTAATTCTAACCAAATTCACGCATTTTGATGTTCTTACATTTGCGAAGGTTAGCTAGTACTGGTTGGCAGACGGATGTGTGCGACATGTTGAATAACCCTGTAGGAAAATCAACTAATTTAAAAGTAGGTGATAAAGTAGTTTTTTGCCAACCACAACTAGTTGAAATTCTGACTTTTTTCCATAGAACAAACTAACATATTTTGTATGGTGATGTCCGCTAAATAAGTCAATTGACTTTCGTCTGCATATATTTTCAACTACTTGTTAAATTAGTTATATTTAAATTATTTTTGTAATTACTTTAAAATAGCCAATTGGAAACTATTACTGATGGCCTAAAGTTAATAATATTTGATGAAAAAACATGGTTAAATATATATAAACTTGTAATCTAATACAAATTTGCAATTAAAACATGTCAAAATCAGAGTAGTTGCCGCCTTAATATAATTCAAAGTAGTTCATATACTGGTTTATTTTAAATTAGTTTTTTAATTAGTTGTTTTTAAAAACAAGTTAGTTTGTTCCTATAGGGAACATAGCTTCAATTGTAGTTAATACTGAATCAATGCTTTTAAATAACGAGGGTGATTGGCTCAGTGGATAGGGCATAGAACTCCAGTCTGAGGTTGACGAGTTCGAATCCCCACAGCAGGCGAAGAAATGTTCTTTTTATATTTGATATATTAAATTGTCTTGTTGTAAAAAACGCAGAAACAAAAAAAAAATCTTATAAAATTCTAAGAAAAAATCTGTCGAAAATTTTTCAGATTTCACTCTAAGCAAATCACAGAACGAGGAGTAAAAAGCTTCGCTTCAAAAAACTATACTTATTAGAAAACAATGATATTATCTACTGCATAGCTATTTGTAATGTCATTATTTATCATTATTTTCTAATAAGTATAATTTTTTTAGTACAGCCAACTTTTTTATTTTTAAAGATATGTTTCATTTTCATTCATTTATTGAGCAGATAAGTTGGCATATAAGACAAGTCTTTTGAGTGCCGCAAATAAGGTAGATTACAATTTGGTTTAGTTATATTAATCTAAATTATAAATTACAAATTAAATTAAATATTTAAAAGTGAGAAGATCAACAGCAAATTTTAGCAATATTAGAATGTAAACAAAATAATTACTTAATGTGAAAGAAACAATTGAGATAAAAGCTATTGTTAACAAATGTATTATGTGATACGTTTATCAAATCAATATTAAGCAGTACAGAAGAAAGGGTAGGAGAAGATAGTAAGCAAGAAGATTGATTAGAATTATGAGAAGTATTCAAAAATTAAACGCTTGAAGGCGCTAGGGTTGGAAACAACTTTAATGTTGTTCGGTAAAGAATTCCACAGTCTAATTGCACTGACGAAAAAAAGTCTGCTAGAGTTTTTGTAATAATGACTTGGTATCATCGTAGGTTCATGCTACGAGTTGACCTACAGAACTGAAGTTTTTCATAAAGGTAATGTGGGGAGCGCGAGTAAATAATTTTATGTAGGAATATGCAATTTTTCGCTTCAAGATAACGAAATAAGCAACGGCCAAGTAGTTTTGTGCTGAAAAATGAGACATGGTCGAACTTCTTCAGTCCATAAACATAACGGGCAGCATTATTCAGAGCAACTAGGAGCTTGTGAGATGACCGAGAGTCAAGATTGCTATAAACAACTTCAGAATAAGTGATTACAGGCATCAGCAGCTGCAAAAATAGTTTTCGTCTCGTTTCAACGGAAACAAATGCTGCAGTCATTCTCAGGTTTCTTAGTACAAAGTAGACCTTATTTACGCAAAAATTGACGTGATCTACACAAGACAGAGAAGTATTTACGTGGAAGCCGAGATTGTTAACCTTACTTACAACTTTTAATTCAACATTGCTGAGAAATATTTATTGGATGGAAACTTTAGTGGATTTAGTTTAAGTTGGTTTGCTTTAGCCCATTCTGCCATAGTAATTAAGTCATCATTCATTCTGACACAAAGATCTTCGATTAGCCCGACAGGTCTGGACAAATACGGCTGAAGGTCGTCAGCATATGCATGCATTGCCACGTTACTGCACTTGTTGAATATATCATTGATGAACATAGAGAAAAGAAGTGGGCCAAGAACCGAGCCTTGAGGAACTCCATTATAAGTATGCCTATATGATGCAAAATTGGTGCCCACTTTCACTCTCTGTGTTCTACCGCAAAGATAATTATTTAAAAGCCGGACTGAATTGTTAGAAAATCCAAAGTTATACTTAAGTTTCTTACATAGTATGTTGTGGTTCACGGTGTCGAATGCTTTGGAAAAGTCTTGTAGACAGAGCAGAGTCCCATGTCTCTTATCGAATGGTATTCTAAAATCATCCATTATTTTTACCATAGCAGTAGAACAGCTATGGCCAGGACGAAAACCAGACTGATGATCTGACATAAAACCAAATGTGCATATTTGGTTGAAGATTTGCTCCGCCATTATAGACTCACACACCTTAGATATTGATGACAACAAACTAATGGGTCTAAAGTCAGCCGGCTCACGTGTATTGGGTTTTTTAGCAATTGGAATGATAGTTGCTACCTTCCAGATCGCAGGGTAGCACGAGGTTGTGAAGCTGTGGTTGATTATGTGCACAATAGGGCTGAGTACATAAGGTAATATGAGTTTAAGAAATTCAATTGAAACCTCATCTTCACCGGAGGCATTTGATTTGACTTTAGCTATAGCGCGCGCGACATCTAGTTCTCTAACCGCAATAAAATTGAAATGTGACGGAAAGTCTAAAGCAGATCTGCTGAAATTTGCTGAGTTCAAAGTTTCATCAGACATTGAGGTTGAAACAAAGAAATCGTTCAAAATATTAGGATCAATTTTATTAGATTCCATCTTTTTATTGGAAATACCGATACTTTTTAAATTATTCCATAGCTGTTTCGAAGACAATGAGGGGCTAAGTTTGGACAGATAAAATGTTTTTTTGGACAACCTTACAGCAGCGATAGCTTCATTTCTAGCTATCGTATGTGCCTCCCAGTTCAATGTAGTTGGATTACGCTTCCACCTGCAGTAAGATTTATTACGCTTTTTTAGAGCCATTTCCACAGAGGCGGAGAACCAGGGGCAAGATGTGTTTCTGACTCGACGGGTGCAATGGTTATTAATGGTTATTTATGACGCAAAATTCTGAGAAATTTGCACTCAAAGTTGAAATTAGGTAATTTCAACCGATTGATTTCTTCTTCACACGATCACATCTCGGTAACGGTTAAGTTGGTGGGATTTGTTGATATACCGTTGGAAAGGTGATTTCATTGCATTTAAAATGAGTTATCAAAATAAGTTTTATGTAAGTTAGTTTTTCTCTCTAGAAACAATTACGTGAATCAAAGTCGTGAAATATTAATTAACCCTGTATGTTCCCGCTTTTTAAGAACTCTAATGAAATGTATGTCTGCCTACTTCCAACACTTATAAAATACTAGATGCTGTCAAAATAAACATATCGCAATTGTTCATTCACTCATATGTTAACATTTTGTATGAAAAATCGATGTGTTTCACATCACCCCGTGGTACATCTTACCCCACCTCACCCTAGATATTAGCCCCTAAAATAGACTAGGCTTTGTCTATTTTTTCCCACTGTCCGACTGTTCAAATAAATAAAAAAAAGTGCAAAATCGTAGTACTCAAGCGAAAGGAACTATTTTTTTCAGATTTTATTAATATTAAAATTTTTCTAAAGACTTTTTTAATGCCAGCAATATGTTTATATAGCAATGCGTTTATAAATTACATTTTATTAAGTAGTATTTGTGTGTCGTATGTAAATATAAATTAGGTTTCAAAATATTTAAGATAAGAAAATATATTTTTGAGTTTCATCTCTATAACCACAAAATATTTAACTTAAGGATAACAACCCTTAGTTAGTCCAACACCAGCTACGCTGCCTTCTTCTTTCTTAAGTTTCTTCTGGGTATAAGTTCCGTAACAAAGATCTAATATAATCGAACTGCTTGATAATATATATTCAAATATCATATTAATATACAAAATATTTCATAGTTATAAAGATAAACTTACTAATCGATTCACTATCATTGTTTACTTTGGATGAATCATCCTAGTGTAAATTGAGTTTCATCTTTAAAATGAAGACGATTGTCATCCACATTGAACAGTGAAAGAAGTAGAAGTATTTCCTATTTTTGATGAAAGTGAAAGTAAACCGTACTCATGTGTCAACCGTAGTAAAATTGAACAATTGAACAAAGGTGTAAACATCATTGAACTCAACTACAATCCTAGAACTATTATATTAATTCCGTTTTTTATTATTTTAGACGGCATTGCTATTATTTTTTTAAACGTCAATAAAATAAATCAGCCAACGAATAAATTTTGACATTCAACATAGAATCATCCATGAAATTTTAAATTTACACTGTGAATAATGTAAATTAAAAATTAATTCACTGCCATCATTCAACGTTCACTGTCAACGTTTTGAGTGAAATGTATAAATTCGCCTTAATATAATTTTTTATCGAACTAAGAATTATTTGTAGATATTTAAATAAATTTTTTAAATGAATATTTAGACCATGAACATAATGATTTTTTTTATATATTTGTTTCGCACTTCATCAAAACAACATCAAAAGCGCCATTTTTACAAAACTTTAGTTAGTTAGTTTTACATCCATAGCGATAATTTGTGGATTGTTTTGCTGCAACGATTTACAATGCAGGTGGAACGTTTTCTAACCTTAAAACTAAACTAAATCTGCCGCATTGAAATGATATCAATAACGACAACATTTATTATCTTATATCAATCAACTGGGTAGGATCCTGAACTTTATCTTTTGAACTGTGTTCTACGTAGAGTGGTGAATCTGGATATATTACCACTGTATGGGTAGGTCTTGTATCCAGCATTGTTTGATGCGCTGCAGATATTGCCGCATCAAGAACTTGATACGTATATGGCTGTGATGTTAGCGAAATGATTAAAGGACCGCTGATTGGCGGGACAAATGCAAATTTTTGTGAGCCTGTTGTTGGCCGAGCAAGTGCTAAAGTTTGAGGTCCTGATAACTGCGGTGCAAATGTTTGTGAATTTGACGGTTGAGGAACAGGTGCAAGCTTTTGTTCCCCTGTTATATGTGGCGGAACAGGCGCAAACGCTTTTGAATCCGATGGTTGTGGAACATGAGAAAAAGTTTGAGGACCCGACGGACTTGGCACAGGTGGAAAAGTTTGAAAAGTTTGCGGTGCCGACGTTATACGAACGGGTGCAATCATTTGTGGACCAGATGGTTTCAAAACAGTTTGTGAGCCCGAAGTTTGAGGATGGATTTTTTGTGGAATAACCGCAATAGCTTGTGGTACAGGTGCAAAAGTTTGTTGATGATTCGGTGGCACAGCAGATGAATTTTTATAGTTGTGTAATGTTGACTGGTGATTTGGTTTAAGTTCGTGTGCTGATGTAGATGGCTTCCGCTGTGATTGTTGCTGAGTTTTGAGTACCGGCTGGTATTGACCATTTTGATGAATAGGCAGAAATGAGTTAATATTTTGTACAGGTTGGTATGTTTGACGTATCGGTTGGTATTGATCATTTTGTTGTGAAAACATGAACGGGCTCATGTTTTTTTGTACAGGTAAATCAAACACCTGCTGCTGTGGATTTCTATGTAAATTTGATGACGCTGGAAAATAGCCTTTGTGCCCGATATGTGCTCTACTGGGATCCACCCGCATATTGACCAAGCCAGCATAACCGTATGGTGCATTGTAGTAAACATGCGGTGCAGCGTTTATGGGCTGATACAATGGCATCGAAGCAGTGGCTCTGGATGTTACCACCGCATTATTTCCAAAAAATCCAGCGTGGTAAGAGGCTGGATTCATATTTAGATTCAGCACCTGCCGGTTATTTATTTGAGGGAACTGAGCTGCATTATTTCCTATCAAATTGAAGTTGGCTATAATAACAACTACTATAAATATTTTTAACCGAGATGAAAACATAACTTGAAGTAAATATTTTAACTAAAAGTAGATGTTTACTAAGTTTAAACCTATATAAAATTCTTTATTTCACTTCTCTAAGCTTCTTATTCGCTCCAAAACTTGATTGAGACTGTTGAGAAATATTTATTGAAGTTATGATACAAATGATTTACAGATACAATCTCAGAAATATTTAAATATTAATATTTAAGCATGTAGAGAAAAATGCGGGTTCAAACTAACTGACAAACGAGCTCACTAAAGCAAAAACTATGAGTGATTGATATTTTTATTTATGAAACGTTTGAGAATTCAAACAAATTTACATTTTTTTAATGCTTATTAAAACGTTTTCTTCCAAACGTGACAGAGCTTTAGCCGAGACCATTTAAATAACTTAAAATCTTTTTTTAACACGCCCAACCAGTTGTTCGATTGTCTTTATCTGACTTCTCACTGAATTTTGCAGTTGTGTTCAGGGACGAATTACGCAGGGGCAAGGGTGGGCAATTGCCCAGGGCGGCAACTTTTAAGGGGCGGAAAAAATTAGCTAGATGCATTTTGTAAAAAAAGAAATTATGTATTTATAAATATTAAGGCTCAATCAAGTTATACGTAAGCAAACAAAAGTATCAGAGAGAAGTTAACGATAAGTAAGATGAAGCACGAACAAAACTCGAAAAAAACACTGCCATATATTCAACAAGCAGCAAGGTAACCCCCTAGCCACACGTGCCAGTTCGAAGACAGTAACAGTTCGAAAAACTCAATACACTCTCACTTTTCACTAATACACTCACACCTTGACATCACTGCCCTATAGGAACAAACTAACTTGTTTTTAAAAACAACTAATTAAAAAACTAGTTTAAAATAAATCAGTATATGAACTACTTTGAATTATATTAAGCCGTCATCCACTTCAATTCTACATAGTTTTTATTGCATTATATATAAGTAATTGGAATACTACTTAAAAACAAGTGGTTGATAAACTACTTTGAATTATATTAAGGCGGCAACTACTCTGATTTTGACAAGTTTTAATTGCAAATTTTTATTAGATTACAAGTTTATATATATTTAACCATGTTATTTCATCAAATATTATTAACCTTAGGCCATCAGTAATAGTTTTCAATTGGTTATTTTAAAGTAATTAAAAAATAATTTAATATAACTAATTTAACAAGTAGTTGAAAATATATGCAAACGAAAGTCAATTGACTTATTTAGCGGACATCACCATACAAAATATGTTAGTTCGTTCTATTGAAAAAAGTCAGAATTTCATCTAGTTGTGGTTGACAAAAAACTACTTTATCAACTACTTCTAAATTAGTTGATTTTCCTACAGGGTGGCAGTCAACTGGCAACAACTTTTACTGACGCTGCAGCCACACATGATAGTACTGGCATGCCAATACAGAATATGTATTTACTTCGAAAATATTCCGAAATAATCAACAAATTTCGCTGCGGCCACACGTTATAGTAAATGTTCATTTGAAAAATGTCGTCAAAGCCAAAGGTTCGCCCACTTTTTTATTCCGTTTGCTTTTATTCGGTGATGCTTTATATGCCAACACAGCACCAAACTTAAACGGGATAAAAATGGGGATCTAATTATGTTGAAAAATGTGTTTATCAATATTTTTCAAAATGAAATGCAACTTATTCATATTATATTTTATATGTCAAAAAGGAAAATTATAATAATTGCATATATTTCACAACAAGACATGAAAGAAAAGTGCATATTTAAAGTTCGAATATTTTAGGGAGAAAATACAACACTGTTTTCTTACTTCGATTTCGCACTGGCTGTGGTTGTCGAAATTCACTGTCTCAGTAAAAGTTGTTACCAGTGGACTGCCAGTGATGTCAAGGTGTGAGTGTATTAGTGAAAAGTGAGAGTGTATTGAGTTTTTCGTACCCTGTAGGAAAATCAACTAATTTCAAAGTAGTTGAAAAAGTAGTTTTTTGTCAAGCACAACTTGTTGAAATTCTGACTTTTTTCCATAGAATGAACTAACATATTTTGTATGGTGATGTCCGCTAAATAAGTCAATTGACTTTCGTCTGCATATATTTTCAACTACTTATTAAACTAGTTAAATTTAAATACTTTTTTTAATTACTGGAAAATAACCAATTGAAAACTATTTAATATTCCACTTACTGAAGATGAATTTAAACGCATAAAAATTTAAAATTTTTATGCATCAAAGAGATCATTTATTTGACTGTTTTGAAAAATACATAAATCATGCCAAAAAAATCATGCCTGGTCGACACAAATAAAATCTGAAATATAAAATCTGAAAGCAAAATGTAAACAAAGTTAAAAGTGATCAGAGTTTTTTAATGGAAAATTGTGAAATGTCGTTCTTTGTGATGTTTTAATTGATTTTAAAATAATTCAAAAGTGATTGATGCCAAGCTTCATTGCCAGTTAATTCAAAAAAGGACTAGTAATTACATTCAAGGAGCGCAACAGAAGTACGCTGCGATGGTAGATATAATTTCATTATTCTTTTCTTCATTGGACTATTACTGCTTCCAACAGGTGATAGTTCCAGAAGCTGGAGGAACTCTGCGCTTATATGTGAGCATGCGTACCACGGAAGCAGTTTACAAAAACGGGCACGCCACCGCCTGGGTACATGAGCGAAGGTGCCGATCCAATTGATCGGAATTGTGTGGATACTGCGCCTGTTATTTAACGCAAGCCAGCTTTTTGATGCTTCATTTCAAAATATGAGCTATGCAATGCATCAAATTGTGCAATGGTTGCAAAACAGTACCAGCTTTTCACAGTTACAGTTTTTCATAAAGTAGAGGCATTTTATTAGTTTTAAAGTGTGTTTACCACGTCTGTCTTACAGCTCAATGTAAATAAAAAATATGTCTTTTTGAAACAAAATGTTAGTGAAGCCTAAAGTTAATAATATCCGATGAAATAGCATGAATGAAATAATATATATAAGCTTGTAATCTAATAAAAATGTTCAATTAAAACATGTCCAAATCAGAGTAGTTGCCGCCTTAATATAATTTATCAACCACTTGTTCTTAAGGAGTATTTCAATTACTTCATATATAATGCAATAAAAACTATTAAGAATTGGAGTGGATGCCGCCTTAATTTAATTCAAAGTACTTCATATACTAGTTTATTTTAAACTAGTTTTTTAATTAGTTGTTTTTAAAAACAAGTCAGTTTGATCCTATAGGGACTGTTACTGTTACTTCGGAGGGGCGTGTGTTGCTAGGGGGTGAAACAGTGAATTTTGACAACCACAGCCAGTGCGAAATCGAAGTAAGGAAACAGTGTTGTTTTTTCCTCCCTAAAAAAATTCGAACTTTAAATATGCACTTTTCTTTCATGTCTTGTAATGAAATATATGCAATTATTTTAATTGCCCTTATTTGAAACATAAAATATCATATGAATAAGTTGCATTTAATTTTGTAAAATATTGATAAACAGATTTTACAAAATAATTAGTTCCCCATTTTTATCCCATTTAACTTTCGTGCTGTGTTGGCATATAAAGCATCACTGAAGAAAAGCAATCGAAATAATAAAGTGGTCGAACCTTTGCCTTTGACCATGGCAGAATTATAAGGTAAGGTCATCACGGAGAGGAATGGAGTAGAATGCAGAATAAAGCTACATTGATGTCAAAATCAGCTGTTCATCGCGAATTTCTTTATGCTCACGTTTCGTAGTTGTTTTTAGGTTAAAACTGTTACAGGTTTTTTTGCAATTTTAAGACTTCTTTCACATTTTATAGTTTTTATTACACTTTTTTTATAATATTTTCACTCAAATTAGCACAAGTTTAACACCCGCGAACGCACTGTTTGCAACTTGAAAACATAAAATATTTTCTTCATTTGCAATTTCTACGAAATTCGTCGTTTTGACATATATGTTGCATCTCATTATCCACTCTTCGTTGACGCGTGAGAGCACTCAGTGCAGCGGCCCTACCTTATCATTGTATCATGCCTTTGACGACATTTTGCAAATGAACATTTTCTCTCACGTGTGGCCGCTGCGTAGATTTGTAGATTATTTCGAAACATTTTCGTAGTTAATGCATATTCTTGGCTGCAGCGATAGCACCAAGGTTGATTTATAAGGTTGTCGCAAGGGAGAGAGCGAGTACCCATAATTGTCAAATCGAAGTTGACAGCTCATAGAAAATCTGCAAGTGCTTTCTATTATCATCCGTTTGTCTTTCGTAGTCATTCGCAAAATTTGCTGGTTTTGACAATTATGGGAACTGAGAAGAGAGTGCGATCAGCCCTGCGACAACCTTATAAATCAACCTTGGTAAGCACCATGATATAATAATTTACAAGGTAGGAGTTACACTTTTTTTTGTCGACCAGCATTTGTCAAAAAAGCACAGAAAAAGAGAAAACGAATAAGCAGCAAAACAGATGAAAAATTAAACTTTGTATTGGTTTTGACAAGTGTTGGTCGACGCATTGCGAAAAGAGGTAGTTACCTTGTAAATTATTATATCATGGTAAGCACTAGAAAAAATTTCAACATATATCAATTCAAATAAATTGACAAGTAAAAATTATTTCGTGTTTTCGAAAAGGACTGCCATCACTTTATATAAAAATGATGTGAGCGTAAATAAATTTATTAGGCTTTAAAAAGGCTGAATTTCACAGTTAAAACAGCTTGGGTTGCGAAAACAAAAAGGATATTCATGCAATGCCGAATATTTTCCGCTGCCGTATATCAAACAAAAACCATTAAATTTGTATATCTTATTTGTTAGTTTTACAATGTTACATTTTCATATTTCACGAGACTACTGTAGTGTTAATTTACCATATATAATCTTTATGTAAGATGAACGTCGTTGGAGTTATTTAATTAAAAAGCAAAAAATCCGTAAAATTAACTTTAAAATGGGCGTTGCATCGAAGCTCACTAGGTAGAATGAGTCAAACATCAAATTCCTTTGATGCCCTGAAAAGCCCTGAATCAATTTTATGGTTTTCAAGAAAAAATTAAAAAAAAGTTCACTTTTAAATATCTTACCTATTATTTTAGACATTATATTATTGAAGTGAAACTTTTATAGCCGCGTATTCAAAACTACGCCGAGCTAGATGGGGAGTAAGACTAATGCAACAAAATGGTTCTTCTTATTATTATTATATGTTGTTTATATACTAAACAACAACAACACAGCAATTCGCCGCAGTAGTTGTACATAAACGAAAAAATTACTATTTAATTTTTTATATTTTTGCTTCTACTGAGGATCGAACACAGTACGTTTGTATCCACAGTCGGCTGTTCTAACCACTCGGCCACGTAGACACATCTAGTTGAGTAGCTCATCCTTATGCTAAATCAACAATCAGTAGTTCTCTCTTTCTTTTATGATTGAATTGAGTCTTTCGTTCAATACTCTGAAAGTACAGTATGGTCTAAAAATTGTAATCTGAATGTAGCTTTTTTTCAGAATATTACCATACTTTTAGGCATTTCTCAAATTGAGTTTTGATAAATTCAGATTGATTGCATTGATTGATTTGGAAACAGCACATGCTGCAATATTAACGAATGCAACTTTGAATCTAAAATTTGTTTTATTCTTAGATCTGTGAATTTCCATATAAATATTGTATCTTTCATATAATTCAAATGTAGTTTTTAACTCATATTTATATCGAAATAAAAAAATATTTGCATGCTGCGGTATTTTAACACACAAAATACTGGTTAAAAGTTCTTTCATTACCAACTGAGCTGTCAGATTTACCTACTATATGTTGGTCGAAACTAAAACATAAGAAGGATATGTTACTAAAATATTGTGCCGAAAATTAACCCTTGTCAATGCATATGTAACCCACCCGGCGAAAGTTCGTTTGCAATGAACTTTTATCGAAGAAAAATTTCGTATTTTTCCTAATTTGCGATCAAAAATCGAAAGTTATTTCATGCCAGTGTTATGGCGTCAGTAATAATATAAGTAAGACTGAAAGTACCAAAAAAGTTATCCGAAAGTATCCACCTTATCTTCGCATTTGTGTTTGAAGAATTAATCGCTTTAGGATTGTAAACGAATAATTTTTCGAAACATAAGCGAACCTTCGTTTACGAAGTAACCGTTACGTCCTTAAAACGTATCTTTTTCGAATCGTAATCGATATCGAATGCGATACGCGTCTGATTTGCCGACTCTAGCTACTTCGGAAATTCATAATGGCTATGTTATTTCATAGCTTTAAGTTTTCACTTCGGTCGCAGTCCCCCCACTGCCTACTTTTTTGTTTTTGCATAGCGCCATGGAAAAATTAACAATTGCCTACAAGTGCGTTGAAATTACAATGACTGTAGCATGTAATAAAATAAATAATAGTGGTATTCAATTAACGCCGTATTTGTGATATAAATAGCGTATATGCCGTAAGTTCATACAACTTTCCACATATACGCAGTTTACATCACAAATACGTCTTTCATTGAATACCACAATATAATAATGAAATGCAATAAAATTTACTGCTGTGAATATTAACTTGTGTTTTTTAATTATCTTAAATTTTTGAATTTAAAACTTATTTTATTAAATTATCAAATCTATGAAACCGCGAAACTGCTTCGCTTCTCTCGTGTGACCAACGACGCACCTGTGTTTTTGACGTAGAATTACGTCTAACAGTGCGGATTGTAGGGGGGTATTTTCACAAATTTTTTCAAGGCCATGCAACGTTTTTTGGGGGACACTTTAGAGCCTTATACATCCTTTAATATTCATCGTACAAAGATAAAATTTATGCCTAACTACCACAGGATGAATTTAAATTAAACTTGACATTTAGGTTCCTTATATACCTAGTCATCATATAGGCTACTTTTTATCCAGTAAAAAAGGTTGGACCCGGTAGGGAGCGCTGCGATCGGGTTCCAGGCATTATTTTTTTTAGCTTATCTCCGAAATCGTTCATCCGATTTGCATGAAAATTTGTATGTAGAGGTTTTCGGATACGGTGAGTTTTTATGACTTATCTACTCTGATCTATCTTGAACACCAGAGGGCACTGTAGAACAAATATTTTGTAAAACCTACCAAAACTCCTTAGCCGCTTATCAGATTTGCATAAAAATTGGTATATAAGGATTTTCTGATACGGTGAGTGTTTTGGAATTATCCTTTTTATACTATCTTGAACACCAGAGGGTGCTGTAGTACAAATATTTTAAAAAACATATTATAAAAAACAAAACTCCTAAGCCTACAAAACCTACAAAATCTCCTTAGCCGTTTATCCGATTTGCATGAAAATTGGTATGTAGAGGTTTTCGGAAACGGTGAGTTTTTATGACTTATATACTCTGTTCTCTCTTGAACACCAGAGGTGGCTGTAGTACAAATATTTTAAAAAACGTCAAAAAATTCCTAAGCCGTTTATCCGATTTGCCTAAAAGTTGGTATATGGAGGTTTTCGGAAACGGTGAGTTTTTATGACTTATATACTCTGTTCTCTCTTGAACACCAGAGGTCGCTGTGGTGCAAATATTTTAAGAAAGTTGAAAAAGTCCAAACCTCTTTCATCCTATTTGCATGAAAACTTGTATGTAGAGGTTTTCGGATACGGTGAGTTTTTTTCAGAAATATATATTTTTTATTTATTAAACACAACATTCAAATTTATTTATTTTTAACAAATATAAAAATGAACAGGATCATAGAATTCATCACCAAATATATCAAACAAAAAATTCTACGTTAACACTTACGATACTATCGAAACTGTGTTTTTTTTTTTAATAATATTTCTTTCTCTGTATTGTCTTAGTAGTATGAGAAATCCAATCCAAAATATATAATGACCACAATATTTACAAACATCATAATTTGCTTTTATTAGAATTTTGATTAAATTTTTTTTTTTATGATCACTTCGAGTAGTCGGGAAATATTAAAAATTTTCATATTAAACTTAAACAATTAATAAATATTGTACAAAATATTGTAAAGCTGCTTTCACAATCCTTAAACTCTTAACCACTTATTATTAAGTTATATTTTTATTTTTAATCACTTTGTTAATTATTAACCACTTATCGGATGAAATGGTACACCCGGAAATGGTCTCCTTGCCACGGAATACTGATTTGGATTTGCAACACGTGCGATATCTGTAAAACTTCTACCATTTCGGCTGCCACCACCACTGGAACGACCATAAGAATTTCGGCCGCCATAATAACTGCTGCCATAGGCACCATATCCTGTGTAAGATTTGTATAATGGAAAGAAGAACGCTGAACAAGCATCAAAAAGCGTCAATACGCTCAGCACCACGAAGAATTTCAATCTCATTCTAATTTGTTTGGTATTCTTTTGTCAGATCACTCTTAGCGAATACTTAGCAACTTTTGTTGATCAGCAAACAAAGCATATTGGTATTTATAGAAAACTACTGAGTCGGTCTCGGCCACAAATATAGCAACAACAGGCTAGAAATAAATCCCAGTTCAGATAAGTCCCAGTTAAGTGAATGACATATAAGCCATAAAAAATACTTCCAATAATATACTTTTTAGAATACGACAACAGAAGAAACCACGCACATAGGCACATTTTCTGAATCATTTGATCATTTTATAAAGCTTCTCACTCCATGCATATCTCCCGGCCAGCTACTGAACATTAAATGGTAAATATTTTAATGACTTTATTTTTGTGGTTTTGTATTCACTAATATTCTATAAGAACTTTAACAATCTTAAGTTTAATGAAAGGTAGTTTTTTTTATAATTTTGCGGTTTCAACCCCGTCTGAGTTATGATTCTAAAGAGCAAAGAAAATTTATTCCAGGCACGCGCACATCTGAACGCGTTGATCGTAACTCACGCGACAAACTGATGTCCAGAAATTTCAAACAGAAATACTAAATACTCAAGCTCATGTAGAATTCAAAACGCAGTAATACAAAAATAAATTATGTAGTTTTTGTTACAGATGATTGTTACGATGGTTATTTCTCTTGTCAACATTTTAAGTACATACTTAAAGATGTTTGTTTCGTCGATTCATCTGTTTATTGTGTGCCAGTCATATAGGCCGTATGGTCGTAAACCAAACTTATTTATTGCGAAAAAATTTCAAGTCACGATTTTTCACACAATTCTGTAAATACCTGTAGTGTTAAAATGCTTACAAAACCATTGGAGGCAGGTCTGCACTTTGATGTTTGGAGATGCAGAGATCGAGTTTAGGTTTGAGTTAATTATTTTGAATTGATTATAAAAAAAAAAAAAAAAAAAATGCAAAAATAGCCTATGATAGTGGCTTCTAAACTGTGGAACGAACGGGTCCCTCTAATAGTACTATTTTACATAAGTTTATTTTATAGTGAATACAATTTCTTTGACAATTTAAGAAACTTTGGCACTGTAAAAATTTTGAAATAAATACTAGACATCGAAAATTATTCTCTTCTTCCTTTCTGTATGAATCGAATCATTGTGAACAGTCCAATTTTCACTGGAAACTGGTATTAAATGGTCTATATAAAAAGTTTTAGTTTTGAGTTGTGACACTTTTTTAAACTTTGGTACAAAAAAAATTATATAAAAAAAATCCATATTTTATTTTAATTTCTCCATTACCATGCTCACAGAGTGATTTGCCAGAAATTACGAGTTAATAACTTGTCATAATTTGTGAGTAACCTTGACGTAAGTCGTTATCTGGTCAAAGTATGAGTTAACATTGAGTTTGTTGTCTTAACTAATTTAAACTTGAACTTAAAAATAGCGCATTAAGAAAGAAGATATCGCGATATTTTTATACCCCAACACGTACTGCGTAAGGGGCATATTAACTTTGTCATTACGTTTGTAACGCCAATAAGGAGGCGTGGCAGGTATAGAAAAGTATATATATTTTTGATCAGCATCACCTCCTGAGTCGATTTCCGTGTGTCCGTCTGTCTGTCCGTCTATCGACACGATTACAGCCGTTATTTTAAAGCGATAGCTATGAAATTCAAAATATAAGCTTCTCTAAAAAATTGAGATCTAGGTCGAGAATGAGCCAAATCGGATGGAAATCACGCCTACTTCCCATACAAAGTGACTTTATTTTAACAATAAAATCTCTTAAAAACCCACATGAAACGCCTTGAAATTTTGCACATGGACTATGATCTTCAAAACAAATCAATATAAATTCAATATAAATAAATATAAATGACTAAGAATTTAGAAAAATCGGATGCAAACCACGCCTGCCTCCCATGCAAAGTGGCTTTATCTCTTAAAAATCTGCTCAAATCACACAAATGTCTTGGAGTTTTGCACATCGGATGATCGGCAAAATCGGATAAAAGCCACTCCTACTTCCCATACAAATTGGCTTTATTTAAAACGTAAAATCTCTAAAAAATCTGTAAAAATTAAAGAAATGTCTTGGAATTTTGCACAAAGGCTTTGATGTATAATATAGACCATCACTGTAATATTTGGAAAAATCGGATGAAAACCACGCCTACTTCCCATACAAAGTGGATTTATTCTTAACGTAAAATCTCTTAAGAATCCACAAAAATTATAGAAAATTATCTTTAAATTTTGCACATAAGCTTTGATATATAACATGAAACATCTCTATGATATTTGATAAAATCGGATGAAAACCACGCCTACCTTCCATACAAAGTGACGTCATCAATACAGAAAAACTTTCGTAAATATATAAAACTGAATGACATCGTGTCTGTATGTACACTAACTCCGCCCACATCTTTTATCCAACCCATACATATATTCTTCGGTATAATGTGGAGTCTTTAGACTAAAAAAGTGGGTGTGGCATTTCACTTTTAATCGAACTTCTGTTACACCGTGTGTCTGACATCAACCAAATTTTGCACACCTAATCCTTGGTAATTGCAGCAATCTTAAGTTTATAAAATTGGGCGGTAGTAGACGGGGGGCTTGGCACTTAATTTTTAAACTAGCTCCATCTACACTGTTTGTCCGATTTAAACCAAATTTCTTGCATATATTCTTAAGTATAATGAGAAGTGTTGAGCCTAAAAAAGTGGGTGGGATTGGACAAGGGGCGTGTCAATTTAATTCTATTCGAACTCCCTCTACTCAGTTTGCTCGACTTAAATCAAGTTTTGCACACATATTATTTGGCATAAGGATCAGTCTGTAGTTTATAAAAAAAAGGCGGTGCTAGACAGGGGGCGTGGCACTTTATTTCTAATATATTTCCATCTACACCGTTCTCCGATTTCAACCAAATTTCGCACATATGTTCGAAAAAAAAAACCAAAATGGCCATTTCAGCATTTGAAAGGACTTTGACCGAGCTTCTTATGATCAAAAATGTGTTGTGTGTGATGTGAAATGTTTGAAAAAATTGAAAAAAGTTTTCTGTGTCAGATGGAGGATTCGAACCTGGGCTCTCTGGCGTAAGATTCACACACTGCACCCACTACGCCACGGCCGCGACATATGATCTTTAATATAATGAGAAGATTTAAGCCCACAAAAGTGGATGGAATTGGACAAGGGGCGAGCCAATTTAATTCTAATCAAACTTCTTTTACACCGCTTTCCTGACTTCAACCAAATTTTGCAAATATATTCTTTGGAATTATGAGCAGTGATTAGTCTAAAAAATTGAGTGGAGTTAGACAGTGGCGTGCCACTTTAATTTAAATCGAACTCTTTCTATACCGTGTGTCCGTGTGTTGATGCTGTTTCAAAATAGATCAAAAAACTTTTCTGTATCATCTGAAAATATAAAACAAAATGAAGATATCTTCGAAACTAATGCCGTTGTATTCAGTACAAGAGTTAAGAGGGTCTTCCAAAAATAACGTAACGTAGCTTCTAAGTGGCAAAATTTAAAAAAAGTATTTTTACCTTCAGGATTCTAATGCCGACGATAATGACTGGCGTTTAAAGTATGTGGAGCAAAACTTTTTCAATTCGGTCAATTTTGTGGTAAGTTCTTATCGCAACCAAACGCGAAAAGTGGTTTCGAAATATACGCATTTAAAGTTGTAGTAAGTGTTTTCGACATAATAAAACTTTAAGAAAATCACAGCTCATTCAAAATTAGAAATTTTTGGGGAAAATCACAAAAAACGCACAAATTCGAATATATGAGTCACAGTCCCAAGAGAAAAAATTTCCAAAAAACACAAACAGACTTGACCCCTGTTATTGAGCTTGCATTATATAAAGTTTCATTAAGGGCATGGTACTGTTTTACAGCCAAAAAAGGCATGTTTTCATGATTTTTTTTTTTGAGACATGAATAATGTTGGTGTATTTATTTTATATACATGTTATAGTTTGACTTCTTAAGTATATTTGAAAAAAAAATTATCGATAAATAAATCCGTGGCAGCGATTCTCCGGAGGCGCCTCAAAAAAAAGTTGTTTTGCGGTGAACACGATTAGAGGTTAGCGAATCATCTGAAAAAAAAATCAAAAATAGTTTAAAAAGTAATATCTTTCGCGAGGTAATACCGAAGAGTTTTTTTTAAATAATTTTTTGTTTTTTGTAGCGTTTTGAATTCAAAAATGCGACTTTCGCTGAAAAATTTAGCTTATTTTATTATTTTAAATAAAAAAACGCTTCGGCATTACCTGTTGATTTATGCGTAGAAAAAGTGTAAAAAATTTCAAAACGATCGGTCAAGTAGACTTTACTTTACTAGTAGACAACTTTTTTTTTGATTTTTTTTTCCAAATATACTTGAAATAATATGAAATAAATACACCAACATTATTCATGTCTCCAAAAAAAAAAAAAAAAAATCATGAAAACATGCCTCTTTTTCGGCTTTGAAACAGTACCATGCCTTTAAATAAGTTTTATAGTTAATTAATTAGTATTTGGTTTTTATTATTAGTGCCATTTTTGGTTGACCATGGAGACTACATTATACAGTAATTTAACAAATAAAACCAATTCAAATGGGCGTGTCACTATAAATAAATAACTTTATCTCGGTAAACATGGGCACTAGGGTATTGAAATAAAATAGTAAGAAATACTCAAGAGATTTGAACTCAAAAACAGCAATCGATGTTATTTTTTTTTTTAAAAAAAGTCAAAAAGCCACGCCTCCTATATTGCGAAAACAAAATAATACGAGAACGAATCAGCCGATTTGAACGAAAAGTTATCAAATTGTTTTGTATTGGATTAAGATGAGAAAAACCAAATTTTTCATGTCTACCTGCATGGCCTACTAACATTGGAAGACAAAATTATTTAGAAACGCTCACAATATTGGAAAATATAACAAGAAAAGAACGGCTTAATCGATTTGCAGCTTGTAGATTTGCAGTTTATCAAGTCTGCCTACCCCAGTCGCCTTATTTAAAAAAAAAAAACATAATAAGACGTGAACAGCTAAGCCGATTTCAGCAAAAATTAAGTCAATTAGGTCTGTGTGTCATTGCGATTTACATCCCAGCAAAAAAGTAATTGGGTCATTCTCCAGAAGTGCTTCCAGAATTTTTTCAAAGAAAGATTTCTTTGAGGCATTCTATGAAAAGAGTGATCGTTTCTATCAACCGACCGAAGACTTTTGTTGAGTATAATCTATCTATATACATAAAAATTAATGCATTTATGTATGAGGGAGTGTATCTCAGGTAAAGACTCCGAAACCGCTAAGCCAAGTTTTATGAATTTTTCAGGGAAACTGTAGCAACTGTAGCAACTGTGTAACTGTAGTCTTCAGAGTGTCTTGAGTTTGGTGCCGATCGAACCAATGGGCGGGCATTAGACAAGAGCATGCCCGTCTAATGCCCTCCCATGCTTCTTATTTTTTCATGTTTATTATAATTTCTAAAACATCTCCTATTGTAGGTTTCGAACTCACGCCATAATTGATATGAAAGTAATCAAATAAAAAATGTTTTACAAAAATTGTATTATAAACCTTTGTTAACCGAAAAAGTAACTCTGAATCGTAAGAGTTTTGAATCTTAACAATTTAAAAATAAAGACGGAAAGCATTAAAATATAATACAGCATGGCTTAAAATTCAAATATAATATTCACCATAATATCAAATTAATTCCAAAGGGTATAAAGTATCACTGTGATTTCAATTGTATTAAAATTTAAAACAAAATTTATTTAAAAATTTTGTAATCTATTGAATAGTATTAAATTTAATACTTTTTTAATTACAAATCGTTGTAATACTTTGCTTGTATTAAAATATATTCCAGGATTTCTAACCGTGTAGTAACTTTCCTAAAACGCTTAATGCGAGAGTTTTGCCTCTATTTAGCCCATTGTGAGGCGGTCAAGCCCACGATTTGGGCAACCTGGCGAAACTTGGAATTTCCAGATTAAGTACATTAGGCAGTTTAGCATCTACAATTTGTGTAAGATACCTTCCGAGCATGTCAAAAAAATCAAAAATCAAATGTCAAAAATCACTCCACATGTACTCCAAAAAGTGAAACCGTATCCAAAAAAACCGAAATGGTCAAACATTTTAATTTGACAATTATAGATTCCAGAAGACCTAAAAAATGGTCGTATCAATAAGCAGTGGCGGCCGTATTATACTGGTTGAGGTGCGTAGATTGTATGCGATAGAACCCAGGTTCGAATCCCATCTGACACAGAAAGTTTTTTCAATTGAATTAATTTTTCTGTTCGGCCGTCACCTCTCTGCAGACAATGGCAAGCCTCAGAGAGTAAAAACTGCCATGAAAAACTTCTTGAGAACAAAAGGCGTTCGGATTCGGCATTAATCTTGTAAGTCCAGTCCTCGATCATTTGTGGTCAAACATTTTACAACACGCACAACACAGTTGATCATAAGAATCTCAGCCAAAGTCCTTTCAATGTCTGAAATGGCCATTTCTTTTTGTTTTTTTTTTATCAATAAGTGTTGATGCTGTAAAATGCTTTATATTAAGGACTATATTGAACCAAGGATTTCAAAGAATCATTTTATGTTGAAATGCTAAGTAGTCCAGTTATTACTTATAATATTATTATAATAAAATTCTATTACATACTTTTAGGCATCACAAAGAAAGTTGGTTTTTGAAGTGAAACTTTTACAGCCGCGTATACAACAGATACGCCGAGTTAGATGGGGGGAGGGGGTAAAACCAATGTAACGAAATGGTTCTTAAGAAAACAACAACACAGCAATTCGCCGCACTAGTTGTATAAAAACGAAAAATATTGCTATTTAACACATTTTCCATTCCACTGAGGTTTGAACAGAGTATGCTGTGATGCGTAGGTGGCTGTTCTACACACTGGGCCACGGAATCATATTTAGTTGCGTAGCTCAAACTCATCTTAAATCAACAATCAGCCCTTCTTTTCTTTATGACTGAATTAAGTCTTAGCATGTATAGCTATTAATAGAATGCACAAAAAGTATTGCCAGCTCTTTGTCAACTCTCGCGTCGACTCATGGTAAAATAAAGAGGGTAAATGCAAGCAAGGTAACTTCTTGCAATCCGCTTTGAAGTACGTTTCATCGTCCATGATCACGCAGTCGAATTTGATCAGGTACTCGCAATACACTTCTCGAGCCTTTATCTTAGATTGAGCGTCTTTTTCTTTACCTAGTACCTATTACCTAGTACCTATTAGGTACTTTTTAATTTGATTTGTTTTCAATGTTTCCCCGCTTTGGCCGTTATATCACGTATCGAAGTGCCTGGAATCTTCAAAAACAGCCGTTTAACTTTTAGAGCTACCCTTGGTACGCTGGACCGCTTTTTCTGCCTGAGCTTGGTTTCCTTGATATAGGGGAATTTGCAAACAACAATTGCTTTGAGAATTTGAGCGAAGACAACTTTCAACTATCTCTTATTAGTTCACTAATTATTGAAGTGAAACTTTTATAGCCGCGTATACAACAATACGGCGAGCTAGATGGGGGGAGGGTAAGTAAAACCATTGTAACGAAATGGTTCTTATGAAAACAACAACACAGCGATTCGCCGCACTAGTTGTATGAAAACGAAAAAATTACTAATTAAATTCCAATAAATTTTTTTATAATTTTGCTTCTACTGAGGATTGAACACAGTACGATGTGACCCATAGTCGGTTGTTCTAACCACTGGGCCACGTAGACATATTTATTCTAGTAGCTCATACTTATGTTAAATCAACAATCAGCATCTTTTACGATTGAATTGAGTCTTTCGTTCAATACTCTGTAAGTACAGTACGGTCTTAATATTTGAATCTGAACGTAGCTTTTTTTCAGAATATTAGCATACTTTTAGGCTTTTCTCAAATTGAGTTTAGATAAATTCAGATTGATTGCATTGATTGATTTGTTAACAGCACATGCTGCAATATTAACGAATGCAACTTTGATTCTAATATTTCTTTTATTCTTAGATCTGTGACTTTCCATATAAATATCGTATCTTTCATATAATTCAAATGCAGTTTTTAACTCATATTTATATCGAACTAAAAAAATATTCGCATGTTGCGGTATTTTAACACACAAAATACTGGTTACAAGTTCTTTCATTACAAACTGAGCTGTCAGATTACCTACGATATGTTGGTCGAAACTAAAACATAAGAAGGATATGTTACTAAAATATTGTGCCGAAAATTAACACTTGTCAGTGCATATGTAACCCACCCGGCGAAAGTTCGATTGCAATATACTTTTATCGAAGAAAAATTTCGTATTTTTCCCTAATTGGCGATCAAACATCGAAATTTATTTCATGCCAGTGTTATCGCGTCAGTAATAATAAAAGTAAGTCTGAGAGTGCCAAAAAAGTTATCCGAAAGTATCCACCTTACAGTAAAAAAGTAGAAAATAGAATTATCTTCGCATTTGGGTTGAAAAATAAATCGCTTTGGAATTGTAAACGAATAATTTTTCGAAACATAATCGAACCTTCGTTTGCGAAGTAACCGTTACGTCCTCAAAACGTATCTTACGAATCGTAATCGATATTGAATTCGATTATCATCGCGAACTATTCGTAAATTTTTAACTTTTCGATACCGATGTCGGATTTGCCGTGTAGGAAATAGCAAAATTTTTGTGATAGTACTGGAGTTTCTTTTATATATATACATGTCTGCATTACTTAGCATTATATATCGTCGCAAATGCAACATAAAATACGATGCAAGTCCTTCCTAACTGCAGTTGAAATTTTGTGCTTTTTTTAAATTAAAAATATTTACATTCATACAGGCAGTTTTAGTTTTTTTTAAGAAAAATTGAAAATAAATTATATAAATAAAGCCCAAATTATATAATCGATTGATGATTATTTTGGATAAGCAATAAATTATTTTTGACATCAATCCTATGGAATAAATTGGAAGATATATACTATGCTTGCTTTCAGGTTTGTTCGTATTTTGTTCGCTTTGATGCAAGGGAGGCAATGATGAGATGATAGCACGTTCAACTTGCATTCAAGCCGTACGCAGTTCGATGCGCGTACGGAAAGGGAAAAGTGCATTATTCCCGACACAGGTTTTTCGAGAAATTTTTTCTTTTTAGTATTTATAAATAAAAATATAATTAAAAAACAAATAAAAGAGCAAGATCTGTCGTCTGTGCTATGAGGATCGAGCGTGGGATGACTTAAGTCATCAAATTAAAATAAAAAAATCCTCTTGATAACCAACTGTGTCACGTTCAAGTTCAGAGTATTGAACCATAGACTCAATTCAATCATAAATACAACTCAATAAAAAATCAATAAATAAAAAATGTTCAATCCTCAGTGGAAGCAAAAATATAAAAAAATTTAAATACCGTTTTTTTCGATTTTATACAACTAGTTGTTGTTTTCATAAGAACCATTTCGTTACATTGGTTTAACCCCCTATACTCGCCGTATTTTGTATATGCGGCTATAAAAGTTTCACTACAAAAAAATTGACTTTGACGATTAGTAGATTTCCCCCATAAACAACATCCACAACCATGAACTCCCTCGAATTTTATCTTCTGAATGCAGTCCTCCTATCGTAAATGCATTTCGAATAAGGGAACAGTTTTCAAACTAATAAAATCGAAATTTAATTTTTAATTTTCAGGAGGATACCATGAAAAAAAAATTTTGCGAAATTGGATCAACATTTTTTTTTACATAAAAGTTCAAAACCAAAAACTAGATTCTTTTCAAGTAATCTTGAATGCAATTAAGCAATGTTACTAAAAATTACTTAGTAACTTATTAGTTACATAAAAGGAAATAAAATGTGCGTGTTGTGACCGCCTCAAAAGTGCCCACAAATTCCAATAGGCTTTATGACCGTTAAATATATTTAATTTTTTGTAATCGTTGCCCAATTTTGATCCTCTCCTGATAAGGTGTTGATATGATAAAATAAGCCAGATAACTTAATCCGGGAGATTTTTTGACTCAAAGGCATAAAAAATTATGTAACTTTGGATTAAGAATTTACTGTTGAAATCAAAACCATAAAAAGAGAAAATGTTAATTTTTGAACAATTTCGTAAGCGACGGTGAAGAGCAAACTAGCAGTGAAGCCTGCTTCGTTTCTCGTTTCGTGCCAAAGAATGCCTCACTGCTCTATGACTCGTCACCTTCGCACGAGGAATTCTGTTCATTTCACATTTTATAACAAGCACTGAACAGCCAATGAATTATTTTTTTCTAATTAAACTTTATTTGACTTAAAAGATTTGTCAAAAGAATTCAGTTCGAGGGAGTTTGAATCCGGAGAAGATTAGCGATAGGAGTATTTTGTTCATAAGAGGGAAAAAGTCCGGAGGAATTCTTGATAAGACTGCATATTGAATCCAGATAAAAAATGATCACACGCATCGTACACAGTATTTAAATACCTATAACCAGGTAAGTTGCTTTTCCACAGGACGTTTTCCTTAAAAGTTTTACAAAGTGCAGCAGCAAATTTTTCTCGGATTTTATTTAGATTTTTTCTTCATTTAATTAAAAGTTTAACTTTCTAAAGTTTTGCTTCAATCTATATATCTATATATATATATAAAATCTATATATATATAAAATTGTAAAAAAAAAAAATCTGTACATGGAATATTTTTTTGAAATTCCTTTGCGATGGACATTTTGAATGACGCTGAGTTCAAAAATCGCAATTTTAAAATTATTGTCTGTCTGTCTGTTAAAGCATCACGCGAAAACCACTGGATGGATTTATATGAAACTTGACATCCAGGTCAGCATATTGGCTACTTTTTATCCAGTTAAAAAAGTTGGACCCGGTAGGGGGCGCTGCGATCGAGTTCCAGGCATTCGTTTTTGCAGCTTATCTCCGAAACCGTTGATCCGATTTGCATGAAAATTTGTAGGTAGAGGTTCTCTGATACGCTGAGTTTTTTTCACTTATCTACTGTCTTACATCTCGAACACCAGAGGACGCTGTAGTACAAATATTTTGAAAAACCTCGAAAAACTCCTAAGTCGTGCATCCGATTTGCATGAAAATTGGAAGATATGAGTTTTCTGATACGGTGAGTGTTTTGGACTTATCTTTTTTGTGCTATCTTGAACATCAGAGGGCGCTGTAGTACAAATAATTTAAAAAAACGTCAAAAAGCTCCTAAGCCGTTTATCCGATTTGCATGAAAATTTGTAGGTAGAGGTTTTCGGATACGGTGAGTTTTTACGAGTTATTTACTTGGTTCTATCTTGAACACCAGAGGCCGCTGTAGTATAAATATTTTGAAAAACCTCGAAAAACTCCTAAGCCGGCATCCGAATTGCAAGAAAATTGGAAAATAGGGGGTTTCTGATACAGTGAGTGTTTTGGACTTATCTTTTTTGTGCTATCTTGAAAACCAGAGGGCGCTTCAGTATAAATATTAGGAAATCGTGAAAAACTCCAAAACTGCTCATCCGATTTGGATGAAAATTTGTAAATAGCGATTTTCGAGTACGGCAAGGGTTCTGGTGCTATCTTTTTTGCTCTTTCTCGAAACTAAAGGGCGCTGTTATACAATTTGTGCGTGTGCATGTTATTAAACTGTTCCTACACGGCTGCACCGATTTTGATGACATTTTTTGTGTGTTTAAGTGGATCTCTGGATGGTTTAGATTCGCAATTGGACCCGGTAGGTAGCGCTGTGATCGGGTTCCACGAATTTTGTTATTATAGCTATTATATATTATCTCCGAAGCTATTCATCCGATTTACATGAAAATTTGTATTTAGGGGTTTTCGGGTACGGTAGTTTTTATGACTTATCTATGTTGTTCTGTATTGAACACCAGAGGGTACTGCAGTACAAAAGTTTTAAGAATGTCGAAAAAGTCCTAGCTGTGCATCCGATTTGCGTGAAAATTTTTAAATAGGAGTTTTCGGATACGGCGGGTATTTTGGACTTTTTTTTTCTGCGCTGTCTTAAACACCAGATGGTGCTGTAGTACAAATCACTTAAGAAATCGTGAAACACTCAAAAGCCACTCATCCGATTTAGATAAAAATTTGTATATCGGATATATAGGATTTGATATCGAGTATGGAAAGGGCTTTGGCGTTATTTTTTTCTCTAAAACCAGAGGGCACTGTTGTACAAATACCGCAAAAAACTCAAAACAACTCATCCGATAAGTATAATTTTTATAAGTGGTTTTCGGGTGCGGTAAGTCTTTTGGGGCTATGTATTTTGCTATATCTTGAACACCAGAGGACGCTATACTACAAAATATAGTAAGGCGTAGCAAAGCGCGAAGGGTGATCAATATGTTATTTTTTTCTTTATGTGTATTTATATACCACTTTCCTTTTTTGCAAATTAGGACAGCTGATGCCGAATTCTGTGGTATTTGAGTACGCATTAACACATGCGCAAGTCAGTTGCGTCGTAAGTTGCCGTTGTTTTGACATTTCTTTTGACATGCTTATTTAATTATTGTCCAGTTTCCTCGCGAATTGCCAAAAATTCGTTTTTACTCTGATTTTTTTTCAAAAATGTGCAATATATCGAATACAATATAAAACTTGAAAATATATTTATGCAAGCGATCTGCGGCACGCACACACAAATCACGATTTCCCCAACTTTTTCTCATAATTTTCAGATGTTGAAGCTACATTTTGTTCATTTCGTCGAAGTTACCGGTTGGTTTGAAAGATGCACACAAATTCCTTCTAAAGCTTGTGAAAAGTTTTCGAGATAGTCCTCAATAAAACCAAAGACAATAAAATGCAGCTCATGCAAAATATTTAAAAAAAATTCAAATCACACAAGCTTAGTAATTAAAATATGATTTATTTATATTGATTATAACTATCGAATACGAGTACATACTTCAATGCGTAAGACTTTTACAATGTCTTCTACAATGGCTTCACAAATTTTATGGATAAAAAAAATATATTTATAATTTTGTATTTAATTCACATAACTATTCGACCAAACTCGTTTTTTGTGCATTTTATTAAAAAAAAAATAGTCCTAAACAAAAGTTGGCTTACTTAAACATTTCATACATTAATTTGAAAAATTTCACATTTTTTATTATAGGTAAAGGCACCAGTTACTTTTCATCGAATTAAACGATTAATGGATTTATTAATAGATAAAATAAAAACAAAAACAAAAACATCATCAACACGCAAAATAAATGAAAAACTATGTTTTTTTTTTCTTAACATTAAAAAGAAGGTATAAAAATATATTCTTCTTATCACACACTAAAGTTCAGATATTTTAAAGTTGAAATCCCAAACTTCTGGAATTGTCAGGAGAAAGCTATGATCGTAGAAGATTGCTATTAGGCGACATATTAAATGTGGAACATCGCGTAACTCTACATGCTGGTTTTCATTTAGAATACCAATGGCTCTAACGATTAATGGCTTAATATTTTGATATTTCTTATTGGCTAGCAACGATGCCATTTCTTGCATGGAACTCGAGAACTCTTGATTGGGCTGATAAGGTGATGTGCTGTAGAGTAATTAAAGACATTAAATTAAGTTATTATATATATGTTTATATATATAAACGAAATTCATACCTTGTGTTGGAAAATAGTGAAAAAATAACACAAGATAAGCAGCGCGTTAGAACTTTGCGTCTGAGACATGAAAAAAAAATATGTAGCTAAAATCAATTTTATAAACTAAGCAAAGAGAATACGTACTTATTTGTAATGCCATCTCGCTTCAAGCCAATTACACCCAACAAACCATCGCCCCAGCCCTCTGGTTTAGTGGAGAGTACATGCAATTGACGCGCTAACATAAGCAACGGTTTTTTAACACTTTCCGCCTGGGTGAGTATCTTGCAACCACGCGATATGATGACACCCCAAACAATAGCCAAGCGTGGTTCAGTCAGCTCGCTAGAAGTTTGTTTTATACTTAAAATATATGTTGAATAAAATTTTGTTTTAACACCTACCTTGTTTTCAGATTTTCCGCAAGTTGACTAATGTCCTGCAAGAAAGTAATTTGTTCGCCCAGAGTGGAGACTTTTTCAATTTTGTGCATTATAAAAATATGCAATGTGAAAAAGTAAGGTCCACGCATTATTGGCATCAGTTCCAGTTTGTCCAAGGACATATTCAAAATTTGCAGTAAGGAAGCCCAGGTTGGGTTGTGCCAGTCTTTGGTTTCAGCTGATTCTTTGAAATAATGTGCAATTGTCGCCTCCAATAACGTATATATGCCAGCTATGAAACCTTTCATATGACCGATGGCATAAAGAGTGGCACAGCAGAGCAAGTCTCCAGCAGCACATTGAGCTTGCCAATGAATCAAGTTGTCGATGTGTAAACTTTGAGTAGAAAAAGTGGTGCATTTTAATTGATGATGCATGAAATAATGTAAATTGTCGGCTTACTTAGAAGTCTCTTCACTTTGCGTTTGCATTGGCGTCAAAATTTCTATAACTAAATTGAGTGCTTCACGTCGTTGAGCCTCAAGTGTCTTATTGCTATCTGCCATGGCTTTGATGCATTTGTCCAGCGTATTAAGCAGTTCTATGAAGGTGGCATTATATGCGTTGTTACCATCTTTTGTTGCCAGCAACTTTTGATTTTTCACCGCACATAAACGTAGCATACGCACCCAGGAACGAGTGTAAAGTATGCGTTTGGCAGTGTCATGTTTAATGGGCACAGGTACAGCGCGCTCCGGCATCATGCCAGCAGCAAGTCGAAGAAGACTAATAATTTTAATGATATAGAATAAATTGTTTTAAGAAAATCCAAACTCAAACTCACTCCAAGACAGCGCGATCGGCATAGTTTGTATCAGTTGGTAATTTGAGCGTTATAGAGGGTTCCACGGAGCTGACAAACCATTTAAATAGCTTCTCCAACTCAGCATAGTCCACCATATACCATGGATAGTTGATGGCATCTTCTAGAATTTTACTTGTATTCGTGTGCATGTGTATGTTGGGCTCGAATGCAATTTTTACAAATATAGTCAATAGGCGTGAAATGACATTAGTTTGCATTACAGGAGACCAGGTTGGTAAATCTTCGCTAATCCATGCATTCCAATCAACGCGTATAAAGATGTGCCCTAGCATAGCATGTGATTCCGGTATGAACTGTGAAGAAAAAAAAAACAAATAATTCAAAGCCCACACCACTTAGTCGAAATACAATCTCCAATTCAATTTACCGTTTGTAAGCTCTCGTACAGCATATCAATATAGTTCTGCTGTGGTCTAAATAGTTCCCAAGGTAATTGCGCTATACCTTCATGGATTGGCGACTGTACATATGACTCCATATTGGGCACAGCAAAATGATGAATGTACCAACCGAAAATGTGGCTTAGAATTTTGTTCGAAACTGTAAAATTTTAATGAAAAGCGCTGTTACTGAAAAAATGCATCTTGGATGGTCTTCGCTTACCGGGTAAATTATCCAAAATAAATACCAGCGTATTAATAAATGACTGTATCATAAGTTTGCTGGTTTTTGCATGTGGTTCACTCCAAGGTAGCAGGATTTTACCATTTTCAGTTAACTGTCGTATCCAGTTAGCAGCTGGTTGTTGTACTGTTTGTTCGGTGTAACTTATAAGCCATGGTGCATACATTTCAACAATACAACCAAAAATGTAATCACATACTAAAATGATTGTATTAAATTGAAAATTAATAAATTTTAATTAGCCATCGAATTCACTGTAAGTGATTGTATTCGATGTATTTATTTTACTTTACAGGCGACTTTAATTTCACATAGAAAAAAAAATGCAATAGAAAAAAAAACCAATGATCCTTCAGTGAGAGAGAGAGGGGTGCATATTCAATATAAATTAATTAGTTTTTCACACGATAGAAGTGAAACTTCTATTCAAAAATGGAATTTCTGGGAATATTGCTAATTTATTTTATTAACCCATAACTTTCTAAAAATATTTAGTTTAATCTAATTTAGAAAAAAAAAAAATCAAAAAATTACCAAAAAAAAATTTTTAAATCGAGTTGCCACCTCGAGATTATTAATTTTCAAATTGAATTATATTGAACGATATTCTACAAGCAAAGTCGAGGATTTTGCGCCAATATTGATCACAAGAATTTCCACAAAACAATAAAAAATATACAAAAACGTATTTCGTTAAAGAACAGCATTGCCTCAACCCGCGGAAGCCACGTGTGTCAGTCAAACTTCATAAAAATTCACAAAACTTAAATATAAAGCCTCAGAAAGACGATCGTATAAGAAAAATATTTTACTTTATTTTTTTTTAGATTTTGCAGAGACTTAAAACTTAAGATAGAAAAAAGTGTAAAATTCCCAAATTTCCCAAGCTTGGAAATGTAAGTAAACGTAATTGTTCAGCATTGAGCGAAAACAGGTCGATTAGACAAATTCTTAAAATTTTATATTATTTTTGGAGATCAGGAAATCTATCAATGTATGACCTCCAGGTTAAGAAAAGTATACCGTTGCGCATACGCAACGCTGGACAAAAATTGGTTAACATTTCCTCCTTCAGTGCAACCAAATGGTTAAAAAGCAGTATGCATTCATACCATTAGTAGTTCAAAAACTGTCTTTTTCAATAAAGCCACACAACGCCCTCTAGTGTTCAAGATAGAACAGAGTATATAAGTCATAAAAACTCGCCGTTCCGAAAACCTCTATATACCAATTTCCATGTAAATCGGATAAACGTCTTAGGAGTTTTTCGACGTTTTTTTAAAATATTTGTATTACAACGCCCTGTAGTGTTCAAGACAGAACAGATTATACAAGCCATAAAAACCCACCGTTTCCGAAAATCTCTATATACCAATATTCATTTAAATCGGATGAACGGCTTAAGAGTTTTTCGACTTTTTTAAAATATTTGTACTATAACGCCCTCTGGTGTTCAAGACAGAACAGAGTAGGGAAGTCATAAAAACTCACCGTATCCGAAAACCTCTATATACAAATTTTCATGCAAATCGGATGAACGATTTCGGAGATAAGCTAAAAAAAGAATGCCTGGAACCCGATCGCAGCGCCCTCTACCGGGTCCAACCTTTTTTACTGAATAAAAAGTAGCCTATATATTGACCGAGGGTATAAGAAACCTAGATGTCAAGTTTCATTTAAGTCCATCCAGTGGTATTCGCGTGATGCTCTAACAGACGATCTCTAACTCTAAAGCGATTTTTGAACTCAGCGTCGTTCAAAATGTCCATAGCAAAAAGAATTTCAAAAAAATATTTCATGTACAGATTTTTTTTTTTTTTACAATTTTATATATATGTATAGTTAGATTGTGCACAGTTATTGATAGATTTTTGGAGATTGTGCACATCTCCATAGATTTATAAAATTGAATGGGAATTGCCATTGCATGGGGAAAATTAAGCTCATTGAAACGTTATTTTTTTTTGTTCCATTGTGTAATAAAGTTTTTTATGTGTTGGCTCTTCTTAGATTTCAGTGGCACTAAACGATTAGTATTATGGTAAGACAATGCAGAAATGAGTAAATATATGTTGTTCTGAGGTCGCATGATGTTATTGATGTTTTTATTTAAATTATCATCAAACATTCGACTCAATATCAACAAGCCGACTGAAAATCTCCACGAAAAAGAATTGGACAATTCACAGTTAATTATAATTATGGTTGTAATGTAATAATTCTGAAATGTGCTATTTTGCCTGTTAGGTTTTTTTTTTGTTTTGCATGTAAACCTGTGTGTTAAATGTTGCCACTTTTGTACATGCCCTAAGGCATGCTTTTGTCGAGTGTTAATGTGTTATTTCGCGAACTGCTGTTTTACGTGAACCAAAAAAAAAAAAAATTTTAATCATTAAACAAAATATTCGCTGGTCTTTGCAGACACAATCCACATAAAGTGTTTTGTTTCTCCCCATGATTGAGTCAGCTTTCATTTAAATCAGCTGTTTTAAAACTACAAATTAATACCTTTAACTTAAGTTATGCTCACAGTTGTCAAAAATTAGTACATTAAATAAAAATATTAGTATATTAAAACATAACAATGAACTGTGAATTGCTCAAATAAATTATTCTTTTGTCTAAGAACTTTCATAAAATGGAATTATCGATATTTGCGTGTTAGCCTATAGTTTTTGTTTGAACAATTTTAAGTTAAGCAGCTTCGGAAAGAAAAGTAACGAAAAAAAAAAATTGCTCCAATTACTCACTTTGATCTGCTAGCAGCTCCTGATATGTGCAAATAGCTGTGGCAACCACAACGTGTCCAAAACAGGTGAACCACATGGAAAGTGGTATGCAATAATCGACATGTTTCGGATAGAGACCATGCAGACCATGATGTAGACGTTCCTTTTGAAAGTGGCGCGCAAAAAGCATAACTGTATCGGTAGCCTTAAGGGATAATTAAAGGATTAAATAACATGGAAAATACAAATCTAGATGACTACAGACCGCTTTTAAATTAAATAAAGTTTGTCGACGTGCAAAATCTGCAGAAATTTCTTTTATCTGGTCTACACTATGCTCGGTGGTAAGATGTTCACAATTGAAATGTGTGAAGAGTGTGTTCAGTAAATCTAACAAAACGACAGGCATCAGCTTTTTATCCGACACACGATCCAAGACCATTTGCATAACTTCGCCATAATGCTCTGGAAAATCATATTCAAATATATGCACTAGATGACGACGAAAAATATCCTGCAGCAAAGTTGAATCTGCTTGTGACCAACACTCTAGGCCACGTAGAACTAATGCCAATAACTGATTGATATCATACAATTTCGGATGGAATGCATCGAGCCAAGTGACAATGTCAAACTGAGCAAAAATTAAACATTAATAAAGTGAGAATTGAAAGTGCAAATTGCATACTTTGGATAAGAGCACAAAAATAATTGTTGGATCACATCGTTTCAAGTGAGAATCAATAACAAATTTGTACATTTTTAAAAAGTTTTGTGGTTGTGTGCGATATGGTACAAATACGCCAGCGAACACTTTAAGCAAGTCTGGACGTTTGAGGGCTAATTGTAAAATTTGAAGGCCTTCCGAGTCTTGGTTCTCCTGAATGAATATCTGAAACAATAAATTTTCATAGTTTTTGAATATATTTATAAGAAAATTATTTCATATACATAAAACGCTAAACGTCATTATAAGCGTATTATTGAATGTTCGGAATATCATTCTAGATGCTTTGTCTTATTTCAATAAAATTTGTTACACCATTTCTATTAGGAAAATGTACAGATAATAGGCCACAATATGTTAATCTGCTGCCACTTCAACATTCTTTAAAATCCAAATACTAGAAACATTTCCATTTATTCAATTCAATTATGTAGTAAAACTTGACACAAAGGCTACTTTTGCCAAAACAAAGCACCTGGTAAAAGTGGGCGGTATAAACTTATCACCACGCCCACTTCTAACATGAGCTAAAGCTCAATCTTGAAACTTTTATAAAATAAAATAATAAAAGTTTACACATAGGCTATTTTTGTCATAATCAAGCATACTGCTTTTTGTTACCGAAAATATTTAAAATGCCATATAGTTGGCACTTTATAAAAAGTAATACTGAAACTTGGCGACTTGGACGTTTTTTCTTATTATCTGGCACGATATATAAAGTGGATGAAATCAGAGAACTACCACGCCTACTTTTCATATGACCAAACACATGCCATATTATTGAGTTTGTATAAAAGCCAAGAATTAAACTCAAAACAGAAAAAAGTACCAACTTTTTAAAGCACCCTTAAATAACTTTTATTTTTCAAACTAGAAACTGCTTTTTTCAAGTGCTATGCCAAAAAAAAAAAAAAAAAAAAAAGAAGCTATACCAATGTACCAGGCTATCACAAAGTTCGGAAAACGGCGTATCATTCATGCATTATGCCAAATTAAAAAGTAATATCTGATTCGGGTGACGCACAGTGGCGACATTTGGCATTTCTCGTTGCAATACTTATAACTTCTGAACGAATTCAGATATCTCTATGATTTCAGGACAGAAAAATAATAGAGCCTTTACTTCACAAAATTTTATTTCAATTGACCATAGGGATGCTATGGTATTCATGGTCAAAGTTAGACTTTCTAATATATATACGAATTAGGAATATGAAGTTCTCCATATGAGTGTTTTTTAGAAATAAATTATTAAAAACATGAATTATAATTAATTTATGGTTGCTGAGAACACACCCATAGTGAGTCAAAATTTTCAAAGTTCAAAATTCTTTTACACTGAAAAAAAAAAATGGTCCCAAAACTTTAAAAACATAAGAAATGCAAATTTTTTGATCTTCTAAACGAATTGAGGTATCTCAATATTTTTTTTTTCTAGACTAAAAAAAAAACAATTTTAAATTTTAATTTAAATAGACGTACAGGACGCTAAGTAATTAATTTTTGAAGGTAGGCTTTTTGAAGAGCAAAAATCTATATATAAAAACAAAATTTTCAGAATAACTTTATTTATTACAAAAAAGTTTCGAAAAAAAATGTTTTATAACATGCAGTTTTATATGAGTACCTATAATTTAAAAGCATAACCTAAATTTTTTGGAAACATTGATCGATATTTATATAATTATCTAATAAATCTAACATTTCCGTGGAATATATTTTTTCAACTTTTTTTGAGTTCTGACATGCCTTAATGATGAAATCTTCGGATCTGGTGATGCGGCTAATATATTGAAGAGATCCTTGTTTTGCCGTTTTCGATAAATCTTGCAGGTATTTATGTATCTGTATTTTTTATAGTCTTTATTTTTGGATTTTTATGCTTCTTCGAACAATTCTCTAATTGCTCTCGACTGATATGGTGTGATATGCAGTGTAGGTGTGAACATTTTTTCAGGATATTTTTATGGATTAAATCAGCTGTTTGTGTTGCATATATCCCATACTTTTCTGGATTTACGTTTTCCTTGCAGTTCAAGACATTGCGGATAACTTGGAACCATCTGATGATCTCTAGGTCAACACCCGTTTTCTCTGCGGTTATCTCATTTCTATCGGACAATATCCTAACTGTGTTTCCATCATTCGTTTTTCTAAATCCTTGTAGCGGTTGTTGAACTCTTGTTCCAAGTTTGCTGAGAAATTCTTTCTGAATTATTTTTTTCCTCGCAGCTTGTTTGTCCTTATTTGCAGTTTTTTTATTTAATCTTTGCGAAAGATTAAGGACAAATTCCATACATCTTATTCTGGCATGTAATGGAGATATTTCATATTTGTAATTTTTCTCATCTTCAATGTTTTTGTCGGTGCTTTGAAATTGGTTTTGGGTTCTTTTACAAATTGGACACATTTTTGTTTTTTGTTTGAGTCAATTCGTTGACCACTTTCCCGTCTGCCATAGTAAGCAAAAATTTCTTCGTCATTAATTTTGTAGTAGGTTTTTGGTTTAATAATAGCAATTTGTTCTTTTATATTTTTCACTGCGCTTGCTATCAGTACCGGAGATTCCTTCGCATACTGAAACATTATGGGTCGGCAAAAATGAACTGATGAAGGTCGGCGATTTTTCCAGTGTTCGCCAGTTTCGCTCTTCAATCTCAGTGGAATAACAGAAGTCTGAATGAACATATTTGCATCAGATGTTTTGTTTTCATTTTGTGAAATGATTGTTCCCATCGCAACCCCACTTACCCAACAAAGTGAAATTTTTTGGAAGTGTGCTTTGCTCCTGTTGATCCATACTCTCAATTAAGCGTTGCGCAGTATGATCCATCATATCTTGAACTTTCACCTTAGCTGAAACTTTCGTTATTTCACAATTTTCTGAAACAGTTGCTTTCTTCTCTGCTGTGATGTTCTTATATTCTGGAAGTATATCCACGTTGTTTCGCATCAAAGAATTCCGGAGTAGATTGTAGTTTTCCTTCGAAAGTGGCAAGTCCATGAATAAAGCCAAACCTTCCTCAGCTGCATATTTTACGGGATATGCATTCGGTGGAGTAGGAAGCCTTTCTTTAACCTCTTCAATCGGATAGGACTAGCAACAGAAACTGCCTTTGTTATGTCGCCTCTTGTTTTTTCTTTAGATCTGTTGTATTTAACTGTTAATATAGCTGCCTTGTAGAAATCGCTTCTGTAGCATTCATAAGTTTTTTTGTGAATGTTGAACTTTCGTCTAATGATTTCCTTGGCCTTCCTTTTGCAGATTTTGAAGTACTTGGCAATTCGTCGGATATGTCTTCTATTTCCTCATAGTGGATATCGGTACTTTCCTGTAGCCAATTTTTATATTTCAATTTCAATGTCTTATCTGAACTACGTACACTATTTCATTTAACTTTTACTCTATTGAATATTGCATGAAATTTTTCCCGAATTTCAGGTTTATCGAATTTTTCATCAGTGATGTTGAAGTTTTTGTAATTCTGCTCCAAAATCTAATTCAGTTGATGAACTTTTGAATATTTCATATATTATATGATTACAAACAGACATTTTTACAGGTGCGTCTTTATAGAACAAAGTTAAACGCTCTGTTTTCAGCATTTTTCAGAACTGATAGAAAAACTTTCGAAAAAAACTATCGAAATAAATATATTTATTTTTATTTTCCTTTAAGTAAGAAAGCATAAAATTTTTATTATCCCAAAGATAACTTTTTAAACTTTTAACTTTATCTTAGATAATCGAATTCTTTAAGTTTTTTTTACCTGTTAAAGAAAGCATAATATTCTTACTGCCCCGGATACGAACTACGTACGCTCTCTTTAAGTATCGAGTTTTTAAATTTTTTTTTACCTGTGGAATTATAGCCTGTATAAAAAACAACCCTAAAAAAACTAATTTACCTTTATTTTTTACCTGTTGTGTAAATCATTATAAGAATATGTTCACTTATTGCCTAATAAAAAATTTGAACTTCAGGAATATATTCGTCGCACCCTATAAAATGACATTGGCATAACAAAAACAAAAAAAAAAAAAGTTTACAATGTTGATAGCAATATATTTGTGTGCTTACAATAAAAATAATAATCCAAATATTCCAATCCGTTAAGTTATTATGAACTATATCATCAAAAATTACAGAACACACGCAATGCAAGTCTAACAGCTAGTTGCATGAAATTAGCACATTGCATTGTGCTTAAAATTGTTCAAAAAATTTGGTCTTTGTAGTCGGAAAAAATGGGTAAAAATAGTGTTTCGGACAAGTACAGTCACTTCCTACAATAAAAAAATCACGTCTTTTTAGTGTTAGTTGAAAGTACAAAGACCGCTAATGTCCTATATGCGAAAAAAAGTTTTTTTCATAACTTGCACAAAAATTTGACCTCATCTTGAATAACAAAAAAATAATAAAAAAAGTAAAAAACTCGAAAAAACCATCAACTTTCAACAGCTTTACAAAGCGAAACATTTCTCCAAACAAGTTAAAATTTTACATTCGCGAGCTTAGAGCAACTGTTTACCAAACTGCATCATTAGATTTGAGAATTTCCACCACACCAATACTGATTTCCGCAACCAATTTTTATAAATGTTGCCACTGTGAGGCGCTTGATATATTCCAGCTTATGAATATTGAATTATTTTATGATACTTACACCCAAATCCGCGATAGATTGTGTGCAAAAATCATTTGTTGGTGTAAACTTCATCATAACATCGGTCATAAAGTCCACAATGCTATAGAAGCACTTAATGCCAGTTGAAGAGATATCATTCGATTTATTGTCATTCGATAATGGGATATTTGTCAAAGTTCTGCGAGTAAGGAGTGAAGATTGCGTATTAAAAAATAAATTAAAAAATTCTGTATTAAAACAACCTAATAATATTATTCAGTAGCTCAATACACTGCGCAAACTCGTCTACATTTAATTTAAGCATTCCATCAATTATTTGATCATGACGTTCCCGATATGCTGCTATTTTTCTATCTACTTCGTCGTTCTTCCGCTTATTTTCTACGGTTGTAGTTATGCGCGCCGGACCTGAACACTCGGAATTGAACATCATCGATGTGCAGCCTTTTATTTTGATAACGTCGTAAGGTACCATCGTATAAAGATTAACAACAATATCCAAAAAGTTGCAGTTTAGAGAATTCAATTCACAGATTTGCAAATCAAGTTTACTAAAAAAATTATCAAGTAAATTTTAGTATCTAAAAATGGCAAAAATATATTGTTTATACATTGTGGTGGTAGCTAATATCTGCATTTTATCCTTTAACAACTTCAAAGTTGACCCTTTTGGTATATTCTTTGACGGCTTTACATATTTTGGTGCATCAAGCTTGGCATCGTACGAACACAAATGATTTTTAATGCGTTCGATTGGCGCTGTTTTTGGTTTTGCTGGCAGTGGGTTGCGTAACAGTTTCGCCATTTTTAAACGCAAGTTTTTACGCGCCCAATGGAAAACTTGCTGTCGTTGCGATAATCGTATTGAGGGTAGATAAAGAAATTCCGTCCAGTGTGACTGAAATAGAAAAGAATGAAAATAATTATTATTTAGTACATTATAATCATGCCTTATTCTTTTACAAAAACGTACTGTGTTGCCCTTCAGTATTTCATTTAATTTCTCCAGATTATATTGTGGCGGCAGATTGGTTTGATCAACATCAATTTTATTAATTGCTGTCTCCTCTAGCCAGAGTTGAAAGGTGTTCATAATTTTTGCACAACTTCGATAGAAATAACCTAAAGCCTCGTCATCTGAGTGTTTAGTTGCTTGTTTGCCATAGTAAATTTCTGCACTGTTTATATTTATCTTAATTCTTTTCATAAGTGGCACATTGTATTCGTAAAATTTGTCAGATACACCGAAAGAATGCTGAAAGCTTTAAGGAGACGATTAACAAAATTTCTTGAATATATTAACTAAAAAAAGCAGCAAGATTTAATTACCTTTCCTCATCGTAGTGCAAAGGAACTCGGGATAGAAACAATTCAAAGAATTTTTGTGTCATGATGGGAAGCAAAGGATTGCTTACATCCATAGTTGAGACTAAATTAGCGTACTTGTATATAACAAGCATTTGTGCTGAGAATGATGAAATATTCATAACACTTGCAGTTTTCTGAAATTGTTAAAAAAAAAACTCTAGTTGAATTACAATTTGCAAAGTACTGTAGTATTGATGAAAACTATATTAAATGGTAATAAATTTAAAAAACTCTTTTAAACATATAAAATTGAACTTAATTAACTAGCAGAGTACATTTTTTAAAATGAAATTTTTAGAGAGACGTGTAAATAAAAACAATCATAGTACAAAAAACGGGAAGGTTTCTTAATTTATAAGAGCGCTGCGTTTTACTTAATATGGTTTTAACTGATAGAGAATTAATATAGAAAACGAAAGTTCATTGTTTAGAACCCGGTTGCGAATATGCGACTTTTTGAAATGAAAACTTCTTTAGGCGCGTTGAGAACTTTTTGGCAAGGTGTAATTCTCGTCAGAACTGTTAACGTCGGTGGGATGACATAACGTCCACGGACATAAGTAGACTTTGTCTACTTAGTGAATGGATCTTATGTCCGTGGACGTGGACATACCGTCCACGGACATAAGTAGACTTTATATCTTCTTAGCAAATAACTTAGCAACGTTATGTCATCCCACCGTTAATGTCATCACTGATGTATTTCTGATTCAGCTACCAAGCAAACAGCATAAAATGTGTAAAGCCGAATTTACACGATTCACTATCATTGTTCACTTTGGATGAGTCATCCGATTTAAAAAGTGTAAATTGAGTTTCATCTTTAAAATGAAGATGACTGTCATCCATTTTTTCCATTTCCTTTTGAAGTTCTTGCAAAAATCCTGAACGATTATTTTAATTCCGTTTTTTATTTTTTTTTGCCTTAAAAAAAAAATCAAAAATGACCGGTTATTTTGTGCTCAAAAAATATAAGTTCTGCTTTTTTAATTTTTGTTTGTTTTTCCTTTGCCCTTAACAAAGCCGATTTCTTCAACAAAGTCGAGGACTAGCACTAAACCGGCTTAAGAAGTCGTAATTCACGGTTTAGTGCTAGTCCTCTGTGAAGATATTGACCATTAGTGAATCAGTTCAAAGATGGCAGTGCACCGCGGATTGTGTTTTGGCTATAAAGGGCAACATTGAAATTCCCTAAACCGAACTCAAACATTGATCATCTAATGCCAGCTAATGTCAGAAAAGTTTAGTTATTATAGGCATCGTTCATATAAAGACATGCAAATATAATCTTAATATATAAAAAGCAAGCACGATGCTCTGCACCTAATATCGCTCAAACTGGTACTATTTTTTGCGATTATTACAGTTTCTTCCCAACATGCACTGTCCTGAAAAATGTTCAGGCTAAAAGTATGCACAGAAAATTTATTTGATACTTATCAGTGACATGCTTGCCTTTCATGTACGTGCATACTTTCAGGCTGAACATTTTTCAGAACAGTATGTTTTAAAATCACTGTAATAATGGCAAAAAATAATTACAGTTTGAGCGTTAATGCTTCCAACCCGTCGTAGGGCGGACTTTATACTAGTCGTTAAATAAATGATAATATTATATTACGAATATCATTAACATATTAATTTTCATATTATGATTCAGGATTCGATTTAATCTTTTATTAAACATTTATCTGAAAGATTAAGAAGCATCTGTTAAAAATTTAAAAATAGATTTTTCACATATCGTATTTTAACTTTAACGACTAAATTTTATGAAAATTATTTTAATATTTTTAAAGGACATGTTTTTCTTTTGAACTTGATTTCCTTCAAAATGCTGAAGGATTTGTATTGGTGTGGAATCAAACTGTTTTGTATGATGCCATCAAAAATTAATAGGTGCCATTTTAGACATCCCGATATTGAGACGATTTTTCTCACTCCTTTTCTGAGCGTGGGGAAGGAGGCGAAAGCGACGGAAGTAATAGCTTGAACACATTGACGATGACAAGCTGTCAAATTAGGAATCAAATTAGATCAAATTCTCTCCATAAGAAATGCATATAAAAAAATTCGACAGATGTCGTAAATTTGGAGTCGTCGTCAATGTGTTCATGCATAAGGACTCAATAGTTTGAGCGTCATGAACGCTCGATTGTCTGTGTGAGTATTTTAGTTTTCAATATGCCAAAGACTAATGCTGAAAAGTTTCGGGAGCATGAAATTTTGCTTCAGAAGATTCAAGCCTAAAATTTAAATTTTTTAAAGCGAATTGATATTGAAATACGAGATATTTAGAAGGGGTCTACTCGAAGACATTAATTTCCAATTTCAGCTACCACAAATCGGTAGTTGCATCAGTAACATTTCAAGAATAAATACTAGGACGCTGCAGCCGGATATCATAGCCTAAAATAGCAACATATATAGGTACATATCAGCTTTAAAAACTTATGTTTGAGCGAAATGTATGTATGAATTTTCTTACCGTATAATAAATAAAAATTATTTAGTTTATAAGTTTGTTGCTTACAAAAATTCATAAACTGAAAACTTTAATTTTATGCTCTTTTAATTCCTAAATATCCAACGTAAACGTATTTTAGCTTACAGCATATGCATTAAGTTTGCGGCAGCGCTTGCGTCAGCACACAAGTTCATAATTTTAAAGACACTAAATTCGACGAATTACAACCAATATAAAATTATTGAAGTTCTTCATAATGTGGCATAAGAAATAATTGACGAAAAACATATGAAAAAAAATAACATTGCGTTTTCTGGCACGCTAACGAATGGACGCACATTCCAAAATGGTTAGTCAACCCATTGCTGAGATCTGATCGCGATAACGCTTTTCGAACAATTTGCCCCATGGAGCTTCGCTAGCTCGTTCCAAATAAAGCAAGATATAGGTGGCCTTTCTTAAGATATAGGTCGACGAGAATTTATCAAAATACATTTTTCTCTATCAATCATGCCGCACAGAGGCTAGACTGTTGTATGTGTTAACAAAAATTAGCAGACAGCTTAGAGGTAAATAAACTTACCTTAGGCCGCGTTTAAAGTGCACGCTAATTGCTGAGACAAGCCGAAAAAAACACATGGAGACAAAAGAGATGGATGACTTGCTGTCTCTCTTGCTCCAATGTGTTTTTCGGTTCGGCTCAGCAATAAGTGTGCACTATGAACGCGGCCTTAGTAAGCGAATAATTTTTATTAAGTTTGCTAGATGAAATTCAAGAGTTTTTACCTTTAATACACTTTCCAAGTTGGTTTTACCCTTTGATGCAACAAGTTGTCTAAGGAATTCAGGCCAGATATGGCTGTCTTGAGTTTTGTATTCAATTTCCAGTAGAACCAATGCTAACCAACTACAGGATGGGGCGAGCGTAGGTATGCGATTTGTGCTTGAGCCGAAGAAGCTTTTCAGTGCTGATGTCTTATTGGTGCCTTTCCATTCAACACAGTCCTAGTAATAGACAAAACTTTGGCTCAACTTTTGAAAAAAAAGGTATAATTAGGTATACGATCAGACCTTATAATAGTGGCGGAAGAATTCTAAGACTTGCATGCGTGCATCGGGAAATTGATAAGCGATGCGTAACACTTTGTTCAATAAATAAACAACGTTGGTCTGTTGCCAATTGGGCAAACTTGTAAGGCAATTGAGCCAGATATTAATCAAATTCAATGGTGTGCTGAGTCCATAGCTAAAAATTAAAGAATGTTCATAGCACATTGTTTAGATAATTGTGAAAGTGAAATCACTTACTCAGTATAACTAATTATTTGATGATGTATCATATTATCTAATAGCTCCAAAACGGGGCCTACGGAATTTTCACAGATCATATCTTTTGCCATTTTCAAATACGTCTTATCGGCGTTGAGCAGATTATTTAAAATGACGTGGAAACTGGAGGAAAAATAAAAAAAAATTATTTATATAGATTCTCAGACATCTAATAATGCATTTACCTTTCACAGTTCGCCAAAGTCTCGGGCGTTTCCAAAAACAAAGGCACTATCAATTCTATACAGCGTATTACAATCGCATGACGATGATCATTGAGCAATATTTTGAGCTGTTCGAAGCCTTTTTGACAAATCAGCGGTATGGAGTGCCCCCACAAACTGACAAGAATAGAAACATACATTGCCAAGGGACGCTGTTCGGTTACGCCCTGATATATAACATCAATACGCTCCAGATCGGGTATAAAGAGCAAAGGTTCTGTTGGATTTTCTAGAGTTCTTTTTATCGACTCGGTGCTTTGATCCATAAGATGTAAACGCAAAATATTTGCCATATTCCAACACCAGCCATTAAAGTGTTCCTTTGCGGATTGAGCAAAGTCCATGAGACACGAAACCTGACGCACACTTTCGGAGAGACCAGCGCTGCCAATGACGTCAGGTGTATGTTTTGTTGAAGCCTCGGTTATAAGACAAGCCATGCGCACATGTATGTTGTGTGGCAAATACAAACGGCCAGCATCGGCACAATCAAAGCCCCAGTTTAAGTGACTGATAATCAAGCGCGCCAAGGTATTTTCTTCACTTTTGAATTCGAAGTGTAGCAGCCAGTTGGACAGAATCTCAAAGCTATCCAATTCAGGCTTCCAATTCTCCAGCGGCAGTGCCTTAAATAGATATGCTGCGTTGTCAATTTCATTGAAGCGTATTTTAAACTGCACCAGCAGACACGACATCAGACCCTCATAGGCAAGCGTCAAATTGACCAACATGTCACGTGCGGCTTTAAAACAAACATCACGCACCTTCTCATTGATAAAACCAATCTGCGGATAAGTATTTAGTTTAATTTTCAATATTTTTATGTGATGGAAGGTTTGGATATTAGATAGTTAAATATTTGTATTTACATTTAAAATATGCAGGCACATCGTTTTGATGATATCCCAGTCTTTTACTTGATCGCGCTCATTTGCCATTTCAAAGAACGTCTGCAACAAATAGTATAAATCTTCAGAGGAAGAATCTGCATTGGCAATATTGAACTTTGTCCAAAAGTCGCTGGCATTAATGCGTTCAAGATAGTCTAGTCAATAAAATATTAGGGCAAATAAAAAATCAAATAATTGTTTGTTTAATTGGTGGATATTTGATTTTACCTTCATGCGGAATGGGAAACTGCGTTGGGAAACCAACATTTAAATAGTAAAATATTTGCCAAATGGTAGATTTTTCCATCTTGATAAAAGGCAACGAAGAGAAATATTGCCAGGTAGCTAGATTTTTTGTGCGATAGATATAGCTGCAAGCTTTTATCAACAACGCATTTAATTCCACAACAATGCGATCACAAACAAATGGGTCTTTGGAGAGATTGTTGCGTCTACAAAGTGATTTGGTTTAAATAGTAATAAGTATTGAAGAGTTAATAAACGTAAGTTTACATAAAGAGTTCATGATAGTCTGAGATGTATTGCAGCGTATGTCGTATCAAACGACCCAAACGCTTGGCCAGCTGTTTGTATCGTTCAGTGTTGTAAGTTAACATGCCCTCGCCAAAAATTTCAATAAGTTTAGAAAAAAAAGCAATGACTTTAAGCATTTGATGCGCAGAAATAAGATCTGCTTCAATGATATAATCGTTTAAGAACTTCTCTATACCGAGCGCAGAACTGCAACAAAAAGGGGAAATTAAATGAACACAATTAAATGCATGAATTTTTGCCAAAGTTTAAACTTACGCAAACAGTTTTTCGAAAGGTATCTGATTGAGCAAAGCTATAAGATCACTCTCCTTTAAACCTATACAATCTCCAGCCGAAGTATGGCTATCCTCACCATCCGAATCGACAAGAATCCAGCGATCTTCTTTGACAGGATCGGAAATCTCCTTAGGAAACTTTATCATTCAACAATAGCATAAAATCTATTGCAAGTAAGCAATTATAGAATACTACATTTTACCTACCTGTGTAAAAGCTTTCAAATAATCATTTCGTTTCTTAATAGGAAGCAATAGAATTTGTATCACTGCAACACAATGGCTTATCTCAGGCGAATTCAATTGCATCGGTGGTTCACTGGGACGCGAGCCTGATGGTGAATTGATGGTGCTGCTGGAACCTTGGTCGTTCATAGAAGGCACTTGCAAATAGCATGCAGCCCAAGCTCCAACACCACTAGGACAACGCAGTATATTGAAGAGCAGAAACCAGTGATCTTCTTTAGTGGCAATCAGTAAATGCAGCGATATTAACTGCGTAAGCCATGACTTCAAATCGTCGTCAAAATTCTTAAAGTACATTTACTCGATTAGTAACAAATACTACTTTAAAAAATAGCGCTATACACCTTATTTGGTTTTAGTTTACGCGTAAAGCTGAATAGTATTGAAATCGCGCGTCTAAGATGAGCCACACATTGCAACGTCTCGGCATCTAGGCTTTTATTTAGCGATATCACGGCAGTTGACGCAAACGTTGATATACGGGAATATGATACAATTTCATTAATAATATGATCGATCTAAGTTCAAGATTTAAGTTTTATTATTGAATATGTAGAAATTTAATTTGATAAATTAATTAACCTTGACTTTGGTTATTCTTGCTGATAAGAGGTTCATTGTGTATGTTTTGCAAACCATATCGAAGAGTCTATTAATGGCCTCAGATGCAGCCACAAGATTCTTACCATCGACTTGCGCGATGCTTTAAGAAACAAAAAAAAATAAGAGATCTTATTAGCTTTGGTTTGTTTAAATATAGAAAATAAAAAAAATTTGGTTTCAAACTTGAAGCTATAACATAAATATTACTAAACAAAATTAACATACATTAAGTAATGTTTATAACGACATCGCTTATTGCGATCTATCGGTTATAATGAATAAAAGGTTAGCCAGACAAATAAAACATTCGACGAGATGTCTTCGGCATTAATACAGAAATTTTAACAAACAATTGAAAATTAATTTATGTATCAGAAAACAAAATAACAAAAAATTACAATATTAACGCATTTTGTTGAGTTTTTAATAAAACAAAGAAAGAATGTTAATAAATTACCAATATAACAATATCGCTTATAACGATCTATTGCTTATAACGAACAAGACTACGGTCCCTTGAAGTTCGTTATAAACATTACTTACTGTATTTTCAAACTCGTTACTTACTTATAAGTTACAGTTTCTTTGACCTCCACCTTATCGTTGCATCTTCCGGTAAATGTCCTTGTTATCGGTATTTCAGTCCATATATGTGCCTGCGAGTCCAAAGCTTCTTTGCGACACTGCTTTACATCGTGTAGATTCATTGTTAGTTTACTCTGAAGATTGTAGTACTCGAGTATAGCCACATAAAGTGGATCGTTTTCATAAGAATCAAGCAATGAATTCATAAGATACTCCAATTCGAATTGCTTTACCAGCTCCAGGTCTGCACATAAGTAAATTTCTCTCAATTGTTCTTCAGTAAAAGGTTTAAGTTGTGAATTGGCAGAAAGCATTCCTGCAGTTGTTGTTTTTGGCTTCTGGTAAATTACTTCAGTTTTTGTTTCAACGCGTTGTATTGGCAACAGATCAGGGTAATGTACCGAAATAGGACTAGGTAATATAATTGCAGCTGGAGGAGCTGCGCCAACGATAGCTGGAAGCAGAGGTGCTGTAGGTGCCGAGGGTGGTTCAAAGTTCGTTGTCCATGGTTTAGGTGAACTAGATGCAGTCTCTGGCGTCAATGCCGTTACTGCCATGAGCTCTTCGTGCAATGAAATATTTGCTGGTGAGTCCTGCTTGCTGATTATTTCTTCATCAATACGTTGACTACTTTCATCAGACTTTGTTTCTTGTTCCACATTTTCTTCTCCTTCATTAAACGGTTTCGTATCTTCGCGACAAGCGGCTGCAATTGAGCAGTCATGACTAATAATTTCTGCATTCTTTGTTGTGCTATCGGGAAGGGTAAAATTTTTCAGATCGTTTAATTGATTATCCACACTAAGTTCCAAAGTCGATTCAGCCAACTGCACGCCCTCCGACAACACATTTTTATCTGTATCAATATCGGAGTATGTTTCAGACTGTTTCTTCGATTTGGATTTTTTTGTTTTCTATCGGAAGTTGTTGATAGTTTTTTTAATAAGTATTTAAATGGTTGGCTTGGAAGATCTTACCTCTTTTTTAGGTTTTTCTATAGTCGCCATTTCGGCTAGAGTTCCTGAATTAGCATCAATTTATTTGCGTTTTGAATAATTTTCTCGAAATATGAAGACTTTATATTTCGTTTCTTTTATTTGGTTGATAAACAGAAAAAATAATAGGAAAATTCAACACTTGTCATGATTGCCATGTTCTAGGGATATAAGGGAATGTATAATTTTTTGGAAAAGAAAAGGGATAAAATTTGATGTATGGTGATGGAATTCATGATATAAGAAATATACAAGTGACAGTTCTTATGGCGGTTATATATAAGTACGATTTGCTTTCACTTTCATCAAAAGTAGGAAATATTTCCACTTCTTTCACTGTTCAGTGTGGATGACAATCATCTTCATTTTGAAGAATCTTCATTTTGAAGATGAAACTCAATCTATACTTTTCAAATCGGATGATTTATCCAAAGGGAATCGTGTAAGTTTGCCTTAAGAATTATCCCAGATAGAAGTGACAGTTCCTTTATAAACTATCATCTGTCAAAAAAGAAAAAAGTGCCAAGAAAGAGAGCGTTCATTATTAGCTGTGCTTAATACACATTGACTGCATTCAGCGGAAACAGCTACGTAGCTGTTCCACAACTTTTGGGCTGAATGGTATGTAGCATATAGCGCTCACACAACATGCTCCCTGAGTGGTCACCATGCTAGGAATGTCCATGGACATCTACTTCGTAAACGGAAATAATGTCCAAATCAAAACGGACATAAGGTTCATGGACTTTAATGTCCCTATGAACATTATATTCGTTTGGTGCGGCACGCCGGCCGCGTAAGCACCTCGCCCAACCGCGCTCATTTTGACCGCATTAGGTGCGCCTGCGTTGGGTGCACCCGCGTTGGGTGCGCCCAGTCGTCAGCTCTGTGCAAAATTGTCCCATGAATTATTGCATCAAAACGAAAAATTAAAAAAGCCCCAACATTTCATATGAAATGCAATGAAACGCAAAATTGGGGCAATTTTTTGATTTTTTTCCTGTTTTCCTTTTTTGGTGTGGGGCTATTTTTCATCATGAAATTAGAGCCCAAAGTTTTGGGATAATATTTTCTTTTTCTTATGTTAAAAACAACATTCCGTATAAGGGCAAATCATTTTATTATAAAATAACATTCCGTACAAGGGGAAATTATTTTATGATAAAATGATTTGATAAATGGTTCGATTTGAATGTAGAATCAAAATCAGCTGTTTATCTTGAGTTTCTTTATGTTTACGTTTTGCAGTTGATTTTAGGTTAGAATTACTACAAGTTTTCATGCAAATTTAAGACTTTTTCCACATTTTATAGTTTTTATTAAAAAAAAAAAACGAAATGGCCATTTCAGCCCTTGAAAGGACTTTGACCGAGCTTCTTATGATCAATTGTGTTGTGTGTGATGTGAAATGTTTGCACACAAATGATCGAGAACTGGACCTATATGTTTTACGCCGACTCCGAACGGCTTATGTTCTCAAGAAGCTTTTCATGGCAGTTTTTACTCTCTGAGGTTTGCCATTGTCTGCAGAGAGGTGACGGCCGAACAGAAAATTCAATTAATTCAATTGAAAAAATTTTCTGTGTCAGATGGAGGAATCGAACCTGGGTTCTCTGGCGTAAGAGTCACACACTCTATCCACTACGCCACGGCCGCCACTTTTTATTACATTGTTTTTATATTTTCACTCAAATTATCACAAACTTAACACACTTGACAGCGTTGAGCAGATATGAGGGTTTGAAATTGAAATGGCAAAAAGACTTAAGACACAAACTCGCTTCAATGTGAATGAGAAAGTGTGATTTCCAAAGCGAAGTAGGGAAAAACATTAGATTTTCAGGGCGTTATCACTGGTATTCATTATTCACTATTCGTTGACGCGTAAGGGCACTAAGCGACTCTGCCCTACCTTATAATTCTTGCATGGCGTTGACAACTACCTATTTTCTCACGAGCGGCGATTGGAAGTTGTCAAAATCAATACAAAGTTTAACTTGTCATCTGCATTGCTGCTTATTCGTTTGCTGCTTATTTCCATGCGTTTTTGACAACTTCAGATCGCCAACAGAACTGTCACTCCTACCTTGCAAATCATTATAACATGCCCGCTCTCAGTTTTTAATCACGCAATCCAATATCCAAAGTGTGGCAATGCTTTCCAACACTGTCTAAACTAAACACATCCAACGATCAGCTGTTTGTAAACGGGATTGTATTTACATTTTTTATTTATTCGTCCCAGAAATCTAAAATTCATTTTCTTTTGCTAGTAAGACAAGCAAAATGACAATATTTAATTTATATATATTTGATAAATATGGCACACTTATGTACTATACGGAGTGGAACCGCACAAAGAAGTCTGGCATAACAAGAGAAGAGGTTGGACGCGAAACTTTACTGCTTCCTTCATTATTAGCACTTTCAAGCGTATTATAATGTAAACTAATTAAATTTGCTCTAACTTTACAGGAAGCTAAACTAACTTACGGCATGTTATATTCCATAAAATCATTTGTCAGCAAAATATCTCCATATGATCCACGTGAAGGCTTTCTTTTTTACAAAACGAACAAATATGCCCTGCACTATCTGGAGACTCCGTCAGGTCTTAAGTAAGATGGTGAACCTTAGCTTTGCTAACTTATTTTTACTTATTAATTTATATTGCTTATGTGTAACTTATGTATGTTTCTATTTGTAGATTTGTGCTAAATACAGATACAGCTGCCCTTAACGTAAAGGAGCTGCTGCAGACGATGTACAGCAAAGTTTGGGTTGAATATATTGTACGCGATCCTCTTTGGATGCCAGGCACACCAGTAACGTCGGAACTTTTTCAGTCTAAGCTAGATGAGTTTGTTAAGCAATCGCAAATTTTTGGCATTCGCAATATATAAGAATTTAGTAAACTTTTAGTATTTTTCTTGAGCTTTTAGTTACTGAATGCAGAAATGGATATCAAATAATTTAGCTTTTATTTCAATGATTTACAAAGTTTCCACAAATGAAAAATTACACACATTATCAACACTGTAAGCAATACAATAACAATTGCAGCCAAAATGTAAATAGAACTTCAACCTCTCGATCGAGCATGAATTGAATTGAAAAAATTCCGTGACAAATACAAGTCAATACCGTGGCCAACGTCTTTTTTAATATGAACATTACTATTAATAGTAAATTTTAAGAAGTAAGAAATTAGTAAAATGCTTTATATCATATTTTTGTAAGCTACGTACATTTTTTAAATGGTTTCTGATGAGCAAAAACTTTGTGTTGACGGTCCACACAAAATCCATGCTATTTTTTGGTGTCTTTTGTGTTTGTGTGACTCAAATGCACTCTGAAGAATGGTTAACAATGTTTATTATATATAAATATGCAGGTGCCTCCAGAGACCTTTTGGAATTATAGGTGAACTCTGATTTTGGCGCCACTATTCACAAATATTTTTCAAGCTTATGGTAAATAAGGCAAAAAATTCGCGCTCTAATCTATTGTTAATAGCAGTTAATCTGAACACCTTTCTCCTGAGGGCTTAAACGTCGTTTCTTAAAAATACACTTGCGAAATTTATTTCAGTTTCTACATAGATATACAATACAATAAAAGGAACAGTATTTTTTTTTTAATAAGTAAAACTTTTCAAACCATAAGAAGTCATCATGTTTAGTATTGAGTACTTACGTTTTTATCAAAAATCAGGGACCGAAAATAACTTATTTTATAATTTTCAAATAAAAAAGGCATAACGAGAAAGTTGCCGATGGACTTTTTCACATATACGATTGTGATTCTAATGGCCGCAGCTTCACGAATATTAAATGCCTTTTACATTTTCGACTTTTATTCTAAAACTAAAAACGAACTATTATTTTGTGCCTTTTATTATTTCGGGGAAAAATAAACGTTATTTTTTACTTTTATTTTGTCGGAATTTAACAGTTTTGTATTGCATATTAGTGACGGAAAACTACCTATAGTCGAGACTATTGACGGTTTGGTTATCGATTGTGTGCTGACATCGATAGTCATGACACAAATTTCAATAGACGAAAAGGCTTGGTCGGGCAATATATACGTCCACTTTTACGAAATCAATATAATTAATTATTTGTACATGTTTTCATAGTGAAACTTGGTATGTAGGTGCTATGGGTCCAAACGGTGGTCAATATGTATATAAATGTTGCCAAGCCTCTATCTATCTACCGCCCATTTATCTTTCTGTATCTATCTATCGATATATATAAAATCAAAATGTATGTTGCCGCATCAATTGAGACTAAACCGAGTTGGTTAATTGTTTTTCATATCATAGTTTTGGTGCGTAAATCCCATATTTTTAAATTTTTTCGGCGAAGAAGAAGGTTAAGAAGGCGAATAATGTTAGAGTATTCATTTTGTTTATTGTTTTTATTTACTTAAAACAGCATGATTTCAACTTTTTCGCATTTAAACAATTTTGGCATTTAAATTTTTTTGGGCAAATTTAAATTTCATGCGAATGTGTTTGGAAAATTTGTTTTTTTCCCCAGCAAAAAACCAAAAATTTAAGATTTATAAGCCTTATTATAGTACCATGATACAGTGCTTTTCAAAAATTAGCAAAAAAAAAAAAGAAAGAAAACACTTAGAGCACAAATGACCATTTCAGCCCTTGAAAGGACTTTGACCGAGCTTCTTATGATCAATTGTAATGTGCGTGTTGTGAAATGTTTGATACAAGCTTTATGCCGACTCCGAACGGCTTATGTTCTCAAGAAGCTTTTCATGGCAGTTTTTACTCTCTGAGGTTTGCCATTGTCTGCAGAGAGGTGACGGCCGAACAGAAAAATTAATTCAATTGAAAAAATTCTCTGTGTCAGGTGGGATTCGAACCAGGGTTTGATGGCATATGGGCGATACACTCTACCCACTGTACCACGGCCGTCACAGTGTAAATTTAAAATAGTGTGTAAAAATAAAGAACAAACATAAATCCGAGCCATTAAAATTGAGCAAATAAGGCATTTAAAGTTTGGGTAGTACGAATGTTTATTAATAGTAGTAGAATTAAAATTTGGATTGAATGGAAGACAAAAGTGTAGTACATGAACTAATATTGAAGTTCTTGCGGCAGCACTGATTAGCGTTTTTGGTGATAAGAGAAAATGTCCGTGGCGAGGCCGCGGACCACTGGGTCCTGCTAGTTTTCTTATTTATAGTTTTAAAAAAGTACAAAAAGGCTAATTTTGTTTTGTTTTTTTAACCAGAATACGACTGTAGGTGTCAGTAACTATTTACTATTTTGTAGTGTAAGTAACCGCTGGAATTAACCTGGTAGAGAATTTATCTTTTTCAAGTCTTGCTTTAAGAACATTTCGTTATTTAATATTCTATTAACACCTAATGACCTGACCTACTCCATGTTCAAGCTTTTAAAATATTTTTTTTTTTTTTTGGATTGAAATCCGAAATACTTCCGCTAAAGGCGCTTTGTTTTTCCATTTATATCAATCAAAGTAATATTTTTACAAAACTACGATTTTCACATTCAAAAGCGTGTTGTCAAAGTTTTTTTTCGAAATATAAGAATTTCAAAACCTCTAGGGACGCCCCTAGTCACAAATGCTTTCATATTTTGAGAGAGGCCGGACAGAAAATACAATTTTCCTGCAGTAAAATGTGTTCTGTTCACAATAGCAATTTGACTAGGCTGTAGTCGCATAATATTGGAGAGTTGGAATGGCCTTTTTCTCAGATATAAACCTAATTGAAAATAATTGCAGAATATTCATCCAAAATATGATAGCCAAAAAATATATTATGAGAGAACATTTTGAAGATATAAATGGTCTTGTTCTCGGAACATTTGAGGTATTACCAATTTTTCAAGTTCCTCTAAAATATTTGTTGTTCCCTTTGAATTACACTGTGGAACAAATTCAGGTTAGCAAAAGTTAGGTCGATTCTGAGAGTGAGGGGTGAAAATAGAGGCTAAATTAGAAGACCCGTATCGCGGCGTTTGTTTATGTTAGTTCGAATTTTTTTTTTATTCGACCTTCGAACTTTGCAGTCAAATGCCGATTTTCAGCATATTGTTTATATGGTTTTTTGGCTATAACTCGTCGACTAATTGATATTTTTTCAATCTGTAAAAGCCAAATTATTGCTGTGCAACAATTAAAATTTTTTAAAAAATTGATTTAGAAAATTTTTGTGGTGCTTATGAAGCAAAATGTTGGAAAAATTATTTTTTTTTTCATGCTTTTTGAAAATATTTTCCACAAAACTAAGTCTTTTTTGCTTTCTGTTTGATCTACAATATGCTTCTCAGTTTCTTCAATAAATTTCATTGCGTTTTCCAGCTTAATATTAATTTACTTCACATTTTTTATGTACCAAATTTGTTCAGTGTTGGTTTTGAAGAAACATTGAGAAAGAAATTATATAATTATACGGATATTTTGGACGGCCAGATGCTGTTAAGCCTGTAATCAAAGAAACTTTTTTGAGGTCGCAGCAAATGGGCCACTGGTGTTCGTTATATTTGACTACTTCCAGAATGTGTTTCAAATTATCGAAATTTCACTAGTGTCAGTGCTATACGCAATCGGAACAGAAGGCATTCTATTTGTCTTGTGCAAAAGCACAACTTTTTAGCTGATTAGTGAACTATCAATGAATAAACGCCAATCATCTTTTTTATAGGTTTACCCTATCGTCTCCATTAACTTTTCAATATCGTTGCAATAAGCGAGATTTTTTGCCTCATTCACATTGAAGAAGTTTTCTAACTCTTTTTGGCGTTTTCGATATGCTGTTACTTTGGTACCTTTCGCCAGCAAATTATTTCCTTTCAAAAATGAAGCCATTAGTTCTGATTTTTTCTGAGACAAACACAAATTTGCAACAATTCCATCCAATCGGCTTTGTGTGACTAGGATTGGGTCCTTTGATGTTTCATAGGATGTACCTTCACCAGGGTCGTATTCTGAGAAGAAATCCATGGATGTAGCAACGGCGGTTGTAGAAGTGATATCTGTTTGAAGATCAATTCTTCGGTATGTTGGTACTGGAACGAATTCTGAGTGCGGTAATGGTAATTGGGCACTTGACACTGCTGCATAAGTTTTATTCTTTGCTTTCCTTCTATTCAAAGTTTTATGATAGTTATACATACATCCATAGCAATTTTCTTCTGTTGTCGGGCGGGCTGTTGTCTAACCACATCATTGGTATACCAAAAGGCATAGCCTTCTTCTTTTCACTTTTCCATAGCATAAGAGTTGAATAGCAATTAAAGCAGACTTTTTTAGGGGCATAGTTTACGTCAGTGATAAGCTCTTGCGAGAAATATTGTTTATAGGCTTCCAAAAAAAAAAAAATCACTCGTATTGCCACATTTTTCATCGCATGCTATGAAACGTCCACAAACATTACAAAAATGGTCCATTTACTATATATAATACAATATATATTATACAATGCTTTCTTTGTTATTTTTATGAAACCGATGCACTTAACTTAAATCACTCACAAAATGAAATAAGTTCCAAAAAAATTAATAGCGATTTTTATCACGACCGTGCGAAAATTAAAAGACATCAGCTTCGGCTGAGTTTCGAGTCTTAACTGAATCTTTATTTTTGAAATTAGTTCGCTTGTACGAAATAAAAAAAAATCGCGTCCTGTACCTAAATCGCTATTTATTTAATGGTTTTGGAATTTTTAACGCAAATTATCGACTAAGACCATTTTCTTTTCAAATGAAATTTATTGAAGAAACTGAGAAGCATATTATAGATCAAACAGAAAGCAAAAAAGACTTAGTTTTGTGGAAAATATTTTCAAAAAGCTTGAAAAAAAAATAATTTTTCCAACATTTTGCTTCATAAGCACCACAAAAATTTTCTAAATCAATTTTTTAAAAAAATTTAATTGTTGCACAGGTCTCTAGCAATAATTTGGCTTTTACAGATAGAAAAAATATCAATTAGTCGACGAGTTATAGTCAAAAAAACCGGCATTTGACTGCAAAGTTCGAAGATCGATTAAAAAAAAAATTCGAACTTTAGCTAACCTGAATTTGTTCCACAGTGTTATTATACCGCAACACGTACCGCGTAAGGGGCTATTAACTTTGTCATTCCGTTTTTAACGCCAAGAAGAAGGGTGGCAGGTATAGAAAAATATATATATTTTTGATCAGCATCATCTCCTGAGTCGATTTCCGTGTGTCCGTCTGTCTGTCCGTCTATCGACACGATTACAGCCGTAATTTTAAAGAAATCACGATGAAATTCAAAATATAAGTGTATTTTTAAAAAAGGAAGATCAAGTTCGAAAATGGGACAAATCGGATGAAAACCACACCTACCTCCCATACAAAGCGACTTTATTTTGACAGTAAAATCTCTTCAAAATTCACAAAAATTAATGAAATGCCTTGAAATTTTGCATGTAAGGTTTGATCTTCAATATAAATCATAGCAATGAAATTTGGAAAAATCGGATGAACACCACGCCTACCTCCCATACAAAGTGGCTTTATTCTTAAATAAATCGCTTTAAAATCTACAAAAATTACAGAAATGTCTTGAAATTTTGCATGTAACGTTTGATCTTCAATATAAATCATAGCAATGAAATTTGGAAAAATCGGATGAACACCACGCCTACCTCCCATAAAAAGTGGCTTTATTGTTAAATAAATCGATTAAAAATCTCTAAAAATTACAGAAATGTCTTGAAACTTTGCATAAAAACTTTGATATTTAACATATGCCATAAGTCTTTGATATTTGGCAAAATCGGATGAAAACCACGCCTACCTTCAATACAAAGTGACGTCATCAAAACGTCAGATTCGCTAGCATTTAGTTATTGCGTTCGGAAATCATGTTCGAATACATATTCGAATCCGATTGAATTAATCTCAGAACACCTTTTTAATCCACTTCTTGCTACAGTAGCAGGATTCCCAAAAAGTTAACGATAATAATAATTGTCATTATCGGTCATTGTGCATGCACAGTTGCATAGTAAATGACAGTTTTCGCTAGTTTACTACAGCGACAATCGTCGTTAAAGCGTTTGGGAATCCCGCAACAGTTGTGGGTTTTAGAACATACCTGTAGCTGTATACCCAAAAAGTAAACGATAATAATAACATAGTTGTCGTTATGGGATATTCTGCAGGCTACGTTCAGAGAAAATGACAGTTTTCGCTAGTTAACGACAGCGACAATCGTCGTTAAGGCGACAGCGACAATCGTCGTTAAGGCGTTTGGGAATTTCACATCTGATTATAAACTTCACGATATTTACCATATGCGATGCTGGATTTTAGGTCAACTTTTACTATTGTTCCTGAGAAAATATTAATAAACTTCTATTAAAATTATTTTTTCTGCAATCATAGCAAGTTATATTTTTAATAAATTGAGTAAATATCCACATTGTTTAAGGACAATGAAAAGAATCTTTTGAAGTCTTACTCACCAAATATTTAGGTATTTTTTTGCAAAAATCGGCTTCCACCTTATCTATGTGGAATTTGACATCAATATAGATTTTTTTTTCTTTTCCATGTCAGAATTCGCTTTCAATTTATTAAGAAAACAACATTTCCTTTACTCTTAGTTTTTAATCTTATCATAACTTAAATAAATAAAATAAATTTCGGAACATTTTAAAGTTTAACTAGTTAAACTTATACGTATAGATAAAAATAGAAGCATAACGCCTTCAACTGAATTATTATTGATGATCACAGTGTCTTTGTCGCGACATTTCTCTCAATTCTTTTGTTTCTTTTTCATACTTTATTTCTAACTACTAAAATAATATGATTAAAAGCACTATTCTAAATTAATGATACAATCAATAATATTGCTTGTATGAAGTACGGATGCTTAAGTAAAAAATTTTTCATTTCTTAAACTAGTCTAATATCGATTTTGTCTTTTGGTAACACTGTACTAGTACGATCTATACACAGTCCTTTTTTCGATATATTTCGCCACCACCACCGCCACCACCTCCATTCAGATCGGGCTCTGCCAGAGTCACGTTAAGACTATCGGTTATAACTGGTGTTTTGCTAAATATCACACGTTCGATGGCATGCTTCTTATGCTTCGGAATATCTTTATCATTCATACTTATATGAATATCAGTTGGAAGCTCAAAAGCATGATTAATTTTGGCAACATCGTAGCTTGCTGTTGTCGTGGTATTGTTGGTTAAAGTGCCTTCCTGTTCTTTGACAAAGTACGCTTTTTTGCCCGGAAATTTCTGACTTAATTTGAAAACCAAAGGATGCAGCAATTTTGAATCGTACGAGTCTTTCGAATCCTGCGTACAATAACTTATTAAAGTGCCAATGATCACAGTCAAAGAGGTTCCAAGCATACTGTAGTACATAAAACTGATGGAGTAAAAGTACTGCAATGGTGTTCTGAAAAAATAAAGTTATGGTTTTTACCGAACAATTTTATATGAATTTTGAACTAAACTTACCTCTCATGAACCACAGCTGGTGTTACACCAGGTGTTTTATCTTCCAAAAAGGTGAAATTGTTAGTATTTATTAAATTTGCTTTGGGTGTGTGTTGCAGCAACCAGGACTTTTCTTCACTGGGCTTGAAAATTGTTTGTGAAAATGTCTCGTTAGTGCAGCCCTAGAAATGAATGAAAGGAACTCTTTTAAAAAATTATTTTTTTTTTAGATAAGCTGAAATACTTTACCTCGATGGATGTAGGCAACAGCATATTGATAGAGCTTTTATCTACTGTCATGCCACCGATTATAATCCAGATCACAAAACAACAGGATGTAATCATTCCGGCGGAAGTACCCTGTAATTAAATACGGAGAGTTTAAGGTATCATTAAAGTTTCGTATAGGGAAAAAGTAAGCAATTTTCTAAAGTTAATAACTTGGACCCTTTATTAGATATTAACAACAATTTTTTTAAAAAAAATTTGTACGTCCTTGAAAATTGAAAAAAAAAATAAAAAAAAATTGTTTTTATAATTTGTATGAGTTATAGATTCAAAGATTTAGTATAGATTGAGCATCAAAGTAAAGTGAAAAAATCCGGTTTCACTCCAAATCCAGTAAGACCAAAGTCTATTCTAATAACGATACATTGTTTATTGCTAAATATTACTTTTAATGCCGTTTCATATTTATATATTACTTTTAATGCCGTTTCATATTTATAACGCCACTTGCAATTATTCCTTCTGCTGCGTTTGAAGTGTAGAGATTAATAAAATTGTGTAGTTAGTTTTCAAGACCTTACCAATAGAAAAAAATTTAGACCGGAATACCTCGTGCAACCCAACATCCTTGCGAAAAAATGGGAAAAATAAAAATTCTTAAAGAAGAAGGCTATGGAATTCAGGACATCGGACGTAGAATTAATCGCAGCCATAGAGTGATTCAATATTTTTTTAACAAACCTCAACATTATGGCAAAACAAATGTTCGGGCAAAAAAAAAGCGTCTCACCGCGATAAGCGGAAAATAATCCGAGCTGCGAGCAACACTATACATAGTTTAAAAGAGTTGCGGAGTTTTGTTGCTGAAAAAGTTTCAGCACTGATGGAGAGTGCTACATCAGTGTAAACATAGCCGTAGTGAACTTATGAAGTGTGTTTCTGCTCTTGCTAGCAAACATAAGGAACAAATTGACTAACAGTCAGCCTTTCAATAATGTTTTAAAAAAGGGTCCCACGTTGAAGTTTAATTTTGACATGTCATTTTTTCCGATGAGAAAAAATGGAATTTTGATGGCCAGGATGGATTTTGACATTATTAATACGACATACGCAGCAAACCACTTCCGTTTTCAAAAATAAGTTTTGGTGGAGAGAAAGTGATGGTGCGGGGTGGTTTTTCTAAAATTGAAAGTTCAAGCATGAAGAGCGCTGACTACACTCGTGTGCTGGAGAGCAGTTTGACTCCACTTTCGGAAAAAACGGACAGACACAACTAGTTTTCCAGCAAGATAATGCGGCAATCTACGTAAATCGAGATGGTTTCAGGCCAATAACATTGGTCTATTGGAGTAGCCGGTATTCTCTTCAGATTGTAATCCCATCGAGAATTTATGGGGAGTACTTGTACGACAGGTGTATAAAAATAACAGACACTTTGGCAACGTGAAAGAACGGAAATCAGTAATTTTTGAAGAATGGAGTAAAATTGATTCAAACACATTAAAAAAATTAACTGCAAGTATGCCAAATCGCATTTACAATTATATTGGAGCCAATGGAACAGTAATTTAATATATTGTTTTTTTATAAATTCAATAAAAATTGTTTTTATTAAAAATTTTGAAATGGCGTTATAAATATGAGACAGCATCAAAAGTGATATTAAGCAATAAACAGTGTACCGTTATTAGAAAAGAGTTCACTTTTGCTCACTATTGTTGTTGTGCATAGATGACCAAATTCGGAAAACATTATCTATTGCTTAAACTGTCCGTTACAAAAATATTTCAAATTTCGCAGTGGCATTATATTTATGAAACATACCTTATAACTCATACAAATTATGAAAATTATTTATTGTTTTTCCAATCTTCAAGGATGTAAAAATTTTTTTAAAAAAATGTATGTTAATATCGAAAAAGGGCCCAAATTATTAACTTAAAAAATTGCTTACTTCTTTCTTATCCGAAACTGTAATGATACCTTAAGGATTGTTTTTATTAAAGTAGGTTTTTATTTCATTTCTTGATTGCATTTCATTTATTTGATAACATTTTTTTATAATAATTTAAAATAAATGGTCACAAATAATTTCCCTTGCAAAGTAACTCTGTGTGTTCTGTACATAACCTCAAAAGTAGACCAAAATACCATTTTTCGAACTCAGATAAAAATAAAGATTATGAAAGTAGGTAATGGTAAAGGTAAAGGTAAAGGTAAAGGTAAAGGTAAAGGTAAAGGTAAAGGTAAAGGTAAAGGTAAAGGTAAAGGTAAAGGTAAAGGTAAAGGTAAAGGTAAAGGTAAAGGTAAAGGTAAAGGTAAAGGTAAAGGTAAAGGTAAAGGTAAAGGTAAAGGTAAAGGTAAAGGTAAAGGTAAAGGTAAAGGTAAAGGTAAAGGTAAAGGTAAAGGTAAAGGTAAAGGTAAAGGTAAAGGTAAAGGTAAAGGTAAAGGTAAAGGTAAAGGTAAAGGTAAAGGTAAAGGTAAAGGTAAAGGTAAAGGTAAAGGTAAAGGTAAAGGTAAAGGTAAAGGTAAAGGTAAAGGTAAAGGTAAAGGTAAAGGTAAAGGTAAAGGTAAAGGTAAAGGTAAAGGTAAAGGTAAAGGTAAAGGTAAAGGTAAAGGTAAAGGTAAAGGTAAAGGTAAAGGTAAAGGTAAAGGTAAAGGTAAAGGTAAAGGTAAAGGTAAAGGTAAAGGTAAAGGTAAAGGTAAAGGTAAAGGTAAAGGTAAAGGTAAAGGTAAAGGTAAAGGTAAAGGTAAAGGTAAAGGTAAAGGTAAAGGTAAAGGTAAAGGTAAAGGTAAAGGTAAAGGTAAAGGTAAAGGTAAAGGTAAAGGTAAAGGTAAAGGTAAAGGTAAAGGTAAAGGTAAAGGTAAAGGTAAAGGTAAAGGTAAAGGTAAAGGTAAAGGTAAAGGTAAAGGTAAAGGTAAAGGTAAAGGTAAAGGTAAAGGTAAAGGTAAAGGTAAAGGTAAAGGTAAAGGTAAAGGTAAAGGTAAAGGTAAAGGTAAAGGTAAAGGTAAAGGTAAAGGTAAAGGTAAAGGTAAAGGTAAAGGTAAAGGTAAAGGTAAAGGTAAAGGTAAAGGTAAAGGTAAAGGTAAAGGTAAAGGTAAAGGTAAAGGTAAAGGTAAAGGTAAAGGTAAAGGTAAAGGTAAAGGTAAAGGTAAAGGTAAAGGTAAAGGTAAAGGTAAAGGTAAAGGTAAAGGTAAAGGTAAAGGTAAAGGTAAAGGTAAAGGTAAAGGTAAAGGTAAAGGTAAAGGTAAAGGTAAAGGTAAAGGTAAAGGTAAAGGTAAAGGTAAAGGTAAAGGTAAAGGTAAAGGTAAAGGTAAAGGTAAAGGTAAAGGTAAAGGTAAAGGTAAAGGTAAAGGTAAAGGTAAAGGTAAAGGTAAAGGTAAAGGTAAAGGTAAAGGTAAAGGTAAAGGTAAAGGTAAAGGTAAAGGTAAAGGTAAAGGTAAAGGTAAAGGTAAAGGTAAAGGTAAAGGTAAAGGTAAAGGTAAAGGTAAAGGTAAAGGTAAAGGTAAAGGTAAAGGTAAAGGTAAAGGTAAAGGTAAAGGTAAAGGTAAAGGTAAAGGTAAAGGTAAAGGTAAAGGTAAAGGTAAAGGTAAAGGTAAAGGTAAAGGTAAAGGTAAAGGTAAAGGTAAAGGTAAAGGTAAAGGTAAAGGTAAAGGTAAAGGTAAAGGTAAAGGTAAAGGTAAAGGTAAAGGTAAAGGTAAAGGTAAAGGTAAAGGTAAAGGTAAAGGTAAAGGTAAAGGTAAAGGTAAAGGTAAAGGTAAAGGTAAAGGTAAAGGTAAAGGTAAAGGTAAAGGTAAAGGTAAAGGTAAAGGTAAAGGTAAAGGTAAAGGTAAAGGTAAAGGTAAAGGTAAAGGGAAAGGGAAAGGGAAAGGGAAAGGTAAAGGTAAAGGTAAAGGTAAAGATTTTATTAAACAGAACAATATTAAAAGCACACAAAATTATAACTAATTAATTCACTACTGAATTTGAAAAAATACATAAAACGAAATGGCCATTTCAGCCCATGAAAGGACTTTGACCGAGCTTCTTATGATCAATTGTGTTGTGTGTGTGTTGTGTGTGTGTTGGGAAAATGTTTGAACACAAATGATCGAGAACTGGACCTACATGTTTTATGCCGACTCCGAACGGCTTATGTTCTCAAGAAGCTTTTCATGCAGTTTTTACTCTCTGAGGTTTGCCATTGTCTGCAGAGAGGTGACGGCTGAACAGAAAAATTAATTCAATTGAAAAAACTGTCTGTGCCAGGTGGGATTCGAACCAGGGTTCTCTGGCATATGGGCCACACACTCTACCCACTCGTTTCATTCATCGAATTCATCGTTCAAAAAAAAGCAAAAAAACTTCAGTTTAAAATTCACATTGGTTTAAGCCCAATGAGAAGAATCTTATAAGTATAACAGATAATATATTTAATAAGAGATTTTCAAAGCGAAAAGAAAATTGTAAATATTTTCGCATTACATCTAAAACTTTCACCCATTATTTACCTTCCAATTAGCAATCGGCACTAACATGGCCAAAATGAAACAGCCCAACAGTGGACCAGATGTTGCCGAAAATGCTAACATCGATGATTCAATAATGCCTGAAAGCATTCCAACGCCAAAGGCGACTCCCATAATAATCAGACCAGAGACGACCGTTGTTATCTTAATAATGCTTAATTGTTTTTTGTCTGCGAGTCCTCTGAATACTGGTAGCTGTGATAGAAAATCCTCCCATACAACGGTTGATAATGAATTCAAATTGGAAACCATCATGCTACATATTTTAATCAGAATGGGTGTTTTTTTTGCACGGCATTCATGTGATGTGATGTTTTGTTGTTCAGTCAGCAACAGTTGGGGGTAATGACGATAAACCAAGAAAATATTAAGAAACTTCCGTTATACATAATTGCTTTATAATTAGTAAATAATGTGTAAGTTTGATTTTATAATACAACAAAAACTCACCATAAGGCACCATTGAATAGGGTGGCCATAAATATGCCCACAAAACCTGGTATAAATCCCAGCTGATCCTCGACATAAAATGGTAGAATTTCATCGGTTTTCTTGATGTAGCCTTCGGCATACGGATCACAATCATGGTAGGTGGAGTACATGACCAAACCAGAAAACCAGGATAGTGAAAAGAATATGAAGATCAACGGAATGTTGGATAACATGGCTCTGAAAATATATAGTAAATATTTAATACTGCATCATAAATAAAGACTTTTAACTTGCTTTTTCACTTCCCGCAAGGACTTCAGACTAACATAGCGCTGCATAAAATTTTGTTGGCAGCCGAATTGCGACAGCGACATAAAAAGCTGCCCTAACACAGCGGATGTTGTATCCACACGTACCGTTAAGTCTCCGGTAAAGTTCATGAAGTTTAAACGATCTGAAATAAAGAATTATTTTCAAGTCTTTAAAAGCAAAAAATGGGAGGATATACGAGTACGTACATAACATTTTCGACCTATATGCATCATTTTTACCCTCTTTCATATCACCCAAAGTAACATTTACATTTATATTAACACTATATAATGTAAAAAAAAGGCTTCTTGTGTATTTCGTTGCGCCTAAGACAGAGTTTAACCCCGGGCAAGTTGAAGTTGGTCGGAGTCGGGGTTCAGTTGGCTTAAATGAAATAATACAACTTATGGCCATAATTTCCTCGCTGTACACAGTCAAAACAAAAACAAAAAAAAGAAACAACAAGCTTAACTTAAATAATATTCGTTCTTATTGTTTGTTGATTTATTCTTAGAATTGGCTCCAGCAGATTTTCATGAAAATATTCCATAGTTCTTTGGCTTTGTATAAGTTCTGTGAATTTAATGTGTGTGTGTGTAAGTTATTTGTGTCGCTTACTTTGTTTGTGTTGGAGGCTATATTGCATTAGAATTAAAGGAAACTAGATTTTTTTTATGTTAAACGCTTTGTATAAAAATAAAAAAAAAATATTTGCATACATTAAGTTTGCTTATTTTCAAGCTTTAAAGACTTTTTTTTAAAAAATACACTACAGAAAAATTCAAGCTTAACAGCGTCAATAGGCTGCTAGCGTTGGTAACGGTTAAAGAACCGTTAATTCGTTTTCTAATCTAAATATTAATACGTGAACACAAAAATGTATTTCCCTTCCCAGATCCAGATTTCATGATAACATTTTTAGGTGGGCATTTCATCTCATGAAATTTCATTTTAAACATGGCAATTTTAGCTCATGCAATATTTCATGAGACAAATTTCATGAGATGAAAAATTTCATGAAACGAGCGGTCTATACTTGCGATATCGATATCATGAAGTATTTCATGAGATCAAATATTGTAAGTGGAGACGGCCTGTTAAGAAAACGAAACAAGCGATCATAAAATACATAATTTATTCAAGTTGCTTAGTATTAGTTTTATTGTTTAAAGTGAAGACATTTATATAACCAGGTAAATATAATGAAAAAAATGTTACAGATTAAACAGCGAAAATGCGAGCCACCGTCGCCAAAGTGGATGCTGTTTCGGGTAGCTGCTTGGAACCTTCAGCAGAAAATTAAATGCAAATGATGCAGTAGAAGTGGACAGTATTGATTTCAGCAGCGCTCCTTATGCAGATTACCCATTCTTGGAAGCGGACAACTTCAATTTGATAGTCGCTAAATGGTTTTCTGCCAACAAAATACGTAGAAAGGCTTCAAATGAATTACTGTCTATCCTTGCTGAAAAAAATGCCCTCGGACTTCACTGTCGGTTAAGGTGACGGCCGAACAGAAAAATTAATTCAATTGGAAACATTTTTTGTGTCAGATGGAGGATTCGAACCTGGGTCCTCTGGCGTAAGAGTCACACACTCTACCCACTACGCCACGACCGCCACTTATAGACATAGAACACCAACATATAGACATTAAATATCCTTAAAATCAAATTAAAGTTGAGTTTAATAAAAGTGCTTTCAGCTTGAACTCAATTGATTTTCGACTCGGCGTAAAAGAGTTTTGTGATTAAAAAATCGCATAAAAATAGCTCATAAATAATATAAAGAAAAAAATTCCTGAAGCTAAATGTGAGCAAATAAAAAAACTCTAACAAGTATCAAGCAAATTTTAATAAAATCTAATATATTTATGTAATTTTTCATAACAATTTTATTGCGAAAATGAGAAAAGGAAGCAGTTACAAGTGACAATCATTCATGCAGAATATTTCTTAATGTCGTCATCGTTAGCGTCGCACAGTGTGATTATTTTAATTTTAGAAGGACAAAATTCTCATCTTCAATAAAAAAATAAAATACGAAATATTCCAATTGCAGCCCTTGAAAGGACTTTTACTGAGCTTCTTATGATCAATTGAATTGTGTGTGTGTGTGTTGTGAAATATTTGAACAAAAATGATCGTGAACTGGACCTAAGAGTACATGTTTTATGCCGACTCCAAACGGCTTATGTTCTCAAAAAGCTTTTCATGACAGTTTTTACTCTCTGAGGCTTGTCATTGTCTGCAGAGAGGTGATCGCCGAACAGAAAAATTAATTCAATTGAAAAACTTTCTGTGTCAGGTGGGATTCGAACCAAGGTTCTCTGGCGTATGGGCTACACACTCTAACCACTGCGCCACGGCCGCCACGTACACTGAGTGTCACTTAAAATCGTACACATTACAAATAAATAAACTTGTTGCAGAAAAGCTAGTTTTAAGAGGCAAAAAATAAACTAAAATCGGAATGTTTTTACTTGATTTTTGTGCTTATAATTTTAATATGATAACAAAATATAAATAACATTTAATCAAAAACAATATGTGTGTGGCCGCCACGCACGGTAGAAGTGAAACTTTTGCCCAAAAATGGAATTTCTGGGAAGATTGCTAATGTATTTTACTTCAGTTTACTGAAGTAATTTATTTTACTTCAGCCTTCATACCAGTAGTGGTTCAAGAACTGTAGTTCTTCATAAAGTCACTTAATATTTTCAACATAGTGATATCATGGGAAATATCAATTGTCCCGCTTGATTATGGGCAGTTACTGATAAATTCAATATTCACATACAGAATTAGATCACAGTTTTTTTTACTCTCGTGACACAATTGGTTATTAAGAGGATTTTTGATAACTTAAATCATCCCAGGCTTGATCCTCATAGCACATACGACAGATCTTGCTGTTTTATTTTTTTGTTAATTATATTTTTATTTAAAAATATTAAAAAGAAAAATTTGTCGAAAAGCCTGTATCGGGCATAATGCACTTTTTCCTTTCCGTACTCGCATCGAACCTCGTACAATTCGACTGCAAGTTGAACGTGCTACCATCGCACCATTGCCTTCCTTGCTTCAAAGCGAACAAAATACGAACAAACCTGAAAGCAAACATAGTATATTTAGTGCTAAACGATGCAGACATGTATATATATAGAAGAAACTTCAACATTATCACAAAAATTGTGCTATTCCCACACGGCACAAGATCCAACTTCGATATCGAAAATTTAAAATTTTTAAATAGTTCGCGACGGTAAAAATCGAATTCGATATCGATACGTTTGGTGGACGTAACGGTTACTTCGTAAGCGAAGGTTTGCTTATGTTTCGAAAAATTATTCGTTTACAATTCCAAAGCGATTAATTCTTCAACACAAATGCGAAGATAATTATATTTTCTACTTTTTTACTGTAAGGTCTTTACTTTCGGATAACTTTCTTGGCACTTTCAGACTTACTTTTATTATTACTGGTACACTGGATAACACTGGTATGAAATAATTTTCGATTTTTGATCGCCAATTAGGGAAAAATACGAAATTTTTCTTCGATTAAAGTACATTGCAAACGAACTTTCGCCGGGTGGGTTACATATGCATCAGAGAACTGCAAAACTCACTTTTTGCTTGATTAAATCATTCACGGGAATTCTTACTCAACTCAACTCATTCAACAAAGTTCAGCGTTGAATAAAATCAGCGCACTACTGGCGAACGCGTCTTTTGTGTTAGTTTGAGCTTGAGTTCGTCTGATCGAACTCACATGTTTGCGTGAACGAGTGTTGGCGTTGAATAAAATAAAATGATGCTGCTGAAGGCATCGTTTGTGAGAGCTGATTGACGGATTGAATTCACATGTTTAAGTATTGGCGTTGAAGTGTATACGGATATGTGTTTCGTAAATGAGAACTCAAAGAAATAGTTAAATTTAGTTGTTTGCAGTCAATCGTTATAAAAACTTCACCCTTCTTCTTCTTGTTCTCTTTTTCTCTCTATCTCGGTCTGCACACGAACAAACTGATACGTGTTGATTTTTGCTTTTTGCGTTTCATTCTTGATAAAAATAATCGTTGTTGAGCCCAACGAACAAGCATGAAATATTGAAGAAGACGTCCGTTGATTAAAATCACTGAGCCAACACGAAGTACATGGTTTGACTGAATTTAACTCAACAGCGAGTGTATGCATTCGAGCAAGTCTGATCGATTGAACGCAGAGGCATGATTTTTACAGTGTTGATTACGTATGAATATTTTATGTGAGTTTTGCAGTTCTCTGATATGCATTAACAAGTGTAAATTTTCGGCACAATATTTTAGTAACATATCCTTCTTGTGTTTTAGTTTCGACTAACATATCGTAGGTAATCTGACAGCTCAGTTGGTAATGTAAGAACTTGTAACCAGTATTGTGTGTGTTAAAATACTGCAGCATGCGAATATTTTTTTATTTCGATATAAATGTATAAAATAAAATAAAACAAATTTTAGAATCAAAGTTGCATTCGTTATGCATTCGCAAATGTTCTGAAAAAAAAGATACGTTCAGATATAAATTATTAGACCGTACTGTACTTTTAGAGTATTGAACGAAAGACTCAATTCAATCATGAAAGAAAGACAGAAGTACTGGTTGTTGATTTAAAATAAGTATGAGCTACTCAAATAAATATATCTCCGTGGCCCAGTGGTTAGAACAGCCGACTATGGATCCAAGCATAGGGTGTTCAATCCTCAGTGGAACCAAAAATATGAAAAATTTTTAAACAGCCGTTTCTTAGTTTTTATACAACCAGTGCGGCGAATTGCTGTATTGTTGTTTTCATAAGAACCATTTCGTTACATTGGTTTTACCCCATCTAACTCGGCGTATTGTTGTATACGCGACTATAAAAGTTTCACTTCAAAAACACAGGTGCCCATCGTGCCCATTTTCCGTAATAATAGTTATTTTGATTACAAAAGCCTATGTACAAAATATATTTAATTTTAATATTTAATTTAAAATATGAGTTTTGTTCTTCAAAAGTGAAAAAAAACGCACTGTGCGTTTCTAGCTTCATTTTCGTCATTGTCATTCACATCCTTTGGTGGCGCTCATTTTTTCATGCGTTTGTTGCTGTACTTGTTATTGGGTTTTGTTGTTTGGCGCTTTCGCAGCCATTTACATGCATAATGAGTCCCCCCTTACTCCCTTCCGGACGTAGCTAGCGTGAGGCGTTGAGCAGCAGCTACTGCTTAACATTTAGCGTTGAAGCCATTGAATGTGAAGAATTTAATAGTCATCGTTCGTCAGCATAAATGAGCATTAAACATATAAGAAATGGATAGAAGGAGCAGGCTGTACACGTTGCTGAAGTTGCTATATTGAAGTAGTTCAACAACGTATTGAATGCACCACAAAGACCGGAAAAATTTTTTTCAAATGGAATGGAATATAATTATTTATGATCGCTCTTGAAACCTTTTGCATGCTTGGCCAGATGTATTAACTTGGTGTGTGCGTTGGTAACACCAACAAAAAAAAAAATCTGAGTGGTTGCTTGGCCAAGTAAAATATTGATGTGTTGGTTTTCAAGGCCGGAAAAATAATTTGAAATTTGAAATAAAAAGCTTTAAATCTTTGTATTTGAGCATGACGGCAATAAAAAAAAATTGGGCGAACATTACTGTTTCAGCTAATTTCATTGTCTGGTCTGCCCAAGTGCAGCCATCATATATAAATGTCAATTTAATTCTGTATCTTGACCTTTTGACATAAATAAGAATTTAATATTTCTTCGTTTAAGGGCCGCTTTTCATTTAGAGCTCGAAAAACCGAAGTAAATGAACATCTTAAGTTTTTTTGACAGTAATTTACTGATTCTTAAACTGTAGGAAAATATTTGATTTGGTGAATAGAGTGTAATGTGAAGTGTCAATATGCCGTAAGACATCGCGTTGAAAAAAAAGGTACCCAAACGGTCTCCATCGCACAGCACAATCATTTCATCAAAACTAAAAAAACTAACAAAATATTTACTGGAGCTTATGTTTTATCTAAATTTATCAACAAATACTTGAAAATTACAAAAATGGCGGACATCTGAATTTTAAGTACCATTTTTTTTTTACGTTTTTTGTTTTTTAAAATGCTAGGAAAAATAAAAAAAGGCCAATATTAACTGAATTTGGGAATAGAATCCAATAAATTTTATATACTTTAAAATAAAAAAAAAAAAACAAGTCAATCCATAAAGTAGTTCTTGAGATATCGTAGTGACTAGTTTAGGAGACATGGCTTTCAGAAAACGCGTTTTAAGATTTAATTAACGACTTTTTCGAGTTATTAAGCTTTCCGTTATTTCAACGCCACAGTGCATTTTGTGACATCTGGTGTTGCCTGAGGTAACTATTTTTACCACAATATGGTAGAGAATACAGGTGTGCATTTCAAAATTATTGTTATAAAATACTCAGTTTTTGTGAGGTTCTCTTGATGAGATACTCATAATTTTCGTGAAAAAGATGGATTCCTTTCTTATGCGATAACTTTTTTATGCAATCGCTATCGGCCAAGCCACTTTGGAAACAAATGCTACATATCATTAACTGTCGAAAAATTGAAAAAAAAAACAGTTAAGTTTCTTGGTCGAGTTTCATGAGAACCTCCCCTTAACTGCGGCAAATTATTTATAATTACCAATGCCGCGACGAAACAATTTTTAGAACCTGATGATTGATATCGATGAAATGAATCATCTAAACGAGTACTAAAAAATTGACTTACACAGTTATTTATTGAAATATTACACAATTTATTAGGCATACCACCTCGAACAATACGAGGTAAAATTCTCAAATAATTCGTTAAAAGTTATTTCACTGTTTGTTAGATTCCTACTCACCATTATCGCGATTTATTTCGTATACTTTTTTAATGCCGCCACTGGTAATGGTGCCTTTGATTATAACTGCTAAAGACACAACAATAACCGTTAAGGATTGTATGACATCCGCATTAATGGCCGCCTTCAATCCACCCTGTAAAATAAAAAAGATGACTTTTAAGAAAATATTAAAATAATTGAAATAATCATTGCGAATCCCGCTGCGTAGTTTTATTGTTGGCTTTTATATCGTTTAATTTAATTTGTAGTCTTATATTTTTTAACTTTATCGAATTAAAGAAGAATTTAAAATTTGATATTTAAAAGCGAAAATTTAAAAAATTTTTTTGATCTTATTGTTGCGTCCGTTGTCAAATTCGAGCGCACGTTAATAATCATCGCTATCGTCGACATTCATCAATTGAATGATTTTTTCCCTTGTGAGGTAGAAACGGAGCAATCTCGACATTTTGCGACTGCAAAAATTAAGCGATAACAATATTTCGAAAGCACAAAAAAGGCAAGAAACTCAAGGAAAATTCGATAAAAGCGTTTGTGTACTGCCAACGTGAAAAAATAGTCGCATTCATTTTTGCAGTTGACGACTATTGGGACCTATAGGTCTCGTGATTTTTCACACCTTTGCAGGTAGAATAAATTTTATTTGCGACACTTTTTTTTAGTAATTTGAGGTCGCTGAACACGGATCCAGTGTCTGAGTTGCGAATTTCACGGCGGTTAAAGAGCGGTCGTCCAAGGGTTAAGCATGCATGTAATTAAAAAATTATTGAAAGTGCACCACGCAACACTTACCATGATTGTGAAAAATATACAAATTGCTGCCATTCCAGTTATGGATGCCCAGTAGGGAATTCCAATTACCGTCGAAAGGGCAACACTTGGTGTATAAACAGTGACGCCAAGCGAGCATATTTGCCGAATAATATAGGTGAAGGAGGCAAGAGTACGAACAAGGCGGCTTTTGAATCTGAAAATAAAAGTTAATAGTATTATAAATAAATAAAAGTTAACGTATAAGTAAGGATTAAGAAAAAAATGCATAGATTAAGTTTAAATTTCAAAGGTAAATTTCGCTCACACTTTTATACAAAATGCATTTCCAAGTGGAAATTAGCTTAACAAAGAAAGGTCCGCAGGTTCCCTTGCCGATTTGAATGATTTTCGGATATGCGGTAGAAAAAAAAAAAATCAAAGGTTGACGTCTTGTTTATATGTGTTCTAGAGACCTGCAAGCGGTGGAATTTTTGTGACTTAGAATCTTCCCTATAGGAACAAACTAAATTGTTTTTAAAAACAACTAATTAAAAAACTAGTTTAAAATAAACCAGTTTATGAACTACTTTGAATTATATTAAGGCGGTATCGACTTCAATTCTAAATAGTTTTTATTGCATTACATATAAGTATTATTAATATATAAGTATCATTAATATAAGTAATTGAAATACTACTTAAAAACAAGTGATTGATAAACTACTTTGAATTATATTAAGGCGGCAACTACTCTGATTTCGACATGTTTTAATTGCAAATTTTTATTAGATTACAAGCTTATATATATTTAACCATGTTATTTTATCAAATATTATTAACTTTTGGCCATCAGTAATAGTTTTCAATTGGTTATTTTAAAGCAATTAAAAAAATAATTTAAATGTAACTAATTTAACAAGTAGTTGAAAATATATGCAGACGACAGTCAATTGACTTATTTAGCGGACATCACCAAACAAAATTAGTTAGTTCGTTCTATGGAAAAAAGTCAGAATTTCAACTAGTTGTGGTTGACAAAAAACTACTTTATCAACTACTTTTAAATTAGTTGATTTTCCTACAGGGTTCTTATAACAAAAGCGATGCAAGTATGTACGCACACCGCTTAAAATATTCAACGGCACCGCTTTGACTCAGAACACAAATTGATGTTGCTTTAGCTGATCACACGAATATTAACCCTCATCGGTCCCCGAGGAAATGCATCGAATCGGTCCTATACATTTAATAATTGAGACACATTAAAAAAAAAAAACAGTTAAGAAAATCGTTTTAAAAATTAAAAAAACTGATTGTTTTATATTTTTGTTGTTCTATTTTATTGTTTTCATAAATTTTTATTTAGAAAATACATTTATAAGTAATGAAAATTTGAAAGAGAAAAATGTCAAAAATGCTTATTTTTGTGGCTATGTGCCTTTATTAGCGCATTTTTCGCAAATATCATAATGATCATCATTACAAACATAATTCTTACAATTATCACAATGATTTGAATACAAATTTTTATTGTTTTTATATGTACATATGTAGCAACAGCCGCGTTCCATACTTTTTGGCAAATGGGTAATCGCCGGTAGTGCTTCAATATTGAGCCTTCGAGGCTGAGATTTCCGCTTTTCTGTGTGTTTTTGCTCAAGAGCCATTCCAAGCTCCTCAATAAATATTCGACGACGTATATTTTTATTGGTTTTGTTGTTTTTCCAAGCCGGAAATAGCGTAATATACGTTAAATATGCATTCAATGCACTCACGTCCAACATGTTGCAAAATACTGCCATTGGCCACCGATTTATCTTCCTTTTGCAGTTGTAGGTAGCCACCATCTGGTCCATAGTGTCCACGCCACTCTTGGTTTTGTTATAATCCTGAATTAGATTCGGTTACTTCTCAGCATTTTCACTTATAACGACGGCATTGTGCCATGTACTGAGCAGTGTAACATATCTATAACGCCGAGGCACATACGACAGTAAAATGGCTTGTAATTTGTGGTCATATACAATAACGCTCGAATACACAGGTTTTTTCCTCATATTCAACAATACTGGAGGAATTTCGGTCCTATTTTTTCCATATAGTGCCCAGAATAGACATTCGGCGTTTATGTAACTCTTCAGCCAGTTCATAAGATGTGAAGAAGTTGTCGCATGTGATATTCCTCTCCGACAGCCCATTTACCAAATCCAAAACAACACGGCGTCTAATATTGCGCTCTGGAGTGGCGTTGCGATTGCGACCAACATAAATTTGCGTGTTCTAAACATACCAGGTAGCTGAATCGGCCAAAATCCAAATCTTTATGCCGTATTTAGCAGGTTTTGACGGTATGTATTGTCGAAACGGACAGCGTCCACGAAATGGAACTAGCTGTTCATCTACTGTAACATTTTTGCCTGGCATGTATACAACTTGCAAATTATGGTTCCATTTTTCATATATGGTGCGTATCGGTGCCAATTTATCACGGACAGAAGCAGTATTGTCATTACGTTCCGCTTTATAGTCAAATCTGATACATCCATGCATTTTTTTGAACATTTTCAGTGACATTGTGTCTCGAAATATTGGTCGACCGGTTTTCTCATTCCAGAGTTGTATAACACATTCACCATACGAACGATACACACCAGCAAGCAGTAGCAATCCGAAGTACGCATGTAGAGTATCCATATCTATTTGTTACCATTTTACCATTTAACCTGAACAATATTATCAGCGTGCCTATATGAATTTCTTCGGTTATTTTCAAATGGCTCCGTTGAATATTGCATATTTTTTTATTTTTTGACAAATATTTTGCTGTTGCATTTCTGAAAATTTCTCCTGCCACATTTTGTTTCAGTGGCTCAACATCGTACATGCTCACTCATTTCTGCAACGCATTCTTCCTCCATTGTGAAATCATCGTCACTATCTACTGGAGATTCTTCTGCTTCACTTCCAGATTCGGAATCCATATCAAATTCGTCTCTTTGACGGTTTTCACGTAGATATCTTTCCATTTTTTTTTTAAATCAATTGAATGTATGTATAACGCAATGAAAGCATGCGGCAGATAAAAATCACTTCAAAATTGACTAAAATCACTTATCGCTTCAAACAAATTCAATTCCATCTTCACTCGTGTGTGTTCAAGAACATACTGAAAAGAAAAAAATTAAATAAAACGAGCCTAACCCAAAAAACAACTGCAATAACCATCGGCAGATGTATTGTATCAAGTTGATACGAGGGACTGATTCGTAACTATTTCGTCTCAGGTAAAACCAGAAATGGCCGAACATTAAAAACTCATTAGCCATTTTCCCAAAAATCGGTTCTTTCCATCGGGCAGTTTTTTTTTATTCAACTTGAAAGACAAAAATTGTATCAATTTGATACGAGGGACCGATAAGGGTTAAACACTCTGCGGTGTTTGTGGATGAAATGTGGAAGGCAAAAAAAAAAAAAATAGGACGATTTCATATATTTGACCCCATGGGTATGGGTATGGGTATCCCCAAAAGGGTGGCATCTACGAAGTAGGTGTGTTCAGAAATGTTGAGGGACAAAAAATTGTAGGGCTACCTGATATATTTGACCCCTTACTATTATTGACAGTTCCTGTGTTTTTTGTAAGGTGACCCCCAAAAGAGTTACTGATAGGGGGTAGGTGTCTTCATGAGAAATGTTATAATGCAAAAGATAATAGGAGCAGGTCATATATTAGACCCCTTTAGGGGTTAATCCGGGAGGGATATGAACTATTATCAACAGTTTTGTATGGGGACCAACAGCGAGGTGGCATAGGTGGATAAGAGGTAGGGTGTTGAGAAGAAATGTTGAAGGGTAAAAAAATAATAGGACCAGCTCATATATTTGACTCCTCCAGGAGTCTAAAATACTCGAAAAAAAGACTTACCGATAAATTTTACGATGTACCTATGATACTAACAAGGAAAGGTCCCCAGGTGTCATGCGACGATTTGAACTATTTTCGGATATATGATAGAAGACAAAAATCTAGCGTTTCAAAATCAACAAAAATTTCGTTTTTTTTTGCCATAACTTCACTATTTTCCATGAACACATACACATGTTTGTTCACAAACGAAAGGTAGTGAAGAGAGACACATGAGTCATCTAATTTGTAAGAGGAAATTTTATTGTTATTTTGTTGTTGAAATTTTTAATAGAATTTAGTTGATATCATGAGGTGGTCGTACCCGGAATTATTTCGTTTTCACTTATGTCTAATTTAAGCTTATTTTAAAAGTTACCTTTTTTTTTAAACTTTTTGCAACTTCTTTATTAAAAAATGCACTTAATTTCTTAAAAATAAAATTTTTGTTATAGATAAAAACCACTTTATGGGTACATAAATAAACTTTGTTTTTTCTCCAACTTCCCGTATGTGTAAATATTGGATCCGAAAAGTTAATATTTAACAGGAATACAAATTGTATGCTTCTAACTTGTTTGCCCGACGAAATGAGAGAAAAATTATTTAAAATTTAATGATATGTAGCGAAAGTGTAAATTTCACTTCACTTTCAAGTTTTTAATATATTTCACTCAATTTTTTTTTGTCAAGCAATTCAATAAAATTTCTTAATAAAAACTTTTTCAACAATACCGTTTGCCATATGTTTATATTTATACCCAAACGCGTACTGCGTAAGGGGTATATTAACTTTGTCATTCCGTTTGTAACGCCAAGACGGAGGCGTGGCAGGCATAGAAAAATATATATATTTTTAATCAGCATCACCTCCTGAGTCGATTTCAGTGTGTCCGTCTGTCCGTCTGTCGACACGATTACAGCCGCAATTTTAAAGCTATCGCGATGAAATTCAAAATATAAGTTTATTTCTATAAAAGGAAGATCAAGTTCAAAAATGAGACAAATCGTATGAAAACCACACCTACCTCCCGTACAAAGTGACTTTATATTAACCGTAAAATGTCTTTAAAATCCACAAAAATTTAAGAAATGCCTTGAAATTTGGCATGTGAGCTTTGCTCTTTAGTCTTAATTCTGGCTATAAAATTTGGAAAAATCGGATGGAAACCACGCCTACCTCCCATACAAATTGGCATTATTTTAAACGTAAACTCTCTTCAAAATCTGCAAAAATCTGCAAGAAATGTCTTGAAATTTTGCATATAGGCTTTGATATATAACATAGACCACTACTATGATATTTGGCAAAATCGCATGAAAACCACGCCTACCTCCCATACAAATTAGCTTTATTTTAAACGTTAAATTTCTTAAAAATAAAAAAGAAAATTAATGAAATGTCTTGAAATCTTGCACTTTAGCTTTGATATATAATATGAACCATCTCTATGATATATGGCAAAATCAGATCAAAGCCACGCCTACTTCCCATACAAAGTGACGTCATCAAAATAGGAAAACTTTCGTTAATATATAAAACTGAACTGAACTGAATGTTGTGGCTAAAGACTTATTGAATATACTTCAATATGGTCGCGGGGGGGTATTTTAGCTTCGGTACTCTGCCGAAGTTCAACCCTTACTAGATTTTATCTTTTTTTCAAAAAAGATCCAAAATATTGAATGTTTCTCAAAAAGTCATGTAAAAGTTGTGTTTGTTGTAAAAATAATTTAAATTAAAAATTGCATTGCATCTACATTATTACAAATTTTACAGAGTCGCAAGTACAAAATTTTCATAATCAATAATTTTCTTCATGCAAAGACGCCAATGTGCACATTTTTTTCATTTAGAGTGAGCTTGTACCCGCTACATATGAGATAGATCAGTGATTCTTTATTTTATTTTGGAAAACAAGTGAGCGCAATGTATTGTATCTAATAAATTGACAGTGTCCATCTTGATGATAAGGAATTTTTCAAATCCTAAAAATGTACCATTTCTTATAGAAATTAGTAGCCACTACAAACTTATTCTTAACGTATCCTCAAAAGAAAATTTTTATATAACTATATTAATTTTAGTAATTTTTAATGTAAAAAAATATGTGCATTGAAGTTTTTGGCTTGAAAAAAAAACATAAAATCACATAGGCGGTTTTAGCATCTAATTTTATGATTTTCTCTAAACTGAATTGAATTTTCTTGTTTTTGAGTGAATATTTTTTTTCATTAAAATGCATCAGATGCAATTGTAAACTCAAAACTGATTTATTTTTAGTTTGGCGTTTTTGGCATGTAGGGCACGATAGATGGCGCCTTATTTGCCATTCGCCCCGAGCCATGTCCTTACTGGCTCGGCCCTAGGGCCAGCTCTGGTCCTATACTACATTTCTTTCAAGGCCAAATGCAATTTGTCAAATAGGTAGAAGTCAAAAGAAGCCGTGTGAGACATGTTCGGTGAATGATTGATGGTTAAATAATCGTTTTTGTTTAAAAAATCCGTGATTAGCATGCAACAAACGCCAAGTTCCACTTTTACGATATTTCACCTGCACTGGACGAATACGACTTAACAATCGCTTCATAACATCAAGAGAAAACACATCATTAACCATTTGACCAGGTGGAACGAACTCTTTGTGAATTATTCCCTTCGAAACCTATTTGTTTCACCTGCAGCTTTTCATTTAGCACTTTGGCGCTTAGTTTTAGTATCATACTGATAACAAAACCCTCTCGTTGCCAGTTAAAATGGGATACAAATGTTTTTCTGTTCTTTTTTGCTTCTTTAGTGATGTCTTTCGAATGTTGAATCTGAAGCAATTTTTCTTGGTCAGTCAACTTGTGCGAAACAAAGCTTGCACACACGTTCCATGGGCTCAAATGCTCAATAGAAATACGATAAATCGATGGCGTGGATATATTTAATTCCATTTTCATGTATTGCATTGAAAATTTTGGTTCATTTTTGATAAATGAGCTCACTTTTTCGATGTTTTTTTCGTTCACGGCTTTTTTAAGACGTCCCGCACGTTCGTCCTCATCCAAGACTTCCAGACCTTCTTTGAATTGCTCACACCAGCTGAAAATTATTGTTCGGTATAGAAAATCATCACCATAGGCTCGTTTCATGATTTGATGAGTTTCGGTAAAACTTTAACCAAGTTTAAAACAATACTTCATTTTCGTTCTTTGTTCGATGCTCAACTCTTAATTTCTACAGGTTTTTGAAAGTATTATTTTTAAATCAACTTAAATGAATGAATTATGAACAACATTATACATATTTTTATTTTTCTTACAATAGTCAAAATAGAGGAAAAAAATTAATTTTTGCAATTCTGTCGTGCATTTGTTTGCATTAGATATATGACTAGCTTATCGTGGCGTATGAGTAACATTGAATAAAATTAATTCAATTTATTTATAATCCACGAATTTTTATAAAACAATTAAAAAAAAAATAATACAACAGAGCAAGCGAGTTGCTTACAAATTTAATTAAATGCATACAAATTCCTTAATAACTGTAAATTAAAAGTAAACACATAAAAAATGGGCATAAAATGAGGAGAGAGTAAGAAATAATTGGAGAGCTTGACAAAAAGAACTTGCTAATCCATATAATTCTAATTGAATACAGTAAGAGATGCCAACTTTTTTTAATTAATAGAAATTAATCCTTTTTTTATTCTTTAAACTCACTGCAAACAATTTCTCATGATATAGAAAGTTAGTAAAATTTTGATATTTTAACAAAAAACCGAATATATTCGAGTTTTTATATGATGGGAATTGATGTATAATGAAAATGCGACTCTGTAGAGAACGTCATGCAAATGTACAAGAGGCGATATGGTAACTAAGGCACATAAATGCACGTAAGCTGAATTTTAATTTGTTCTCCATTTAAAAGTCTTTACATCCGGCTGACTGATACATACAGTGGTGGTCACGTATTTAGCACACATCTCATATGTTTGATATATAAATGTTTTTTTCCGCCACTACTGCTAAATTAAACTGTTTAACTGTTCCAGCTTGTTCAAATAACAACTGATTTCACTACTCATTTTATTGAAGAAAGATGGATAACTAATTAATTTTAAAGCTGGACACCAATTTAGCACATCATAAAAAAAAGTTTGTTTTACGTTTTTTTAACTTGTGGAATATACATTTTAAGGTATTCATCAATCTCATAGAACTAATGATTATTCAATGAACAAAAGTACGTATACAAATAGTGATCGCAAAAGGTCAGTGGTGCTCAGTCGAAATTAGAGGTGTTATAGTGCAAATGAAAAGGCAAGAGAATTGGAAAGATTTCTCGCTTATTAAAAAGTTCAAGAAATATGATATACAATGCTATACGATACAGGAAACATTTGGAGCCATCAAAAATGTGGAATAAGCTCCTCGATTGTTAAAAAATATGTCAAAAGAAGATAAAATAATACATTGCATATTAGCTAAGAACGCATTTAATAGCTCCAGCTCTATACAAAAGGAATTAAAAACGGATTACGACATAAATGCGTCTTTCATAACGTAGATGCATAGCTAAATGCAAGCCACTTGTAACTTGAAAAAAAAAATTGAAGGCCAGACAAGCCATTGCAAAAGAGAATTTGGAGGCAACGTGATCGTTTGGGGGAAGAGATCATCAAAGTTAATAGTAAAATAGACCAGCATTCTTATAAACATATAAGAATAGTACTGAAAATCATATAATACCCTTGCAGTGTAACCAACTAGTTTAAAACCACTCTGCATACTTAAGAGTGATCCAATAAAAGCTTCTTACTTTGTTTTCTAAATAAAATACATAAAAATCAATGTATTGATACAATTCTTTATTTGGAGTCATAGTTCGATTCCTACAACTCAATGTTTAAAAATTATTTCCTTCAAATGTTGGCCACGACTAACTCTTAAATGGTTCATTTTGTGGGTTCAATTTTCGACAACTCTTTCGAGCATATCGGCCGGTATGCCTTGAATAACACGAGTTCTGTTGGTTTCTAAAGCGTCAATACTTTTGGGTTTGTCGACATAAACAAGTGATCTAACATATTCCCAAAGAAAGTAATCCAATGGCTTCAAAACACTGTTACGAATAGTGTGCTCAGTTAGACGCTCATAACGACCAAACTGATGTTGAAGAACTCTATAACATTCTCTAACTGATGATATGGACATGCCCTTTGACACGTAACTTACTTACTTACTTAGGTGGCCGTGACAACCCGTGTCCGGATTTCGACCGACCTCATCAGCTCTCGCCAGGCGCCTCTGTTTTGCGCGCGCCTTCTCCAATCGGATACACCAAGTGCGGTTAGGGCTTCCTCAGCCTGGTCCATCCATCGGAGGCATGGTCTCCCTCGTCGTCGTTGACCAGCGACCCTCGCTTCGAGCACCTTTTTCGCTGGAGCTTCGTCGTCCATACGATGGACATGACCCAGCCAGCGTAGTCGCTGCACAGTTATACGCCGAACTACGTCAATGTCTCCGTAGAGCTCATACAGCTCGTGGTTCATTCGGATGCGATAGTCATCGCCGACTCGAACAGGACCGAAGATTTTGCGAAGAACTTTTCTCTCGAACACCCCCAGAGCGGCTGCGTCAGTTTGCGAAACTACCCATGCCTCAGCGCCATAAAGCAGCACAGGTAGAACGAGCGTCTTGTAGAGTGTTAGTTTTGTCGATCGAGAGAGGGCTCTGGAACTTAGTTGCTTACTGAGCCCGTAGTAGCACCTATTAGCAATTATTGTTCTTCGCTTTATCTCCAGGCTGATTTCGTTGTTAGTATTAATGGCGGTGCCAAGGTATACAAACTCCTTGACTACTTCAAAGTTATAGCTGCCGGATGAAACGTGGGAGTCTAAACGCCGAGCTCCCTTGTTTGTAGACAGCATATACTTTGTTTTACCCTCATTTATCGTCAAACCCACTTTGGCTGATTCCTTTTCGATAGCGGCGAAAGCAGCGGTAACATCTCTCTTGGTTCTGCCAACAATATCAATATCATCAGCGTAAGCAAGGAGCTGGACACCTTTATAGAAAATGGTGCCATTACGATGCACACCGGCCTTTCGTACGATCCCCTCCATGATGATGTTGAAGAGATCGCAAGACAGTGGATCGCCTTGCCTGAAACCTCTTTCGGTATTGAAGGTTTCGGAGAGGTCATTTCCTACCTTGACGGAGCTGCGTGTGTTGCTCAACGTCATTCTGCAAAGTCTAATCAACTTTGCAGGTATACCGAACTCAGACATTGTTGCGTATAGGCAATCCCTTCTCGGGCTATCGAACGCAGCTTTAAAGTCGACAAAGAGATGGTGGGTGTCAATTTGATTTTCGTGGGTTTTCTCCAGGATTTGTCGTAGCGTGAAAATCTGGTCTATGGTAGACTTACCAGGTCGAAAGCCACACTGATAAGGTCCAATCAGTGTTTTTGTAATTGGCTTTAATCTTTCACACAGTACGCTTGAGAGAACCTTATATGCGATGGAAATAAGACTGATACCTCTATAACTTGCGCAGATTGTAGGGTCTCCTTTCTTAAGTATAGGGCACAGTACACTGAGGTTCCAATCGTCGGGCATGCTTTCTGCTAGCCATATTTTGCTGATGAGCTGATGCATGCGCCTTATCAATTCATCGCCGCCGGTTTTAAACAATTCAGCTGACAGGCCGTCAGCACCCGCTGCTTTATTGTTTTTGAGTCGTTGGATAGCAACTCGAACCTCTTCATGGCTAGGTGGTGATACTTCCACTCCGTCATCGTCGATTGGTGGCACTGCACTGTGCTCTCGATGGGCGGCATTGGTGGAATCGTCGCCATTAAGTAAATTGGAGAAGTGCTGTCTCCACAATCTAAGCACACGTAACAGCTGTCAAAATAACCCAGTTGAAAAAGGGACCTCGTATTGGATCACCCTTTAGTTGAAAACTGAGCAGTACTAGTTCAAGTTCGTCGTTTTTTCATACACCCAACTAGTATTTTTAACATGGCGATGTCATAGGGAATATCAATTGTCCTATTCTAAACAGTTGAAAATTACAGCTTACAACCAGTATGTTATAGTTAGTTAAATTCTAGTTTGTTGTGACTAGTTGCAAAGAAATCACATCTTGTCAAATTTAAACTAGTTTATAGCTTAACCTTTTCTGAGTGGTTGACAATTGAGTGGTCATGTTTCAGTTAGTTCACAACTAGTCATAATAAACCAGTATTTCAACTAGTCGTCGATTTATAAATCGTCAAGTTTCAATAAGCTCAAAACTAGTCATATTAATCAAGTCGGCGATTTATCGTGTGACTAGAAAAATGTAAGAGCTCAAGTAAAATTTACATAAAATATTTTTTTATTTCATATAAAATAATAAGTCAGTTTTTTAAAGTGACTAACATCGCTTGTTTTGTTGACAATATTAAAATTCAGGTTCATTAGTTTTGAAAGAGAGATTAATTTTTAAAAAACATTTAATTCATATTAATTAAGATAATAAATTTAGAATAATTTTTTCATTTTTTAATGCAAATTTAATCTATTGAATTTTTTATCTATCTACTGAATTTTCAAGGGTGATCTAACAGCCACTCCACTGTACTTAAATGTCAACGCATCTAAGTTAAAATTTATATGATTTATATGATTGGCTGCGTTTTTTGACAATATCTGAAAAAAATGCTACTATTTTAAAAATTTTTAGCTTTTACTAGTTGAGCAAGTGGTTAGCTTTAATCAGTGGCGTAGATAGCTTTTGGTTCTGGGGGGAAGCGACCTTCAAAAAATTTTCTTTTGAATACCTGCACCGAAAAAAATGTATGTTAAATTAACAAAGAAAGTAGGTTAGCATAACAAAAAATTTCGTTATTTTTGATCCAACCTAGGTTTTTGTTATGACAACAAAGCTGATTTTGTTATTTTAACATCATGAAATGATAACAAAAAATTATGTATTTCTAACCACATATTTTGTTGTTTTAACAAAATCTTAACAAGTTGAAATTTTACAAAAAAAAAAAATTCAATTCAACGTAATTTTTTGTTAATTTATGAATGTTAATTACATAGGTTTTAACAAAAAAGCTATGTTAGGTTAACAATAATTTTGTTAGGGCAACTTTAGACTTTTGTTATTAAGACGCAAAATTTTGTTGCATTAACAAAAAAGTTTTGTAACCTTAACAAAGCATTTTTGTTATATAAAAAAATAATGTTGTAACCATAACAAAGTATTTTTGTTATTTTATCAAAAAAATTTTGTATCCTTACAAAGCATTTTTGTTATATTAACAAAAAAATTTAGAAATTTTACGAAGCATTTTTGAAAAATTTTTATTTTTATTCTCTTCAATTTAACAAAACTTTTTGTCAAATGTACTATGCGGCATAGAGTTTCCAGCATTTTTACCACATTAAGCTTGTGGGATTTCATTTTTCGAGGTATGTTGAAAATATCACGAAAAGTACCGATCCTAGAGCCACCGAGTCGGTTGCCAGATCCATGCAATTTTTCGCCCGATCGAATGAGCAATGTCTCGACTTTCCGGATTTTCCGTTCTCCTGAAATAACTATTCTTTTTTTCCCACAATATCCCGAATTTTCTCAAAAATGGGAATTTATGAAATCGTTTCTTCAAATTTCTAAATTTTTTTAGTCAATATAACAAAAAATCTGTCAAAACACTGGCAAAATACTGGCAACTCTGAATATGCCTAATTACTTACCTAGGAACCTATACATTACCATTAAACTGTTTAATCAAAAAAATTTAAAGCTTTTTATATCACATATAAAATTTTATTGTCTTTTTTCAAGATCGAAAAGTTCTTACAATTAAAAATTTATGTAATTTTGTTAATTTCATTTTCAATTTGAGCAATTTTTGGAAAAGCGATATCATATTTTGTTTTTATTTTATAAAAAGAATTTTGAATAAATTGCCACACGGCGACACTGTTAGACACTGTATTGACTGTTAGTAGTTAAAATATGAAAAGATTTAAAATGAAGAACAAGTAAAGCTAAATTCTCAAATATTTTGAAGCACTTAAAGCATTTTATACCTGCAGCAATGTCAGCAAAATTGTATGTATGTTGTTCGTGTTCGCAGTAAGCCAGAGTACCCTGTTTTAACAAACAAACCATTAATAAAAATTATAGTTAAGTTATGCTAATAAATCAATAAAAACTTACCAAATTTCTTTGCCAGTTAAACAGCTTCTTCTTAAACAAAATTCTTTGACCAACGGGTATGCTAGGTATTGCTCGAAAGATTTCTTCTAAATGGATCAGCTTTATACATTTAAGAGCTTCCACGTCTACTTCACATGCTAGCGAAAAAAGTTAAGCATCTAGCACAAGAATTCTTACAAGTTTTTATAATAAATAAACTTACCACGCAAGACGGTGGACAATTGATTTTGCTCCTTTATCTCACTAAAAGCTCCTTTTAACTCCTCACAACTTAAACAATTTTTTAGAAATATTTCCATTACTTGAAGAAACACACATTCTGGCAGCGAATGATGGAAACGATATAACAAGCGGAGTTTTTTCAACGACGCTAACAATAAAGTTCCGTTATATTACATTCTTTTTGTGTTAATTTGAGAAAAATTCTTGTTGTGGCTACAAAAATTTTGTAACGATAGAACAGAACTGTTTTTGTTAAATTAACGAACATTTTTGTTAGGATTTGAAACAAATGTTGTAAACTCTTTTCTGTGTTAGATCAACGAAAATTTTTGTTAAATTAACTCTAAGTACACTTTGTTAGCGGAACAAACATTTTTGTTGAATTTACATCCAATAGTGTTAAAAAGCGTCACATTTATTTAACATAGCCTTTTGTTAATCTTTGAGCTAACTTGGGGTTGCTTTAACAAAACATTTGTTATCTCTTCAAAATTTATTGTAAATTTTTAAAAATATTTTAACAAAATCAATTTTGTTGAGATAACAAAATCTATTGTATTTTTGTATATTTTGTAAAAATATTTTTGTTTTAGCAACAAAACATTCGTTAAATGTACGAAATTTTTGTTATTCTGACGAAAAATTTGCCTGTCAAAGCTAACAAAAAATTTTTGTTGAAAAATTCGTGATTATTTTTTTCGGTGTGAGTACCTGGGTGTTTTGTGACACCGAATTTCTGTTTTACACAAGACGCTATGGCACGTCAAATATGTATTTATATATGTATTTATCGACGGTTAAGCGCACAAAAGTGCTTAGTACTCTTTTGAAGAAAATGGGTTAGGGGCCGTTCATAAACTACGTTACCAATTTAAGGGGGAAGGGGTTTTAAAAATCACTACGATAAATAACGGAGGGAGGGTTGAAGGTACTGTAAAGTTACTAAAAATTCAAAAAGTCGAAAAAATTCTTATTAAAAATACCTCATTACTTAAAAAAATTGTCATCCGTACATCTTCATGTTTGACCATCTAAATTGAAGGTTAACTAAATTGAAGGGGGGGGGGGGAGGGGGGGGAGAGGAGGTTTTGAAATGTACGTCGAAAAGTAACGGATGGAGGGGGGTTGTATTTTTTTGTATTTTTTTTTGTTATAGTTTTTTTTAACTTGTTATTTTTTTTTATTTTTATCAAAATAGTTTTTTATTTTTATAAAATTAGTACAAATTTTTATTTTGAAATAGATTATAATAAATAATGGATTTTGAAATATTTTATAATTATTATAATTTAATTTTTATTTTCGGGGAATTTAGAAAATATTCGGAGAATTTTTTAAGAATGCGGGGAAACATAAAAAATGAGTTTGTGTCCCGAGTCATCATCCAATAATTGAGTGACTCGACATGATCACTGAACGATAAAACAAAAACTTTTTGGTGGACTCAACTTGTGTTTGTTTTGTAGTTAAATTTCAGACACACAAAATGACGTGTGTCAAATAAACACTGCGTCGCTGGCGCCATCTCTTAGTCAAACCAGAAAGAGCTTATGCATACACCTGGTATGGATAACCTGGATAACCTTTGTTAACTAAATCATTGAATAAAATATTTTCTTTCGCTTAAATATAAAACACGTGCTAAGCTCGTGGCCACCACTGTACATTGTCAAAACATGTGTGTGCCTATCCGTCTGTCTGTCTGTGGCTGCGGACGTTGATCTCCACTCATTTGCTTGCCACTTTATCAACTTTGGCTTTGCATTGCGTTGACACTGAGCTGTTGTTGTTGCTGTTGTCCAGTCATTTTGTGCACGTCCTTTCCTGCGTATATATAAAATTGAATTATCATCTTACTCTTTTGCTCACTCTACACTCTCATTCTATCTCGTTTTTACAATCTCATTATTCGCTCTCAACTGTTCATTGCTTCCGTCGGTTTAAATAAAATTTGTCGCTCTTACGAAAATTACAAACATTATCGAATCGACAGTTTCTCATCCAAGTGGTCAGTATTTTAATGCGTTTTTTCGAATACCGAACGACGGATGGCGGAAGCGGGTGGTGGCATGTTTTGTTGATGATGTTGCATGTTTTATGGCTTATAGTTCTGGGCTGTGCGTCAGGACCAGTATTCGATGCCAGCATTTTAATTGCAAAACTCTGTAGAGAGATTTTAATGCAAATGCCAAAATCGTCAGTAAAGTCGGTCAATCCGAACTCATAGACAATCTAGACGCTGAATATTTGTTTTTATATATACATTTTTTATTGCGTTGAATCATAATTTAATAAACATTTTAGTGATATTGTAATCTTAGCCTTGAACCCTTGCAAGGATGTAAGTATTTGTTCTGATAGGGCTTCATGAAAATTTAACGAGCTGACTATAGCACTCACTTTGTTCTCTTCTTTATTTGAATTTTAAGAGAATGGTTTCCTAGATGTTATTGGGATATATCCAATGCTCACAAACTTTTATTCTTTGTATAGCATGATTCAAGTTTAAAAGCATATTTTTGACCAGGGTCGCAGTCAGAACAAAAGTTTTGGGCGTTTTAAGTTTTTTAAACTTTAGAGCATAATGTATATTCTTCATCGAAATCAGTTTTCACTTCCACATCCATGTGAGCATTAAGGAGAGTTAGACCATTGAGCTTTTGTCTTTAAGTTTTACTTCTTAGGTATATTTTAAGTCTTTAAAGCAACGAAAACCGAAGGTTCGTTTGAAGTGAAAGACACCGGCAATTTACAAGCTTACCCAGCGAACAGATGAGACAATTTGTCATAGCAATTTCAATACACTGAAACTTTTTTCACCGACACTCTCACACTTTTTCAATTGCCAGCTCAATTGCTTGGAACAATCAGGCTGCAGGTTGACTGGCAATAATTTTGACACAGAGTGGCAAAGTTTTGATGTTTGCTTGTAAAAGTGACAAATAATTTTTATTTTCAAACAATGTCGTTTTTTGCCATGCAATTGTTATGCCACCTACGTTACTATCGGCAATTGGCTCGGTGTCGGCAAAATATGACTACTAATACAAATTTAAAAAATTTTATGAAAAATTTCGCAGCGTTAAATTTGAAACGTTAAAATTATTTTTGGGCATGTTTTCTAAGAACAAACAAAAACCGAAATTTTTTTTTTATATCTACAGCTTATTTTTAAAATCATTTGTAGTACAGTCATTTGGGGGGAAAAAAACGAGGTTACCTGAGGTAACTTCCGGGAGTTTTGAAAATGGGTGCATTTAAAAGATTTCCATGTGCACTTTCCGAATTTCAACTTTTCCACCTCGTATTATTGTCGCTCGTGCAGCCATATTGGCAAAATGCGTCTAAAACAGTTTTTTGCTAATATCTCCTTTCCAACTCATTTCACGATAAAAACATATATGAGCCAAATGAATCTAGAGAAATTCCCTACAATTCATGTTATGACATTTTTTTCGTAAAATCATTACTTTTGGCGTACCGCCAAAGTGTATTTCAAATAAAATAAAAATTTTTTATATTAAAAATATATGAATTGTATTAGACTGCGTTAGATTTGTATTTAAAATGCTTAAATGTTTGGGATCCTGCGTCGGAATCCCCCCAGAATTGTAAGCGATGGTTGCAAATGAAATAATTTAAACTATTAAAAGTTCAAAAATTGTCAAAACCGACCCGGTTCTGCTCGAGAATACGATTTATTTTTGGATTTTAATATGATATTTTTAAAATAAGAAATAATTCATTTGAGATTTGCGAAAAAAAAACATATATTTTGATGTTAAATTTGGTGAAGAATCTGATTCTGTACTTGAAATTACCGAATAATTTAGTCCGGTGCCACCAAACTCACTGCAAAATTGAGATTTTTAGATTATTTTCATATTATTTTTTTCATGCATACCCATTAGGTCGATCCTGATAATTTTTCAAAAACTTTTTATTTTAGTTACTGTGTACACAAAATGGCCTTTTATATTGCATAAAAAGTTTTTGAAAATTGATTAGGATCATATACCTACTGGATATTATAATTTTATGTTTTAATAAATAAAATATTAAAATAAAAATAAAAAATAACAAATACGATGAGTATGGCAAAAAGTTAATTTTATCGGCTACCTCTCTGAATATTTTGAATGAGTTATGTTTACATAATGAACTACACTGATTCAACTGAAAATTAATATTGAAAAACATGTACAAGTACATAAATAAAATACAAGTACAAAGAAAACACTGACTTTTATTTTTTTGTTCAGTTTTGATCTGAATGGTCGACTGGATGGTAAACTGGATGGCATTATAAAGGGTGGTTAAATTTTAAGGACCGATGTTGATTTTGAATATAACCCAAATTGTTTAGGAAATTATTGTCATTTCGTTTTATTATGATAATATTTGTATGGTTCAATTATGTATTGAACAAAATATCGGACAAATGGCCTCCGCGACCTCGGCGACACACCTCCATCCGATGGTCCAAATTTTCGATGACGCTGAGTCATAAGTGAGGTTCTATGCCGTTAATGTGCCGAATTGTCTCATCCTTTAGCTCTTCAATTGTTGCTGGCTTATCGACGTACACCTTTTTTTTCAAATAACCCCAAAGAAAGAAGTCCAACGGTGTGAAATCACATGATCTTGGCGGCCAATTGATATCGCCACCACGTGAGATAACACGGCCATTGAATTTGTCGCGCAAAAGAGCCATTGACGACGCTTGAAATGGTCAAGAGGCTTTAGTTCTTGAGTCAATTGCACCTTGTAAGCGTGTAAATGCAAGTCTTTATGCATAATGTTCATCAACGACGAGCGTGAGAGATGCAATTGTTGGGCACGACGACGAGTTGAGGTGGACGGCTCTCCAGCCACACTATCGAACAGCAGCAGTATTTTCTGCAGTACGAGCTGTACGAGCATGCACTGGTGTTTTCACATCTCCTACAGACTCAGTTTGCTCAAATTTTTGCACGATTTTTCCGATTGTACGCACATTTGGACGATTAAATTGACCGAAAAAATCACGAAGTGCACGATATGCATTTTGATTTAAACGCACATTTTCATAATAAGCCTGAATAATTTTAACGCGTTGCTCGATTGTGTATCTTTCCATGGTTCAGATTGAGTTAGTCTGAAATTGAGAAATGTGAAATGAAATGCAGAAAAAAACTTGACGTTTAGGTGTGGTTCACATTCAACATCGGCCTTTAAAATTTAACCACCCTTTAATTTCTTTTGCCTTCGCTACAATTTTGACTTTAGACAATATTTTAGCTGTTATAAATTTGACAAAGAAAAGGGTGATAATTTGAGTGAAAGAAGATACAGTCGGATGAAAATTGATGAAATATGAGCAAATAACTAAAAAATATGCTAAGGAAGTGATTTTTGAAGATATCTCGAAAATTTTTCTAAAGATAAATGTTTGCCAACTTTAAAATATCGCCGCAAAGTGCACAGAAAAAAAGTCAATGAGAAACTAGTTTATTTTAAGTTTTAAAAAATAAATTTATCAAAACATATTATTTCCCCAAACGTAATGGTTTTTAAAAAAATTATTTGTTTTTTTTTTGGAGAAAAAAGTGCTCTTGCATAAAATATAAAGGGAAGAGTGTGTGGCTCATACGCCAAAGAACGCAGGTTCGAATCCCATCTGACACAGAAAGGTTTTGCAATGGAATTCATTTTCCTGTTCGGCCGTCACCTCTCTGCAGACAATGGCAAACCTCAGAGAGCAAAAACTGCCATGAAAAGCTTATTGGGAACATAAGCCGTTCGGAGTCGGCATAAGACTTGTAGGTCCAGTTCTCGATCATTTGTGTTCAAACATTTCACAACACACACAACACAATTGATCATAAGAAGCTCGGTCAAAGTCCTTTCAAGGGCTGAAATGGCCATTGGGTTTTTTTTTTACACAACTAATATAATTTCAGAAAAATGAAAACATCTACGTAACATCAGGCCCAAAACCAAAATAATTTAAAATAAATAATAAACCAAATTTTTGATTTGAGTTTTTAAATTTATTTTAAGAAAGTTTTTATCTTAGGAAAATTTCATGTGATACAATAGTAAGTAATGTATTTAAAAAAAACAAAAGTGTTCTAAGTATTCGCTTTATGTATGTTATTTCTATCAAAAAAAGTGTGTTAAACTAGCTTTATTAAAAATAGTTCATTAAAAAAATATTATATCTTAAACTTTGTTAAATTTTATAAAAATATATTTATTTAAGCTGTTATTATTTAACACCTTATGCACGGGCGTAGCTAGAATTTTATTCAGGGAGGGTCAAAACTATTTTTTCCATATGACTGATAAATAAATAAAAAAAGTGTCAGCCGTAAGTTTGATAATAACAAATAAATTAAGCTTTAATAAATATTAATAAATAAATAAATAAAAATAAATAAATTATTAATAAATTATTAAAAAATAAATATAAATAAATTCTAATTATAAGGAAAAATGTTTTGCATTTCTTAATATAATACTAAAATTTTTATTTTTCAAATGTTTCAAATTTTCAAATGTTCAGGGCTCTCTGCCCTACCCTTGCAGCGCCCATGACCTTATGCATTTCTATTTCGAATGTAGTGTTTTAAACTATATTAAAAATGTAAAAAAAAATTCATTTTTTATGTATAAACTGGTACGAGCCCGACCTCAGAAAATAAGATGAGTCATCCTTTTTTAAAAAAAAAAAAAAATTCTCACGCCTTCTATGGTTGAATACTGACGAATTGTTGATGCCAAAGAATGGAATAGTGAAAAGAAGTAAACAAAGAGCGCAACAACAAGTCTTTGCAGAATTAATGTAGTCAATTTTTTGAACCTTTGCTTTGTGCTTAGAAGTAGAAAAACGTTGATTTTTAAATTGGAAAGCACACAACTGTAATTCCGCTTTGGTTTTAGCAGAAGGTGTGCTTATAAGATTTTCAAAGTTAATGTACTGCATGAGCCACAGAAGATAACTGATGAGTTGGTGTAGCGATCAACGAAACAGCTGTCTAGTCTGCTGGTGGTTGTTCTGTAAAGAACATTGTTGTTGTAGCAATCTGTTGCTTCATGAAATTACTTGGCATAAAGCTCTCAAGTGTAATTCTTAAAAATTAATTTTTTTAATAATTGCTAAAAACTAAATATATTAAAAATGCTTTATTAAAAATCTTATATCATATATTTTGAAATATATTTTTTTGGGAATCTAATATATTATGATGCTAAAGTTTTATATCGCTTTTCTGCTATTTAAAGGAAGGCAAAATCACGAAATCCTGGATTGCATTTTTAAGTACTGAGAATCCAAGAATTAGCAAAAGCCCAGATATTGCCATTCCTAGTTTGAATATAGAATTTTGCATTTCAATTAATATTTTTTATTTATTATTTTCACATTCCTTAGGATTGTCTAAGAAATTGTTTAGTAAAGTTAGAAGAAATTGACCTTTAAGTTATGTATCTCTGCTTGAACGTCTTTTTTGAAGGAAGCTCTGAATGAATTGATTTACAAATTCTGAGAATCTTTGCATTAATTACGGTTTAATGGTTATTTCAGGCTATAAAGAATAAACAAGGTCATAAACAGCTGTAGGCATTTCTACGTGCTGTGTCATAAAGAGAAGAAGAAAAAAAAAATATACTTTCGTCCTTTCACACTACTGTACGCAGTGAGATCGTCGTTATTTAATGTATGAGTTTAATTTATAATCTTCAGTCGCCACTCTGTGTTCGCCACACTTTCTGACACTTTATTTGTATTTACAGGAAACTGAATAATTTTTTATTGTCACACAAGCATATAAAGGAATTTCTAACTACGATGTAATAGGCCCTCGAGGACTCATAATCGTATACCGCTTATTTAGCTCAGCATAGTTAATTTTTGCCAATAAGTCGAGTTGTAATTCATGTCACACTGCAGCCGGCAAGCGGGTGACTGTGGTGATAAGTTGTTGTTGTTGTTGTTTTTTTGTTGTGTGGTGCATGTGGTGCATGTGATGGTGGTGGGTTTTGGTGTTGGAGTCTTGCTGGCTTGGAATGTGTTTGCAAGTGCTTTAAAAGCATTCTTAAGTGTGTCACAGGCACAACATAACAAACGTCGTTGATGTCGTCCTCGGCAGGCTGTTGATACGTATATATATAAACACCATTTCTCCCAGCTGTATTCCAAGTTTTTTGTTATTTTTACAGGAGCCTTTTATTTTGTGGTTCTTCAACCCATCTACCAACCAAAACAAGCAACCACCCTGTAGGAAAATCAACTAATTTACAAGTAGTTGATATAGTAGTTTTTTGTCAACCACAACTAGTTGAAATTCTGACTGAAATTTTCCATAGAACGAACTAACATATTTTGTATGGTGATGTCCGCTAAACAAGTCAATTGACTTTCGCCTGCATATATTTTCAACTACTTGTTAAATTAGTTATATTTAAATTATTTTTTTAATTACTTTAAAATAACCAATTGAAAACTATTACTGATGGCCTAAAGTTAATAATATTTGATGAAATAACATGGTTTAATATATATAAACTTATAATCTAATAAAAATTTGCAATTAAAACATGCCTAAATCAGAGTAGATGCCGTCTTAATATAATTCAAAGTAGTTCATATACTAGTTTATTTTAAACTAGTTTTTTAATTAGTTGTTTTTAAAAACAAGTTAGTTTGTTCCTATAAGGCAACTACACGACACGCTAAAGTGTTTTAGTGCTTGTATGTGTATCAGTGAGCATGTGTGTGTGTGTGTGAATTTATATAACTGTGGACTCGCACAACATTTTTGGGATTCGCTGAATCCTTATGAAATGCTCAATTCTTATAAAACCCATCGAGTGTATGGAATGGCGTTCCGAAAATTTAAGATCGTACACATTGTCAGTAGCTTGAATATTTTTGTGTGATTGTATGTGTGCATAGTGCGTGTGTATGCGCTGCAAAGTGCTATTTGAAATGGTTGGATTTTGTCAATAATTTATATGCGATTTTGCATTAAAATAAAGCTAAGCTGGCGGTGGTAGTGACAAGATTCAAATACGTACATAATTGAATAAGAAATAAAAAATATAAAGAGACAAGAAAAAAAAAAAATCATTCCATGCTGATTACATTAATTGTTTATGGTTCAAGTGTTAAATGAGCAGAGGTTTTGTGTGAATGCAAAGCAATTGTAGTACTTGAGTTTTGAAATTTCTCATTACATTTTCATTGTGAGTGGAACCTTAACGATAGACTTGTAGATATTTTTTTTGAGAAAAAAAAAAAATTGCTTAAAATAAAAAACCAAAAAAAATTTTTGAATTTTTTCAAAAACTGCCACATTGCTAATTTTTTATCAGATGATGAGATGTCAGCGTAGAGATAATTGCTAATAGGTGTTTCTACGGGCTCAGTAGGCAACTTAGATCCAGAGCTCTCTCTCTCGATATTGCTATCATATGGACGACGAAGCTAAAGCGAAAAAGGTGCTCGAGGCTAGGGTCGTTGCTCAACGACGACGAGGGAGACCATGCCTTCGATGGATGGCCCAGGCCGCGGTAGCAATTCGAATTTTCCTAAAAAATCGACGAGTGATTTGTAAGGATTGGCGCACATCTCTAGAGGGTCTTCCGGGTCTTATAATGCCTTGCTGACTTTTCGGAAGATTCTCAAATTTCGTCCTACATGACCAACATAAGTACGAACTCTATTCCAGTAGTTTATCTGACTTGTAGTTTATTATAATAAAATATAATTTTCTGTGCGGCTATAATTTTTTGTAGACAATCGGTAATCTCAAAGAGTAAATAATTCCACGCAAATATTTCTGAGGGAAATTTTTGTTTTTGTAGAAAATAAGTATTTGGTAATAGATATGAGAGTAAATTATATCATTGTTAATTATAAAGCAATCATTTTCCGTTGCCCCCCGAGACGTGATGCCCTAAGCAATTGCTTTATTTGCTTATGGGCTAATCCGGAACTGAATACTAATGATATTAAATCTATTTAATATTTTTTTTTATTAATTGTGCTTGTTTTTTCAATTTATGTATTAAATAAATTATATTGGGTATGTATAACTATTCTAACATAACAATTCAATATTTCCATTATTATGTACCAAAAAAGAAATCATATACCAATGGAAAAATCCAAAGACATTGCACTTTGTCACAAAGACTTTTATTTGTTAGATTGTGCCCAAAGACAAAACATCGTTACGTCAAAGACACAAAGATTGTTAGATTCCCAAAAACAATATACCTTAAATCAAAAACTTAAATTCGTGTGGCAAAGACGCACGTCTTTAAAAAAGCATAAAAAAAGTCGTCAGAGTAAAGAAAATGTACTTTGGCACAAATACTTTTATTCCTTACGTCAAAGACGCACAATGTTAGGTTCCCAAACCAAAGACTTAGGTCCTTGATTATAAGAACATATCTTTTTAATTGACACATTCAAATTGCTATTTAAATTGTCTACTGAAAAAAACTACGCTGCAAATTTCAAATGAAACCAAAACAAATTTGAGCAAACTTTTTTTTTTGTTTACGTTTTTTTACATCCTTTTTCATTTGAGGCTAGCATTTTTCAAAGATCACTGCACACCCTGCAGTTCTTGGAAATGCTTCTATATAACAAAAAGAAAACACTGCACTTGATACAACTGACACTTGATTGCACTTATGCACTTAATATAACATATAATTTTTTCACTTAATTCACACATTAATTCACTTTTCTCGACTAAAACAGAAAAACGTATACGTTGGCAGGGGCAAAAATAAAGCGCTGCTGCAGCAGACTATTCAATGTTTCAAAGAATTTCAGTCTTTTGTTTCGATGATGCAGCACTTGCTTAGTTAAAGGATAAATCATTATTGCAACGATCTTTCCATTGTGGTAAAGATATTTTGGTTACAGTTTTACAAGAAATTGTTTTCTTTGATTTTAAGGCGTTAAGTTTTTTCGGTGTAAAAAACTTATATAAATTTGTATAGGCTTTTTAGCTTTTTTTAAATGATGAAATTAAATGAAAATAAAAAACAAATTGAAATATATCTATATCTATATCTATATCTATATCTATATCTATATCTATATCTATATCTATATCTATATCTATATCTATATCTATATCTATATCTATATCTATATCTATATCTATATCTATATCTATATCTATATCTATATCTATATCTATATCTATATCTATATCTATATCTATATCTATATCTATATCTATATCTATATCTATATCTATATCTATATCTATATCTATATCTATATCTATATCTATATCTATATCTATATCTATATCTATATCTATATCTATATCTATATCTATATCTATATCTATATCTATATCTATATCTATATCTATATCTATATCTATATCTATATCTATATCTATATCTATATCTATATCTATATCTATATCTATATCTATATCTATATCTATATCTATATCTATATCTATATCTATATCTATATCTATATCTATATCTATATCTATATCTATATCTATATCTATATCTATATCTATATCTATATCTATATCTATATCTATATCTATATCTATATCTATATCTATATCTATATCTATATCTATATCTATATCTATATCTATATCTATATCTATATCTATATCTATATCTATATCTACTATATCTATATCTATATCTATATCTATATCTATATCTATATCTATATCTATATCTATATCTATATCTATATCTATATCTATATCTATATCTATATCTATATCTATATCTATATCTATATCTATATCTATAAGATTTAATAATAATAATATCTATATCTATAATAATATATATATCTATATCTATATCTATATCTATATCTATATCTATATCTATATCTATATCTATATCTATATCTATATCTATATCTATATCTATATCTATATCTATATCTATATCTATATCTATATCTATATCTATATCTATATCTATATCTATATCTATATCTATATCTATATCTATATCTATATCTATATCTATATCTATATCTATATCTATATCTATATCTATATCTATATCTATATCTATATCTATATCTATATCTATATCTATCTATATCTATATCTATATCTATATCTATATCTATATCTATATCTATATCTATATCTATATCTATATCTATATCTATATCTATATCTATATCTATATCTATATCTATATCTATATCTATCTATATCTATATCTATATCTATCTATATCTATATCTATATCTATATCTATATCTATATCTATATCTATATCTATATCTATATCTATATCTATATCTATATCTATATCTATATCTATATCTATATCTATATCTATATCTATATCTATATCTATATCTATATCTATATCTATATCTATATCTATATCTATATCTATATCTATATCTATATCTATATCTATATCTATATCTATATCTATATCTATATCTATATCTATATCTATATCTATATCTATATCTATATCTATATCTATATCTATATCTATATCTATATCTATATCTATATCTATATCTATATCTATATCTATATCTATATCTATATCTATATCTATATCTATATCTATATCTATATCTATAAGATTTAATAATAATAATATCTATATCTATAATAATATATATATCTATATCTATATCTATATCTATATCTATATCTATATCTATATCTATATCTATATCTATATCTATATCTATATCTATATCTATATCTATATCTATATCTATATCTATATCTATATCTATATCTATATCTATATCTATATCTATATCTATATCTATATCTATATCTATATCTATATCTATATCTATATCTATATCTATATCTATATCTATATCTATATCTATATCTATATCTATATCTATATCTATATCTATATCTATATCTATATCTATATCTATATCTATATCTATATCTATATCTATATCTATATCTATATCTATATCTATATCTATATCTATATCTATATCTATATCTATATCTATATCTATATCTATATCTATATCTATATCTATATCTATATCTATATCTATATCTATATCTATATCTATATCTATATCTATATCTATATCTATATCTATATCTATATCTATATCTATATCTATATCTATATCTATATCTATATCTATATCTATATCTATATCTATATCTATATCTATATCTATATCTATATCTATATCTATATCTATATCTATATCTATATCTATATCTATATCTATATCTATATCTATATCTATATCTATATCTATATCTATATCTATATCTATATCTATATCTATATCTATATCTATATCTATATCTATATCTATATCTATATCTATATCTATATCTATATCTATATCTATATCTATATCTATATCTATATCTATATCTATATCTATATCTATATCTATATCTATATCTATATCTATATCTATATCTATATCTATATCTATATCTATATCTATATCTATATCTATATCTATATCTATATCTATATCTATATCTATATCTATATCTATATCTATATCTATATCTATATCTATATCTATATCTATATCTATATCTATATCTATATCTATATCTATATCTATATCTATATCTATATCTATATCTATATCTATATCTATATCTATATCTATATCTATATCTATATCTATATCTATATCTATATCTATATCTATATCTATATCTATATCTATATCTATATCTATATCTATATCTATATCTATATCTATATCTATATCTATATCTATATCTATATCTATATCTATATCTATATCTATATCTATATCTATATCTATATCTATATCTATATCTATATCTATATCTATAAGATTTAATAATAATAATATCTATATCTATAATAATATATATATCTATATCTATATCTATATCTATATCTATATCTATATCTATATCTATATCTATATCTATATCTATATCTATATCTATATCTATATCTATATCTATATCTATATCTATATCTATATCTATATCTATATCTATATCTATATCTATATCTATATCTATATCTATATCTATATCTATATCTATATCTATATCTATATCTATATCTATATCTATATCTATATCTATATCTATATCTATATCTATATCTATATCTATATCTATATCTATATCTATATCTATATCTATATCTATATCTATATCTATATCTATATCTATATCTATATCTATATCTATATCTATATCTATATCTATATCTATATCTATATCTATATCTATATCTATATCTATATCTATATCTATATCTATATCTATATCTATATCTATATCTATATCTATATCTATATCTATATCTATATCTATATCTATATCTATATCTATATCTATATCTATATCTATATCTATATCTATATCTATATCTATATCTATATCTATATCTATATCTATATCTATATCTATATCTATATCTATATCTATATCTATATCTATATCTATATCTATATCTATATCTATATCTATATCTATATCTATATCTATATCTATATCTATATCTATATCTATATCTATATCTATATCTATATCTATATCTATATCTATATCTATATCTATATCTATATCTATATCTATATCTATATCTATATCTATATCTATATCTATATCTATATCTATATCTATATCTATATCTTTATCCATATCTTTATGTATACTATTATATAAAATTGAAGTGTACATTTCTTTTTCCAGGTAAACTCCAAAAGTACTGGGTCGATTTTTACGAAATAAGTTTTAAAATGTCTTATATGTGCTACAGCATAGCATAGGCGTATTTTTTTATTTCGAAATTTTAATAATAAGCATGTTTAGTTAAAGTGCTAAATTTTTTTAAGAAATCATCCCCGATACCACAATTTGCTTGATCGTTTTCTTTTGACGTGTTCTCGTCTTGTTCTCATCTTGTTCTCTTCCCTTCTCTTTTTAACCGACTTCAAAAAGGAGGAGGTTCTCAAGTTCGTTGGTTTCTCTGTTTTTTTTTTTTTTTTTTTTTTTTTTAAATGTATGTACATCGATAACTCCTAAACCATTTGCCTGATTGCCATAATTTTTGGGGAACAGATAAATATCATAAACATGGAGGTGCCCGTACAAAAGTGGGCGGTATTCGAGAACTGGGCGGGGCAATTATAGATCTCGCAATACTAGATACTACTTTTAATAATATGGTATCTACATTTAATATGGTAAAGCACAGATTTATCAGTTTAAGTTAAACTTTTAACGATTCCAAGTTGGCTTTTCTATTGATGCTGGAGAAAAAATGGCTGCACTTGCAGATGTTCTTCACCAATTTCGTCTAAAATTTTCTTTGAAGATTCGAAAAAATCATGTGTAGAACGTTTTCTTGTTTATCCCACTTGTCTTTCACTTGGTTTTTCTTTCACTTGTCGATAAATTGCAAGTTTTTTCCTTCTGCACATTTGCTATGAATCTATTATTATAAATTTGATATACAACGAGTTAGGAAATACGAACATAGCTAACATACCTATCCATATTTTTTCTCAGAGAAAATGGTTAAATAAGACAGAAAATAATTTTGCAGTAAATTTTAATGAAGTAGCTGTTTTACTGTTTAAAAGCTTAACTCATCAGTTTTATAATTAGTAACAAGAAGAACAAGAAAATTTAACGAACACGAAAAAAAAAAAACCGAAATGGCCATCTCAGCCCTTGAAAGGACTTTGACCGAGCTTCTTATAATCAATTGTGTTGTGTGTGATGTGAAATGTTTGCACACAAATGATCGAGAACTGGACCTACATGTTTTACGCCGACTCCGAACGGCTTATGTTCTCAAGAAGCTTTTCATGGCAGTTTTAACTCTCTGAGGTTTGCTATTGTCTGCAGAGAGGTGACGGCCGAACAGAAAAATTAATTCAATTGAAAAAACTTTCTGTGTCAAATGGTGGATTCGAACCTGGGTTCTCTGGCGTAAGAGTCACACACTCTACCCACTACGCCACGGCCGCCACAACACAGTGAACAAACACAGTGAACGGAAAAAGGAGGCTTTAAGAGAAAATTATTTTTAAGCAGTAATGTTGAGTATACATTAGGCTTTTTTCAGCTATTTAGAAATAGTAGTACTTTTTGAATTTGGGGAGTATAGTAGTACTTACTACTATATAAGAGTTAATTACTCTACAATTGTAGTACTGTCGACAGCACTGATGCGAACATGTATTTTGTTATTGTGGAAACCCACAATGTTTCCCATTGTGGAAAACAGTTCTTACATTCGCTTATTTTTACCTATTTTAATGATAACATATTCGAATAAAAATTATATTCTGCAAATCTTCTCAAAAAAAACTTAGTTTTATGTGAATATGTTGACGTTAACACAGGTTAAACTGTAGTACAACATTTTTGTTTGCGTAAATTGTAACTGGAGTTCCTCAAGGATCTATCCTGGGTCCACTCCTATTCTCTGTGTTTATTAATGATGTCTTTTCTGTTTGTAAATACGCTACTGTTCATGCCTATGCCGACGACATACAACTCTATCTCTCGCGACCTACTGGACTCTTAGAGGACTTGACTTATAGACTGACCTCTGACTTGACATCGTTAAATAATTGGGCTGCTGCAAACTCTCTCCTTATAAATCCTATAAAAACTAAAGAACTGCCTATAGCGAGATGTAACTCCTGCTTTATAGATATTCCACCTCTTTTCCTTGGGCCTGATAAACTTGAAGTAGTATATAAAGCGAAAAATCTAGGTTTTATAATGAACTCAAAACTGACTTGTACTGACCACATTAACAAAACGATTGGAAAAATATACGGGACGTTACGATATCTACGTACTTCTTCGGATTTTTTGCCAACTGAAACTCGGCGCAGGCTTGTTATGCAATTAGTTATGCCACACATTACGTTCTCTGATGTTGTTTATAGTCAACTCGACTCCCAATCTCAGCATAAGCTTTTAGTAGCATTCAATAGCGCGGCTAGATATGTATACGGAATCAGTCGCTATGATCATATTTCGTTAAGGAGTAAGGGTATTCTGGGCTGTGGCTTGTTTGAATATTTGAACATCCGCAACATTCTGTTTCTACACAAGATTATGCACACTCAAAGTCCTCATTATCTTTTTGTCAAACTACAATTTTTCCAGTCGCAAAGGTCAACTAACCTTGTTGTGCCTAGAATTAACTATCTAAACAGTGGAAGGTTCTTTTTTATCAGCACCATCAGACTTTGGAATGAATTACCTAATTTTATTAAACAAATAACTGCACGAACCAGCTTTAAAAATGCCATCTTTAAATATTTCAATTTTTTAAATCTATATATATATTCTTCTTTTTCTTTTCACAACTGCTCTTATACCTTGGCTTACCAAATTTTTACTTCACCTTTCTGTTTTCTTTACTTCATCTTTCCGTCGACTTTTTATTATATTATAATTCATCTATAAAAAAAAAATAAAAAAAGAAAAAAAAAATAGTCTTAGCAAATATTACCCTATAAGCGTATAATTTTAACCTTTTGCCATTTCTATTTTGCAGTTTAAGCTCCCTTGTTGCTAAATTCAGTAGTTTTAAGTTAATGTAACCTAGCAGAATTAGAATTATTTTAATTTTAAGTTCAATTGTTAAACCGATGTTATACCCATTGTGTACTATAAAAGACTAAGTCTTATTGTACCCCAAATCCAATAATAATAATAATAATAATAATAATAATAAATATACACATATTTACATTAATACTTAATCGGAACATGTATACTTAACAATGCAAAAAAAATATGCACTTTTATTGAGACAGCCTTTATTTTGTTTTGTCTCGGCAACGCTGATCAATTGAGTCTGACCAAGGTTGATTTATAAGGTTGTCGCAGGGCTGATCGGACTCTCTTCTCAGTACCCATAATTGTCAAAGCCAGCCAATTTTGCGAATGACTACGAAAGAAAAACGCATGATAAATGAGAGCACTTGCAGATTTTCTATGTGCTGTCAACTTCGATTTGACAATTATGGGTACTCGCTCTCTCCCTTGCGACAACCTTATAAATCAACCTTGAGTCTGACAAGATGGGAAAGAAAAAGCAGCAACAACCACACAGCCCTGTTGATGCTTTTGGCTTCTTTTTCTCACTCTTGCATTCACTCTCCCACAGCAATGCTGTTCAACAGAGCTGTGTGGCTTTGTATTTTTTTGTTTGTCTTTAACGTAGATAAGAAGGGAGTTAAATTTTGGTGTCCACGTATTAATATATAGATTAAACATTTTCAAATTCATTGCTCATTACCTAGAAAAGCTTTTTATCAGAGGTAATTTCTACTACTGACCAAAATCAAAGAATTTCATCCCAACACACATGAGCATCATAAGTTTGAACATACTTCATAGCCATAGAGTAAATATTCCAAACAGAGTAGAATGTTTTATATGCAAACTGCAACCGGAAATTCTTTGGCTTTCAAAATTAATTTCCGTTGTAATATTTTTCATTTCCATTCAACTGAGCAACAAAATTAAATAAAAAATAAAAGAAAAAGAATAGAGATAAGTATTTAAATATAGCTTGAGTTAATGTGTGTGAGGTGCATATGTGCGTGAGTGCTATACACACACACACTCACACACACACACACTGTGTTTTTGCTTAAATCTGACGTTAGCTATATAATTCTAGAAAAATTTTCAAACACAGCTATTCCCATTTCGTGATCAGCCACACAACATTAACTAGACAACAAAAAAAGAAACTCGTACTTTACGACCATACATTGTTCCTTTAATGCTTTTTTTTCTGATCGATAAGCACACACACATACACACACATATTGCAATGCAATATAAAGAAAATCTACTCAAATGCTACAGTAATGACCGCGAATATAAAGTTGCAAGCATTTGTTCTCTTTTACCAACCCCCGCCCACATCATTACTTATTCCACCATCATCAGAAAAACAGTACACCGACCCCATCTTCATGGCCATATTTCCTAATTTTAGTTTTATGGCTATTCTAGTTCTACTAGCAAACTACCAAATTTATGCCTGTGGTGTTGATTTCTTTTTTTTTCTGTTGCTGTTAACTAAAAATTAGGGGGAAAAAAACTAAAGAGCATGGAAATTGTAGTAAAACATAAAATTTGTTGTAAGAACACTACAATTGCTGCTGTGAAAAATCTTTGCTACTCATGAAATGCACTAGTAAATTTACTAGTATACTAGTCAAGAAAATACTTATAAGCCAAAATGTTACTAATAATTTTATTAGCTATAATTCTGCTAGTTTACGAATAACAGTCTAGTTGTTTTACTAGTTATAAAGTAAATAAATGCATAAATAGTTGCATTATTTACTAGTAAGTACCCCAAAAACTTTTTATCCAGTTAAAAAAAGTCTAGCTGTTTTTACAGCTAAAATTGAACTGGCCATAAATTGGCCAATAAATGACATCCGTCACTTTGACGGCTAATTTGAGCGGCGGGCCCACCTAGGCTTAAATAAGTTGTGCGTTGGATTTGAAGCCCAACATGTAAAAAAACTATATCAATAAAATATACAAGAATACACATTAAAATGATCCCAAATCTGATGAAATGCGATGAGAGGGACAGAATTGCGTACGGCAAGCATCCTGTGATATCTTCTACAGCGGCTATGCGGAAAAGCGCGAGCTTGGCATGAGACTACGGCATCACGTCCTGCGATTCACAACTGTGAATGAACGACTTGCCATAATCCGCATCAATGCTAAATTTTTTCACATAAGCCTTACTTATGTACTCTCCGAAAGAGGACAAGGACGATGCGACCACGAAAAAGAAGCTTTCTACGAGCGCCTTGAATACACTCACGAGTGCTGCTCCCGTCAAGACGTTAAAATCGTGCTTGGTGACTTCAACGCTAAGGTGGACAAGGAAAACATTTTCGGTCCAACAGTAGGATAGTTCAGCCTCTACGACCACACCTCCGATAAAGAAATGAGGTGTATTGATTGACTTTGCCGCAGCACGAAGCATGGTCGTAAGTGGCACTAGATTCAAGCATCTCAATATTTACAAGGCCACTTGGCAGTCCCCTGACCAAAAAACGCGCAACCAAATTGTACACGTTTTGATTGACGGAAGGCACTCTTTCAGTGTATTTCCTTTTCAGATGTAGGCATGATCCATGGTGCTTACATAGACTCAATTCATTACTTTGTTGCAGCCTTCCCATGGAGAGTTGACAAGCTGCAATCAAAACGGACAGAAGCTTTTGCCACTCGACTCTCACTCCTGCTTCAAGAAAGCATTCCTCCGATAGACGATATATGCTCGCAGTGAGTACACATCTCCCACTCTAGGCGTGCGAATGTAGAAGAGTTTTTGGCTACCACCGCTCTCGTTGAAACCAGTGGCACGACCAAGAGCGCCGCGACACCACTGCAGAGACAGACGCACGCTACCATGCAGTCGGTTGTACCGCGTGCTGCTAAGTACCGATAGAAAGAGAAGAGGAGGGATGAGAGACGTCTTTTTAGGTGGAAAAAAAGAGAGGCAAGAAAGTGTGAATTTGAGAAGATTGAAATGTATGGCGGCAGCTATAAGGCCTGAAAATTTTTCGAAAAGATAAAACGCCTGGCCGATGGTTTTAGAATCGGGGCCTTCTGGTCTCCTGAAAGGATGAAAACGGGAATCTAGTAACATATATCCAGAGAAAACTGACGTTATGGAGGAAAAATTTCTCTAGTCTTTTGAATGTCGACAGTGATGATATTCCGGATACCTCAATTACGGATGACTGCGTTGATGTTTCGCTGCTTGACTATGGTAAGATCTTTAAATAATTATTTTCGCATCATTGCAACGCCACAAAGCATAGACAATTCCAGCATTAGGCACTCATTCTCTCACACACACACGTACTCATACGCATCGTTGTGCTAATTGGTTATTTTAACTAAATCGATATTATTTTATATCAAAATAAATCATATCACATTGGCACAATCTCACAAACACTACAAAAAATACATTGACAAATACTAGCCTTTGGCCTTAGCACAATACAATATCTTGCAAATGCCATCAGTACTCATTGTGTGTGGGTGTGTGTGTGCGTGCGAGAGTGTTTATATTTCTTTCGTTGCTCTCGATTTTAGCTGGTCTTTTATTGTTATTGTTATTATATGGTTTGCTCTTTGCGAAATAAATGATTATTATTTCACAGTGAAGCTCCAGGCGGCTTAACTAACACAACAGACGCACATGCACTCACATATATATAAATCTTTGTTAGTTCTCATCTTATACATATATTGAGATATAAAGGGCATTTTCATAGCAGCTGTTCTAAGATTGACTGCAAAATATATATATAAAAAAAAATAAGCTTAGGGCAAATGATAGAATAATTAATGCTGAGCAAATAAATTGTTAAGGAGTTGTTCAAGACACAGACATATAACACTGTGCGACAATTTCGAATTATTTTTCCAAAATTACAGATTTCTATCAACGGGTTCTGGTAGGAGAGAAAGCAAACAATATGGATTTAAAATTTACACAAACTTTAGCAATTTATTAACATAAAATACGAGTACTTGCAAATATACACATTGAATATAGTTATTGTGTTCACAGACCAGTGATGATAATTTATGAGAATTATTTTTGTAAATATTTTAACCCTTTAGAGCCCTTTTTATCGGTAAATGTTAAAAAGTATCCTTACAAGCAGTTGAAAATGATTACAGTGTGTTAATCTATGGAAATATTCCATGAAAAATTTCACTCAGGGACAGTGCTGCCGTTTTACACTTTTTAATAGTAGTAAAATATCAGTTTTTGGGGAGCCCAAAAGGAACAAATGTAATTAAAAAAAAGCTGAACGACACAGCTTGTCCATATCATGTTAGAATAAATGAAGAAAGTCGCACGGCTGAGAGCCGACTACCATAACTGTAAAAAAAAGCAAAAACAACACTACGAGGTGGTGTCTTCGGATGCAAACCTGCCTGTCCGAAGCCAGTATAAAGGAGGATGGTTGTGTGTAGGATGCGTCCTATCACGAAAAACTGACAGGGCCCACCAAGAGCTCGGGGTGGCGCCCATCTTGGTAGCAGGTCATAATCGGTATATCAATATGGAAAAAGTCTGCGAAGGTATAGCAATTGACCTAAAAACTTGTTAGCACGGGAATAGACATACCTGTTAAAAGAGGATGACCCTATCTTTCCACGGCAAGAAGACAACTGAGGCTGTAAAAGTGAGTTGAAAATGGTGTCACTGACACGGATAATTCGGGTATATTGTAATGTTGTATTAATATGGGAATAGGCACTTCTTCCATGCCAAGTAAATTTAAGATTCATGCCTGGATTGAAGTTGCTCTAACTGGGCATGGCCAGATGCAGAAACTCATGCATGCATGAATTTTTTGTTCTCACTTTCTGGGATGTTGTGGAGCTTCTTTGGCAGAACCGAGTTGCCCAGGTGACTAGCATGGGTTGGCCCTTCGGGGAGACTTGTGCTGGCTGTGGTTGTGTGTATGCTACATAGGTCTAGATTGACCACCGGCATATCTGTCTTAATATGCAAGAGATTGGGTAGGTCTCGTTTTCAGCAGCAGATGACAACGAAGGTACGTCACTACTAGTAGTTCAACTGGTACTGCTACTGGGAGCAGTGCGGGTCCATGGTTATACAAATCCATGACGTGTTGGAGGCGTAGTGGTTTCACTAGTAGGGCATTGGGTAGTGCGTATGTTTGTGGAATGGCTTCCAGTTCGTGTTAGCTCTGCCGGATGACCGTGTTGTTCTTATACGGTAAGCCACAAATGGGTCCGTTGATGGAGTGTACACTTAAGTGCTGGTCGTCCGTTCCATAAACTATACCCTTGGTCCGTAGACCCAAGCAATTAGGCCTACACGGCAGGTGTACTTGTAAAAAAAAGCAGATTTAAACTACGCGGAGACTCAGTTGAACTCAATGCGTTAACTTGTAAAAAAAAGCAGACTTCATCTACGCGGAGACTCAGTTGAACTCAATGTGCCAAGTGACAAGAAATTATTTGTATTAATTTGGACAATAATGGTAGCTGATAGAGATGGTAGAGAGTATAATCAGGTTTGTTCCGTATGAACTGAACTTTTAGCGTCTCAACTTGTCAGACATTCGGCTGACGTTGCAATCGTATCGCTTCGTCTATTTTGGTTTGGCCTTTAGGCTGTTTTCAGCTATTAAAAAATAGTAGTACTTTTTGTACTTGGGGAGTATAGGAGTACTCACTACTCAATAGGAGTAAAATACTACAATTGTAGTACTTTTGACAGCGCTGCTCAGGGCTATTAATTTCGCTCACTTTTTGAGGCGCTCACTTTTTTCAATTGGAGCGCGCTCAATTTTCCAAAATAGTTTCCAAAAAATTGAGCGGGGCTCACTTTTAATGAAATTTATTCTAAACCAAGTAAAACTTAACACGTTAATACTTATAACAAAAATACAAGTTTTAAATAGTTAAAATGTTATAATATATTTTCTTATTTGTTTTTCTCTTTATATAAGTTATAACTTAAATATTTGTTTTGAGCACCACTGGTAACAACACAGCTCTTTCCAGCTCGGATCGGGTAAAGATCAGGTTTCTTCGGTTCATAAATACTTATACTTGTTGTCGTCTTGCTGACACTCATCCTACTTACCGAAATATTCATGATTGACATAAACACCCTAATCACTTGGGTCATTCTGCCATAGATATGAAGCAAAACGCAGTAGAGCGCAGCAGTGAAAAATGAGCGAGTTTTTTGAATTTGTTTTGTGCTATTTTTTTCTGAGCACTTAGATAGCAACAGAAAAACACGTGTTCTTTTTGTGTTGTTTTTTCTTTTTATCTAACACTATGAAAGCTACGCATTGGCAAAAAAAAAAAACAACATGCATGTAGAAAACATTAACACAACATTGCAATTTTTAAATTTGCATTTAGGCAATCCAAAAAATAGTTCACATTTTTAATACCATCTTATTTCAATAAAAGCTTAACTGACGCTTAGAGACTTTGACAGAGGAAGAGCACTACTTAGAATACACTCATAATACATACAAATTGAGCGCTTTTGCAATACACTTGATCAACGTACACATTGAAAAGGAATAATCGAATTGGTTCGGGTCACGCCTCGCTTGGATATAAGTATGTACTTATACCGGAAATTTGGTAATGAGCCGAAAGAGTAAAAGTATTTTACATATTTCATTAAGTATGGATAGGGAAGAGAACAGTAAGGAAGCTGGATATGATTTGAGTATCCGATTTCTGTTCTTATACTGAGTTGAGCCACAATGAAAAATACTGGCTAAAAATTTCCATGAAAATGGCTAAATTAAAACATTTTATGTTATCTATATTAATCTATACTTGAATATGTATAAAGCAAATATTTGTAGTATTATCTATAAGTAAAGTAAACAGAACAAATTTGCTTTGATTTACATCTATCCAGTCTTTCTTACTGTTTTCATACATTACATTTGTACCAATTTTTATAATATCGTCCTCTTCATGCCAAAAACGCAAATGTGAAAATAAATGAATCGTTAAATGGTTTCACAAAAAGTTATTTTTTAACGTTTTTGTAGAGCAACGGGAACCAAATTTTAACGGTATACAATTAAGGCATGGACCATTCATTTCCGAAAAGAAACTTTTTTAAACCTACACAATAATTATAATTCACGGATACTTTCTTGAAGGAATGAGAATATATAAGTAAAAAAGAAACATTCGAAGTATTTCTTAAAAATAAATCAAAGCTTGCCATTTATTCTTAAGATGATTTGTATAATGGAAGGGATAGGCGGGATTTCGAAGTAACCTTTTTTGAAAAAAACGTATGTATGAGGTCGCCACGCACGCTAGAAGTGGGGTAAACACTAGTTTTTGGTATTGCTATTTTATTAAAATCATTTTTCGGTACAGCCTAATACATACAAAATATTTCTACAAAACTAAATAAAAACAATATTTACTTGTATACTACAAAAATAAACCACAAACAAAACATTTAAATCAACATTACATTTAATAAATTAATGTGACTTGTGACTTGTGTATGATTTTCCAACGATAGCTAGGAAGTACATTTCGCGGAAATTAATGTTGCAGTAGCACTAAGTTTGAGAAATTCTGGTATTATTTCTGTTTATTTTGGGATAATTTTGGGATTATTTTTAACTATGTGCATGAACTTGCTTTTAAACATTCATAATATGCAAATCTATTGCAACGATATTAGAACAATGTATTGGCGAATGTTTGCGGTGTCTATTCTATGATATATTGTAATTATTCAATAGTTTTACGTTTAGGTACATTTTCAAAAATTTTGTGAAATTCGTGTGGCTTGTGTATTACTATTTATATATCAAAGACACAAAACAAGATTATCAGATAAGAAAGCAAAGAGGATCTTCTACCTGATAGTTAACCTGCAACTTCACTTAACATGAGTACATTGCTCAGAGGGAAGAATATCCTTCTGAAGATCGAGAGGTAGTTTGTTTGAATCGTACTCCCAACAAAAAAGCTCCTAAAATGAAATTTTAGCCGTTTTTATACTAATGAGTGCATTGAATTTTTGTTGCTGTTTGCTATTGAAACATTTCATAGCATGGGTCTTACATACATCCAACTCGCCATATTGCTGTATACGTGACTAAAGAAGTTTCACTTCAAAAAGATTAAAAATATAAATGGTTAGCTGATGGTACTGCCAATGCATTTTTTTTTAAGTTCTTTCATTGTAATTATAGACAAAAGAGGAGTCATAATTCCTATAGTTTTGAAGATATGTAAATGTTTTTACTGTTAAATTATCAGAAAATTTAAGTTTTTAAGAAAAAGTATACATTAACTTGTGTTGGACAAAATAATGTATGCTTAAGAAGGTCATGTTTGTAGAATGTTTTAATGGGGAAAGTACTTGCATACATTCATTTTATGTGTCTCTGCTTTTTAACCAATATTTAATCACTTTTCTTCTCCCTTTTTTTCTAAAGGGGTCTTATATCTATTTTTTCTGAAAAATTTAGTTGTGTTTTATGAGAGGATTGCTAAATAACGGTTTTAGGTATTGATTTAGAAATGCTTGTATGTTTGTAGCAAAATATTTAATTTTAAAAAATAAACATTTTTTCTTGTTTGTGACGTCATTTCGGCATAATAATTAAATCTCTAAGGCACCAATAAAAAAATGGGCTAGCAATATTACTCAAAAAGTAATGGGCCGATTGACTTAATTTTTTTTTGTAGACCTTAATCAACTTATTTTTCAGAGACTTTTTTCCAAGTTTTGAAGTTTTTTGCTTTTCAGGTCTACAATATCGTATACACCTACTTTTACACTAAAATTATAAGCATTTTTTAAATTTAGACTAGAAATTTTCAAAAAACTTGATGCCAATATCTAGGCTTAAGTGTGTACTTTAACAGGATTTTTTTTTTAAATATTCCAAATCCGAGATATCCTGCCTGCTAAAACAGACCCTTTTTTCTTGGCGCTTCAGGGATTTTATTAATACGAAGAAATGACGCCACAGGCCAAAAAAGGAACATATTTTTTTTTTTTAATAATTAAATACTTATTCAAAAATATACAAACATTTTTAAATTAATATCTTTAACCGTTAGTTGGTAGTCCCATTAGTTGATGAGAGACATATAGAGTCTACATGGCAAATTTTATTTAAATCCATCCAATGGTCCTGGGGTTAAGCGCGTACATTTAAAAAAAAAAATATTTTTTGATTTCACATTTGTTTTCAAAATGTCCAGCGCTTTAAAAATTTAAAAAAATATTTTAGGCCGGTAATACAGTTAAAGGCATCCCAGAATCGAATTTTTTTTTCATTTTAACTAACTTGAAAACATCTCAAAACTATGTAAAAAAAAATTTATAAAGATATCTTGAATATTAAAAAAGTTATAAACTTGAAAAAAGATCCGCGCGTGAGTGCGATATAATATAAAAATCAAGTTACTGCAGCTGCTATTGTATTATATCATTTATTTTATCTGCTCAAACCGGTATATTTGAGAAAGCGAAATTTCCAAAGAATGTTAACAATAATTATTTTGTGTGTATATGATTAATGATGTAATTAAGTTTTGAACACTAACGTCTTCGTATTATTTGTTTCGTATAACTTTAAAGTCGTTTTTTTCAAAACTACGTCCTTCAAGACTGCGGGCAACCTAGCTCAAAAACTACTTGACCAATCCTTGCAATATTTGGAAGGACATTTTTTAATAACATTTTAACTAATCTGCATGAAACTGATTTTTAAAATAGAATTTGGAAATTGAAAATTTTAAACAAAAAATAAGTGAAAAATGCAATTCTCTTTCCAAGTACGTATAAATTTAAAAAAAAGACTTTTTTTAAATTTCTGTCTCATTCAGATAGGAGATATTTTCATTACGTCTTAAAATTTAAAATTTTTTTTTCCGGTCAACCTAGGAGGCAGCAGAGTGCCCGCAGTGCGAAAAGGAGTCTTTTACAGCAATCGTTGTAGCCAGCGCCATCTTTGTTTTCGAAAAAATAACACTTTTTTTTAAACATAAATGCGTATTTTACCACATTTCAAAATTTCAAAACTCTAAACAAATTTCCTCTAATAAAAACCATCATCTCAATATCACTCTTTTTTACTCTCCTCTAAATGTATAGCCGGCCTTAATGATAAGATTTCTACAGATGGTGGACTTTTTACATATAAATATTTAGCAAGTATAAACAATTACTAATTTGGTCTATAAAAGTAAGTTGTAGAAAAATATTGTCTAAATAGACTTATAGTGAGATACTACAAGAAACATTATTAGCATTAGAATATTGATAACCAGCAATACTAATTTTACAAGTAATTTTATGAACATTTTTTTGAAAAGGTCCAAATATACCCATTAAAGAGAACGATAGAGGATAAAAATATTTAAAAAAGTTTCGCTCATAAAATTTTACTGTAAGTCTGTGAATACAACAACTATGACAATGGAATATATTAAACAGTTTTCTTACTGTGCCTGTAATTTTTTGTATTGTACTGTGCAATTATCAATAGCATGGAAAAACACTAGACAAGCATTGACAGATCTAAACATATCGACATGTTGTCATTTTTGTTTTATTTTATGTAAGCGCCTAAAATACTGCAGCAGCTGTACGTTATAAAAGCCTTCACATTTTTTGTAAAGAAAAACAATCAATTACATAGAACCCTCATTGATGCGTTATGTCCCTGTAGGAAAATCAACTAATTTAAAAGTAGTTGATAAAGTAGTTTTTTGTCAACCACAACTAGTTGAAATTCTGACTTTTTTCCATAGAACGAACTAACTTATTTTGTATGGTGATGTCCGCTAAATAAGTCAATTGACTGTCATCTGCATATATTTTCAACTACTTGTTAAATTAGTTACATTTAAATTATTTTTTTAATTGCTTTAAAATAACCAATTGAAAACATTACTGATGGCCAAAAGTTAATAATATTTGATGAAATAACATGGTTGAATATATATAAGCTTGTAATTTAATAAAAATTTTCAATTAAAACATGCCAACATCAGAGTAGTTGCCGCCTTAATATAATTCAAAGTAGTTTATCAATCACTGGTTATTAAGTAGTATTTCAATTACTTCATATATTGCCGCCTTAATATAATTCAAAGTAGTTCATATACTGGTTTATTTTAAACTAGTTTTTTAATTAGTTGTTTTTAAAAACAAGTTAGTTTGTTCCTATAGGGGTCATTATGTCATTCATTTTTCATTGAGAAGGTCATTGCAAAAAAACAAAAAAGCGAGCGCATCATCAATTTTTGTTCTTGTGCTGGTATGTTTATGAGCTGTTTTTCTTCTTTTTTGTTTTTGGGTTAATTATGTGGCGTTTACTGTTTTGCATTGAGAATTCATATTTTTTTGTATTCATATTTGCTCTATTATCCTCTCTCACTCTTTTTTATCTTTATCTTCTGACTTTTCTTGACTGTTACTTGTTGTGTTTTTTAGCTTGGGGCCAATTTATGTGTAATTTTATCAATTTTTTATCATGACTTATTATATTATTTCTTTTATTCTCGCTTTTTATCCAATTTGAGTTCTGTACTGTTTATGAGCTGGGTAAGGAGATTCACCAAACCGACCTCGAATGTCAAAATGTATTTTAGCATTACCACTTTTCTGTCTTATTAATACATGTGGGACAAATAATAAGAAAGGGAATTGTTTGTAGGATAAAAAGGATAATTTAGGACAAATGTATTTCGATGAAATAAATCACTGTTTAAAGCTTTGTTTTCAGTAATTTACTATTGCCCATTGATTTTAGTTTAGCTATTTGTGTTCTTAATTTTTTATATAAAATTTTTATTCGAATGTCCACCATAATGTCGGCGGCCATGGCGTAGTGGGTAGAGTGTGTGGCTTATACGCCAGAGAACCCTGGTTCGAGTCCCCATCTGGCACAGAAAGTTTTTTCAATTGAATTAATTTTTCTGTTCGGCCGTCACCTCTCTGCAGACAATGACAAATCTCAGAGAGAAAACTGCCATGCAAGCTTCTTGAGAACATAAGCCGTTCGGAGTCGGCGTAAAGCTGGTAGGTTCAGTTCTCGATTATTTGAGTTCAAACATTTCACAACACACACAACACAATTGACCATAAGAAACTCGGTCAAAGTCCTTTTAAGGGCTGAAATGGCCATTTCGTTTTTATTTTTTTTTTTGCTTTTTTGTCCACCATAAATGCACTACATAATATTTTTTATTGCCATAAGACTGAGAAACTGTTGAACATGAATCAAAAATTTGTTTTTGAAAATTTTACAATTGCTTTTATTTAATTTTTTTTTTTGCCTTTTCTAAGTGTCATGTTACATGACAGATGGCAGAACTTCTATTTGACCTTATCGAAAATATTTAAATTAACTATAAATATATATTTACTTAATATATTCACAAATCACAAAAACTTAAGTGCACTACTATATCAGAGAACGAATTTATAGGAAATGGCCTTTGGCCTTCTGGCGAATGGATAAGCCCAAAAAAAATTTCAAAGCTTTTCTTCAGTGGCTACATGTCATAACTTACTTTCGAAGAAAATGTCGAAGCAAAATAACATTATTAAAGTATGTAGAACATAAAAAAAAATTAATGGAATTGTCCGAAAAAAGGAAACAAAGCGATATTTTATCAAAATGATCGCCTGTCGAATGTGTTACAACATAACAATTTTCGACAAATTGTCAAACATCGAAGTTTACGAAGTTAAAACATGTCGCCGCAGCTAAGTAATTCATCAAATACATGGCTGTATTTATGATCTTAAAATGCTGCCAAGTTAAAACACTTTTTTCAAAACGAACATAGTTGGCAAATCTGAATTACTCTTATTCAAGTTTTCGTCTCACTGCTTGCGTTCGTATTTTGGCACTTCATCGCCAGTGATGCCAAATTATAATAAAATTGAACTAAAACTGTTCCACTGAGATTTGATCTGATCCATTGCCACGGGAATGCAGCTATTAAGAACGAACATGGATTTTTCATGGATGTTTTCTTAAGATACGGCAGCACCGCATTTTATAATTTTGACATTTCAGGTCGGTGTGGTGAATCTCCTTACCCTACCTTATTATTGCATCATGAACTAAACAGATGTATGTGTAGTTCTGTACTTGTGAATGTGTGCTTGCTTGATACTGTTATAAGAGCTATATTTCTGCAAACATCGAATTGCTTTCATGTGCTGCTTGGATTACACATTTCAATAACCAAAATAATTATGAACTTCGTTCAATGGATTCTGGAAGAGGAAACAAAAAAGCTTACACGTGTATCAGTGTTTTAAAAGTTTACATCTTAGTCATTTTTATTATGAGTTTTAAACTAACATTAAATTTAAATGTGCATAAATAGAATATGCATTTTATATAATTGTTGTATTGACAGACCTATAGCAAAATTTTATAAGAACTAGTTTTGTAGGAATTTTTTTCCTGAACATTTTCAAAATAAGTTTAGAAAAGTACTACTAAAAGTGGTCGTAAAGAGTAAAATATTCTATAAAAATATTCATTGGAAAATTTATTTGAGTGTTTTTTACTCTTATTAAAAAAAGTTTTAAAAAAGTAGTCGTAGAGGGTTAAAAATATTCTCTGAAATTGTTTCTTGGGAAATTTCAGTATAAGTCTCTTCGGACAAACTGCATCTACAAGGTATTTATATGAGAACAAATTGTAAACTTTATTTAAAAATCCCTACACTATACAACGAAAATTTCTAACGATGATTTTATAGTTAAAATTTGTTCAGATTATGGATTTTAAACATTAATTAATTGAAAACTTACGATTTTTCTTAATGGAAGCAAGTTGTAGATATAAACATTTTTTTCGCGGACCCACAGTCATGCGAATGCCGAAATAGGGTATATTTTGAGACAACGTAGTTCAGTCAATTTAAATAAGATTTTCGCATATGTAATGTATTTTTAAATATGTGTTTTCGTTAAATATGAAATTTTTGGAAAAAATGCACTAAGTTGACACATTCCTAATTTTAAAGCTTAATACGATGCCAGTCACAGACGCTATAATTTATTTTTCCTTATCATTATTTTCATTTTTTTACGTTTCATTATCCTCCCAACTATATAAAGTTAAGGTCTGTTCTTGAACGGTTCAGAAGTTATAGCATAAAACGTGCAGTAACAGGTCATTCAATAAGTCCGTAGGATAAAGGTTGCTGCCCACTTACAGCCCGTAACGAAACTACAAAATATAACTACTCTATGTTCTTATGTATTCATGCACACTAACCGACGACGAAACGGCAACGACCGACGAAAAAGCCGGTGGCTATAAAACCAAAGAATTCTGACTGGCTTGTCGTTTCGTTTCGTTACGTGCCGTAAGTGGGCAGCAGCCTTAAATCAGAAAAAAACAAAATTTTGACAAAACTCGATTATATTATTCAACATAGTTGCCTTCGAGAGCGATAGATACAACAAGTATAGCGATTTTCCAACATTTCGATACCACTTTTAAAGTAAGATTTCTCTTTCTCGTCAAAATAGGCCTCAGTTTCAGCGATTACTTCATCATTGGACTTGAATTTCTTTCCAGCAAGCATTCTCTTGAGATCTGAAAACAGGAAAAAGTCGCTGGGGGCTAAATCTGGAGAATACGGTGGGTGGGTAAGCAATTCGAAGCCCAATTCATTCAATTTTGCCATCGTTTTCATCGATTTGTGACACAGTGTATTGTCTTGGTGAAACAACACTTCTTTCTTTTGCAAATGTGGCCGTTTCTTGGCGATTTTAGCCTTCAATCGATTCAAAAGTGCACAGTAATAGTCGCTGTTGATGGTGGTTCCTTTTTGGAGATAGTCGATGAATATTATTCCTTTCGCATCCCAAAACACAGACGCCATCACCTTACAAGCCGACTGTTGGGTCTTTGCTCGTTTTGGATTCGGTTCGTCGACTGCTGTCCACTCAGCTGACTGTCTTTTGGATTCTGGTGTGTGATAGTGAAGCCATGTTTCATCCATTGTCACATATCGACGATAGAATTCGATATTATTGCGGTTTAACAAGGCCAAACACTCCTCTGAAGCATTAATTCGTTGTTGTTTTTGGTCGACTGTGAGCTCACGCGGCACCCACTTTACGCAGATCTTTCGCATACCCAAATGTTCGTGTAAAATGGTAAAAACACTACCATCTGATATCTTTACAATGTCAGCTAGCTCGTGCACCTTCAATTTGCGATCATTCATAACCAATTTGTGGATTTTTTTTGATGTTTTGTAGAGTAACAGTCTGATTTGGGCGTCCACTGCGCTCTGCATCATTTGCGCTGGTACGACCACGTTTAAATGCAGCAATCCACTTTTCTACCATTTGTCTCGATGGAGCAGAGTCCGAATAATGTTTATCAAGCCATTGTTTGGTTTCCACTGTATTGCTTTGTAATGCTTTATCAAAACTCGAAATTCAATTTTTTCCATTTTTTTTTTTCAATAACAATAGTTGCACACAAAATTCTATAACTCACGAATCAATTGTCAGATTGTTGTCAACTTTTTCTTCTAACGTATCGTTAGAAGATTGGTACTAAATAGAAATCATATGGAAAAAGTCTAGTAGCGCCATCTATGTGTCATCCTATGAACTTTTTGAACGTATTGTTAGTATTGAATTTTTAATACGAATTCAACTGGCTATCAACTTTTTTATTTTTGTTTTGTTATCAAATAAACAAAACAGGTTGGAAAAGTAATAGAATATTAAAAAAAAACGACAGCAAATAATATAAAAAAAAAGGAAAAGAAAATTATATTGTCTGTAGCTAGCATTAACCTTTGATATTAAACTTTTAAATTACGAATGGGTCAACTTACTGCAACTTTTCTGAATGTTTTATATTTTTCCCTTATAATATACAAAATAACCTCTCCAATGATAACCTATTTCCGAATATCGGATTCAAATTGACGGAACTATATTGTGCCAAAATCGACCCCGTTATGGCTGCGAAAAATTATTCGAAAAATTTATTACTTTCGATTTGGTTTTCTCCAATCCAATCCAAAACAAAAAAAAATTTGAGCCAAATCGGAGATGGTCAGATGAAGTTTTCTACAGAAAAGCATATTTCTATTCAACAAACCAATTTTTTCATGCTAAAATATTCTTTCTTCATATTGACAAATTCTATTATAAAATTAACAGTGTAAGCTCGTCATGCTTGATAAGGCTTTTATCAAATCGAAACATTTATTTATCAATCTAAGAAAAAAAATGAATTAGTTAATATGATTACAACTTTTCACCATAATTTTGTCAATTTATTTTTCACCTTGATACAAACTGAAAAAAGCTTTTGTTGACTCTATGTTTAACAAAAATTCTTCAATTTGATCTAAGAATTTGTTGATATGAACAAATAGCAGGTACTTTGAGTGTACTCAAAGCCTCCGCATTCTGAATTGCATCTGAAAGCTTGAAAATCATCACTTCAATGAAAAACATATCTTCAGACTTAAAAAAATTTTGCAAATTAGCATATATGAATATAAAGGCTCTTTTGTATACATCGTACAACCTGCTGGTATATAGTATTTATATAACTATAACTGTGTATAACTTAGTATTTTCATGTGAACACATTGATGATTCCCTGAAGTTCAACTAATTTGTGCTTTATATATACGCACATATAAACACATCTTCTCGAACTTTTGTTTCGATAACCGCATACATACATACATACAAATTTTTTTTTTTTATTTGTTAACTGCCGATTTGCAAATTAGACAAACATAAAACATATCATATTCACGCCCTACTCTACTCTTTACTTTAGACAACTTTAGTCCCAGATGCTCAACTGCACGACTTTTCGACCACTTGGCCTGGAATAATAGAACATGCTGACCATTGAACCCTTGAGAGATTTGTTAATACAAATAAAGCTTTTGTGATAACATTTGAACTTTTTGTTAGCCAAGCCAAAGCCAAGTAAAGATAAAGAAAACTAAAACGAAGAAAAACAAAAAGCCCAAAAAAAAAAAAATATGTGAAGAAAGTGTGTGTGTTAGTTTGAATTCATAGCCGGAACTAGTTGCCTACACGTGACAACAGATTCAACTCATGAACTTCATGTGTATGCATTGTTTAGGTGTAGATATAAGTGTCTGCCAGATTTTCGTGCAGGGATCAACGAATAACAACACAGACAAGCAGACATAGATAAACTAAAAACAACAACAACCAATTTATAAAAATTATTAGATAAGCGAAAACGAATTGAGTTTGTCACTGCAAACGCCTTAAAGTATGCAAAAGCTGGAGAAATTTATGCAATTTTGGCAAAGAGTTGTTTTTTTTTTTAATTTTTTATTGAAAAAATTTACTTTAAAAAAATACTTTCATAATTTTGCAAAAATCTATGAAAATTGAAAATCTATAAATTGCAGCTTTCATAATTTTCCTCTAAGTATCTTGCAAGATTTTTTGTGTGTCGGGACACACAATCATATTTATTTTAAGTGGAATTTCTCGTTCAAGGTAATGAATTTATACCCAGCAGAGCAAAGTTTCGCTGAAACACTCCCAAATATAAATGATGACGAATTATTGTTTCTGAAGCTATATGTACTATATGTACTACATGTCCGCAAAAGTAGGCGCATCTTAACTGCAACCAAATGAGCATAGAAGATGCAGTTCGCAGTCGAAATTTGCTTGCACTACAGTATTCACCAAAATCTCTCCCACTCTTCTACTTTCTATCTTTTTGCATGTTTATTTTTAAGACAGTTAAAATATAAACAGAATGCACGGCGCACAGGGTTTTTTTTGCGGTAATAAATAATTTTTTTAAATATCCTGTTTCCTTAATATAAGCAAACTATATTATAGTCAGATAACCAGATAAGAAAAATCAGTAAACATTTTATTGAAAAAGTGAAGCAGTTTTTTTATAAAAATCACAAAACTTGTGTAATATTTTTTATAGCGATATTATTAATAAAACCTTAAGCATATGAATGTGTTTTAAAACATATTTTTAAATAATATTCATTATATTTTATATCTGTTGTCGCTAATATCAGAAAATACATGCAGTTTATTTTTTATTAAGCATCAATTTACACATTAAAAATGTGGAAAAAAATCCATCTTTGATAAAAGTTTTCATTGTTATCGCTTTTTACCGATCCGGGCTAATTAGTTCCAGCATCATGGTGGACCTGTCCACTTTCAATTTTTACTAAATGTAACTGCTCAAAACTGCGCCCCCGATAATTAAACACATTTTACCAAAATTTTATATGCTTGCCTCTGAAGATGTGCAAAGGCTAAAATGCAAGCCTATAAGTATGCAACGTAAGTATGCAATGTTTTAGACAATTTCTTCCAGCAATAAGTAAAGGCAAAAAGTACCCCTCAAAGCATATAAAGCAGTGGTCATCAAACTCTATACAAGCATACTTTGTTTATGTATAAAAGCTCATTGAAAGTTTTGCACTGAAAAAAAATACTACTTGAGTCTCAGTCCAGCTTTCATGCAAGAGGATGGTTCGCTTGTTTTATTATTCAGTGGCGCCGGAAAAAATTTTCATCTGGTGTATTAAAAATCTATGGGAGAGGCGTGAGGGGGAAATGATTTTAAAAAATTTTGCTATATACGTATGCTTACTACTGTTCATAATAACATAATTCATATCGAAAATATTAACATTCACTATTTTATGCATTGTTACAAAAAAGGAGAAAACCTTAAAATAGTAAAGAATAATTAATTAGAATAATAATTTAATTTCAATTTTTAAAATTCAATTTTAATTTAGAAGTGTCAATACTTACTATACGAAACTGTGTCTTTTTTTTTTGCTTTTTTGTTTTTTTTTTTAATTTTTTAGGTTTGAAAAAAATATTTGCTTACTTCTTTAAGCGCTTTTATTTTTCAATTTAACCTGCAGGCATTCAAGATAGAGTTAAAATGATCTAGAATTCCCTTTGGCATTACCCAGGACTAACGACGTGGACGTAGGTATTATGTAGCCCCTTCTTTTCTTTTTTTATATTTTTTCATTATTATTTTTTTTCAGTTTTTCTCATGTTTTATTTTTTTTTGGGTTTTTTTATTCATTTATAATTTAGAAAAAATATTTCCTGCAAAAAAGAATTGCAACTCCTATTCAAGTAGAGACATTTTGTATAGAAACCCCGTAGGAAAATCAACCAATTTAAAAGTAGTTGATAAAGTAGTTTTTTGTCAACCACAACTAGTTGAAATTCTGACTTTTTTCCATAGAACGAACTAACTTATTTTGTATGGTGATGTCCGCTAAATAAGTCAATTGACTGTCGTCTGCATATATTTTCAACTACTTGTTAAATTAGTTTCATTTAAATTATTTTTTTAATTGCTTTAAAATAACCAATTGAAAACTATTACTGATGGCCAAAAGTTAATAATATTTGACGAAATAACATGGTTAAATATATATAAGCTTGTAGTCTAATAAAAATTTTCAATTAAATCATGCCAACATCAGAGTAGTTGCCGCCTTAATATAATTCAAAGTAGTTTATCAATCACTGGTTTTTAAGTAGTATTTCAATTACTTCATATATTGAAGTGGATGCCGCCTTAATATAATTCAAAGTAGTTCATATTCTGGTTTATTTTAAACTAGTTTTTTAATTAGTTGTTTTTAAAAACAAGTTAGCTTGTTCCTATAGGGAATAGCAAAAACTGATATTGTATGAGTGTAGCATAAGTTGCGTATGCGCAGCAAAAAAAAAAATCTAACAAGCATGCCTGCGCCGCAGGTTTGTTCTGCATGAAATTTCAATAGATACTGACGCAGTTCAGTGCTCGTCCGTAAGTTAATATGTATACAGAAAGCTTTAAAGCACAAAAGCTCAAATGCCCGCGGGCATAGGCTTTGATGATCACTGATATAAAGATTGATATTGTATCGTCATCATCCTTTTTGCTTTCCATGTTTTGCAATAATATTTACAGATTTACAAAATTGTTTAAAATTGAGCGTAATGAAAATAGTTTTTAAGAAGGACAATTTCTTGAAAAGTTATTTCATTGTCATGCATAAATACTCTATTGCATGTAAAGAAATTCATTTGGACTAATTGACTACTGCCATTTATTTTATGTTAAATAATTATTAAATTGAATTACAGTTGCGGAGTGAGTTATGCCTAAAGGGGTTTATAATTGCTTCTTGTTTTAGCGCCTCATCCCGCATTTCATTCAAGAAACTTAGTCGATACAAAAGAAATAAATTAATTTAAATTAAAATGCAAGATGCAATAATTAAAAATGCAAGAGTTTAGAATTTGAAATCGAGTTTTGTGGGAGGAGTATTTAAACAATGTACAAGATATTGGAAACCTTCAAAATTACTTTAGGGAAAATGATGAATTCTTAACAAATGCAAAATTTGCGCTAATAATAAAAGATGTTCAGAAAAGTTTAAAACTTGGAAAATGGCTCAATGCATCAAAAATTAAACAGCGGTTTCTATTAAAAAAAAAAAAAAGGAAACGTGGCTACGCCGTTAGTAAAATTACGATTTATATTACATAAATTTCTTGTGCTAAAGAAATCATTATTAAGTGGATTTTAAAACCGTAAACACAACACTGTCAAATGTAAGTTATTAAAAAAAAAAATTATAATAAAACAAAAAAAAAAAAAAAGCTTAAAATGCTTGTTGTTAAGTAGGGGACTAAAGAACTCTTTAATTGGCTTGGGCTACCAATTTTTTTCCGCCTGGTAAGCTCAATAGAGGTGCTCTAGCTTCACAATCGAAGACTCCTGGGTTCAAAATCCATTCGGAATGTTTTTTACCAATTTAATGTTTTTATTCATTCTGATAAAGTTATATTGAAATTTTGGAAACTTTAGGAGATGATGGGCGGTGGGCGTGTAATTTTTTTTAAATGTACACATATATTCCAGATTCTTGAGAGAATTGTTTTAATAAAATTTTAATACAAGAGAAATTATTGTGTTTTCAATTTTTGTGTTATATGGGACGTAGGCGTGGTTGTAGGCAGATTTGAAAAATTTTACGTAAGTGATCTTATATAGTCCATTTCTTATATACTCCTTCTTAGGGCTATGTAAATATCGTACACGAAGTATGGGAGGTGGGCGTGGCATTTTTTAAAAAATCTATATATATATAAAAACAAGTTGCATTGTGTATGAAATTGATGTTCTCTGTAATTCATGAACCGATTTTGTTTCTGATTTCCCATGAAAGGTGACGCCCATTCAAAAGTTTTTATGTATAAACGGTCTTTGTATGTGTATTAATTCATGACCCTATAGGAACAAACTAACTTGTTTTTAAAAACAACTAATTAAAAAACTAATTTAAAATAAACTAGTATATAAAGTACTTTGAATTATATTAAGGCGGCATCCACTTCAATTCTAAATAGTTTTTATTGCATTATATATGAAGTAATTGAAATACTACTTAAAAACAAGTGGTTGATAAACTACTTTGAATTATATTAAAGCGGCAACTACTCTGATTTTTACTAGATTACAAGTTTATATATATTTAACCATGTTATTTCATTAAATATTATTAACTTTAGGCTTAACTAAAATTTTGTTTCAAAAAGACATATTTTTTTATTTACGACATTGAGCTGCAAGACAGACGTGGTAAACACTCTTTAAAACTGATAAATTGCCTCAAAACCCTGTGAAACGATTAAAAATTCTTTATTATTTAAGATATTCAAATTGCAAACTGGTAGTGTTTAGCAAACATTGCACAATTTGGACTCTGTACGGAAATTGATTGCTTAACCATTCAGCAAACACCTCATCACTTCAGTAGTAAAGACGCACGCCTTTCCCCACGTAGCGTCGAGTCTGCTCCATCACTTCATTGCGATTGACACTTAAAAGAAGCACTAAGCAAAATGTCGGTGTGTCCATCGAACATGATTGATGGTTGCAAAGCGTGGAAAATCCCGCTGACACTCTTGTTTAGCTCATATTTTGAAATGAAGCATCAAAAAGCTGGCTCGTGTTAAATAACAGACGCAGTATCCCCACAATTCCGATCAAGTAGATCGGTACCTTCGCTCATGTCCTCGGGCGGCCCGTTTTTGGAAACTGCTTCCGTGGCACGCATGCTCACATATAAGCGCAGAGTTTCTCCAGCTTCTAAAACTATCGCCTGTTGGAAGCAGAAATAGTCCAATGAAGAAAGGAATAATGAAATTATATCTACCCTCGTTGAATGTAATTACTAGTCCTTTTTTGAAATAACTGGCAATGAAGTTTGGCATGAATCACTTTTGAATTATTTTAAAATCAATTAAATCCCCACAAAAAACGACATTTCACAATTTTCCATTAAAAAACTCTTATCACTTTTAACTTTGTTTACATTTTGCTTTCAGATTTTATATACGTATTTCAGAATTGATTTGTGTCGACCAGGCATACTTTTTTGGCATGATTTATGTATTTTTCAAAACAGTCAAATAAATGATCTCTTTGATGTATAGAAATTTAACATGTTTATGCTTTTAAATTCATCTTCAGTAAGTGGAATATGAAATAGTTTTCAATTGGTCATTTTAAAGTAAATAAAAAAATAATTTCAATATAACTAATTTAACAAGTAGTTGAAAATATATGCAGACGAAAGTCAATTGACTTATTTAGCGGACATCACCATACAAAATATGTTAGTTCGTTCTATGGGAAAAAGTCAGAATTTCAACTAGTTGTGGTTGACAAAAAACTACTTTATCAACTACTTTTAAATTCGTTGATTTTCCTACTGGGGACCCTATAGGAACAAACTAACTTGTTTTTAAAAATAACTAATTGAAAAACTAATTTAAAATAAACCAGTATATGAACTACTTTGAATTATATTAAGGCGGCATCCACTTCAATTCTAAATAGTTTTTATTGTATTATATATGAAGTAATTGAAATACTACTTAAAAACAAGTTATTGAATAACTACTTTAAATTATATTAAGGCGGCAATAACTCTGATTTTGACATGTTTTAATTGCACATTTTTATTAGGTTTCAAGTTTATATATATTTAACCATGTCATTTCATCAAATATTATTAACTTTAGGCCATCAGTAATAGTTTTCAATTGGTCATTTTAAAGTAATTAAAAAAATAGTTTAAATAGAACTAGTTTAACAAGTAGTTGCAAATATATGCAGGCGAAAGTCAATTGACTTATTTAGCGGACATCACCATACAAAATATGTTAGTTCGTTCTATGGAAGAAAGTCAGAATTTCAACTAGTTGTGGTTGACAAAAAACTACTTTATCAACTACTTTTAAATTAGTTGATTTTGCTACAGGGGAGTTATTCGCATTTGAACATGTATTTGTGCGTATATGTTAATATGGGGAAATATTTGCAAATCTCTATATCTCGGTAAATATGGACACTACGGTATTGGAATTTGATACAGATATGGGTAGAATAATTTTTAAATACAGTAGAAACAGTGAGCGGAATAATTTAAAAGGGCGTGGCACTATAAATAAATAACTTTATCTCTGTAAACATGGGTACTAGGGTATTGAAATAAAATAGCAAGAAATACTCAAGAGATTTGAACGCAAAAACAGCAATCGATGTTATTTTATTAAAAAAAAAAGCTTTAAAAGCCACGTCCCGTATATTGCGAAAACAAAATAACACGAGAACGGATCAGATTTGAACGAATTGTTTTGTAATAGTTTTGGATGAGAAAAACGAAATTTCCCATGCCTACCTGCTTTGCATTTAGATGACACTATTTAGAAACGCTCACAATATTGAAAAATATAGCAAGAAAAGAACGGCTTAGTCGATTTGCAGTTTGGAAATTTGGAGTTTACCAAGTCTGCCTGCCTTATTTCAAAAAAACATAATAAGACGTGAACAGATGAGCCGATTTTAGCAAAAATTAATTCAGTTAAGTCTGTGTGTCATTGCGATTAACATTCCAGCAAAAAAGTGCTTTCAAAAGAAGGTAAAGTGGAAGGCAAAGTATTGAATGCCATCCCTTCCACTTTTCTACCCAAATTCTTTAAACATATGAATGTAATTGGATTCTTCTCCAGAAGTGCTTCCAGAATGTTTTCAGAGGAAGTATTCTTTGAGGCATTCTATGAAAAGAGTGATCGTTGCCATTCACCGACCGAAGACTTTTGTTGATTATAATCTATCTATATACATAAAAGTGAATTTATATATATATATGTGGGCGTGTATGTCAGGTATAGACTCCGAAACCGCTAAACCAATTTTTATGAAATTTTCAGGGAAACTGTAGCAAAGTCTCGAGAGTGTCTTGAGTTTGGTGCCGATCGAACCAATGGGCAGGTATTAGACAAAAGCATGCCACCTCCCTTTGGAGTTATAGGTCGCAGCGCCTCAGTATTTGAATAAGGAAAAATCCGACCTTTATTAATAAATTAAATTGAACTAAAATGCAAATTAAAATTTTGGCCTTTCTGCAATATACGCGGTATTGCAAGTGGCTGATACGCGGTATTACACGCCCAACGACTATATATTTTTCTTTCCTTGCCACAATCATTTCATTATTATCTTTAGCCGATACCTTCCATTTTAATAATAAAACAAAAACTCAATTTGTGAAACAGTGCGGAGTGTAAGATTTGATTATCATGGTAAATGAATTAATATATAAATTGCTTAAATAAATATAATATAAATGTTTCTCCGAGATAATATTCTAAAATTATAAGTTATTAATAACTTTTCATTTTTCACCTGTGGTTCCATTTTCTGGATGTGCCAATATTTAGGCCTGTTAAAAAAATGCCTGGCGAAGCGGGCGGGGGTTCAGCTAGTCTATATATATATATTTCAGATTCTTGAGGGAGTTGTTTTGATATAACTTCAATACGAAAAAAATATTTGTGCAAGCTTGTGGGCGGATCTAAAAACATTTTTAATTACTTCTAACAGAGGTTATTCCAACTTATGTAACAAAATTTTATTGATCTACGATGACTCCTTCTATTTTTTTCCAAACTATGTATGGGATGAAACCACTGTGCGGCGTTGGTTCGAAATAAAAGGTATCAAAATAAAAAAAAAATTTCAACTCACCATTTATTACAATCAGTTTTCGAGCTATACAATTTTAACTCATTGTTTAAATAGTTGAACTATATTTCAAGTGAAATAAAATCCACACAATTTGACAGTCAATTTTGTGCAATGGACCAAAATCTTAATAAAATTAAATCTTATTTTGTATTAAACTGACCATCTAAAATTGAATTAAAAATATAATGATATGCATAAAACGCATATATTTATATAAATAAACATATCAATTTAATAATTATTTTTTGAAATTTTTAAAAATATAATTTTTTAAGAATTACATTTATAAGCTTTGTATTTTTAAAATTATATTTTTAAGAATTCCACAAAAGAAATATTAAAAAAAAATTACGTAATTCAATATTCATGTAAAAACTAAGACGAGCCCCACGACAGAAAATAAGATGAGAAATCTTTTTTTCCAAAAAACTTCTTCACGCCTTCTATGGTTTAGAACCAAGGAATTGCTGGTGTCTACATGGAATCGTGAAAAAGAAGTAAACAGTGAGTGCAACAACAAATCTTTGCAGGAATAATGTAGTCAATTTTTTTTTTAACCTTTGCTTTGTGCAAAATAGTAGAAAAACATTGCTTCTCGAATCGAAACGCATATAAGTGTAATTCCGTTTTGGCTTAGCAGAAGCTGTGTCTATTAGATTTTTAAAGTTAATGGACCGCATAAGCCACAGAAGATTACTGATGAGTTGGTGTAGCGACCAACAAAAGAACTGTCTAGTCTGCTGGTGGTTTATTCTGCAAAGAACATTGTTGTTGTGGTGGCCTGTTGCCTCATGAATTACTTGGCATTAAGCTCATAAATGTAAAGCTTAAAAATATAAATTTTTATGAATTGCTTGAAATTAGATATTCTTTTACTGTTTTAGTTTTTCTAATGTCTAGGGATTCAGCTGCCCCCTACCTGCCTCTTACCCCTCACTACGTTCATACATAGAGCAAAAATTTTCTCATTGTATATTAATTAAAAAGTAATATTATAAATTTTATTTCAGTAATAATTGAGTAATAAATACCTATTAAAACTATTTCATACGCTAAAATATTTCATACTGGCAGGCCGCAATTGTCCAGTTTTTTTATCAATATAAAGCGTTAATACGTTTTTTTTTCCTATAACAAAAACTTTTTAACGCCGTTCAAGCGATCACCGTGTGACATCAGCCTTTAAGACAATGCATGTCAAACGCAAAGAAATAAAATATAAGGAAATGGTGTTTCTCACACACACAGTGTACGTGTACTGCGTCTTTTTTTCTGATTTTTTTCTGACAGTTGCGATCTTACTGCAAAACAAAACAAAGTGCCCGAGCAAAACATTTAAAAAATTAAATAATTGCTAAAATATATTGAATTTATAAATTCAATACAACAAAAAACATTTTAATTATGCGTTGTGTGGTGAACAATTGTTTAAGTGTCCAGAGACTCAAGGAAAAGCTAGTTTCATTTCACAAGTAAGTATTTTGCAATTGTGTTCAAACGGTTAGAATTTTTTTAAGAAAAGAACTTTAATTAAACTAAATTGGTTGCAGGAAACTGTTTTCCATTTAGAAATTCACAAATTTCTAATCAGAAATTACAGAAAAAGCATTTATTGAAATCAGTTAACTTCGCGCCATTTTTGCGAGATCGAAAACGTCAAAACACAAAACGTACTACAAGGGCGCATTCATTTTTCAAGGGCGTATTAATTTTTCATGGTGGCATGTATTTTAAGGGCGCATTGTCTTAAATGGGAAATATTTTTGTATTAAGTTATTTGTTTAATTTTCAGATTGATTAATTTTTTTGATTTTTGTGAAGTTATTATATATGAAATAAATTTTTAGACAAATTGATCCAGTTCCTACATGCAGTAAAAATTTGGTTGCAGTTTATGCAATTAAATGTTCAAATAAAGAAAATTTTAAAATTTTACAAAATATTCAGATAATGCAACCTAGGGAGAATGTATTAGAAATGGAACGAATACCACCCTGTAGAAAAATCAACTAATTTAAAAGTAGTTGATAAAGTAGTTTTTTGTCAACCACAACTAGTTGAAATTCTGACTTTTTTCCATAGAACGAACTAACTAATTTTGTTTGGTGATGTCCGCTAAATAAGTCAATTGACTGTCGTCTGCATATATTTTCAACTACTTGTTAAATTAGTTACATTTAAATTATTTTTTTAATTGCTTTAAAATAACCAATTGAAGACTATTACTGATGGCCAAAAGTTAATAATATTTGATGAAATAACATGGTTAAATATATATAAGCTTGTAATCTAATAAAAATTTTCAATTAAAACATGCCAACATCAGAGTAGTTGCCGCCTTAATATAATTCAAAGTAGTTTATCAATCACTGGTTTTTAAGTAGTATTTCAATTACTTCATATATTGAAGTGGATGCCGCCTTAATATAATTCAAAGTAGTGCATATACTGGTTTATTTTAAGCTAGTTTTTTAATTTGTTGTTTTTAAAAAGAAGTTAGTTTGTTCCTATAGGGCAACTACAAGAACACTAGAATGTGTTGAAATCACTACACACGTGAGTAGTGTACTCTGTCAAAATGCTTGGATCAGAAAAATAATTATGATCGTTTAAGAATGAACAACTTCCGTAATCAATACTATTTTCAACTTCGCTATTTGAATTATTTAAATTATAGTTTTTAACAGGATAAGTGGAAATTATATATAAAATAGCAATATTTTCTAAATTTAAATAATTACTTACGCCCGCTTCTCTAATTCTATATCTGATTATTATTTTTTTATAATCGGATTGAAACTGATTATGGATGGATTATCGTTTCGATCTAAATGCTATCGAATTGAACTAAATAATAATTCAATATGGTACTGTTTATAGAAACAAGTTTATAGAAAGGGATATATACTAACATTTTATTAGCTATAAACCTTTCATAAATTACCCCAATATAAATTAAGCAATTTATGATACCTAAGAACCCTGTTTTTCTTTTGTGTAGTATAAGCAACTGCCCATCAACTGTGTGAAGCTTGCTTATATAGGCAACAACATTTTTTGAAAATGAAATCAAACTAGCTATATTTTCTTCGCAAAGCGCCTTTTGAAAACCAAATTTTCGAATACTTCTACTATTCAGTATATCGAAGACATCATTAATTTGCCTAATAAATTCAACTGTAGCTTTACTGTCTTGAAATTCTTGTAAAAAAAGGACATCTCTACAAAAATCCAATGCATCAGCTACAGATTTGAAGAGCTTGCACGGCAAGCCTGACTTTAATTTTCTGGTCTCTAAAGTATATATGAGCTCTTCTAATCTTTGTTCCTTAATGCAATTCTTCTCTTTATTGTAGCTCTACAAGCCTCTGAAGATAGTGCCACTTAATAGCTTTGTTTTCAGAATTTCTAAACTCTTTGATATCTGCTAAAGAGTTCCTTATAAGCTTAACCATATGACAGGGGTCTGGTAGTATACAAAAACTGTCGTTCAAAGAGTCTAGGTGAAAAACAGTGTCCGTACTAATGCCACTTAAGTCTGCGCCTAATAATCTTGATGCAATAATGTTAGTTTTCTTATTGTGTTAATATTTTTCATGTTATAAGCTTTTGATTACTATTGTTGTTGTGTTGTTGTAGTTGTATAAGGGCTATATAAGGACTATTAGTTTATTATATAAGTAGTTGCATGAATATCAAATTTCTTATATAAATGTAAAACAAAGAATTATTTTTGTAATATTTAGTTATTATGTAATAAATTTATATATTATAAATCATAGACTTAATTTTTTACATACATATGCAATACTTAACATTTCATATGAAATTTCAATCAGAAAAATCGCGCCTAGCTGTACACAACAGCCGAATACGGCCCTGAGTGAATGTTTCTGTATTAGTGTGAACGTACACTAGTAAGAAAAATGCCTCACTTTCCCACACGGCACAAAATCCGACTTCGATTTCGAAAATTTAAAAATTGACGAACCGTTCGCGATGATAACAATCGAATTCGATATCGATTACGATTCGAAAAAGATACGTTTGGCAGACGTAACGGTTACTTCGTACACGAAGGTTCGCTTATGTTTCGAAAAATTATTCGTTTACAATTCTAAAGCGATTAATTCTTCAACTCAAATCCGAAGATAATTATATATTCTACTTTTTTACTGTAAGATGGATACTATCGTATAACTCTTTTGGCACTTTCAGACTTACTTTTATTATTACTAAAGTGATAACACTGGTATGAAATAACTTTCGATTTTTGATCGCCAATTAGAAAAAATGCGACATTATTCTTCGATAAAAGTTCGTTGCAGACGAACATTCGATGTAAACGAGATATGTGCCGGTTGGGTTTATTCGAGAACACCACTTCCTTATCTCTTATTTCTATGGTCAAACGAAATTAAAACATGTTTTGCTTTTTTTTTGGCTTGCAGCTCAGCACTGCATTTATATGTATCTCTCTTTTTGCCTTGCGCGTGGCTCATCTGTTTATTATGTTGTACTGCGCTGGCTGAGCGAAAAAACGGTAAGAGTAGAGAACAACACGGAGTTTATTGAAATTCTCGCAACACAAACACGTGGAAAAAAAACGATCAAGCAATTCGTGGCGTCGGAGAGGATTTCCTTAAAAACTTAACACTTTAATTAAATTTACTTTTTATTAAAGTCTCGAAATAAAAGTACCCCTATGCTGTGCTGTAGCACAAATATGTCATTTTAAAACTTATTTCATAAAAACCAGTATTTTTGGAGTTTACCTGGAAACAAAAATTTCCACTTTAATTTTGTATAATAGTATGGATAAGCTTCAAATAAATGTATTAGGAATCAATTAACTTTGCACACTGTTCCAAAAATTGCTTTCAAATACAATTTTTTTTAGTCGTATGCACGATGTTTCCTCAAAGTATCCCAAAATTGCACATAAAATGTGCTGTTTCTAGAAACTCTTTAAGTAAAGAAAGCTCTTTACTTCAGTGACCGCTAGGTTTGTCACTTATTATTACGCCACTTACTAGAATTACGTAAAAAAGTTCGTGTTATCAAGTTGCACAGGAATTGTATGGCAAGCTTAATGAAAATGAAGTTAGCATCTATCATATTATTGAAAATGATATAAGTGCAATGCATGTGTATATGTGTGTTTATGTGCCTTGCATTTCGCTATGCATCCATTCATTTTCGTTGATGTTTTTGTTCACTTATATTGCCATTGCTTTTCATATGCTGCTTAATGCACATTTAATTGACAAGTTTGAAATTTGAAAAAAGGCATTATTGTCAATTTTTAAGTCAATATAATTGAACATTTTTGCAAGCAGATAATGTGTGAAATGATTGATTACCATGTTGAGTGGTTTGTGTCCCCGAACTCTGTGCATAAGTGTTAATGTACGCAGTTAGTGTTGGTGGGGGGAGGGAGGGGTATTGTTGCAGTGGGAGCGGTATTGGGAGCTGTTAATCGTTTGGAAGTTATTGAATAATTGATGGCATTCTATTAAGTGAACGATTCTTATTTTCTTTTCTCTGTCACTCCCTTCATAAAAGAATTACATTAATATGCAACACATAATACATACAAGAAGCAGATTATTGGAATTTTCTCACTTATATTAAAATATTATTGCGTACTGCGTTTATTTTGTATAACATGTGCAAAAGAAGTAGTACATGATGAACATACTGATTAATATTTGCATGTATTTTACTTCCATGCAATGTGATTGATATCCCATTATTTATTTTTGTGATTATAATTTAGCATGATTTATCTTTCTTTTTTATAAAAATAGTATTTTTAACAAAAGTATTTTAAATACACTCTAAACAAAAAGTGGCAAGTATTGACTAAAATTATTAATGTCCACAGATATTGTACAATTACTGTAGTTAAATCTTACAGCCAGGTTTGCAAGGAAAAAAGTTTTAAAATCATTACTTTTGCACAATTCGGTGCATTTTTGTCAAATTCTTGTCGAGTCTATTGAACTCGAAACAAAGATAGCAAAAATTTTTACATTTATATTTTACACACAATAAATGCGATTCTAAAATTGTGATAAATTGTTTATTACTATTAATATTATGACTAACATCTTTTTTTTTTATTTGATGCAACGAATTTCACCAAATTTCTTAAGAATTTATGAGTTTTGGACAAAAAAAAAACAATGCCAAAGACTGGTTTTTTTTTTAAGTGAAACTTTTATAGCCACGCATACAACAATACGGCGAGCTAGATTGGGGGTAAAACCAATGTATCGAAATGGTTCTTATGAAAACAACAACACAGCAATTCGCCGCACAAGTTAATTGCAATTTTTTTATATTTTTGCTTCCACTGAGGATTGAACACAGTACGATGTGATCCATAGTCGGCTGCTCTAACCACTCGGCCACGGAGACATATGTAGTTAAGCAGCTCATACTGATGTTAAATCAACAAGAGTAGTTCTCTCGGTTTAAAAATTTGAATCTGAGTTTAGCTTTTGTTCAGAACATTAGAATACTTTTAGGCATTTCACAGATTGAGTTTTGATAAATTCAGATTGATTGCATTGATTGATTTGGAAACAGCACATGCTGCAATATTAACGAATGCAACTTTGAATCTTAAATTTGTTTTTTTCTTAGATCTGTGAATTTCCATATAAATATCGTATCTTTCATATAAATCAAATGTAGGTTTTAACTCATATTTATATTGAAATAAAAAAATATTATATATTACACAATATACTGGTTACAAGTTCTTCCATTACCAACAAAGCTATCAGATTATCTACGCTTCACTACTTTGGTCGAAAGTAAGCCAAGAGATGGTTATGTTACAAAAATATTGTGCCGAAAATAAACTTGTCAATGCATACGTAAGCCACCCGGCACATATCTTGTTTACAGCAAAAGTTCGTTTGCAACGAATTTTTGTCGAAGAAAAATTTCGTATTTTTTTCTAATTGGCGATCAAAAATCGAAAGTTATTTCATACCAGTGCTATCGCGACAGTGTTCGAGAGAAAAGATCTTCGCAAAATCTTCGGTCCTGTTCGAGTCGGCGATGACTATCGCATCCGAATGAAACACGAGCTATATGAGCTCTACGAAGACATTGACGTAGTTCGGCGTATAACTGTGCAGCGACTACGCTGGCTGGGTCATGTCCATCGTATGGACGACGAAGCTCCAGCGAAAAAGGTGCTCGAGGCGAGGGTCGCTGGTCAACGACGACGAGGGAGACCATGTCTCCGATGGATGGACCAGGCTGAGGAAGCCCTAACCGCACTTGGTGTATCCGATTGGAGAAGGCGCGCGCAAAGCAGAGGCGCCTGGCGAGAGCTGATGAGGTCGGTCGAAATCCGGACACGGGTTGTTACGGCCACCTAAGTAAGTAAGTAAGCTATCGCGACAGTAATAATAAAAGTAATTTTGAAAGTGCCAAAAAAGTTATCCGAAATGATCCACCTTACAGTGGATCCGTCCGCCAAATGTATCTTTTTCGAATCGTAATCGATATCAAATTCGATTGTTATCCTCGCGAACTATTCGTAAATTTTTAATTTTTCGATATCGAAGTCGGATTTTGTGCCGTGTGGGAAATAGCACAATTTTTGTGATAATGCAATGGAGTTGCTTCGATATATAGACATGTCTGCATAATTAAGCATTAAATATCGTCGCAACATGCAACATAAAATGTCGTGTAACGAAAAACGCATCAACATTTTGAACTGTGTAGGCACGACAAAATAAACCCTTATGCGCGGTATCATAAGGTTAGAGCTTCTGACCACGAAGCGAAGATTCAGTGGTCCTTACTGCGTTTGAAATTTTGTGCATTTTTTAAATTAAAAATATTTACGATCATACAGGCATTTTTTTTTTTTTTTAAGAAAAATTGAAAATTAATTATATAAATAAAGCCCAAATTATATAATCGATTGAGGATTATTTTGGATAAACAATAAATTCTTTTTGCATCATTCCTATGGAATAAATTGGAAGACCTATACTATGCTTGCTTTTAGATATGTTCGCATTCTGTTCGCTTTGATGCAAGTGAGGTAATGGTGCGACGGTAGCACGTTCAACTTGCAGCCGAACTGTACGCGTTTTGATGTGAGTACGGAAAGGGGAAATTTTTTCTTCTAAGCATTTATAAATAAAAATATAATTAACAAAAAATAAAACAGCAAGATCTGTAGTCTGTGCTATGAGGACTGGGTACTACTTAAGTCATCAAATTAAAAAATTGCTATCTAGTTCTGTACGTGAATATTAAACTTTTTAGTAACTGTCCATAAACAAAAGGGACAATTGATATTTCCCATGATATCGCCGTGTTGAAAATACTATTTGGCTTTATGAAAAAAATACAGTTTTTGAGCTACTACTAGTATGAAAACAGACTGCTTTTTAACCATTTGGTTGCACTGAAGGAAGGAATGTTAATAAAATAAATTATCAATCTTCCCAGAAATTTAATTTTTGCGTAAAAGTTTCACTTCTACCGTCCGAGGCGGCCACACACATATTTTTTGGATACATATTTTTTGATTTATAACCTAATTTTTTGCACAAAAAATTTAGAATTTTCTTTTAATGCCCACCATTTTGTAAAAAAATAATATTTTTCAAAAATCAACGGTTAAACGTCCAAGAACTCTTTATAAAACCGAAATTTTTTTTATTTTTTTCAGATGAACCAGTCTCCAGATATCTTGCTCACCGAAAATTTAAGGTTTTTCGCAGCATTGCACTTTTCTCCCTTATCTATTTATCCGTATATTTGACGGACCAAAATGTCGGGAATAAATCTTAAGAAAAAATTTGGTCTAAAATAAAATACAATTTCAGAAAAAATCTTTAAAGAAATTAATTTTTTTCTTCGAAAAACTCCCGGAGGCCCTTAAAAACGTGAAACATTAAGTGTTGATTTGAAAAGACTCATTTGTATTATTCTGCGTATTTTCTGTGAGTGTTTTGAATCCCAGATATGCCTCCATGGCTATGGGCCTATTAAGAGTGAAGTGCAGTATAAATATAGTTACTCATACGCATTGATGTTCTTTCTGTTACTATGTTTATCTGATACAGTCAATGAATACACTCACTTCATGGCCATTGCTATCAATGATAAGCACAAATTAAGCTCTTTGCACCCTTCCTCTCTCTCTCTCTCTCTCTCTGTGTCCTTCACTCTCCATATGCATTGCCACACACTTGACAACTTTTGCAATTAATTATTAATATATTTAGTTATATATATTTTCATAATTAATGCATTCTGCATTGCAATAAAGTTGAAGCAAGTTGCAACAACTAAGTTAAAACATGATTGGATTAAAAGTTTCATACATAACGTATTATTTCGTAACGATATAGGGCATGAAATGTGCAATTATTAATTATATAGGTGCCACAGCAATCACCATGCATGAGTATGTTTTATTTTTTTTTGAGAAAATTTGTTGACGAACATTTGCACAAAATAGAACCAATGTATTTGTTTGTTTGTGTGTGTGTGTGTGTGTGTGTGTAAAAAACTGCCTTGCACTTCATATGGATTGCAGTGCTGAGCAATACTGAGCAGTGCAAAACTTGAGCTAATTAGAAAACTTTGTGGACATTAATTATCGAAAGGTTTTAATGATTAATACTGCAAGTTTTAGAATAGAGCAAGCACATAAGTTGTGCTAATTGCATTTTGAAAATGTACACGAATTGAAGTTTGTTTTTAATTTTTGTTCTGTGCCTGTGAGAGTTTTTTTATGCTTTACAAACTCGGAATATGTGAGTAGATCGAAAAATCATGAACTTTTTATAGCTATTTAAGCAGAAGTTAATTAAAAATTGCGAAATAATATCTCGAATATTTAGATATATTTTTTTCGCACAAAATCGGGCAAGTTTAAATTTTATTATTATTCTACATAAACCTTTTTATAATCAAAGATGACTTCAATATTAAATTAAATTCTTATTAAAATAACATATAAAATCATTACAAAAAATAACACGACATATTCTCGGTTTAACCAACATACCTTAAATCAATGTATTGATAGACCGAAGTAATGCCCAAATTAAAATAAACAGGAACAAATATAAAACAAACAATGGGATAGGCGCCAATCATTCCATATATTATCTCCCACATTCCTGTGCCACGATAAAATAACTCACTGGGATAACCTAGTGTGCGAAGAAAAATTAAAAATATATTTACAAAAATTGGATTAAAGTAGTTATTATTTCATACAATTAATAATGTTATTGAAAAAAAAAAAATAAGAGATTTAATTAGGTAAGAAACTCACCCAAAACAGTTCGCACACCTAGTGTGCCACGTGCTATGGAAATCATAATAGCAATAATGGAGACGCTGCCAGTGGCAAACACGTAGTCTTTCTTACTCCGTTCCTTTTGTTTACCAAAGAGCCGCTTCCAGAGCGGTGTTAATACTGTGAATGCTATGAAGAGCACAAACATCAAGTAATCCCAACCGAGGGAACGTAATTCCTTGGCCATTGTAACTGTTAGAAATAAAAAAAACAATATATAAGTTAAAAGTTAGGGATTAAAATATAAAGATATATTTTTTTTTTTATTTTAAATAAAGAACAAATTTTGTAAGGGTGTAAAATATAAAGTAAAAATTCAAATTTATATGTGTATAAAGCTAGCAGCGCCATTTTCTATTTTTAATCAATACACGAATGTGCTAGAATGTGTCCTATATGTGTCATAATGTGCCGCATTGGAAAGCAAAATGCGGGTTATGGTTTAATTTTTGTGAGTTGTTCAGTTTATTTGTAAAGTACAAAAGCAATTCCACAAAAAAAAAAAACGAAATGGCCATTTCAGCCCTTGAAAGGACTTTGACAGAGCTTCTTACGATCAATTGTGTTGTGTGTGCTGTGAAATGTTTGAACATAAATGATCGAGAACTGAACCTACCAGCTTTATGCCGACACCGAACCGCTTATGTTCTCAAGAAGCTTTTCATGGTAGATTTTTACTCTCTGAGGTTTGCCATTGTCTGCAGAGAGGTGATTCGAACCTGGGCTCTCTGGCGTATGCGCCACACACTCCAAACACTACGCCACGGCCGCCACTCAACTACTGGTAGGTACTCAACTATCGGATGTTAACTGACCCTATTGAGTTCAATATGAAGTGCAAATTTATGTTGTTGAATTAAATTGGTGTGTATTCATACTGTTTTCTAAAATAGGGTGATGGTCACGTCAGGTTTTATGAAGTTGACACCCAGTGAATTTGCTTTTCTGGATGTCATAAATACTTTATTCATTTGCATAGTACTCAATTTACTGTTGAAGGCATGAGCATTTTAGTTTCGAGAATTTCTTTTATAAACACGTAAGGATTCTTTTGACAACAAGTACTGTCGAAGTATTATCGAGTGAGAATAATATATCCGCCCAAAAGTTCAAAAAGGTTTATCAAAACTAAAAAAAAGTTTGGAACCAGAAGTTAAAGTTGAATGGAAAGTTATGGATTCCATCATAGACAAAAGGTATTTTTTTAACATATGCATGTCATTGGGTGGAATCTTTTCTAAGACTTCTCCAGAAGTGCTTCCAGAATATCTACAAAGGGAGATTTCTTTGAGGCATTCAATGGAATGAGTGAGTCGAAAAAAAGTTAAAGTGCCGGTGTCTGAAATGAAAGGTTAGGTCGAGAAAATAAAACTAGTAAGGACGGAGCTTCGGCAGGGTACCGAAGCTAAAATACCCCCCAGCGGCTATATGGAAGTATATTCAAAGTCTTTAGCCACGACATACGTGATGACAATCAGTTTTATATATTAACGAAAGATTTCCTATTTTGATGACTACACTTTGTATGAGAAGTAGGTGTGGTTTTGATCCGATTTTGCCATATATAATAGAGATGCTTCATATTATATATCAAAGCTAATGTGCAAAATTTCAAGACATTTCATTAATTTTTGTGGATTTTTAAGAGATTTTACGTTTAAAATAAAGCCACTTTGTATGGAGGCAGGCGTGGTTTTCATCCGATTTTTCCAAATTTCATAGCCAGGGTTAAGACTAAAGAGCAAAGCTCACCTGCCAAATTTCAAGGCATTTTTTTAATTTTTGTGGATTTTAAAGACATTTTACAGTTTATATAAAGTCACTTTGTATGGGAGGTAGGCGTAGTTTTCATCCGATTTGGCCCATTCTCGAACTTGATCTTCCTTTTTTAAAAATAAACTTATATTTTGAATTTCATCGCGATATCTTTAAAAGTGCGGCTGTAATCGTGTCGACAGACGGACAGACGGACATGCGGAAATCGACTCAGGAGATGATGCTGATCAAAAATATATATATTTTTCTATACCTGCCACGCCTACTTCTTGACGTTACACACGGAATGACAAAATTAATAAACCCCTTACGCAGTACGCGTTGGGGTATAAACATTTTTTTAATTTTGTTTACAGTGTACTCCCCGTTAGTAAGAATGTTTTGAAGTTCTGGTCGAAAAACTTTAATGGAGACACAAAAAAAAAAAAAGGACGCAGCCTTTAATGTCGTAACAACATCTTATTTTTTTAAGAATATTTTTTGGACAGTAGGATGTCCCAAATAAATTTTTTTTTACAAGAATTAAATTTTTTTTTCAGCAAAAAATATTGATATTTTTTAATGGCATATGAAAGAACATTAAATTTCATGTAGTTTCAACTTTCAATTCAATAATTTTTGTTGTTCTTCTAGATTTCTACACACAATTTTTTGATATCTGAAACCTTATTCCATATCATCCTTATACCTTTAAGAGCGATGCAAGATACTGTTTTTTTTTATTTTTGATACTTCATTCAAAATAAATGAAAAAAAAACGATTTTCACACTTGTAAGACAAGTATGTATAAATATATACTTAGTTTTAATTGTTTTTTTATTAAACTATATGCAATAATAGCAAAAGTATATAATATTTATTCGTTGTGTATCAAAAGGTCCTTTTTTGATTCAAGACTGGGATACATTTTTGTCGAATCCAGAACATTTGCAATGCATCCGTGTAAGTCTCTTGAACTTGCTGATCTGCTATATTTAGCGAGAATGCCTACAAAACGTTCGGTATTTTTCGTGTGGCAAAAATATTCTGGAATTGAAATAGTTTGCGCTGAGTTTTTATATTTAAGTAGAATTTCATTGGAATGAAACATCAAACAAGGTGGAGAAGTATATTAATACTGTCCCAATGATTCATTTCGGGTGACACGAATGGTTGGTGACACGAAATGCCCAAAAACCTCCAACTATACTACTTCGCGCTTCGAAAATTCTTTGAAAACCAACTTTCCGAACTCTTTGACTCTCATCTGCTATGAATAAAAAAAATATTCTCTGCGTCGCAGAAAACTCCATTTTGCGTAAGAGATGCTCAAGCAACATTTCGCACAATTTTAATGATTGAAAGGTAAAAACTACATGAAATTTAATGTTCTTTCATATGTCATTAATAAACTTAAATATTTTTTTATTTAACAAAGTTGTTGTAAAAAAAAAATTGATTTGGGTTACCCTATTGCCCAAAAAATATTGTAAAAAAATAAAATCTTGTTACGACCTTAAGACTGTGTACCTTTTTTTAGGGGTCCCCATTAAATTTTTGGGAACCAAAGCTTCAAAACATTCTTGCTAACGTACACAGTAAAAAAAATAAAAATACATTTTTTATTTCTTCGATCTAACCTTTCATTTCAGACACCTGCGTTAACTTTTTTTTTTCAATCCGGTCAAGTGATTGTTGCAAACAACCGACCGATGTCTCGTGTTAAATTTAATCCAATATATAAAGGGTAACTGATATATGACTTAACTAAAATTGAGTTAAACAATGTCCTTAAGAATACATATAAATTTATATTAAAAATTTTGCTGGGTCATGAGAGGCTCGAGATGCTTCGAAAAAACTTTTTGAAAGGCAAGAGACATAAGCTCGTTCACAAAAATTTTTAACTTACAGCCAAATCAGTACTGTCGAAGTATTATCAAAGCGATTAATATTTTCGCTCACAAATTGAGAGAGGTTCTCCTTTAAGGTGCTTTCAATGCCTATTGTAACACAATCTGGGTCACAAATATTTAACACTTACCTTCACAAGTATTGTCGAAGTTTTATTGAGGATGAAGCTTGATGATTTCGAACCTGTATTCATAAAATTCCTGGAAATAATATCGATGTACAAACCTCAAGGAATATCGAAAACTAAACCTGTTTCGGAAGTTAAATTCTAAGTTATGATAGCTAATTGTGCGATTGGTGCGAGAGGTCACAAAAGAATTGTGGATCTGAAAAGAAGTCTGTTTAGAAAAAAAGTCGATACTTTCGAATACCAATTTCTACATTCTTCAAAAAAAAAAAAAAAAAATGTAAAAACTTTATTTAACTCATTAGCGCCCAGAACTTTTGTTTTCATTTTACACTATTGAACTTTAACATTTTAATTTTTGCATCGTTGTTAGAATAGACGAAAGAGTGAAACCTTAGCTGGCAGCTAAGTTGCCCCTGAGCACTCATTGGTTAATAAAAAAATTTACTCATCACTTAATTTTCATTACTTTTTCATTAAACCTTCCCAATACATACAAGCACACACACTCTACTTCATAATCCACATAATTTTATCTATCTAGACACTGGTTTGGCAGTGTGCACAGCGGCGAGTTGATAGGAAAAGCTAAGTCTTAACTAAATATTTGGTTAGCCAAAACTAAAAGTGGACACAGCTCATAAATAAAGCTGGCTATGAACTGGCTTTTGTCTGTATGTAATGTGCATTAAAAGAGGGAAAGCTTTTACGGTGAATGCACTTTATACTCGTCCAAGCGATGATGATCCGCTTTTGGCTTTGATTATGGTTTCCTATTTAGATGCGGCAGCTGCATGCAATGACTACCTAGGCTTAGGGCTTGATTTACAAAATACATAGAGTAGCATATGTGCACACAAACACACACACACACATATACGCACTAGTTAATATTTTAAAAGGATTTGTGCTTGGCTAGCACCCCTATAGGAACAAACTAACTTGTTTTTAAAAACAACTAATTAAAAAACTAGTTTAAATTAAACTAGTATATGAAGTACTTTGAATTATATTAAGGCGGCATCCACTTCAATTCTAAATAGTTTTTATTGCATTATATATGAAGTAATTGAAATACTACTTAAAAACAAGTGATTGATAAACTACTTTGAATTATATTAAGGCGGCAACTCTGACTCTGACTTTTACATGTTTTAATTAAAAATTTTTATAAGATTACAAGTTTATAAATATTTAACCATGTTATTTCATCAAATATTATTAACTTTAGGCTTCACTAACATTGAGCTGCAAGACAGACGTGGTAAACACACTTTAAAACTAATAAACTGCCTCTAAACCCTGTGAAACGATTGAAACTTCTTTATTATTTAAGATATTCAAATTACAAACTGGTACTGTTTAGCAAACATTGCACAATTTGGACTCTGTACGGAAATTGATGCATTGCTTAACTATTCAGCAAACACCTCATCACTTCAATAGTAAAGACGCACGGCTTTCCCTACGTAGCGTCGAGTCTGCTCCATCACTTCATTACGATTGACACTTAAAAGAAGCACTAAGCAAAATATCGGTGTGTCCATCGACCATGATTGATGGTTGCAAAGCGTGGAAAAGCGTGGAAGCTGACACGCTTCTTTAGCTCATATTTTGAAATGAAGCATCAAAAAGCTGGCTCGTGTTAAATAACAGGCGCAGTATCCGCACAATTCCGATCAATTGGATCGGCACCTTCGCGCATGTACCCAGGCGGTGGCTTGCCCGTTTTTGTAAACTGCTTCCGTGGTAGGCATGCTCACATGAAGCTCAGATTTCCTCCAGCTTCTGGAACTATCACCTGTTGGAAGCAGTAATAGTCCAATGAAGAAAAGAATAATGAACTTATACTCGTATCTACCATCGCAGCGTACTTCTGTTGCGCTCCTTGAATGTAATTACTAGTCCTTTTTTTAATTAACTGGCAATGAAGCTTGGCATCAATCACTTTTGAATTATTTTAAAATCAATTAAAACATCACAAAGAACGACATTTCACAATTTTCCATTAAAAAACTCTGATCACTTTTAACTTTGTTTATATTTTGCTTTCAGATTTTTTATTTCAGAATTTATTTGTGTCGACCAGGCATGATTTTTTTGGCATGATTTATGTATTTTTTAAAACAGTCAAATAAATGATCTCTTTGATGTACAGAAATTTAAAATTTTTATGCTTTTAAATTCATCTTCAGTAAGTGGAATATTAAATAGTTTTCAATTGGTTATTTTAAAGTAACTTAAACAATAACTTAAATTTAACTAGTTTAACAAGTAGTTGAAAATGTATGCAGACGAAAGTCAATTGACTTATTTAGTGGACATCACCATACAAAATATGTTAGTTCATTCTATGGAAAAAAGTCAGAATTTCAACTAGTTGTGGTTGACAAAAAACTACTTTTTCAACTACTTTTAAATTAGTTGATTTTCCTACAGGGACGCTGGGCAGAGAGCATGACTAAAAAAAAAATGCACATTATTGAATACACACACAAAAGCTTTTTGGAATTTTTTTAAAAATATTTTTTGCATATAAATAAAGCTTGAAAGTAATAAGCAACATCTAAGATGAAAAAAATGCATACACAAAATAATAACTCTACAAAACTTACGATACACACAGAGAAAAAAATGTGAAAGTATAAATTTTGTGGATATAATTTGCCTAAAGACCTTTGGCCAGGAAAAGTTATCTAAGTATTTGTATAATACAACAAAGGCACTTTAGGCAATCGCATTATTTTGCCATTAGGTAATTTATGCTAGAAATTGTGTGTTCTGTTGAAAACCATCTGCTAAAATGGGTTGTTGTAGATTTCCGTTAATATTAAAAAAGGAACTTGGGTATCAAAACCTTAGGCAAGTTATACTTATACTAGTGAAGATTTCTTAAGGCCTTTGCAACAAGTGCTACCGTTAGTTTCTAGTGATTTGTTTGATTCTTCATCATTTCAGTTATGTTTGAGACAAGTTTTTCACTTTTTTTGTTTTTCTGTTTTTAATTAACTCAATTCTTGTTTAATAATGTCAACTCATCAGTTGTCTTGCGTGATTCTCGCTGTGATCCACTAAACATTTTTATGATTTATTTGTTCCGTCAATGTAACGAATTAATTGATGCGAAATACATGCACGTTTGTACAAATAATAAGAAAAGGAAAGCAAATAATGACCGCGTATGACAAAAAAGTGTAGCAATGAGAGAAAACCCCAATTGTAAAAACCCCAATTTACTTTTGCCCAAGTATCTTTGGCATATTATACAATTTTTGCATGCCTTAGTTGACAAAGAACTTATGAAATTTACTCAAATTTACTTGGCTTCATACAAAGATAGTTACCCAAGTCATTTTAGGCAATACGCCGTAGGTAATTTTCTGTGTACATGCACAAATATATATATGTACATTAGAGCACCCACGAGATATGGGTAGAACACCCAAAATCTGTCAGGAGTATATTACTAGCTGAAAAATTGTAAAATACTGTCATCAATACTAAAACTCTCATTTATAATAAAAAAAAAATGAAAGTATTCTGTATGTAAAAATTGAGTAGGTAGTTTTTGAAAAATTCGTTTCAAAAAGTAAACATTCATGCTTCAACATGAAATTTCGAAAATGCATTACAAATTGTTGCCTCAATACGCCAATGATTTCAAAACGCCAAAAAAATTTAAGTGCTGGTAAAAAATTGCGTCAAAAAGAAGATCAATTCAAGGTCTTAAAAAACAGAGAAACCGACGAACTTGAGAACCTCCTCCTTTTTGAAGTCGGTTAAATATGTTCATAACATTTTTTTATAGAACTAACAGTTTGAAAATATAATATTTTTTGTCTGACAATAATTTTTTTTTTTTTTTTTTTATTATTATTATTAATTAATTAAATGTTGTACAATGTATCTTAAAACTAACACAAAGATATAAAAATACAAAATTAATTAACAAAAAACTGCATTCTGTTGTTCAATACAAACAAGTGGCGAATGCAGAAATATACATTACAAATATTTTAAGTTTTATAAGACATGTAGTGGGGTCTTAAACGAACTTTAAATACATCGAAATTAAGCATTTTATTACATCAAATTTAACAGATTATGCTTGACATTTAATTTATTTAAATTATCAACAACAAAAGCAAATTAATACAAACTGGGAAAAAAAAGAAATTTTTAAAACAAGAATAATATTATATTGAAATGGAGATAAGGTAATTAATATCATTAAAATTATAGTTAAATAACCATGATTTCATTTTTTTTAGAAAAATAATATTATTAGACATACAGCGGACATTATAAGGTAGAATATTAAAAAGTCTTGGAGCAGTGCATGAGTAGAATGAAAAAAAGTGATTTAACCTGTGAGGAGGAACTCTAGCGTAATTTTGGGCATTTATTCTTAAGTAATGGCTTGTATAACTTCAGTTTAATATATAACTAGATTTTTCAAAATATTCTTTTAATACTCTGTAATAATATAAGTGTTTAATAGGTAAAACATTTAAGTTTTTAAATAGCGGAAAGCTACTTACTAATCGTTTCTTGTGACATATAATTCGAATGACATGCTTTTGAGCGAACAATAATGGATTAATTTTAGAAGAATGTGTACCTCCCCAGCATGAAATTCCATATTGTAGCTTTGAATGGAAAATACCATAATAAATACATGTGAGCAATTTTGATGAGCAAAACGACTTTAAGATGTATATCTGTCTAGTGGCACCCAGAAGATACCTTTTGAGAGCAAGAGTATGCTCTAGCCATGATAGTTTCCAATCCAATAATAACCCAAGATATTTAAAGGATTTAACACAATCAATAGGAAAACATTTCGAGGAACAAGGACTAGAATCATCATATGTTTTTAAGTTGTTGAAAGAACTGCATATATCATTTCCAACTAAAAATTTCTTACAACCTGTGCAATGAAAGGTAAAATTGGAAAGGCATAGGTCATTACCTGAAACACTAAAGTACATCATACTCGTTTTATCACTCAAAACTAATTTATGCGATGAAAACCAATGCCTAAGTAGTACTAAATCATGGTTTATATCACAAGTTAAGCTTAGAGCGGAATTACTAGCAAAGGTGCAAGCCATATCGTCTGCGAACGCTATGACTTTACTTTTAAAGGGAAGACAAAAAACAGAGTTAATGTAAATAAGAAACAGAATAGGTCCGAGAACAGATCCCTGCGGAACACCAACATCAATAGTAATATAGCTGCTAAAATTATTATTTATTTTAACTTTTTGCTTTCTATTTGATAGATAGGACTGAAACCACGAGTAAATAGATCCTCTAAAGCCACATTTATATAATTTATTGAGTAGTATCACATGATCAACAGTATCGAACGCTTTAGTGATATCTACAAATAAGGCAGCACATACTTTTTTATTGTTTTGGCCATTGTATATATCAGTACAAAATTTCAAGAGAGCGTCTTCAGTAGACAGACCCTCTCTAAAGCCATACTGCGAATTGTTTAAAAAATTTGTTGATTTTAAAAAATTTAACATTCTGATTTTTACTGTTTTCTCAAAAACTTTCGAAAAAGCTGGCAATAATGAGATTGGTCTGTAATTATTGAAAATACTTTTGTCTCCCTTTTTAAACAATGGAATTACCACAGCTTTTTTGAGTTCATCAGGAAAAACTCCACAGTCAAGGCTTTTGTTGAAAATCTTGGATAGAACATCGACAATATTGAAAACAATCTTTTTGATGAATGTATTAGAAAACACATCATCAAGACATGAATTATTGTTTTTAAGAGCCATAATTATTTTATATAGTTCAAAAGAGGAGATAGGTGCAAAAAATGCACTGTTTGGATGAGAAGGTTCCTTATCTAAACATTTACAAGAATCGTCGTTAGCACCAGCATCAGCAACCACATTTTTGCCAATTTCAGCAAAGTACCTGTTAAAATCTTCAGCTTTAGCCACAGACTCAGAGGAACTCATTCCTTCATCAAAAGACCTCACTCTTTGTTCATAATGTCTGAATATAATGTCTAAATGACAATTTTTGATTTTTTTTTTTTGTATTTTTCTACCTTGTATAACTTGTAAAAAAAAGAAAAAAAAAATATTAAAAATATATGCAAATATTTCCAGATTTGACATGGAATCGCCGATATAGTCATCCACCACATAATAAATGTTACTCATACGCAGTGGTGAGCAAATTTCATATATAACGTTTTTTTGTGGTTCTAAATAATAAACAAAACTAAATTTTAAGCGAAAATAAATACAAAACCCATTTTGCCCTTCTTTTTACTACAGAAGCTTATTGAACTTTAGCAACGAGTCTAACAAATCTAATTTAAACGCTTTTCTCATAAAAGAACTACAGCAGCATGCAAACTAGAGTTGCCAGATACTGAAAGGCTGTTGTCGGGACAAGTCAAGGAAATTCCGGGATTTTTTATAAGTCGTCAGGACAAAACAAAAAATTTTCTAGTGTACCAGTGCTTGTTTTTGAAAAACATAAACATAAAATTAAAGCAAAAGCAATATGAACATAAAGCGAATCTTAATAATAAACAATATGATCATAAATTAAAACTAAATCACAAAAACAAAACAATTCACAACTACGAAACATTAATGTTTCATAATATTAAAAAAAAGTACAAATTGGGGAGCAGCAGAACAAAATCGAGTAAATTCATTTGATTTTAAATTTTACAGGAGAGGTCAAAATATAAATGTAATTTCTTAGTTTTTGTGCCGATATACGTTTGTTTGATTATATTTAAAGCAGTTAAAGTAATATTTCATACGTGATTTTTATTCAGTGGATCCGGTGATGGTTGAAAATACCGAATCGAAAAAAGTCACTTTAGCTCAAATTGGTTTTATTCAGTATTGTTCTGCTGTTTCTCAATTAAACATATTTTTCATTTGCAAGAGTTATTTTAGGTTTTTTTCACCATTTAGTGTATTAAACAAGTTCTTGAAATAAAGACAAGATTCTTTTATATTTAGCCTTATTAAAAGCTTAGATTTAATGAGCCTAAGAGTTCAATTTCAATGATCTTTTTACACTGATCAAGACTTGAAATCAATTTTCAGATTTTGTAGATGGGAGCGTACAATTGCTTTTGTGCAGTAGATTCGTTCAAGGTAATTTTTTCAATGTCAATTTTTTTAATATTCCGGGAAAAATTTTCCGATAACGGGATACGGGACAAGCATTTTAATAACAATCCCGATGAATCCCGACCACCTGGCAACTCTAAATGCAAACTAGAACTTAACTTCCTGCCACTGGCATGTGCAGCTAATGCAATCATTATCGAAAGCTTTTATGACATTAAAGCTGAAAAATGGCGACCACCCTGCTACATAATCACCCACAACGAACCCTCTACAATATTATGAAACTTAAATGATGTCGTTTACATCAATTGCATGTTAAGCATAGAATGACCTGAAAATGAAAATGAAGGAAAGCTTAAGGAAAACGCTGGCAACAGCTAGTCGCTGACTTGCAGGTAAAACTGCTGGGCATGTTGCTTGTTGTTGGTGTAGAGGACAGCTTCAACTCATAAATAATCCAATAATTGTGTTCGATGAACGCTTCTGCTAACATAATCGTGAACATGTATTTAGCCTTGAGTGTGAGCAAAATATGTCTTATGTCAGTATTGTGCATTACATTGTAAACATTTTTTTAGTTTATAAACAGCGTTATTTATGCAGATGATAAAAGCGGCGAGATTTTTCCGTTGATCAACACCAAATCACTTAAAATCAACTGCACCTATTTAAATTATAAAAGCCAAATTTTATCTATTAAAATTTAAAGCTTTTATCTACTAAAATTTTGAAATGATATGCCAGAATTAAAGTAGATTAAAGCTTAAATTATTTTGCATAAATAATTTCTACTAAAGTCTTCCTATGGAGTTTCAATAGGCTTGGAGAAGAACATATTTTAATGCGCTTCCCTTAAAATTTCTGACAGTTACGACAGTTTTGAGACAACTTCTTCAGATGAGTTATTTTAAATATTAAAATACATGCTTGAATACATGTCCCAAGTCACCATCACTTTATGCCACTTCTGAAGTGGAAAGGGTGAGCACATTCAAGAGTAGAATACACAAAATAAAAAAACACACAACGACTTTTCAAAGAGTCATGGTCATTCAAGCATAGCGCAGCAGGTATTCTGAACAACGTAATTTGGAAAAATGTGCAACTTAGCAAGCTGTGACAGCAAAAGCTGTACAAAGACATGGCCAATAAAAATTTCAAAAATACATATATTTCGATTGAAAACTTTTTGCCAGCCAGCCAATAGACCAAAAACAGGTAAGCAGACAGAAGGAAATCATATTGAACTGCATTTTATAGAGACGACACAGAAGCATACTCTGCTTCCAAGTTTAGAAATTTGCTTGGTTGGCTGAGTTAACGTAAGTGGCAGTCATTTCCGGTGAACAATTCCCGTTGAACTGACAAATTGCAAGCGTAGTTTTGAGCAAAATATTATTTGGAGATGTTCCAAAGCATAAAGTATCTGCTGCAGCAATAAGTTCGAAGCATTATATTTATATTTCTATTTAGGTATGTATTGAAATGTAAGAAAATACTTGAAATTCATGCCAATATCGTTGCACACACTAAGCACTACGAGGTGATGAAGGAGCTATAAATGGAAGTAGAATTTGAAGAAATGCCAGGGGTGAAAAATGAAATTATTTTGATTTATGAGTTGAGCATGGAATTTTTATTGAAAAAATGTAGTAGTATTGTACATAATTGAAAGCCAATATCTTTAAATGACTAGAAAGAAATATTTTTAAAAGAAGTAGCAAAAGATTTTAAGCAACAATATAAGGAATCTGAATTGACGAAAGATAACCTTGACCTTAATTATCAAACATAAACACATCAAGATTATTCTCAAGACGGTGTCTAATAACAGCAAAAAAAAAAAATCTTCGTTAAAGTAATATTAATGTAAAAAAAAGAGGGTATGCTTGAAAATTGTTGCTTTAATGGTGTCATGGTAGAATTAATACAGGTAAACTTGCTAGATGGGATACAGTACAGTACAGTACAATACAATGTAACTCTAGTTTCTATCTCAATCATAATTTTGCGATTATTTTTTACAAAATGGCGGTTATTGGAAAATGAAAATCTGATTTTGGGTCTTTTTTTTTGTAGTTTAGTGTATAAAAAATATTAAAAAATTGTTTAAAAATATGATTGAGGTAGGAATTAGAATGGTGACAATCTTGCGTTGATTGCACTTTGTTTCATAAAAATCGGTTCAGAACTACGGGCGCAATCTGGGCCGCGAGCTCGGAAAACGTGGTTTCGAGGTAAACGCGTTTAAGTTTGAAGTTATTTTTTATCTCTTTAAGTTCGAAGAAATTAAAAATTTGAGCATGCAGTCTTAGAAATTCGACAATTTTGCGTCGATTACTCTTCGTTTCAACAAAATCGGTTCAGAAGAACAGGACAGTTCTACCTTCTTTTGATGCGGCCAGAGTTCTGGCTTCGGACCTTTTCAAACGTTCTTCGTTCCGAGACATGGCGATAACATATGCGTTGCCAATCGGGATGCCCATTAGGTTCATTATTTGAAGTATATATTTAAATTTTTTTGCCGATGTATTTGTGAATTCGATGTCCTCATCTCTTTCGTGTTGGTTACCACGAAACTGTTTTTCGATTGCTACCAGTGTTTCTTTTATTTTTATTTCTATTACTTTTTCTATTTTTCTCTATAAAAAGTTTTATCAAAACTGTACTTTTAAAAACTGTATTCGCGCTCGCCTCTGGTTTATAACTCAATTCAAAGTAAACTAAACGCTGCCAACATTCGAATACCTTAGCTCTAAAGTGTGTATTCGTTTATTTTTGAAATGCGTATGCAAACAAGTTATTACCTACTAAAGAACGCGTTGAACGAAATTCGGTGGTTGCTTCAAATCGTTGCATTCAAAAAGTAGCCAAATTAAGCAAATCGCATTTTGGTGAGAACATTGCTGGACAAAGAAGACCATAACTCCTAAAGTATTTCGAATTTCAAAAAACCCATTTAGGACGATATTATCAAATATCAAATATCCAAGCTATAAAAATATGCAAAAAAAAAAAAAAAAAAAATGTTTTTGCCAACCAGGAATACTCCCTTAAGCAATAAAAAATTGCTTCAAGGCAAACAATATAGAAAATTACATAAATAAAATATTAACTGCAAGCAGGGA